>MJVA01000598.1:0-641148 GCA_001939245.1 Talaromyces wortmannii
TTTTTCCCCCCCCCCCCCCCCCCCCCCCCCCCCCCCTTCTAATATGGCTTGCACTTTTGAGGTTGACTTACTATATATCCTTTTTGATTAGACTTTGACATAATTAAATCTTACTAAACTTATAAACCCTTTTATTTACTTAATATAGTCTACGTATTTACATCACTGGTGTCGTTGTGGGTATTCCAATGCTGTTGTAGTGTACTCAAACGATTATTATGGCAGGGGTAATTAAATCTACCAGTCTTGTGAAACTTAACAGAACCTTTCTTACCCATTGGGATATATATTAAAAGTGGTTAACATTATCCTAGTTTACAGTATACTAAGAAGGATGTTTCCATTCCCCAGTCTTCAATACTGGTCAGTAGAGCAGGAGAATTAAAGAATTCAATACTATAGCCTTTTTAGCTATTCTATGCAAGCTTTGTCGGTATGTTTTTAGAAAGAAAATTAGCCACGGTGCAGGGAAAACCACAACATTGAATACTTAACTGCAGGTCAGTAATTCACTTGTCGTCATGGAGCAAACGCATTACTAGTGATTGCCATGACGATCTCAAACATGACTCCTCTTATATCTGTGCCTGATTCTCCCTGACTCATATTTCTTTGTCCTCTTCACCCCTCTTATCTCTCTCAAACAGTGCATTAAGAGCTCAACATGGACCCTTCAGATGAGGATGATGGACAATCATCTCGCCTTCCTGGCGAATTTGACATTCAGAAAATTAACAACAGAGTCCTTGGATTTCCTAAAGAGACTCCCCCCAATATCACTCCGCAGAAGGATTATCAACTTCTTGCTTTTGGCACTCTGGAAGCTCTTCTAACGAATATTCGAAACTACAACGAGGCGTTTGAAACCATCCAGTCGACCCCACAAATTGATGATTCTGAATCCGTCACTCCAGCATTCAGATCACTAATCGCTGCGGGTAGAGACATCCAAGTTCTTGGTGAATATCTGAGATGTGTGCAGTTGCTGGACGATGAATGGCACTTTTCACCGGGCGTGCAGTTACTCCTCAACCCAGATACCACGATCGACGTAGTCTCTGCTGCCAAGGAGGCGAGAGAGAACCGCAAAAATGAGCTACAAGAAGAACGTGAAGAGGCCGCTCGTAAGAAAGCTATTTATGAGGCCACTGGAAGAGCCAGAAAAGAGAAGCTCGAGAAGGCTATTCGCGAAGGCATCAAGGCTATGATGTCGTTTCGTACACTCGGGCATGAAGCTAATTCGACTACTACCACTATCACCGAAGGTCAGCCTGAAGCCAAAGGCCAGCCGACACCTATGGAAATCCAAAGCTCCTCACAGCCTACGACTGTTGAGGACTTGGTATCTGACAACGAGCCTGGAAAAGAAAGTAGAGCGACACGTGTGGCCTCTACCAACCTCAATATCAACAATAATTCCTCTTCTACATCTCAGAGAATCTTTTCATCTCAGGAGGTGGTTGTGGAGGTCCCTAGTCCTGAATCGCTCTTCAACGCTGCGCCAAAGGGGGCTAAAAGAAAAAGAGCCGGTATAGTAAAGCCCCAGCCGAAGCGTAAACGGAAGGGTTGACGAGCTTTCATGACGGGTATGTCACTAATAATCTTCGTTTCTGAAAACTATATGAAACTAAGGTTCAAATGTTGACTAGGACTACATGAGCCTTGGTTTTACCGCCGAGTTGTCACAATGACCTCGCTATGTATGTATAGGATGAAATTGAAGCATTGGAGGAAACAGGAGCTAGATGGATAGGAGAGGACCTGAATTCGTTTCTACGCGGAGAAATGATAGTGGACAGAACCGGATAGTTGAATACAAAAATGCATAAGTGGTATCTAAAGACAAAATCACTGTATCAGACATGCAAAGACGATAAAAAAATATGCCCAGAAGAAAAAAAATAATGCGTAGCCCCAATGTATGCCCATGTCAAGTACAATTCATCAAGTAATAAACCACAGAAACAGTCAATTATCGAAACAAGCGCTGTCTTCCGGGTCCAATCTGCCATGTAAAAGCGCCTCTCACGCCCACATTCGGCTGGCTCAAACCAGACATGCCTGTCCCGCCACCCTCGCCATTGCGCCTATTACGCCGAAGGGCTTCGCGGATGTGGTCGGGGAGGAGTTGTGCACGGTGAGGGTTTACAGGGGGCACGAACTCGCGTCTTGTGACTGCGGTAGAAGACAAGCTCCCATTCACTTGCTGCCCTGTGCTGGTTGTCGATGCATATGGCGATTGGTGATCAGCGGGTGCCTTGGCTGGCGAGAGCATTGCAGGAATATCGCGCGACGGAGTGGCAGATTGTGAGT
Organism: Talaromyces wortmannii; assembly: GCA_001939245.1. Lineage (NCBI taxonomy): Eukaryota > Fungi > Ascomycota > Eurotiomycetes > Eurotiales > Trichocomaceae > Talaromyces > Talaromyces wortmannii. Next base: position 2,314 of record MJVA01000598.1, read on the forward strand.
CGCGTGTGACGCCATTTGGTTGCCCGTCTTCCTCTTTCAAGTCTGATGCTTGCTTCGATTCAGTCTTATTGGCGTTGGCCTCAGCCTCGGCCTTGGCTTTCTTCTCTGCTTCTGCTTTGGCGGCTGCAGCTGCTTCGATCTCAGCTTGTTCGCGTTCCCAGGTTGCCCTTGCAGCCGAATCAAATGCCTCTGCCCATTCTTCTTGTACCGTTCGTGCTTTTTCAATGAGCTCTCCAATGAAAACCTTGGTAAACCCGTTGATGACTGTTACAACGCTTTGGGGAACAGATTGTGAGAGAGCATGGTTGACAATTCGCCTGAGCGTCTCCTTTCGCAGTCTCGTTCGATTCCATTTCTCGTACCGATCAGCTTGAAGTGGCGTGAAAGAATTGGTCAAAACTCTGGTAGGGAAAAAAAAGGGTGTCAGTATAATCAGCACTTCATTATCCGGTCCGTTCCAGCACTCACGCTAGATTCTTCTTCTCCGTTGCAATGTCATGAAACCCCTCCGTTGCACCGAGAAGCTCCCCTTCTACATCCTGGTCCTCCTCTTCATCGCCTGCTTCATCACCGCCACCAGCAGCGGCGCCATCGCGAACAGACATTGTATCCGGATCCAAAGACCCAACTCTGGTGCCTACCCGCGAAACATCGTCACGATCTTTATCGCCTTTCTTCTTACGCCCTCGCTTCTTGGCTCCATCAGCTGTGCTGGTTCCGCCCAGACTGCCTGTGAAACTGCCCGTCACGCTTCCGGCATCACTTGCGGCGCGACTGCTCCCCGGTTCCATCCCCGTGGGAAACGATGTCTGGCGCAAAGGATGCATGCGCGGCCGTTTTGATGCTGCCGCAGAGGCTGTGGATGAGATAGACCCCCGCTTCCGCGGTATGAGCGGGTTTGGCGTTGTCGGAGGAGGTGAGGACATTGTTGGTGAAGTTGCAATAAGCTTTGTCTATTAGATTATGTGACAAGAGGCAGGTTCGCGCGCCCGGTTGGGTCGGCGGTGTGGAGTGATCTCTCAGTTGCAGTGCGTCGAAAATCAGAAATCCAAATATCTTCACATGAGAGAAATAGGGCTCTTGAGAAAATGTCGGATAATGCGAGTTCAGTTGTCTGATGTCAAGGTCGAAGTCAAGATTCAAAGACGCGATACGGAGCAAAATACTGCCGCCGCAGCAAAGGCGGTGAGGCGCCACAGAAGCAAAATCGGCTACACTCTAATAGGAAATAATGATATAAAACGTTAAGCCAACCTCCCTTTTTTACGTGTTACAGATTTCAATGATTATAATAATTACAATAGTCTGTGGTTGAAAACAATTTCAAAGAGACCTGGTCTCTCAAATAATGATTTGAGGCTAATAACTCGATAAAGACAGGCTATCAAAATAATAACAAGGGCAGATCACTCTCAATTAACCTCACCGCCAGGTCAAGATATCACGAGAGAGATCTACATAAACCAGAAAATCAGGAACCAGAAATATTAACAGGCGAGACACAAGTTGAGAACATTATGTGGTCGCTGACACAGTAAAGACCGAGTTCAAAGAAACAGAAAAGTAACCCGAAAGTGAAGCCGGTTTAAAGCTCTCCAATCCGGGGGGCACCGCCCTTCCAGTCGTTACGTTCGTAATAACGGAAGACCAGATCGTATCCATCAAGGTCATGGACAATGCGATCGACACGACGGTAGCCAGGGATATTTTCCATCTTCTGCGCCTGAATGAGAGCTGAGCGATGGAACTTGGTTGGGCTCAGAGTCTCATCAACTGCTACGCCTGGTTTTGCCTCGAACAAGGTCACGGTGAAACGACCGGGCTTGAAAATGTCGACCACGTTCTTGACTATTTCCGCAGTTTCACGTCCTTCTTGGGAGTGTGGCACATTCGTCTCAAAAGAGGCGTACGAGCATTGAGGCTCTGGTGTCACATGGACAGTGAAATAATGAGTACCGCATTTGCCATCGGGAGCAGGCACAACACCGTTGGCAGAGAAGCCACAGGGAGTGAACAGATAGGCGTCGATGCGGGATTCGGGGTATTTGCTGGTTGGGTAGACGTCGGATAGACCACAAGACTCGGACACGACAGTGCCAAGGGCGTGACCTTCGGTGGTCAGCTCTGCTGGCAAAGCATGCTCACCATCAGAGCCGGTGTCACTGATGTCCGAAGATGTGTTGCTAAACACATCGAAATGGTCATCTCTTTCCTTCTCAATCTTCCGATAACGGATGTCTGCGACCGCACTCGCATGGTCAAGGTAGAATTGCTTTGCATTCTCCTCTTCCAAATCCGTCATCAGAATCTCAAGAGTTTCGTCGCTCTCTTCGCTAGATCCGGGGTTTAACTTTTTGCTTTGAAGATCCTCTGGGATGTTGACAACCTTGGTTTGAGTATCAGGTGGCGGAGTCGCTGGTGGAGTCAACAAAGTATAGGGCTCCGTCAAGTACAGATACCAGTGCTCGCCATTCATTTTTCCAATCATGTAAGCGCTGCCATTGGCGAAAAGCTTGTCGAGGTTCCTTACTTCGTCGCGCCAGCTGCGATGAGGACCGCGCTGCTGGTCGGGAAAGAGAAAATTCTTCCGGCTATAAAAGACTCTGTAAGGAGCTGCGGCAATTGCAATGTTTCGGCAAGCAGGGGCCGTAGATCTTGGAAATCCAGCGAACAAGGCAGCGATTTCCAAAATCCGAGGGAGGCCTGACAGCAGGGTGGTAGTACCACAGGTTTTCAAAATGAGCTTGTGGCGCCAGACGAACATGCTGGATTCGGAAAGCAGATAGGCATCGACATCATCGGACTCGACAATAGACAGAACCTTGCAACTGACGAGATCAAGCATGTCCTTCCATATTTCGGCGGGCACGGCTTTGAGACCAAGCGGCTCAGTTCCTCCGAGAAGATTGTCGGGGGAGGGACCGAACCAGACCTCTAGCAGCTTTTCGGGGCCTGCAAGAATACATGAGTCACTGGCCATTGATGCGATGTAATTGGCATGACGTACCTTCAAATGCATTGGAGCTATCGAGATCGACGACAGCTTCATGATTGATTGTCAAAGACGGGGTGCCGATATGCGAGGACGGCGAAGTAGTGTAATTCTTGGGGATCCCCATATAAACCATATCCGTAGATCTTGACAGGGAAACAGCTGGGAGATGGGTATTGCAAAAAAAGCGAAGCGAAGTTGATTCGACAAAAGAGTTTGAGTACGACGTTTGGCTATGACGACTGGAGTCGCTGAAGCACAATCTGCCACCCAGGGGACAATGCGGTGTCCGCCTGAGAAGAAGAAGGCCCTGTTATCGAGGGAGAAAAGCGCTGGCCGATCAGCCAGCAAGAGACAGTTGTATTGAATAAAACTAACCCCGGGGGGGCGTTATGGCGGGCGAGCGGAAATGAGGGCGAAGAAGAGTTGGGACGAAATGTTGACGATCGGTTTCGTCCTCGCGCTGGCAGATACCGATACCGGTCAGAGTATCGGGTCTAGCAGACGAGGAAATCTGCCTGGAAAGAAAAAGAAATGGAAAAGGAAGATGAAAAGTGGTGAGGCGAAAAACCCGTGGGGGTGTTATCGAGGCCTACAGCAGGTCCAGTCAGAAAGGCGGCGACCACGAGGAGATAGGGGACTCACTTTGCAGGCTTAGACAGGAAACGCAGTAGGTCCTTCTGGCTCATGAAAGGCAGGTTGAGCGTCTGGTTAAAACAAGATGGGTGCACTCATCGGCGAACGCACGCAAGGGCAGTTTTCAAGAACTGGGAAGAATGTGGCAATGGGAGCGGTGTTAAGCGCGCGGGTCCAGGCCCAGCAGGTAGGCAGCAGTGAGCAGTGAGCAGTGAAACAGTAGTCAACCGGAGAGCAGAGTTGTCTCTGGTTGATAAAGGGGGGGAAGAGGCGAGAGTTGCAAGAAAGAAGAGAGTTGGTTGTGCGCAGGTTGTGTGGTTTGACAAGCGGGCTCGGCCTGCGCGAAAAAAAATCAATGCGGGCGCGGAGGCAAGAGCAGGAAGCGGGACTCGCTGCTTCCCCCTCTTCGCTGCCCGCTCCACCTCTGGCACTTGACAACTGTCTTCAGTCTATTATTGCCCTGTTCTAGATTGATATTATTGTCACTACGTCCTGCAGAGTATGGCTGCATCGACTCGCCATTGGCCCTGCCATTGGCACGTCCTCGTCTTCCCCAGGCTTGAGCCTACTGCTCCTTTTCTATGTGCATCCTAACTCGCCCGACCGCACTCGGGATTTGTTGGATCTGGCAAGCCCTCACACGACTGGCTGCCATTGCCTGGTGTCCACGCCCTCTCGTTGACCTGGCAAATGCGTCCAGTCGAGCTTATTGTTGATTGCACAGGCAGCTTGATAAATCGCGCATCAATTGGAAGCGGTGACGAACCGACGCTACGGCTTCTCCAGCATAGCTGGATTCCCTGGACTGTCGGGCACCACTGGTTGGTGACGTCGTAGCCAGGCACCATCTCCACAGCCTGCAGCACTGCCAATTTAGTTTTGGCTAGCTTGCAGCGCGTAGGCTCCAGAGGCAGGCTAGAACACGCATTCGCCCAATAACGGGGCTTATACCTGTCTAGATGTGGAATAAATGGAAAAAAGAAAAGGACATTATTCTTGATTTTCATACGCCGTCGAAGAGCTACATCATAATAAAAAAGAAAAGAAAACAACATCTCAAAAACGAAACGAATGGCGCGAATAGATTATAGCACACGCCAACGCCTAGTCCGCCGTCAAGTCAGTCCAAACGCCAGGAAACGCTCTCAACCAAGGCACGAGGCATGCACGTCCCAGTCTATGCAAGGTGAGTTTGAGAATACACAATGACCACCACTAAGTAAAAAGAAAATGAAAAAATGAAAGTTGAATCCACTACTGAGCCAGGATGCTATGGGCCAGCTGCACCTCGCCCGCCTCCGCGATTCTTGACGCAAGCAGCTGGCCGATCTTCTCCGCCAGCTGATCGCGAATTTCATCTGTGACAATCCCTGCATCACCATTGGTCAGATGGGTGTGGTCCTTCTGCAGGGTCCCAAGGACAGCTAATAGCAAGGTCAGGACTTTCTCGGCCTCGGGCCGTCGCGGCCCCTCTTCGACAATGGCCTCGCGGACGAGCTTCTCGTATGCTTTGAGATTGGGGACAATCAGCTCACGCACGACGTCGGTTCCACCTATTGAGTGAAGACCCAAGATAGCGCCGTAGTGGGTTCCAAATGGCTTAGCCGGATCAAGGAAATTCTTCAAGCACGAGCGCGCAATTCTCGGCTTGAGCGTGTGGGAAGCATGCGAGTATTTCTTCGTGATCATCCCCAAGAGAGCGGCAGCCAGATCACGCAATGCAAACTGCTCGCTGAGCTCTGCATTACTACCGCCAAACTGACGCCCAACAAGGCATGTGAGCACTGGCGGAACAAGAGCGGAAACCTGTCAAATAACCCAATCAGTCAGTATATCTCTTCACTCGGAATCTCTTTTTTACAATGAGGGCACCTACATATGGGTCAATGTAAAGCGATTGGTTTTGTATCATGGCCTCGGCCAACCGCATCACCTGAGTCAAGACAAATATATTGTTCAAACTGTGTGTCACCTTCTCCGAGATGAACTGCACAAAATACGGCACAAGCTGGTGGAGGCCGGGGTCCTCCCTCAAGCTCGAATACGCCGAGGTGCGATACTCTTCGCTCGAGGGGTCCAAGAAGGCGCTGCATACTTTTTCAAAGTAGAGCTGCAACTCTTTGGACAAGATATGCTTGACGAGGGGTTTGACTGTGGTGTTTTGATTCCCGCTCATAGCGGCCAAGTTCGGGTTGGCATTGGGTCCCTTGGAAACCAGCTCCAAGTTCCGCGATTCGTTTGAGGTAGGGTTCTGAGGGATCGAAGGCTGTACTCCTTCAACGGCAAGCCAGTGCGCTATTGGAGAAAGAGTATTAGCAAACAGGTTATCAGGATCTTTTTTTTTCAACTTACCAGTAAATGTCACTTCCCTCGGCACCTTTGGCAGAGGCGCATTAATCAGTTTCTCAAAATCAACCTCTTCATCCTCCACGTAGAACAAAGGCTGTCCCGGGCCCAAGGAAGCCTCTCCAAAACGCAACGGGCGCGCCGACTCGTATCCATAAAGCGGCTCAACATTCAACACTCGCAGAGCCTGCGAGATATCCTGCGTAGTGAGCACGGTGCGTCGTCCATGGCGCATGAATTTCAGTGCTTCTTCCAGAACCTGGGCAATGCGATATTCCACGTCGCGCGCAAGGTTCTCGGTTACGTCGTTGCTCAGGTTGGTGATTCCGACCGACTCGGCGACGTCGCGGATGTTGTCTGGGTTCCAGACGGACATTTTGTTGTATTTTTTGAGATTTTATCTTGATATAAATGTTTTCTAACCGGTGTAAAGGTCGATGGTTGTTCCGATAACGTTCGTGCTGTGAGGTCAACTGGTGGTTTGTTGCGCAAGTGAATTAGAGATGAAGTCAAGACGGCAAGAATCAACGGTTGAGGACAGTGAGCATTTCTGCGTTGCGGTCGGCGCAAATGCTCTGCTCAAATGTGATAAGCCCCAGAGGTTGTCTTGCTTACAACAGATGACGAGACTCTGGAGGGTGTCGATTGTTCCACGGTCTTCGCGCGTCCTGAGTTTCTTTCAGTTCTCCAGGCGGAGGTCGCTGCGTTCGCCGGCGGGTGGGGCGGACACAGGTGTGGACTGGCCAATCATGTTGCCCTACATACAACATGGCTCTAAGTTCATATTACCAGGGTGGTTCAAGTCGTTGTTTTTCAACAGTTTTGGTAAAGTATGTTGGAATGATAATTAACTATACTATACTAATGTAAATGCGGAATCCCAATACAACGCTGCAACTAGGTATCAAAACAACTGGTCCCGCGCGGGGAACATACAAATTACGAGACTAGTTCCTCGTTCCACGCACTCAGTCAAATAATAAAAGGCAAACAGGATTATTATAACAACCTCGATCAAGGACTAACACGCCGCTAAGCGTGGCATCAAACGAACGAATCAAACAATCAAACCAAGCACGCTGGGGACCGGGTATCTCAATGGGGCAAGTAGGAATCTATGGAACGGTTTATTTGGCTTCCTCAGCTGCTGGAGTGGCCTCAGCAGGGGTAGCCTCTTGTTTAGCAGCTTCTTCTTTGGCGGTTTCTTCTTTGGCCGGTTCTTCCTTGGTTGGTTCTTCCTTGGTTGGTTCTTCTTTGGCAGCCTCCTCAGTCTTCACCGGCTCCTCCTTGGCGGCCTCTGCCGCAGTTTCTTCCTTAGCAGGCTCTTCCTTGGCGGGCTCCTCCTTGGCGGGTTCCTCCTTGGCAGGCTCCTCTTTAGCCGGCTCCTCCTTGGCAGCTTCTTCCTTGGCCGCCTCGGGCTTGTCAGCTGGGATATCGTCCACCAGAGGAATGGTTCGGGCAGTTTCTTGAAGCTCGCCGCCCTTGCCTCCATACGATTTTGGCAGATCCTCGACAAATGAGAATTCACGGCCAAGGTTGGCGCCGTTAGAGATGGGGTGAAACTTGCGGACAGTAGCCTTGCTGAGGAACACTTTGATGGCACCATACACCCATCCCATGATGGCCGGGACGTTGACAAAGTACTTCTCACGAAGCAGTTCGGGGTAGGCGGTGCTGAAGACGTCGATCGTCTTCTTGGTGGCGGCTTTCACTTTAGGGTCCAGACGAAGGAAGGACAAGCCCTTGTAGTCGTGAACCTGCACCATTTGATAGCGATCTTCGCCATCGTAGTCAACGACCTCAGTCGCATCAGCCAGGCCGAGCTCCTGAACACCCTTTTCCATCAACGCAGTTCTCCAGCGGATGAACCTAATGATATACCAATTAGTCAAAAATTCAGGGCATCCTTGGGGGGAAATGGGCATACTCGTCAGCATCACCGAATGTATCACTTGCGCTCTTGACTGCACCGTAGATGTTCCACGTGAAAACGGTCTTTCCGAAACTGGGGTCAACGTATGATGTGATATAGCCTAGTCCGGCAAACTTCTTCGCGCTGAAGCTAGCATTCTGGGCCAATTCCAGCGGGTTCAGCTCTTTTCTCCACGTCAGAGCCTTGGTAAGCTGCTCTTCAGCAAGCTTGACGTTGCCTTCGTTGGCACGGAGGAACTTGATCAAAACGTTCACAGTGGGAATGTCGTCGGAGTCCTTCAAGGTCACTCCCCACATCTCCGGGTGGCCGGTCTTCTCGAGAATGGCAGGAAGACTTTTGAAGAAGTTCTCGAGGCCAGGGACCTTAGTCAGATACTCCGCCTTTGCTGCGGCTTCAGGAGAGCTTTCAGCAGGTTCCGTGTCCTTGGCTACAGCAGCCTCTGCCGGTGTCTCCTCCTTTGCTGGCTCAGTAGGCTTAGCTTCTTCAGCGACGGCGGGGGTAGGCTCTGCAGGCTTCTCAGCTGCCTCGGGGGCGGCTTGAGGGACGGGTTCGGCAGGAGTCTCGGCAGACATTTTGATCTTCTGGTAGTCTCTAAGCAAGTCAGATGAGTGTTCACGTGAAAAAGCATTGCAACCACAAAGACAGCTATCGGCGGAGACAAGCAACGACGATCCCCCAAAGAGTTTTGGTGGGGGATGCTCTCACATGCAAAATAAGGGCCAAAAAACTCACCCGAAGTCAGCGTAGTGTTATATTTCTTTTCCAGCAACAGGTTGCTAGTCGTAGTAGTGGTGCAGGTTGGGGCAGCGAGCCAGAGCAGGATGAGACGAAGAAGGGGTCAGGGGGGGGAAGGACGGCCTTAAGGGACCGTTGAGTTATTAGTCGCAAGAAGCCATGACAAAATGTATTATGGTGTTTCCCAATCACGCCTAGCGCCAGGAGCTTGGGGCAGCGCTGGCCACTAATCGCCGCCCGGGCCACGTACCGGTCACGTGGTCGCCGTGTGACTCGCCCGGCACCTTCCGCGGCCCCACATCTGACAGGTCGGCCTGAGGCATCCAATATTAATTTTAAATGAAGGGGTCAAGCAATTCTACGATATCTTTGTTCCACGCGCATCCTGTGGAATGTGGCTGTCATTGATAGCATGTATAAGTATGTTCCAGAAAATTCGTGCTATCGATTTTCCTTTCCCCGTCATCCATATTCCATACTCCATACTCCATATTCCTTTCCCATCCAGATAAGAACCTGAACCTGGTTCACGCTTCAAAATCCATGGTTTGACGTCCCTATTTCTCGCTCACCCAGAAACCGTCGATGTATTCGTCTATTCCACAACTCCGAAGCCATTTGAAAACTTCGCCCTCGGCACCGTCCGGCAGATAGTGTAGTTTGTGCTGGTATATGTCTTTCACGTCGGATTGAGGAGGCCGAGGCAGTCGGCGTCAGAGTGAAGGTAAAAATCACGACTGGGCAGTCTCAACCATGAACGGCACTCGGCACTGCGCAGAATGAGCGTGCGAATGGCGGGGTTGGTCGACATGGCTTGGACGTAGTGCAGAAGGACAGTCTTCCAGCAGCGGTCGTCCTGGGCGAAGATTTGCTCGCGTCTTTGGTGACGGACTTGCTGCCGCATTTCACCGATAGTTTTCTGTATCTCGAAACGAACGGCTTCGATTTCTTTGGTGTCTTGGTCTGAGTCAGATGCTTGGGTATTCGCTTTCTCACGGTGGAGGGAAATCAAGTTGTTGGCATCGTGGATACCGTGGGCAGTCATCCACACGGCTTTCTTCGCCTGGTTGGTGGGCTGGGTCAGTATTTTTCTGTCTAAAACAATAGCTCGTGGTTGTTTACAATTGTCTTGGAAGAGAGGTCACTCGTCCCCGGAATTTCACACTGGGCTCGAGCTGGCGCGCTGGGGACATCCATAATATTGTTTGCCCGGGAAGCAGGATGCCTCACACAGGAGAAGGTTGCCAAATAAAGAAGAATTCACATGTGTGCAAACAGAGGGTGGTTCGTAGGTTCAGTGTTGATCCTTGTGAGGCAGGTGCACCAGTCATTATCTGTGTGCAAGGCAAACATTAGACAGTAAGTCAGCCTGTGCTTTTACTCATAAATGACTGTTATAATAGATGTAAAAAACAGCAAAATAGGCATATTTCATAATGATATTTTGTCAATTTTGTTTTAATATATAACCATTAAATATTCTTCAATATTCTCTCTGACAATTGATCCTGCAATATGTATCCATGGATTCCAATAGTGACAACATTGAACTATAAATATAGTGCAAATTCGACGATAAATAAACCACCATTGGTGGTAGATATGAGTAGTTGAGACATTTAATCATGATAGGTTATCATTTCGACATGCATAATGCAATAAAATATATAAAAACCCATCAAGTAAACATTGAAGGTGCCAAATGCTCATCATTCCGAATCAGGCTAAAGCGACATGCTGGCCAATGGCAGGCGCGGAATGCACCCTGTGGCTTCCACCTCGACTTCGAATGTTGAGATCTCCAAATGTCATCAATCAACGACATTAACATCAATGCCTTGATTCAACCGTCTCGCCTCATGGACATGCAATAATTCTGTTTATAATATTTAATTGTATTGAATGTCATGCGAATTTCTCGTTTCTACTGCAATGGGCTGGATGTAATTTGCATGCATCATACTCATCATGGCACTGACATTGCGAGAGACCGTGCTTTGCGCGATCTTAATCTTCGTTATTGGAGGTTGGTTATTATTATTTTTTTTCCTCGAGAGAAGAAAGAGTCACTGACGATGCCAGTTTCTGTGTTGAATCAAACACTATCACCAACTTCCATTTCTCAAGTCTTCCAAATATCAACTCACCATGATCAAACATCCAGCAAAGAGGCATCACAAGACGAGAATCTACGTTTGAACAACCTTCAAATAATCGGCACACACAACAGTTACCACCGCGAGGTGTCACTTTCCGAACGTGCCATATTCCCATCTCTCATGGCCAGCGTCGACCCTCGCGCCCAGGACTATTTCTACTCGCACGCCTCAGTCACAGACCAACTCGAACACCAGAGCGTGCGCAGCCTCGAGTTTGATCTGTATGTCGATACTAAGGGCAGCCTGTACGCTGACCCGCTGATCCGACGGCTAGCAAACATGTCTGAAGCGGACAAGTTGCACTACGCCTTGCCGCACCGGACAATGCAAAAGCCAGGCACCAAAGTGCTGCACATTGCAGATGCAGACGTTGGTACCATATGTCACACGCTAGTCGACTGCCTGACCGAAGTCAAAGCGTGGTCACGTAGCAAAAACGGACAGCACGTGCCGATTCCGATCCTGCTCGAATTCAAAATGACCGAGTCCGGCATTGTCGACCAGGGAGGCGTGAGGGCTGAGAAATGGACAGTGGAAACCCTTGATATCGTCGACGCCGAGATTCGCTCGGTGTTTAACGACGACGAGATCATCACGCCGGACCAGATACGCAAGCAAGCCCAAGAAGCCACTGGCAAGCAGGACCTAACCCTGGAAGAAGCCATTCTCTCTTCCACCGACGGCGGCGGATGGCCGACCCTGTCATCTTCCCGCGGCAAGGTATTTTTTGTCATGGACAACGAACCCACGCACCCAATCAAAATCCGAGAACCGTACCGCAGCGGCGGACGAGAAAATCTCGAGGGCCGGGTGATTTTCACAAACTCTGAGCCCGGCGAACCCGACGCCGCCTTCATCAAGCGGAATGACCCGCTGACCGGTGAAAACAAGCGCAAGATCCAGGATTTGGTGGCCAAGGGTTACTTTATTCGGAGTCGCGCTGACGAGCCAATCCAGATGCTCCTGCGGAATGAAACGGATATGCGTGAGGCAGCCCTAGCGAGTGGTGCCCATGTTGTTAGTACGGATTGGCCTGCTGTTGGTATGAGTGCGAGGTATAGCAGCGACTACGTTGTAAGGTTGCCTGAGGGCAGGACAGCGAGATGCAATCCTGTCAACGCCCCTGATGCATGCAATGATGCTGTTTTGGAAGATGTCTGAATCTGATGTTTAGTTATACATGTACGCTAATGAGATGTATATACCAAAATGTTTGACGCTATAAACATTTGAGTATCAAATTGTATTGAAAGCAAGTTCCTAACAAGCTATCACTGGAATGTACAGGGGTATCCACCAAGAACCTCGCCCGATCCATATCACCTCGGTCACGCATAAGAAAACAAGCGATGAAAATAGTCTGGCTAGACTTGAAGGATAGTTCGTAAACGTGACGTCCAAATATTGCTGCCGAAAAAAGAAGAAGAAAAAAAAAGAAACTTCAGTAAGAGAGGAGTCTTTCCAAGGAATAAGAAAGTAATCATCTAGCCAACCGTTTATTGTCTACTGTTAGTGATGAGGCAACGGAGGTACTCCAGTGTCATTTTCATCGTCGTCATCGTCCATCTTGTCAACTTCTTCGGGGTGACTGAAAATCAGTTAGTATAAGTTTGCACGAAAGAAACGAGTAGAGGGGAAGGGCGGTATACGCTAGCAGATCCTTGATATTCTTCATCTCGTAATGTCTCTTCCGATGCTCTTCAAACTTGCGGTGTTTTTCCTCAGACTCCTCAGTCGTCATCAGTTGATCGTTGCGGTTGCTTTCCTCGTTGTCGACGACCACGTGTTTATCGCTGCGGTTCGAGTTTTGACTGAGACTGCGCTCGCGCATGATGCGGCTTTCACCCGCCAGTGGACCGGCCGCCTGGAAGTTTTCCTCTGGCTCGCCCAGTTCAAAATCGGGGATTTCGCTGTCCTTTACAGACTTCTTTGGATGAGAATTTTCTGATTTCTTGTCCAATTCGTCCACGACCAGGTCATGTGCGTCCAGGGTCCGGTCCTGAGCTTCTGTTTGCATCTCGTCGCGCTCGTCCTGTGACGGGTCGTAGCTAGGCGCCCAGGGCGTCTTTGGTTCGTCAATCTTCATCTTTGCAGTCTTCTCCTGCTCGGCGAGGTAGAGATTCGCCTCGTCCCATGTCAGGTGAGACGACCTGTCATCACTCTGGTCGCCGCTAAACGTGGTTCCGGACAGACGTCTTCCGGCAGCGGTACGCCGGGCGCTGGATGAGCGGCGACCCGCATTCTGCAGCGTGTTTTGTAAAGTGATATCTTTGTTCTCGGCGGAATCTGCTGGCAAGGCTGGTGGTGATATAGCGGATGTTTCTGGTGAGGTTGCCAGCTGCGTGGCGGCGGTAAATGAGGATGAATTCTTAAGGATTCCTAGATGTGCCCCATTCTATCAGCATCTATGTGAAATTGTGTTGACTGAGGTGCTTGGTAGAGAACCTTTCGGCCGCTTAGGCACGTCTTCCGAACTGTGTGAATTGAGTGGCGCGATACCCTGAGAGGCAGTCATGTTGGGCAGATAGGAAACGGAGTGATGCGGGGTAGAATCAGTCGGAATGTATATTCTCTCAGGTCTCAGTGCCCTTGTGTAGTTGTTAGCTTGAAAGTGTAGAACGAAATGAGCATTGAAACCGCTTCAGTTGCGGGGCAAATATTCGCGTTTCAGCACAGGTGGGATGCAGCCCGTAGCAACGAACGGGTCAGGTTTCCTAGGCGGGGGGGACAGGATGAGAAGGGACGGTGACATACAAGGGCTCAGCTGCGTCGTGTCGAGTTGCTGGGAGATGGAAAAACCTCGCATAAGCTGGAGTGGCTGTTGCAGTAAGCGGTGGGTTGGGCAGGACAAGACCGGATGGGCTGAGGCCGTTTCTGTCGTCCTGGTCGACGGTGTTTTGTGGCATCTGCTGCTATGACGCAACGCCGCTTTCCGCCCTTGCCGCTTTGGGACGCGGGCGCTGCCCTTGCTCAGTCAGTATGTAGTACTGCGTTATCAGGGCATTGTTCCACGTGTACAGTGGTCAATAGTCGTCTATTGCTGAATTATTAGTTAATTAATAGTTTCAACTGGGAAATAGGGAAAACGGCTGTCAATATAACACCATGCTGCATTATCCAAACACGTCCACGCTCTAATCAACCCAGATAAATACAGACTCGTTAAATAGACACACATGTAAATGAAACAACATTTGAAGAACACCCCGTCGTTCTTTTTGGCCAGGAGGAAATTCAGTCTCAGTCCCAAAAAGCAATCAAGAGTCAGCCATCACACGCTGTCTTGAAGCACGCAAAAACCAGCAGCTGTAGTGTATATGGTCTCAATATATAGTTTGTCGCAAAAAACGCGTAATCGAAACATGGAACAAATAGTAAATGAACTAAATAAAAGTAATATAAATCGAACGAAAGTAACAGACTGCCTCCTGGAATGCACCTCTTGAACAGTAGTATCCAAACTCCGAGAAAGTACAGAGGAAGGAAATTCAACCAAACCAATAAGTAAGCGAAAGACCGATTCAAAGTGCACCCCGCATGTTCGAATGATGCAAAGTAGAAGAGAAAAAGCATGTGCTGTCACTAGTGAAGCGCCTTGACACACCATGTTTCTCATACAAAGAAGTTTCATGTTCCAGAAAAGTTGACCAAATGATAAAATAGGGTATAGGTATAATCAAAAAAGCAGCGGAAAATAAAAACAGTAAATCAGAATGAAAACCAAAAAGTGATGAATAGAACCTTCAAACGAGAGACTCAAACTCTTCGCGTTCACGAAGACGATTCCTAGCCAACTCGTCCCCTCCGTTGGCCGACAGCTGCATCCAGTGCAGAGCCAAGCACATGCTTTGCGGGTCTGATTTCGAGTCCCTATCACGCCGATACATCATCTCGGCCTTGAAGGTGTCTCGCGGTAAAGTAAGAGGGTAAGTTACCCGGGGTAGAATTTCGGGGTGTGTGAGATACAAAATACCAAGCTCACGCTGTGCTACTGCATTGCCCTCCTTGGCTGTGATAATCCACATTCTTGCTGCATCCTCGATCGGATTTTGTGGCCGAGGGCTTATGTCAAAGGCCTGAGAATGGCGCCGGTTGAGTTCTTGGGACACAATTCTGTCGGCCAATTCCACCATACTGGCACAAACATCGTCTTTGAGAGACAGCGCAGCCAGACCAAACTGCAGGAACGCCGTCCCACTGTCGGTCTTGTTCAATGTTTCGCTAGGAACAAAAGCCGATATAAATTGCAAATCGCGGAACAATGTCTTTGGCTGTAGCTCCCGCAGTAGGTGCTTCATCGTTTTGATGATCTGGCTTTCCGATGTGCTGAGGAGGTCGTATGGGGTGTGAGATTCAAGCTCAACAGAATCCGGTACTGGCGATGTCGGGGTTTGCAAAATCTCTTCCTCAGTGAGATCTGCCGCAAAACTATGCCTGTTAAGTTTGAGCCTTTCAGCAGTGCTCAGAGAGTGCCCTGTTGACTTGCTGTTGGGCATTGGTGGCATTTCATTGGAAGCGTTTATTGATGCAACGACTAATGCTCGGAGGTCGCGTAACGACTCCAATTTCACATACGGATTTGCGTTGCGAGAGAAGACATCAAGTAACTGAGAAAAGGCCGCCTTGTAAGCAAAAGTAGAACCAGGCGATTGTTCTGTCGGCGACTGCGCATCCAATTCTGGCGAAGAATCAGGCGAAATCTGATCGTTGATCAGAATTGGATCTGCTGACTGGCTTCTTCGATGCCGTAACGAACGCTGACCAAATACCGGCCTGCCGGTACGTTGGTGGATCTTATTTTCGGATTCGGCGATGAATTTTTGAAGCCTAGCCTCCTTGTTCATTTGTACTTGGACTCGCTTTTGGTTTAAGAAGTTCATAAACCAAGCGTCTGTCTCGCTGCCGCAGCTCCACACTGGAGATCCCAAGTCACTGAGGAGGAGACTGGTCAACGTTTGTCGAAGTTCGTCGAGGAAAGCAGTCTTGCCATGGACGACATGTTCCGCCCGACGCGGGGTGGGCGCTTCACTGAACATCGAGGGTGGTCGGGATTGGAAACTAGACGCGCTCGCAGCAGACTGAGCCTGCGTTTGCATTGGTGACCAGAAAGTGCTGTAGGAGTCGCTCGTGGAAGTTGACGCAGCCTTGGTAGATGATCCCCCCAATGACGATATGGTGTCAACTTCAAGATTCTTTGGACTCTTCCATTTCTCGGAAGATAGGGTTTGGTAGGAGAATTTTTGGATAAATGGCGAGCTGTCTTGAGATCGGAAAGACTCCGTGGTGCGAGAGCTCAAACTAGGGAACGACGTGGTAAATAATGCACCATCACTTCCATTACTGGAAGGGCGGGCGCTGGGAGTAGCAATACCAGGGAAACTTCGGCTATTGGGACCCTCGAACTTTGCGCGTTCTTTTTGAAATAGTTCGCTTGCCCACAACACGGGTGTTTCTGCCATGGTATCGCCAACGAGTTTATTGATGCTTGACTTGACCTCGTAGCAGAACCGATGGATGCGTTCTTCTCCACGGCAAAAATTGTCGATTCCATGATGGCTGATCCATTTTCGAGTAAGCTCAACCTGCTCGTCACTTAACTTGTTCGGCCCTCCCTGGCTACTAGGAGCCTTCATCACGTTCATAACATGCATCTCAGGCTTTTGCAAAAACGCTCCGGGAAGATAGCGAGACCCGTGTCGAGAGCGGAAATCACTTGGGGGTTCTCGGTGCAAGCTGGGGTATACCATGGTCTTCAAGGCCAAGGCCACATGCTTGGCATCTTCGTATCGCATCGAGTTCTTGACATCTGTCATGTACCACATCTTGTTCCTGAGTTTCGTCATACGCGTCAAATTTTCCTTGGCAAAGTCTTTCAGCTGTGCAACAATGGGAGTCAACGTCAATAAACTCTCTTCGCAATCATCAATCACTGTAGTCCATTTGATGAATGAGTCGCTAGAAGACCTTAACATAGGGGAGAGAACCCAGGAATCATTTGGAGGTGCTTTGGCCAATTTTGAGAGACTCTGGCTCAGGTGATGCGATGCGGTCCACCAGTAGTGGGCGCCGAGGAAGTCAGACCGATTTTCGCACGCGGAGCGCGCATTTTCAAACCTGCTCTTTAGTGACAGACTGCGACCTTGGTGAAGACCCGAGGCACGGCCCCTGACTGACTGCTTCATCTTTTCGGATTCATTGACCAGCCTTACGATGGCAATTTGGAGTGCCTCATGGTTCTCTTCCGGGTGAATGGTAACAGACCGGTGGCCGTCTTCAGACACGCCATCAAACATACTGTTGGAGTCATTGGCATTTGAAGGACCCCAACTCAATGACTTTCTGTTTTCTGAAACGGTCAGCACGGTCCATTCATCCATGGAAGGATGGTCCAAGACAAGACGGTCATCAGTGTCTCCTAGGTCGGATAATTCAAATCGAATTAAATCTGCACTGCGACTGTAGGAAGATACCTGGGGTGATTGCTGTGCAACCGGACTTTGCGTTGATTTTTCAAGGACAGTATCAATTCTTCCAGACCAGTGAGCAGGGAGGGTTCCTCTTCTTGGGCCGCCATTTTGAGAAATGTTCAAAGCCATATAGGGTGAGTTGAATGGAAGAGAGCTAGAGTGGCTTTGAGTAGATTTTGGAAATACGGCATTCAATAGGGCAACGACATCCGTGGCAGATAGCATTAGAAAGCGTGAAGACCCAAGGATATTGTTATCCAGATGAAATGAAGCACCAGAAGGGTAAGACTCAGTGTCCGGGACTGGGTGGGAGGCCAATACAAATGTTTTGAGTATGCTTTCAACATGCTGCCTCACCTTGGGATGGACCGTAGAAAATTGTGGACTTATAATTGTTTAGCAGCGAACTGTAACATTCGGATTCTGGGGTTCACTTACACAGAATGGAGAACCCTGTAGATCTGAGATTGAGCTCGCAGGGCGATCTGTGCTAAGAGCTTTTCTCTAGCTTCCTTGCTCAAGTGAAAATCAAGGAGTAATCCATGGCTCTATATGGCGTTAGTAGGATGGAAACAAAAAGAATGAATCAGAAATAGTACCTCTGGGAAAGTCAAAGCACTGTACAAGAACTTGGCAAAATACCACTGAACAAATAGATACTCCAAAAATCGGTCCTTGCTCTCAATATCGGTTAATTTGGCTAGGATAGCATCGCCAAACTCCAGGGCAGCAGAAGGAAGACCGGCATCGGAGTCATCCAGGACTTCAAACAGGGTCTTAACAGCAGTCTCAAAGAACTCCTCGGCAGCATCGGTTCTCAAAGGGTCCGGTGGTTCAACTCCATATGGGTTTGCTACAGGGCCATCGATATTTTCCAGGAGAAATGCACCCTTTTGGAGAACGTCCATGAGGTATAGTTCAATTTTGGGGCGGGCTTGCCAATCACTGCAAAGGGACCAGTATGAGAAGATATGGCCGACAAAGGGGTTATATTTGGAATCTCCGGTACAGAGAAGTTTAGCGCAGGTCGACGACCAGACATCTCGGCGAAGTTCCGATTCTCCAAGGTCCCAGTCCAAAGGCACGGCAAAAACATTAAAAAGAAGAGCAGCTAAAGGGTCAGAACGCTCAAAAGCCAATGCATGGTCCTTGAAGGGGGCGAAATTGGGACTGGTACGCTTGACGAAAGAAGGGGAATTCCGGGAACGAGAAGAAAGAGATAAAAACAAGTCGTCATGGCCTGAACAGACAACGGTAGAAGTCAAGGCCGAGAGCTGGGTAGGTGATAGACTAGTGATGCGTTCAACCAGGAATTGCGAATCTGTCCGGACTAGATTCAGGATCTCTAGAAGGTCCTTCCTACACTGGAGACTGAGCTGATGCATAAAACCTGAGGCACGGTTTCTTTGCGGGTGCAAAGAAGTGGGATCCTCCAAGTGGCCTTGTGGGTGTAAGGTGCGGCGAGAGGAAGCTTCACAAGCTTCGTGAATATCATAAATTGCATTGTATACTGAAATAAAACCTGGTTTGTCTCCATGCCGGAAGGCTTCGACCAGTCCCTTCTGGACGGTGGCACTTGTCCTTAGAAGTCTGGATGATAGACATATTGAGGCCTTGGTGGCAAGTAAACGGTGTTCCAAATTGCGTTTCTGGGCCTCAGCCTGCTGACAGCGCCGGTACTGGGAAGCAAACTCCTCAAAAGAGACCGTTGGATCCAAAGTCGCGGGAGGGTCGATTTCCAGAGTGCTAATGGAACCTTGCACAGTTGAAGTGGCACAGAGGTCTGATGGTCCCACCTCACAATTGTCAACACTGGACTCACCTGCACTCGGAGGTAGTTGGGGCTTTAGATCAGGGTCACAAGGGGCGCGCATGGCAGGTGTTGGTGGTAACACCGGGTCCGAGAGGGAGCATACTGCCTGGTCTTCGTTAGATGATGAGGCGCATGTTGTTGGAATGACGGCTGGAGACGGCGGCAATGCTGTAAGACATTTGATCTGTATTAGCAAATCTCCCCAGGGGTGTGGTCAAGAAAAAAAAAAAAAAACGACAGGTAAACGATCAAAGATCTGGAGAATTGAATGGACCGCACTTGGACGAAAGCGCACGGAGGAACAGGGGAAAAAAAAAGAAAAAGTAAACAAGAAGCTCTAAGAAAGGTACCGACATACGGATCGTGAGTTCCAGACCGAGTGGTGGAGAACAAGCATGTTGGGCATCGATCATCTTGCCATGGGCGACCTCTGGCACCTATCCCGAGACGGTCCTCGAGAATGCGCGATGCCCGTGGCGTTTGGAAACAGATGTTCTAGCGCATACTTTTGTTGTCGCGAACCGTTTGTAAATTTGGTTTGTTGTAAATATTCTTCTTTCGCTCTCTATTTTATTGATCTGGTGAGAGATAACGCGACCTGTCAATCGGTCGAAAAAAAGGTGGCAACGAAGCCGGGAGATGGCAGGGCGGCCAAAGTCGAGAGACGTGGGGAGAGGAAGAGAGAAAGGCGGTGGTTAGTTGTTAGCGGCCTTAGCAGACGTGTTAAGTCGCAGCTAAGTAGTTCTAGGTCTGGCGCGCCAACGCAGCTTTAAAGCGAGTGCATAAGAAGTATAGTAGTGAAAGGCTGGGAACTAGTCTTTCCGACTAAGAATAATGATTTGCAGACCGAGGATTGTCCAACTGGCAGAGTGCGCGAGACGGAGTCAAGGACAGAAAAGACCGATCAAGAGAGGAGGATGTCGACGGGAGACAGTCAGACAGGCGCGGACGTCCCAATAATGAGCTTCGCAGCGCAGCGCGGATTCACGAGAGGGCGTGAGTTGGGAGGGGGCGGCGGGCGGTCCTGGTCGTGAGGGAGGAGGGGTGGTTTGAATGACTTGCAGAGAGAGCGCGTAATAGATGTTAGTCGGTTGCCGAGTGCTGTTGCAGCAAGGAGCGACGATGACTGATTGGGGATGGGGACAAAAAGGATGTCCGGCGTGGTAGCGAACCAGAAGTGCGGACTAGGTTGACGATACTCGAGCGCGAATGCAGCGTGCAGAATCAAGGCAGCTGCAGATAGCCCAATGGGGAAATAGTGAAATCACGGGCGCGCCAGTGAACGCACTCGCAGCAGCCGCGGTGGGGAAGCCAGGATGCGATTTTGGACTTGGCTGCAAGCTAAGGAAATAGGTCTGGAGTGTTTTGACGATTTAAAAAAACCGATCGCGCTGTGCCGTTGTCGACGTGCTGTAGCGCTGCGATTGGTCTCGAAGCGGCCTGCTGCAGGGTGGACGTTGAGACGACGAATGGAGGTTGCACGGTCTGTAACCTGAGAGACCTTGGTAATATTGCTGCTGGATGGTCACAGAGCAGCGCGTTGCGAATCGCTGTATGGCGTCGAAGCTTCCAAAATCCCCGAGTCTGTGGCGTACGAGATGATGGTGATCTCATGAACGATGCAGAGCAAGTGATGGTAGAAGAGAGAAAAGCAGTTGAATGCGTCAAGTTTGCCTCTCTTACACACTCTCTCACGGAGGGGGCAGGCACGACACAACTTGATGCCGGCGCGGAAGGAGCAGGAGGTCACGGGGCCCGGGAGCGCAACTTGGCATGCGGCCCGGGTTGGCGGGGGGCCGGCTGATGAGATTTAAGGTATGAGATGGCTCGAGATGGTGGCAATCATATAAGGGAGGGATCGTAATAATACTAGGAGTAGTGGCTGGCAGCCTTTTGCTATCATGGCCCGTCCTTGGACCGAGCATCACTATATAATTTACATGTTCGCTTCGCGTACAAGCGGGTGTGAAAAAGTATAACTGTTTAGGGTTCCCAGAGGCAAAAGAGAGGACGAAGAAGTCACGCTGGCTCATTCCAAGCTGAGTCTATTGCCTCGGAAACGTAAGGGATTCATCGATTCAGCTGGACGAGTGCAGCGTAGAATGACATGTCGGCCTCGCACAGCAGAAGGAATCGCTGCGGATACTCACTGGACATTGTATGCCGGCGCCGGTGGATTCTGGATTCCTGACGCTTCAGTCATCTCCATCAAACACCCGCTGGCGCTGGTGAAACCGACGGCTGCCGATTGCCACGCAGGATATAATGGGAGGAGAACTATAGCGACTGAATGACTGAGTGACTGACTGATCGGCTGCCACGTCGTTCGCCTGGGGCCGTGATCTGATGCGGCGGCCCAATTGCGGATGGCCTGGATGCGTTGGCACTGCAGATGCGCTGGCCGCGCCTTTCCTGTCCGGGCCTAGCGGGCCGCGCCGGACCCCCGCAGCCCCTGGCGCGCGTCCATTGGATGCAGTGGGCCGCGCTAGGCCTCAAATGGTAATATGAACCCACCTCGAATTCCACGCGTCTTTTGTCGCTAACGGTAAGCAGTACTTGCAAGGAGCAGGACGTAGTAAGAAAGTTGAAGTATGAGATGCCACGGTGGCAGATGCACGATTGACTGGATTGGATTGATTACGGCGCGCTATGGAATGCCGACCATCATCACTATCCACAGAAAATGCCACTTGTACGACGTGTAATCTCGGCTTGACGCGCGCACTTCTCTCGGTTGTTAACCGGCCAATAATCCAAAACCAACGCCGAGTCCAGCTCAGCAAGACCGACAACGATGTGCTGACTGTGGCGGTGGCATATGATGATCACCTTCCTCCAATGCTCGAAATGTGGACGACTGCAGGGCATGGACCAGCAATTTGTTGTCACAAAATCCATCCTTGCCTACCGCAGCCCACTCAATTCCTAACTCATAGCAATAAACAGCCGCCGAAGTGCAAAAAAAACCCCAAGTCATAGCGTCAGTGTCGTTCGGCCAATCATATAATGGTGGCTGAGGAATCGTCAGGTACAGACGATATCGTTCAACCAACAGCCGCAAATCGCTGCCTACAGTGGGGAGGCAGGCCGATCCTCCCAAGCATCAATGGCCAATGCCGTGGGATTCTTTATACCGAATATGTGTTTTGTGTAAAAGAGTCAGCACATGAAAATCCATTCCCGCATCGTAAAATATAGACCAAACGGCGTGGTAAAATCAATTGCACACCCATTTTTTGTCTGCTTCCTTCTGTCCAACGCGGACAGCCACCACGTTTAGCGTGTCCTTGAGAGTATCTTTAGAGATCTTTGGGAAGCTATGTAAAGAACTGAAAATCAGCAAATGATAACACGTAAAACATTACAGATGGGGAGTGTACCGTTTTTTGAGGACTTCAATCAGCCCAGCCTTGGTTAGGTCACTTCCTTCCACAGCCTCCTTGAACGCCGCAAGCTGATCCGGCGGAAATGGTTTCCCCTTCTTAGAGGGACCAGCGGATTCGATACCCATTCCGGGCCGAGCTGTTGGCGCGAGTGGCATCTGACTTTGTGTGATAGGGTTTGTAGAAAAGGCATAGAGAGTGCCCCTGGTAGAGGTCTGTGCATGCCCTTTTGAAGCAGCTTGCTCCACGGCCTTTGGTTTCGGCCAATAAGCAGTGGAAAATGGGTCAATAGGGAACTGGACAGTATCTAGAATCAAAAGTCAGTATCGTCCCACCTCTAATTAGACGTATTCTCGCAGGGAGAAGCATACCAGATATCGTCTCCATGCGATATGCTTCTATAATAGGGTCTTTATCGCCTTCGCCTTGCCACTTGATACCCGTACAGACAGGCTCTAGATCACCAACGACCAGACGCCTTCTGCCGTCTATTTGCTCATCCTCGTCGTCGAGAAACTCATCCATATCATCATCTCCGTCTTCGCTCATCTCCTCTTCGTTTTCTGAATCTAAGTCTTCGCCTTCTTCTGGCTCTTCCCACTCTGCTTCCGAATCATAGTCGTAATTAACATCAGGAAGGCCACGAGAGTAAGGGCGGCGGCAAAGCTTCCCAGCTTGCGCACTAGAAAGGGATCTGGTAAAAGTTCCGTAGTACGCTGGGCGAACATCCTCGGCGAACTTGAGGCTTTTCATCGTGATCTTTCTCAAAAGATCTTGTGGAGCGGGTTTAGGACTATTTGGTTCATTTGTTTCGGTCTGCAACTCTTCCATGAGTTTCCTGACGGGTTTAACGTTTCTGGCATTACGGCGACGATAAGGCATCATATCAAACAACTCCGACGGGCGATATAACTGGTGACCATTCGTCTCTTTCAAAAAACCATCGAGCTTCTCGCGGATATGCTCTGTCGCCTTGTCATCGCGCTGAAATCGGTGCGGCGGTGCAAGCTGAGTATGGCTCTTGACAAAAAAACCTGGGAATTCATTGCGATAATCGGACCGGGAATCTTCAACGCCTGTGCTCGTGGTAATCGAGCCGTCCGAGTCTCGAGTTGAGTCCTTGCGAGGCGAGGAACCACTCACACTGGGCGGTTTGTTCGCATCGGTAGTGGCTGGTTTAGCAAAGAAAGAGCTTAGTCTCATTTGGGACTGTCGACAGGGTTAGCAGGTTATCTCATTTTATCACATGCCGCGTGGTGAGACTGACCCGTTCCTTTTTCACTTTTTCTTCCTCCCTTTTGCGCTTCTCTTCATCTCTGGCATGTTTTTCTTCCTCTTTTGCCTTTTTCTTTTCCTCTCTGCGTTTTCGTTCTTCTTCGCGTTCTGCATCACGCTTCTTCTTTTCTTCTTCTCTTTCGGCCTCCTTCTTTTTCCTTTCCTCTTCCTTTACTCTTTTTTCTTCGTCTTTCTTTGCCTTTTCTTCCAGCTTGAGACGGTCTTTTTCTTCCTTCTCTAATCGCTTGGCCTCTTTAGTGTTTGGGGATAGCTTTTGTTTCTTGGTCGTAGCCTGGGGAACAGTCGTGTGGGAAGGTTGTTGGGGAGTAGAAGGGGGAACTGGTAGCGGATTCCTATTTTCCTCGTCGCCGGGGCCGTCGCACTGTTTTGGGTGTTTGTGCGTTTCCTGTTTGGGTACATTTGGCTCTTCGACTTCGCTAAAGGTTCGTTTTCGAGAGGGCGAGGGTGAGGGTGGTGGGAAGCCGCCCACGGACGGGGTCACAGTAGTCGGGCTGGGCTCAATTGAAATATCCATTGGATCGGTTCGTATAAAAGACCCAGAGATTATCGGTCTTAAAAAGGAGCTGCTATCTAGGAGCCGGGAATATAGAGTGGGAGTCGAAAGTCATGAGTTGTGAGGGGGATATAACGTCAAAAGGCGGTGTATGTTGTTGGCAATCGGAAATAAAAATCGAAGTTTCATCGACTTCATCAGTTAATTGATCAATAAAAAAACAAGACCAAACAACGAGTAACACGGTGTCGTCGAAGTGGTGGGTTGTGTGGTTGGGGTGTTGTCCGGTCGGAGATTCTCCTGGCGAACGCGTTAATTGACGATTCGCGTCGGCGTGCACGCGCCGAGTTGCACAGGCCACGTGACCACCAATCATTAATGAGTTGACTAAGAAATTAATTCATTGTCTACACTACTTAACTAAGAATAATAATTAATAAGAACCGTGATATTTTAGATTAGTATGAGATAGAAATAAATATTTACTTTGCAGGCTAAACAGGTATTTCCCTGGAAGAAAAAAGAAAGAAGAAACAAGTTATTTGAACAGGATAAACATGCCCAGCACCAAGATAGAAAAAGTCCATAATCACAAGGTAGAAATAGTGAGAGTGTTTTTTTAAAGGATCCCCAGGGGCAAAACAAAATACCCCTTGGGACTCTCCAACATTATATTAGGGGTCACCCATGCAATGATGTGTCAAGCTGTGATTATAATCCAGCCGTAAATGTTGAAAGTGAAATCGAAATTGAGAAAAGAACAGTATTTTCAAGAGGAGCGGCAACGAATACCCAGATGCTAACAACATGGCTTAATCGTCTTGGTCAGGATTGGCGACAAATAATCTCCCACCAGTCAAGCTCGTCGTTCGCTCGTCAACACTGCCTCGACGCCGTAGATCGTCGGCCTTCTTCGCCTTTTGCATCGCCGTTTGGGCTGCGACGGGGGCTCCCATTTCACCAATATCTCCAAAATCATTTTCATGGTGCTCGTCGTGAGTGTTTGGATCGATATCTTTTTGTAACGATGAGTTCCGACTGCTGTTGTAGCTGTGGTTATTCTCAACTGGGGCGGTTTCGACGACTTCTGGGATGTCGGCCTGCTCATTCGGCGGCGTTTTGCCTGGCTGTCGCTGATAGCCACTGGGATAGCGCTTCATGCTTCCCAGAGAGCTCCTTGCACTTCCCGACGTGCGGCGATGGTACAAGCCGCCTTCGCTGGAATGGTCGTCCGCGTAATCGTCGCCAACTTCGTTTGCGCTCAACCGCACAGGAACGGTGGCACCGACCAAGGTCGAAGGAGTGAAAGAAGTAGGACCAGCTTTGCCGTTGTGGTGTCGAATCTTACCGCTGGCAAGCGGCCCAGAGCGCGAGCCACCATGAAGCTCCAAGTGAGCCCGCTGTCTGGCAGCTCGCTTCTGAGCCTGCAGGCGAGGATCTTCTGGTTGTGCACGGTCGCACCAGACGGTGCCCTTCTGGCGCCTCATGAGAGCGACATAGCTGAGCTGGACGGGAGCGGAGCGCCCGGACGAGCTGCGGTGGATGTCGGACGAAGCGCTCGACATTGTTTGTGTCAAATGGTTATTGCCGGTGGAATTGGACGAGGATGTAGCATTGGAAAGAGTGCGCGTGGGGACCGGCGCTCCCGTAGGTGGCAGCGCTTGCGTATGCTGGGCCGGGCGGTGAGCGTAGTGGTGACTATGGTGGTGGCTCGGGTGGTAATTATTAAGATTGGTGCTGGAATTGGTCTTTTGAGGCCCAGCGTAAGGGAGCGCAGACGACGACGTGGTGCGGTTTCGGTGGTGAGCGTAGTCGAGGATCTTATTACTAGGGGCGGCGGCGTGGTGTTGGTGGGCACTGACAGCGTCTGCCGGCTGAAACTGTAGTCCGGCGTGGTGACTGGCCACGGGCTTCCGCGATGGTGCGGCCTGGTACATGCGGTAGTCCGGCACGTTGCTCTGCCTCTGCACTCTCGCGGCCATTTTGGTGTGTGTTTTGCTCGTCGCCTGCTGTTCTGTGTCGATACTCAGATCCAGAGCAAGAACAGCGCCGCGATTTGTTGTTGTTCGGTGTCCGCGCAGAGGGATGCCTGACTCTTATTGAACGCCGCTATTAGTTCACTAACAGCTTGGGTTGCTCTTTGCGGCCGGCCGGAAACTTGGCAGGTGGGGCGATACAAGGCTGCGAGCGCGAGAAAAACGAGAAAAACAGGAGGTCTTTTCTGCGGTGTCGTTGGATCGCAAAGAGATCGGGGACAATAATGTCGACTTCGCTGTCAACAGTAGGAACAAGAAGACTCGAAACAGGGATGGCCCAAGGCGTTCGTCCGTATATAATGATTGCCGGGCGATCGTAGGGATGCAGAAGAGGGGGCTCGGGGCTAAATACGGCGTTGGCCAGGAACGATCACGATAAGGGCTGCGCGGTTCCTGGTGCTGCTGGTGCTTGTTGCTGCTGCTAACTATCTAGAAAATGAAATTGCGACAAGGGGTTGAAGGAGCAAAAAGAATGATTAATAGCTGGTAATAAGGATAAGGACGGTTAGTCACGACAAAAATAGTCACGGTGGTGACTGTCTGGCAAGAGGCCGGAGGAGAACATTTGCCGTCGCATCCATTCAATGCTACCTCGTGCCTGTCATTACCGTATCGTACCGTATTCTTCCCTCGTGGCGGGTATTATTACGTGCACGTGTGTATATTTTTTTATTGTATTAAGTCTGAGTTTGTGATTGATCATGGCTAATTTTAGTATTTTAATATTTAAGTCTACAAGTATAAATCATTTTAGTTTAGCCAACGTTCAATGTGAGCAGCATACCTCAAATGCGATGGCGTCTTACTTGGTTGTGAGTAGACAACCCTGTGTATTTTCTATATGGTTATTTTTAAACACTTTTCCTCTCGCCACTGCTATTATGTCCTATCACACCGCTCGAAGAACAGTCAAACACCACCCAAGAAGCTGGCTGAAATCACTTATCCGTAGGCTCAACATCCTTTGATGCTTGTTCTCGAACCGGGAGGTTTCCGGGGAAGCGACTGCCCTTGTCCTTGACCTTTTTGACCTTCTTTTGCACAACGGGCGGGGGGTACGCAAGTTCTTCGATGGCTCGCCAATCGGCATCGGTTTGGAAGGCTTCCTGGATAGGGGCCATCAGACTGACAAGGCCAGCTGAGACGGCAGGCTTGAGGGCTTGCGGGGTTAACTAAAAGCACACAAACGTCAGTTTTGCGCAGACCTAAAGATTGACAAGACCGGTCAATACGTACGATGTCGTTCACGTAGTCTTCCTTTAGCTGCTTGATGTCGGTGTAGACCAAAGGCTCGCCTTCTCTCCGCTCGACGATGAATTCTTTCTTGCCCTTGAGAGCAGCTGCGGGCAGCAGGACATACTCTACCAATGCGACGACTCCGTTTTCTTCGACGACGCGAGGAGTGGCTTCGGCTTTCTTAATCTTTTTGGTGATGGCCTCGGGAGAGTCTAAAAGGTCGATTTTGCTGTCTACTTAGTGTTAGCAACGGCAGTCATTCATTAAATAAATAAATAAATACCTTGGACACTAGAGCTCATCTTGCCTCCAGACAAACCAGCGATCATGGGGTTAACGATATGTGCGCGCTATTAAGATCCGTTAGCATGAAAATAACCCCATTTCAGCAGAACGAGAATATACCTTTCGGTATCCGAGCTTGGGTAGCCACTCAGTGGCGGCGACAAAGAGCTTCCTCTGGTCAACACCTCCGAGCTGGCAGTCGACACCCAGGTGCTCTTCGTCAAGAACCTGAAGCACCGGGTACAGCAGTCCACTCAACGGCGCATTGTCGGACTGCTTGACAATCTCGGCGCCGGCCTTTTTAGCGTCATGTTCAGAGATCACAGAAGCTAGACGATATACGTCCATCACGTATGTCGGGCTTTTTTGGTAAGAGCTGCCGAGAACGAAGCGCAGCTTCTCGGTGGACACGCCGACCGACTTTAGAATCGCCGTGATGATTTTGTCATAGTATTTGGCGCGGTTTTCCACGAGCTCGATGGGGGCCTTGAGGTTGTCGAGGAACCCGTGAATATCAGCTAGCAGGACGGTGACATCGCATCCAGCAGCGAGCAATTGAGCGATTTTTAGCGCGGGAACAAAGTAGCCAGTATGCGGTCGGCCGGTGGTTGCTGCATTTTGAATTAGTGGCAAGAAAAAGAAAATAACATAATAGTCGCAATTTTGTTTTGAACGTTGTCGCAAACGTTGGAAGTAGAGAGGAGGGGCAGAAAAAAAATTGCATGACTCACCGGTTCCCCAGTAAATTTTAGGATTTTTATTCTGGATCAAAATATCCTGGATGACTGAGCCTTGTCAGCGATCGAGTCATGTTGATCAGGAAAAAAAACCTACTCTCGGGGTTCAGAAACTCGGCGAGATTGTCGCTAATGAGATCGAATCGTGCTTGTGCTGCCGAATCCATGGTGATCTATCGAGTCAGGCGCGGCGAAGGGAGGAGGGGTATACGGATGCGAAATGTGAAGGCAAAATGTGAGGGGAAAGCGGCATGAGATCGGATCACTAGTTAAGTATGCGCAGGAACGACCGTGCTGCGGGACCGAAACGACAATGAATGGCTCGCGCGGGCCAGCGGGCGAGGAAGGATATTAGCTAGTTAATGAGAGAGGGCCAAATGCAAAAACAGGCACTATCGCAAGTCGCGATCGAGAATTCAAGTAATAAAATAATATTTGCTCTTACTGTTGTTGCATCGTGAGGCCGTTTTGGATGCTGCAGCGAGCCTGCTAGCAGTATTGCCGCCAATCACAGGGGGCCATTTCCGGGCGGTGAGGCCCACTACCGTGGATAAGCTTATCTCAGCTTATGTCATCATGTATGGAGATAGCGTTATGCCTATAGATTAAAATTTTTTTCAATTTTAGTCAGCAGCTCTATTGCGTACGCCGTAGACAGTATTTGGCAATTTAATAATGTTCTTATAGTATTATGTGCATCGTCAAAATGCTTGCCAATCAGCGTTGCTGCAGATGCTAAAGCCCACGTGAGATCAGGTGTTGCCCCACCAGTTCCATCGCTTTTTTGTTTTGTTCTTTACTCGACGTGATTAATTAGTCGCAATACATATAAATTAGTAGATTAGGGAAATTTTGCCGAGGAAACCAAATGAAATAGTATCAATAAACAAAGCTAATAATATGCTATTTATACGTACATACAGAGATGCATGAGTAGATCCATCCAAAAAAATACCGTACCGGTAACAATACCAACGCGGTAATGTTTTAATACCAGCACCAGCCCCATCGCTAACAGTCTTACTGGAAAATGACACGCTGTGACGTCGATGATCTCCACCTTCAACATTCTGATTGTTCTCGATTGGTGACAAGCTGTGAAACAGACGATTCGCGCATCAGCATCCTGATTCGTTTCGTATTTGTCGTTGTCTTATTTTGGGCAAAATATGTTACGATTAGGTTTGAGCTGTGTCTGGGTACGCAAATGCCTGCGCCACAGTACCGTTGCAGTCGATCAATGGAACATCACCGGCCAGGCCACTTTTGGATTGGTGCGTCATCGGGTACTTTTATACATTCTGGCCATCTGACTGTACTTACTACATGCTGGGCTCATGAGAGAAAGAAAATTAATGAAATATAGACAGGATCAAGTCTGCCTGGAAATATCATCATTATCAAAGGGCAAATCAAAGCCGTGACCCTCCCTTGGACTTGACTAGAATGCCCTTACTATCCTCGTATTCGCGTCCCTTGGTCCATCCAAACCACTCTTTAAGAGTCTCCTCACCCCCGTCGCCAGGGAACAGGCCCCCGCCAGTCCAGCCTGCATTGTCCGCCGCAAATGACTTGCCCGGCGTACCAACTAAATCGACAGCCAATCGCTGCTCATACCCACTCGCCTCCAACTCAGCTTGCTCCAAGACAGGTGTGGCGCAGGCATCCGTTCCATCGAATATAGCCTCCCATTCAGCGCGCGTCTTTTCTTTGAACCGCTTGGTGAATATTTCGCGCAGGGCCGGCCAGTTGGTGTGGTCATCGCGCGCCGGGATCTCGTCCTTCTTCAGGCCCAAGCCCTGCAAGAGCGCGGCGTAGAATTGCGGTTCCAGCGCACCGACAGCAAAGTACTTCCCCGCATCCTTGGTCTCGTAGGTATCGTAAAACGGACATCCTCCATCTAGCAAATTTGTCCCCCTCGGCTGGTTCCATGCTGGGGTTTTCATTCCTAGTCGCGGCATCGTCGCCAAATACGCCGCTCCATCCACCATGTTCGCCTCTACCACCTGGCCCTTGCCTGTAGCTTGACGCGAGATTAATGCTAGCAAGATACCCAAAAAGCATATTGCGCCACCCCCGGCAAAATCACCTAGCAGGTTGCCCGGCGCGTACGGACGCTCGTTGCTGCGACCAAGCATCGAGAGAACACCGGAGACGGCAATGTAGTTAATATCGTGGCCGGCCATGTCCTTGTATTTACCATCGCGTCGGAAGCCAGTCATTCGGCCGATGATGAGTCGCGGGTTTGCTTTAAGAAGGACATCGGTGGGCGAAAGACCCAGGCGCTCCAGCACGCCTGGTCGGAAAGGGTCGATGAGAACATCGGCCTTGGCGAGGATGGACAGCAGAAGATCCCGCGACCTTGAGTCTTTTAGGTCAAGGCAAATAGATGACTTGTGTCGTGTGAGATTGTCGGCCGCGGGCGCGTTGGTTTGACCAGGGAGCCGGTCGATGCGAAGGACAGAGGCGCCATAGTCGGCGAGGAGGAGGCCGGCAAAGGGTCCTATAGATGTGTTAATTAAAAGTCTCTCTCTCTCATGTACTGTAAATTGGCGCACCTGGTGCTAGTCCAGCTAGCTCGACGACTTTGACGCCGTTCAAAGGAGAACTCGACCACATTGAGACTGATCGATGGGAGGTCTTTTGGACAACGTTGTATCGACTTACTGGGGCATTCCGGTAACGAGCGTGAGAATTGAAGCTTCTCCGTGCACGTGGAAACAGAAGGGGATTATAGGCCCTGGCAGTTGGAGCGCTAAAAACCAAATTTCGTGGAATCATTAAGTAAAGATTGTGTATGTAGCTGTGGATAACTTGGAAGTTCAATCGTGGCTGCGCGGACCGCGGCTCGACGGCACCTCGGGGAAGGAGCGCAGAGCGGATGCGGGGAAACCAGTCGACTCGCCCGCGCCGTGTCGATCTTGCCGAGGTGTCCTTGCGTTAATTGGGTTTACAGCCATCCAACATTGGTAACATCAATTGACATCAATTGATATATGACTACATAGCCGTTTCCAGACAGCTTCATCTACGTTGAGCATTGACAGGATCCATCACCAGCCCTCTCGGCCCTCGTCCCTGCCTTCATCATAGGCATTTTCCATCTCGTCTCCAAACCGCTCAACTCCTCCGACCTTGTCGCCAACCCATTCAGCCGCGTTTTCGGGGAAGTTTTCCACGCTATTCTCAACCTTGTCGACCTCATATTCGGCCTCGCCGACCTGTGTCAAGAAAGAAGAAGATTAGCCGATGCGGACTTGTCTGTAGGATATCGGGTTAGCTATACCTTGTCGCCGGTCCATTCGGCAGCATTCTCTGGGAAGTCTTCGACGCGTTGCTCAATGTGTTCCTTTTCGCCTTCCCATTCATCGTCTGAGTTGCACAAGTCAGTGTGGGGGGTTTATTGTAAGTAGACAACAAACATACGGATCTCCTCGCCCTCATGCATCAAAATAGCGCCGCCAACTAGACCGGCAGCGGCGCCAGCCAGGCCATAGGCCACGCTGTGATCTTTCTTGGGCGGTTCTTCCTGGTACCGCTCTTCTTCACGGTAGTACTCGCCAGGAGGTGGTCCAGGTGGTCCACCATAGCCCCCCTGACCATATCCACCCTGGCCATATCCACCACCGCCGCCGTAGCCAGGTTCACCGTAGGGCCGTTCCCAAGACTGCTCACCAGTCATCTCATTCACGTACAACCAGCGACGGTCTTGCTCTGCCCACCGGGCAACCCAGGGACGTGGCAGAGGAGGGCCTTCTGGCTGTGGAGGGCCACCCCCGTAATACTCGCGGCGCTCTTCGACGTATTCCGTTTGCTGGCCTCCAGAGCCGAACTTTTCGACGACTTTTTCGACGAAATCCATAGCTGTATCTGAGTAAAAAATAACTAGAGTAGGAGAAGGAAAATAGATTGGTAGAGATCAAGAACAAAAAGTGTCGACGCAGCTGGGAGCAGCTAATAAATAGCTCCAACACCCCGCCATGATGACTATCATGCTGGACAACCGTTTCATCGCTAGTGCTATCGACAGCCCCGCCTGAGGTGGTAGCCCACCAATGGATGCTGGACAACGCACGGCAGGCAACATGATAATCAGGGGCTGAGCTGAATTTGTGTATTGTTCTGTTTCATTTCTCCTCATTTCTGCAACGCCAAAGCGCACCAGCCACCTGCACCCGCCACACCCGCCGACTGCGCCTCGTGCCCAGGCGTCTGGCAGCGGCTCGTCCCGCAGTGCCAAGACCGGCGAGCCCTAATGCCAGCCTCCCATCTCGACCCGGCTTCTTCCTCTCAACAAAGAACAAAGCCGTTGTCTTAGTAATTCATACTGACCGGGCGTCGTTGCCCTGTGACACCAGGACAAAGAAAATGCAGTCTGTTTTCATTACCGTCACGTCGTCACGTATCATGTCTTTTTCCCCACAGCTTGGAATCGCTCGGAATATCCGAGAGACTGATGGCTCCTACCTTAACTTGACATCTGCAAGGGCGATATTGCTTGACTTCTGACAAGTGAAGAAAGTCAAACAGCAAAGATGTCGGCTACTCAAGACCCCGAACAAGTTCCCGCGACCAAGGAACAGTGGGAAGAGTTGGCAGCAGCAGCTGGTCTCAACAACAAGTGTCTCAGTGACTGCGAGAGTCTGCGTATGGATTCACCAGTTACCTATGAACACTTCTTGCTCTTCAGAACTGTCATCTCCAAAAAGGGGCCTGCAGAATTCGACCCAGCTTCTTTTGGCTTGAAAGAAAAGCACGACATTGCCAAGCAACTCTTGCAGGCATCCAATGACTTTCAAAGCTATATCAATGCCATAAAGATGAATACCTTTGACGACCAAGGAGCCTTTTCTGGTCTCCGAAAGTCGCAAAAGGAAGCCATCGAGGGCTCCGCCCACTCTGAAGATAAGTTGGAACGCAAAGATGAGCAAAAAGTACATTTCACATTCATCCCTTTTCTTCAGTGCATCATCTTGACAGCATCCGCTGATTACAAAGTTTGATAGAGATTGCCTAAAAATCCTTTGACTGAAATGTTCGGAGCATTTGATGGCAAAACTCTAGGCTTCACAGCAACTACCCACGGCCAACTGCAGGACGAAAAAACACACCAAATTCGGGCAATTGTCGACACTAGTGCAGAAGCTCCAAATCTACAAATCGATATCAGAGAGGCATCGCAAATAGTTGCATGGGTCAAAGAATTTCCCGATCCAAAATACCAGTAAGTCTTAGCTAATCGTCTTTGGTTTTAAGAAGTCAAAGCTAACGGGGCTAGACGCATTCTTGTTGCCCAGCATGCCTGTGAGTTTTATGTTACTTTCGCAGTCTATGACGACGACTGGCGGGCCGATCTCGACCGCAGTTTACCTGAGTCGAAAAGTGTCATGACAGTGCATCGGTTCGGGCCTTGGGCTTTGGAAAACTCGCGTGATGTGGAGGAGGTCTCAGCAATCTTTCTTGCGATCTCGATGTGAAGCACATCTCTGTGCATGTTGATTCAGCATACGATGAACTGTCGACATTTGCGGGGTTCTTAAGGAGATTCCTCAAATTTGGTGATCAAGTTCCAGTGTTTTTTTTTTTAAAAAAACAATCAATGTTGTCCTTCAAGGTAGACCATATCTGGCAGCAGCAGTGATCCTCGTTAATATCAAGCAAAATCAAGGTCTTCAAGATCAACTTATCCCTGTATTTTGAGATCAGGTCCAGATCGGACCTTTTAATCAGTAATTTCAATGGTAATATGTTTTTTTTGTCCTCATTTTTGATCTTTAATATCTTGTAGAAAGTAAAGTGTTTGTAGTCTTAATGTTACTAAGCAGCAAATTCGCGGTTACCCTTTTCGGTCTTTGGC
The DNA here is from genome assembly GCA_001939245.1 of Talaromyces wortmannii. Lineage (NCBI taxonomy): Eukaryota > Fungi > Ascomycota > Eurotiomycetes > Eurotiales > Trichocomaceae > Talaromyces > Talaromyces wortmannii. The sequence continues at coordinate 36,718 of MJVA01000598.1, forward strand.
AGGAAGGAGCGGTGTTGCCTCGCACAAAAACTCGCCGTTTGCGATTTTGTTTTCCCTCCTTCATAAATTCTTCTTCCATTTTTGCGTGGTTGAAATGACAGTTTCTTGGACAGCCACACCTGCTACTCTTTAAAGACGAATATCCGGTCAATGCAACATTCATGTGTCTCTCCAGTTCCTAGTCCTGGGTGAACATTTTTCAGAGCTTCTTCTCCACTGCAAAATTCGGTTATTATGTATCGCACGGATATTCGAGGATTTGGACCAAAACTGTGCAGCTTGCAAGGTTCCTAGATAAAGGAATATTCAGATGCGAGACTGGTATGCTTCAGGCAAACATTACAATTGGAGCACCAATAGCTAACGGAGGTAGGCTTATATTAGTCTTCAAAGGAGATGACTAAATACATATCACGTTTGCAATATACAACAATGACAACGACAAAAACAACTAGTTATCGTATTTGAATAACCCCTATTTCTACCTCACTTTTGGAGGTGGGAGCTGTAACGCCTAGACGGACGGTTTTTTACGAACTTCCAATAAAAGGTAACTATCGTCACTCGCAAAGTCATGAGCTATATTAACCGAAACAAAACCGAAATGGAACTCGTATAATGCACTCCGTGAAGAGAAGCCCCAAGAAAATATCGTGGCTTGTTTTCTCCTATTTAAACATATTTCTCGTTTTCTTGCATTTATATATTTTGCACATTCATCTCTCTATCACCTGGTGGAACTCCTCTCGATGATAAGTTAAAGGTTCCGAGCCTCCTCATATATCATCCAGGTTGATCATTTAGCGACATGATGAGTCACTCTGTCCATTAAAAAGGCCAAAATACCTGAAATGTGTTAAATAGTTTCGTCACTGCCTGGATTAAATGGTCCCCATTGCGGCCACAGCGCATTGTCAACAACAGTGGCGAACAACTCTGAACCGGTAAAATCCGAATATTGAAGTTCAGGGTCATGGGATGGGGACTCATGAGTGAGGATAGGATGGCTTGCCAATGTTGTAGTATCGACACTCGTTGGCCGAGAGTGTGGCCTAAGCTTATCGAATTGCGTAGAAACTATGCCCGCCAGCATATTCGCGGCATGACACGGTAGTCCAATTGACCTCAGCCACTCTATAATTTGGAAAATCAGCTCATCGAGAGTCTTGATATTGTAATTGGCTGCTTGAAGCTTTGATTCGTAAGCGTGTAGCAGACGGCACAGAGTGAGAGCAGAGAAGGTAACAATGTTATAGATCTGGTCTGTTAAATGACGCGTTCGGTCGTCGGTTGTTTCTATGGCAATGTTGATAATAGATCTTGAACATTGAACCATCTCCAGGACTGCAGTCTCTATTATTGATCTGTGCTTTGCCTCCGAAACTGATTTCAAAGACTGGCCATATGCAAGGAGATGTGCAAAATGAAACCCCATCTGAAGAAATTGAGATCGAGGCTGGTCTGTTGAGTAATTAGTATTAACTATAATGCAGTAGGTTGACCTATGTATTACCAAATAATACACTCCACTCCTGTCGCCAGTTCTGGAGGGCAAGCTTGGTCGAGGCCAAGTCAATTTGAGAAGCGCAGCATTTTTCATAGATGATCCAATATAGATTGACTTCGGCTACCATTCTCTCCTCATAATTGTTGGCACGACCGGATTCAACTAGTCGGGAGCAACAATCTATTTGTTTTTTGTTGAGCATAGCGTGCCTACAAGTGCCCACGCAATATCTGTAAAGCCATGTTAGAGATATTTTAGTACTTTTAGCGATCCGCCTTACTGCAGATGAGCCAAACAAAGATGATTCCATAAGCACCAATTGTCAAGGTGAGGAATTCCTATAGAAGGGGCGGAACCAGAGAAAAAAACATCGGCAAAATCCGGGCTGACGACTGCCTGCTGAAGCGCATAGCCAGTTAAAAGCCAACTGTCTACACTCAACGGGGCTTGGCCTATGGTTGTAGACCACAAACTCAATATGAGAACAGCTTGGAAGAACTCTATAGGTTGAGGAGCAACGAGCAGCGACTCTGTGACGAGGCGTTTTGCTTCATGGAATAGATGAGGCGCGAGCCTTTCCGCAAGATCTTGGGTGGTATGTCGGACCGCGATTAAAAAAACACTGCAGATAAGTAGCGGCGAATGTCTTATCCGTGAAAGTAAATTTTCAGACGATATACCATCCTGAAATCTAACCCACCGCCCATAATGTATATGGAACCTTTTCAAAGTCAGGCTGTAGACGGGAAAGGAGGGTCATATCACTACCGGTTTAACATACAATCTAAGTAGGGAGTGAGCAGTAGAAATTGATATCAATCCCGTGGATATCACATCAGAAGAGGAAATAAGGCGTTCAATTGCTTCGGGTGAATGCACACCGGCATCAGTGGCGGCGTCCCTGATCATAAACATAGGAGCTGTGTGTCGGTCTGTAGAGGCCATCGGTTCTGAGACTCTTAACCGAGGCGAGTCGTTGCTCCAAGCACTAGCAAGAGCATCAATTCTGGAGTCGAGTCGGTCTGCTAAGTGTTCCACAATTTTTTCAAGTCTCGTGAGTCTGGTATTTTGATCAGTCATTCGAATGTCCGTTTCGGTAAATGCCGTTAGGTGGCATACCTCTCTTCGCCTTGGTTTTGTTGCTGATTGGTCTCTGCAGGGCGCCTGTGATCATTTTCGGGCGAAGAATAGTCTTGTTGGTGTTCATTTGGTGTGTCTAGGGAATGGGTCGTCGTGGCAGGTTGCAATCTTAAAGAGCAAGGCTGCGATAACGTTCGGCAGCGAAGGCAGCTGCCTTTGGAGCTATCGGATGCATAGCAGCGAGTCTTGTACTTCCGACACAGATCACACGCTCTCGATGCCCTGCTACTAGACCTGAGAGGGGGCATTACTGGTAAGTAATTGGGTTTTTCGTATTTGTTATGCACTTGTGACAGTTCAAATGTTGTTGAGGGAACCAGCGTTGAGAAAATGTCGTGATTGCAGATCACGTGGCCACTCCTGATAAGGCTGTATTGGGCGATGAGTTTATGTAAAAAACACATAAATACAGATTATTCATTAAATAGGTTAATTTAAGTTCATTTTGGCATTATTTTAATATATGTCTATATCGTACCATTTGTTTCAACATTGAATGTTGGAGATTGTAGTGCTGCTTGAAGGATTCCCGCGCTATACATATATGCATTGGTGGAGTGGGTATCAATTTCGCCCCTCAAGTGCTCAAGCGCTGGATCGCCATGTTGACGGTTGATTATTTTTTTATGACCATGCAAATGTTCCATATTGAACCTCAACACCATCATCACCATTATCGAAAAGGCGATACAATAATTTCCACACCAAAATTACAACCGTTGCAGCAATGGCACAGGATGCGGCGACGATCAAACCCCGACTATATCGAGGTGCATCTAACAAGAAAATTAGAACTTGGTTCAGGGAAATAGTAACGAGAACTCCTTTTTTCAGGTGGGCTATCATTACCTTGCGTTGTAAATATCTCATTTCCGGGAAAATTGGCAAGCTGAATACACATAACATACGCAGCCAGAGCCACAGGGCGTTTATGGTCTTGCATCTTGGCTGTCAACCACGCTGCGTTGATTGCTTGAGCAGATCCCATTCCCATTTGAGTCCATACAACACCACCTATTTATGTCAGAATCTGGTCATATGGGGTGGAGATATGGAAAATACCATAAAGCACCCATTTCCCAACTTTCTGAGGTGCAAGTGCCAGCCATAATAATCCAGCTACTCCCCACAGGAACCCCCCAGCAATATGAAAACCACGCTCACGAAATTTATCGCTACTAAAAGCCAAGGATACTGAAAAAATCAAAGAGCATGCACTACCAACGGAGTTCAGCCCGTTTGCTTGCAAGGTCGTGAAGCCGAGGTCTTTGATGATGGAGGGTGCATAAGTATTCATCGGCGCAATCATCACCATAGAAAGAAGGGCAGCCAAGATATGTCCATATAGTCGCCAGTCCATGAACGTTTCGAGGATATGAGAGGGTAAAACTGGCTTTTTATTCCGAAGACTCTTTGTTGGGTCGTTATCAATGACTCGATTTATTAGTATAGTTGCCTCCCGGTTGGTGAAAATGTTGTAGGATTTCCCGAAGAATGATTTCGGTCTCGCTGGACTATGTGGGATATATAAGTAGGCCACAACGCCGAGAAAACACGTCAGACAACCCTCTGTATTAAGTATTGTTAGTTGTATTGATGGCAAGAAATGTAAAGTCGATTCCGGAAAACCATACCAATAAGAAACAACCATTGCCATCCATGCAATCCTCCCCTTCCGTCCAACGAAAGGAGTCCCATCGCGAGTGGCCCACCAAGAATACCAGCAAAGCTATTCGAAGCCCAGAATATTGAATAGCGCAGTGCAAGTTCCTGGTTGGTATAGTATCTGGAAATGTAAAGAGCGAAACCTGGAATGTAACCACCCTCGAGAGCTCCCAGGAAAAACCGAGCAGCATATAGTCCCGACGAATTCTTGATAAAAATTTGTGACCAAGTAACAATGCCCCAGAAAAACATAGTCACTGGAAGAAATCTCTCAGGGCCCATCCACCTACTAACCACATTGAATGGGAGTTCAGTAATGATGAAGCCTGTGGTAAACAGTGTCTGCGCCACATTGACCTGCGAGTTGCTTATGTGGAGATCATTTCTCAGACCATTAGTCAAGGCATTGCCAATATTCGTGCGGTCAAATTGAAGGAAGCAGAAACATAGAACGATGAATGGCAAGATCAGTAGATCCACCTTCAGTAGTGCTTTTCTCGTTTCGCCCGGTCTAGGCGGGACGTTCTGGTCGTAACCGAGGACAGTGATGGATTCCTCTGAAACGATGCTGGTGGGTTGCTCTTGATCCACTTTCAATGCTTTCATCTCGGTAGCTAGCTCGGGAGCTTTAGCTTAGGCGTTGTTTTTGGTTCCCCTTCTTCGCTCCACGTGGTGAATGCCCCTCGGTTCCTATCCTACGACGACAAGGGTCATTTTATACCCATCCTACTCCTTGCGAGCATTCTATCTGCGATAACACAAGGAGCCTATGTCTGAGCGTGTAAAAGTGCTCATCAGGACGATAATGGCGTGCTGATTGTCTCCGCCTATGAGGTTGAAACGGCTGATTAGGGCTATCGGCGACTACCGACGGGAGGCTATCTACCCGGCGGCATGCCGTCGGCTTTGCCTTCAGCAGCCTACGGGAAGCCGTCGGCGTCAGGATATTTTTTGATATTTTAATTTAATTTATTTTAATTGATAACGAGTCTATTTGTTATTGAGAAGTATTTAATATCTAGTATCTAATCACACATTGTATAAAAGGGAAAAAAATCTATCACCCTATTAAACTGTTCTCAGCACAACTTCAAGGTAATCCAAATGGAGCAAAATACGTTGAAAAGAAGAGGCGTTGGCTTGACTGGAGTCGATAAGCAACGATCATTCGGCGGCTACACACTCTTCTGCCCCTTGACTAGCGACATAGCTCATCTGATAGACATCGACGGGAACGAGGTGCACTCGTGGAAATTGCCCGGAAGGGTTGGTCGACACGCAAGGATCCTGCCAAATGGAAACCTCGCAGTTAATACTCTTCGCCCGGCTCCGAATCGAACAACCGAAGATGGCGGTCCATTTCCCTTTCCATTTTTCAACAAGTACGGCGGAGGAATCATGAGCGAGTTGGATGCCGATAGCAATGTGGTCCGACAATTTACAGATCCTCTAGGCCACCATGACCAATATCATTTTGGAGATGGCCGTCTCTTATACACAAGTCTTGAGGCTTTATCTCTAGATGATTCTTCGAAAGTCATTGGGGGCGTGCCTGGTACCGAGATTGATGGCATTGTATATGCAGATACAATCAAGGAGACCGACGAAAATGGCAAAGTCGTCTGGGAATGGAAAGTCTCCGAAAAACTACCTGGTGACGAGTTCCCTCTTCAACCACACTATACCCGGGAACACTATCCACTCATAAACTCGGTTCTTCTGATGCAGGATGGAAAACACATCCTCGCATCAATGCGATCAGTCTCTGCGGTGGTTATCATTGAGAAATCCACAGGTGATATTGTATGGAAGCTCGGTCCTGAGGTATTAGCTCAACAACACAACGCTACAGAGCTGGAGAACGGTAATATTCTCATTTTCGACAACGGAGCATTCCGGAATGGGGAGTCCATCACATACACACGCGCGCTGGAAATCGATCGCACGACCAAGGCAATTGTGTGGGAATACCGTGACCGTTCGCAGATGATAAGTTTCTTCACCCCTTTTATGGGAAGTGCCCAGAGACTTGCCAACGGTAATACCTTGCTGTGCGAAAGCGCGTTTGGCCGTTTGTTCGAAGTGACGCGCGATGGTTACATTTGCTGGGAATACGTCAACCCGCATTTTGCCCCGTATCCTGATGAAACGACGGCAGCGATATTCCCCGGAGAATCAAACGCCTTGTTTCGGGCTTATCGATACTCCTTGGATGAGATCCCTTGGCTAAGAGAGAAGCTAGAGAAGAAAGCGGAGAATCTGGGGAATACGTCAACTAGATAGATTTAGTAAGTCGCAATTATGTAGAAATAAATTACGTCGGAGAGATTTGTGCCATTGATTTAAGAAGGTTTTTGAAAGCTCATAACGAAAAGTTTCAAAGTCATCCTCAACAGGATCTGATCGGGAGGGATCCCAAGAGAAACATGAACATTGTAATAGCCAGAAATACGATATCACAATCACAGACACCCATTGAAAGAGAATCTCGGATATATAATTCGAACAAACATCACCTACTATAGAGGAAGCAGCGCTATGGCACATTCGCGACCATCAGAGCAAGCATTGCTCGATCTTTGAGAAAAGGCTCGGCTAGTTGCTTATTGCGTCGTAAGTTGATTTTGACTCTAATTACGAAAATTCTCGTGGTCGGTTATTCAAGAGCTTGAATGGTTGCATGGCAGATTGACTTCCGAGGAAATCCTATAGGAGCAAACTACCGCAAGCTAGCGAATTCATTACCGCATTAGGAAATTTTCATTACATCCTGGAAAACGGCCGAGCGGTCTTCTTTTTCCTTCAGCCTTGGCACAACGTGGAGATCATTGGACCATATAGATATATCAAGTGATTACTCTGGGGAAATTGAGATATTATAGGTGGAAAGGTACATAATAACAGGTACAAAAAAAATAGCAAGTGATGAGACGGAAATATCGATGAACCGAAATCGGGCCGAGGCGCTCGATTTTGAGCTTTATTTCACCGATGTCTGAAGTTAGTCCCAACGTAGTCCTCAACTAGTTCCAGGAGAAAAAGTAAAACGAGTATACTAAATTCGAACTGCATTTATTAGTGCAGTGATTCATCAGTTTATCACTCCGCGCCCCCGCCGAATTGCATCCCTTACGCTTATGCGGGGTAACTAAGCAGTCGGTGTGGGCCGGAAGTCTTCGGATGGACTTTTCCCACGTTTCTTGATCGAGTTCTCGAAGACAAGTATTCCTTTTTTGTACCTAGAAACGTGCATTTTTTTAAGGACTGTCAAGATACTCAGATATCAATTTGGTAGTTAATTCAACAAGAAAATACGATGAGAGCTTTACATATGCGTATGCTAGAGGGGAGAAGATGAATCTATTGCAGATCTTCTTGTAGGACGTATCACATCATACTAAGCCCCCATAACCCCCACAGATCCATAAAAGTTAGCATGTGGGTAAAACTAAGTGCATTTACCTGCATCTCACTTGCATGAATCAGTTCAGAGTTCAAGCGGTGACGTTAGCTGCCCCTTTTCCGAGCCATGTGCTCCGTTCTTTGAAATTCATCACTGGATATAAATTATAAAAGGCTTCCCCAGCACTTGAGATGTACGTAACTTTTTTTTCGAGTGGACTTGCATAGAAGATTCCCCGAGAACTTTAAATCGTCGGCACAATGGTAGGCCGCGGGGCAACCGTTTTGGCGTTATATCTTCAGTTGTTATCATCGATTGAGTATGTAACTGCCGTTCCATCTATCCAGACACAATCAGGTCTTGTCAACGGGAGACAGGCTGCTGGGACCTCGGATGTTGCTGAATACCTGGGCATTCCATATGTGAGTGCGATGCGCGGCTTGTGAATGGAAATTTCGCTCATAAAGTTTAGGCCGAGCCTCCAGTAGGACAACTACGATGGGCTCCTCCACAAAGTTATAATGGATCAGAAACAATCGATGGTACAGAATTTGTAAGTTCGTGACATTTATTTCACTGTCTCCTGTCCATGGAATTCAACCCCAACTAACTTTAGACGAGGGGTATTCATGTCCGGCCCAAATTACACTGGTCACAAATGAAACCATTGCAGAAGAATACCATTTCACAAAACAAGCAGACGACATTCTAGTGTCCTTACTAGGACAACCAGGAGTGGAATACAGCGAAGACTGTCTTACTTTGAATGTGTGGACGAAGGATTCTAGTAGCAGTGCCAAAAAGCCTGTTTTGTTCTGGATCTATGGGGGAGGATTTAACACGGGCACGACAAATAACACGGGCTACACCGGAAAATATATTGTTGAAAAAGAAGATGTTGTGATGGTATCTGCCAAGTAAGCTCGTTCTTCTTTTGGCCTTCTGTCGAGTATATATTGATCAACCCAGCTATCGTTTGAACATATTTGGATTCCCTGGAGCCCCCAATGCAAGCAATAATCTTGGACTTCTCGACCAGCGTCTTGCAGTGGAGTGGGTACGTGACAACATCGAAGCTTTTGGTGGGGATCCCAGCCGCATCACCATCTTTGGACAGTCCGCTGGAGGAAGCTCGGTGGATTACTACTCGTATGCATGGACTGCCGACCCTATTGTCGCTGGGTTTATCGCCGAATCAGGCACAGTCTACGCACCAAATTCTCAGAGTGACGCAAGCACAGCCGCAAAAGCATGGTATAACGTCTCGAGCACAGTTGGATGCGGAGACGCCAGCTCTGACCCAGACACGGTACTGGCCTGCATGCGCTCCAAGGACTGGCAAACCATCCAGAACGGAATCCCGACTGGCAGCGGCATCAAAGGGGTGACAGGCTCATTCGGCCCAACGATAGACGAAACTGTCGTCTTTTCCGACTATATTGCGCGCTCTGTGGCGGGAAATTTCATCCAGCGGCCATTGCTGATCGGCAACAACCACAACGAAGCTGGTTTGTTCAAGCCCGTTCTTGACCTCGAGGGCGTCACTTACCCCGAGGCTCTGTGGGATTACCTGCAATTCATCATCTACACATGCCCAATCAAATATCGCTCAGCAGCCTCCGTGAGCAAGTCGGTCCCGACATGGCGATATCGCTATTTCGGCAGCTTTCCGAATCTGAAATTAACCACTATACCGGACTCTGGATCCTGGCACGGTAGCGAGATTCCTCTTATATTGGATACCGATATGGACATTCAGAACTTGGTTCCACGTACGGATGCAGAGAACCAAATTGCTGATTACCTCCGGGGAATCTGGGTAGCTTTTGCAACGGACCCAGAAAGCGGTCTGACAGAGTGAGTAGTTTTTTTCCTCCTTCAATATTTCGGTAAATTATTGACATATAACACAGATATGGTCTTCCTCAATATAACCCGCTAGGTAACACGCTCTTGCGACTGGGTTACGACAACCAAACTGGGCCGCAGGCTGTTAACCCCATTCAGTACGACATTGGATGTGATATTACCACTACTGTGACTGAAATTCTAGCTAAGATTTCCAGTCTTTTGTAGGTCGGATACTGTATATAAATTAGCCTAGTCTTCTTGCTGGGATATTTCATGATGCCAATATTATATGTGATATATACCAATACTAATACATACACTACACACATATATCAACTGGTAGGCAACGATTCCATTCGTCGACTATTCTCAAAATTATTTATGGCATTTTTGAAGATATTAATGCGCTAAAAACACTCTATAGTACACGGTACAAACTAACTAACAAAACCAGCCACCCAATAAATAACCTCCCCACCAGTTGTCTACACAGCCGAGTTTCCTGGGTTGGGCGTCTTCCGGAACCTACAAATGACATAGTCCACGAGAACGACGGAAAAGGCCATGGTTTCTACCAGTCTAATAATTCAAATAAATCAGTTACTATGTTTTTTTTGTGTAAATTTTGAAAAAAAAAAAAGGAGAGGAAATACTCACACAATGACCCCGCACATGGAAATCGCCGCAATTCCACACCTCCACCCCGTGGTGATATGGATTGGTACGCATTGATTGTAGGTGTATCGAGGATCACAGTACTCGTCGTGGCGTACAAGATATGTCGAATAACCAATTAGTGCACCACCTAGTGCATACAAACACACTACGATGAATCTGCTGATAGTGGCTTTCTCAATCATGTCAGAGGACACTATCATGAAGACAGAAAACATCGCCTGTTGATGTTGGTGACAGTCAGCAAGTTGAGAGTCATTTAAAAAAAGCAAGAGAATAAAAAAGGATAGAGCTTACCACAAGCAGTGAAATCACTGATCCTCCAGTCCCGTATCCACGATTTCCGCTTCCTTGCACTTTGTGTCGTTCATCGGCATAGAAATCGAGAGCAGGAATAGACACAATCAAAGTAACTAAAGAGGCGATTGCATGCACCATAGCGGCTAAAATAGCACTTATACTATCCGTGTACATGTTGGATAGAGATGGGCGGCTGGGTGGCAAGGAGACAAGCGGCGCTGGTATTATCGACGGAGAGTCATTCAAGGGCCAGTTTTCTGTACCGTTGTTGGCCCTTGAGTCGCGTGCAGTGTAGGCTGGCGGAGGCATTGTGGGCTTTGTTGATCCGCGAGATGCAGACATGACGGACGGATCGCTTGGGTAAAGACCTATTTTTTATTAGAATAGTTCAAACGTTGTTGTACTGAATTGATTCACCCGAGGCTTCCCTAGTCGCGGTAGTGTTCGAAAACTTCATTGCAGTCTAGGCAGCGGGACTTCCTATGACTGTGTTCAATGTTGTGATGAAGAAGTTGCACATGGCAAGGTGAGAGCGAAGGGACAAGAGTGCGAAGAAACAAGTGCATTTTATATTCGCTTGTTCATCTGTTGTTCCCCGCGAGGCTGATCGGTGTGAAAGTACAAAGGAACGCCAAAGAACTTTATCGCCATGTCCATCATGTTACCGATTCCAAGGCACCATTTGCGGTCAAGATACAAGACTTAGCAGGAAATCTCCCAGTTATCAGGAGCCACCTGTTTGACAACTTTAAGCTGCGCCTCAGCTGCGTGTATTTTTTTTTTGTCACGGCCAAGTCAAACATTACTAGTAGCAAACAAACTAATCTTGAAGACCAAAGAAAAATAATCAATAGTTTTCATCGCGTGAAAGAAAGGAAGGAAGAAAGAAAAGCGCTGTCAAACAATCCCCGCACAGCCACAGCAAAGCGGCGCTTAGCGGTGCGAGTCAGCCGGGACTTGCCGAAATAGGAAAAATTTGTCAAGTCTGCCTCGCAGTCGGCGCTTAGAAAGTCTGTCACTTTTGCAAAATCTTGAACTCTGGTTTGCTCATAGCGAGTCAAACATACAAATTAAACTTTTGTTATTTCTGGTTGATGAGGCGGCTCAACGCACAGCCTTGTCCTTGATCAGCATGTCGTCAGACCTCTATTCATTGTTTACTTGATTGTCTAAGTTTTACGCAATTGGTTGCATCAAATAAAAACTTGGTCTAAGTCAAAATAATAATTCTCGCAATAAATCGAATATGCAGCCTTGGATAGCATTAAAAGTATGTACACATTGGGAAAGACTTTCCACTTTTGCCCTAATTCGCACGCACTTCTTCAGAAAAAGAGTGATCAGGAAGCAAGTCTTAAATTAATAGTGTACATAGTCAGGTCATTGACCTACAAGAAAGTAAATAAATCACTGGGACGTGAAAACCCCAATGTTCAGACTGAAAAAAAGAAAATAAATTAGCGGCATGCATATCATTTTGTAGTCGTAAACTCCGCCGTAAATTTGACATTGTTAAATCTTCCACTCTTCTTGCGCTCAATTTTCTTATAGCAGAACTATAAGAGAAGCAACAAGTGCAAGTACCCCATAGAATGGGGTAAAGTTTGCACCACTGGCTGCGCCCGTGAAGGCTGGGCTGATGCCAGTCTGAGTGGAGCTGGCGGTCGGTTGTACGGGGTAAACGATCATGGTGGACGATGAGAGACGTCCAGTGGGTTTAGCCACCCCGGAAACAATGGTAGCACCGCTGCCAGGTTTAGACTGACCCCAAGAGCCAGATCCTGGGGTGGAACCGGAACCAGAGGAACCAGAGGAACCAGAGGAACCAGAGGAACCAGAGGAACCAGAGGAACCAGAGCCTGGCACGGCAGTTGCAGTTGCAGTCACTTCAGCTGGGACAGTCAGTGTCACTGTCGTCGGTTTCGGTCCGCATACAGTGCAGACAGTGACGGTGGTAGTCCATCCAGATGGCAAGCCGGTAGAAGGGTGACCAGTGGCTGTGCAGGGGCAAAACGTCTCAGTGTAGGTGATAGTGCTAGTAGCCAACCCAGTCGGGCAAATGTAGACATATGTAGTAGTAACAATCGTGGTGGTCAAAGACGAAGACTCGGTCCTGGTGGCAGTAGCCGTGGAAAGGGCAGTTACAGGGCCAGTCGTGATGACACCACCCGGTGCGGATGATCCCGAAGTTGCGGACAAAGATCCTGAACTAGATCCCGAAGCTGTCAAGCCACTTGAAGACTGACCGCCAATAGATGAAGCCTGGGAGGTGACAGTTGATGACGATTGGCCACCTGGGACGACGGGCGTGGTGGAACCAGTTGAGGTAGATGAGCCAGTGGGAATGACGACTGTGCTTGAAGAGTGTCCAGAAAAGCTATGTGTGCTACTTGACGTGGATCCATTTGGAATCACAGCAGTGCTGGACGGGCGGACTGAAGGGGTCACAGAAGGGCTAGGTGAGCGGGTTGGGATCGACGCAGTAGATGCAGACGAGATCACGGCGCTTGATGAAGCACGGGTGGACACCACTGGGCGCGACGACGGAGTGGGAGTTGAAGTGCGGGAAGTTGTTGAAACCACATGGGTTGAAGAGGAAGCTGACGAGGAGCTAGTAGTGCTCGTGCTAGTGGTGGAAGAGCTTGTGGAAGTACTAGTTGTCGAGGTAGTCGTGGTCGATGTCGACGTTGACGAACTGGTTGTGGAAGTGCTGGTCGAGCTAGTAGAAGTTGACGTGGATGTCACAGACGTTGAAGTGGAAGTAGGAGGAGGCGGGGCCGGGCACAGCACATCTGCGGCATCAACCAGTATGTTTTTGACAGTGTCAGAAAAGACATTTCCCTTGGAATCAGTGTTATTGTATGAACCAGTAGCTTCCCACAACATAACTCCACCAAAAGTCTTGGGATACTTGTTCATGTACTTATTGACCAGTGACTTAATGCTTGCCGAGCCAATATAGTAGCCAGGCATTGCCTCCGACTCTTCTGCTGGTAGTCCAACAAATAGCTTTGCATCTGGGTTGGCGCCGTTCTTGATAATAGACACCCAATCATCGAAATTGAATAAAGCCGGGAGACCGTTGGCATAATTGTTTGCGGAGCACGACGGGTTGTTGTAGAACTGGACCCAGATATAGTCAAAAGGAGCATAGCTAATGGCGTCAGTGAGAAGGTTGTCGAGAAGGTAACACTGAGGAGCAGCAGAAAGATAGAAGTTCTTGGAGTCCGGGTTTTCGTTTCTGTAGGTATCATAGTTGTCGCGTAGGCGGTTCGCCAAGTAACCATATCCTATAATCATAATGAGCAATATTCAAGCCAATGACCGACTTATACATACCAAACCCAGTACCCCATTCGATATCCAAGTCGAAGCCGTCAAAGACGACATCGCCAAAGGGGCGTGGGAGACCTTCAGCTGTCCATTCCGAAGTGACCGGACCAAAGGCACCCCAGATCCAGTCAGCAAAATCATATGCCGAGTCTTTGCTTGCGATGTATTGGCCAGATGCGGGAGCGCTTCCTCCCAAAGACAAGAAGACCTTCTTTCCGGCCTCCTGGCAGAGTGGGATGTCTTCCATTATCTGATGGCAATTGGCGAGGAGACCGCTATACTCGTCTCCATGCAGAAAAAAGGATCCATCACACTGGTTGCCAAAGTTGGTCTGGGGCCATCCAGTCAGGCCGACGTCTGGAAAGACATTGACAAAGCCAACATTAATAATATCCAGCGAGGTTTCTGAACAGAACGTGCTTAGGCGTGGCTGGTATGCACCTTGTCCCTGAATGGAATTGTTAGTATACTTTTCTGAGATGATCTAATAAAGACAGAAAGGAGATGAGTACATAGTATGTGGCAACCTGGTTTAGAGCAGATGCAGCACAGGCGGTGGCGGTGGGAACCGCAGGAACGGCGGGACTAATAGTATGCATTCTGACTGAGAGAACGTGTGCAGAAGCCAACAGAGATACACGAACGAGTGTGGTTGATAGAATGAAAAGAGCGAAAATCCAGCAAAGCGTAAGAACGAAGGTCGAAACGACCAAAGAGAGGACGCAGGCAAGAGCCTACCAGACAACACCTTCAGATGAAAGGAAAGATAAAAAGAAGGAGTGTGTTGGCGGAAAGAAAAACAGGCCCTAGGTGGACTTAAATGAGAATTACGTACCAGGGCGGTCCATCTCGTTCAGCACAGGAGCGTAGGACAGGGGCTTCTGCCGGGTGCCGAGCTGCAGCAATGCCATGACTGTGGAAACGTGGACGTAACCGGGCAGCGTCGCCAGTGAAAGATACGACGGTGCCATGGCTTGCTGCAGGAAGCAAGCAAGCCAGGCACAGCCAGCACATTGTTGCAAGAACCTGATTCGTGCATGTGGAGACTGACAGAGACTTTCTGGCGCCGGATGGGCCGTTGGCGTTATTGCTCCATTTGACTAAATACTTCCATATCAGGCCAGTGGGTTCAGCAAGAAGACCAGACATAAAAGGCTGTCACTTACCTGGTTCTGCATTTCACATCGTCACGACTGATTTTCACGCTCTTTGTCGAGTTGGACAGTTGGGAATGTCGGCAATTGCTGCCACTGGGCGGTGGCACCAGCCATGGCGTGAAATGAGATGGCGTGGAATGAAATGGCGTGGAATGAGATGGCGTGAAATGGAGATGGCAGCCTGTGGGGATGGACAACCTTGGACAGTGGAAAGAGACTAACAGAAAGCGCGGCGAGAGACATCTTAGCGAGCACGTGGCGGCCTACCAGGGCAGGCGCCAACCAAGGCAGGTGCGATGCCATTCGCGCCGCAAAGAGGGGCGCGAGCTTATCGGTTCTGGACCATGATTCGGGCCAATCGGGAACGACGGGCCATGTCGCACACCAACGTAGCGGCCATTTGGGGAGCAAAACACCGAGCACTAGAGGCTAGCAGAGCCTCACCGAGTCAGCTGGTGCCCACTGCACAGGAGAGGAGGATGGCCCACGATGGCCCCTCTCGTCGTCCGCCGCACAGCCGGATCGGCCGAACGCCTGCCTGTTCCTGACTACGCCCAAACACTGTCTTATCGATAGCCACGTCAATTCGCCGTTGACATCACGCACATCATAGTGTTTCTCGACAAACCTACTCCATGCACTTGCAGCCGACGAGAACAAGACGACGACCCTCTCTGCAGAGTTTTTAGCGGACCTCTGGGAGAGCAGGCACCTAGCGAGTGGACTAGAGGGTATTTACTAACGATTACGTTGGTTCTGTGCTTGCATTTTTGGCGCTAACAAGCACACCAGAGCCGGGGTCTCGTTTAACCTGCCATCAATCAGGCTGAAGTCTTGTTGGGCGGGGCTGTGTGCACGCTATGCCATTGGGCTGCCGCTCCGGAGTAGGGCCGCGTCAGCCTCAAGCACTCATCAAACACGGCATCGGCATTAGCCTCAGGGGAATCTCCGACTGGTGCTATTTATACCGTTGGCTTTGGTCGACATAACCCCGCGTGTGATGTTCTTATTGGCGGAGTTGAGAGATGGTATACACAGCGTTTATGCAACAATTATGACCTTTCCAATGCGGGTTTTGTGATGGAAGAACGACTATGTGCTTTCTAATGCTATTCTAATTTCATTTTAAATGACATGGACCAGCAGACACTTGTCCGCCAAGGCATGTACACTGCTTCCTTCACATAACTCAACACTCAACCACTCAGGCCGGAGGAACAATCTTCTTCTCCTTCAGCCAAGCCTCGATGCCCTCGTTCACCTCCTTTGGCTTCTCCTGGGCCAAAAAGTGCCCTGCCGCAATCTCAATAATCGACAGGTCCTTGCAAAGCCTTCTCATGGGCTCCTCGAACAGCTCGGTCGAAACGGCGCGCCCGCACACCGGATCCCACTTGCCATCAAAGAACAACACCGGCTGCGTCAATTCCCCTCCGTTAGGCACATTCCTCCCGCTGTATTCGACGTTCTTTTTGTTGTTCATGTACCAGGCGATTGGGCCAAACCAGCCATTTTTCTCTAGCCCTTCAACTATCGATTCGTAGACATCCTCGTCCAAAAACCCAGTGTCTTTGGGAATATCAGGGAGATCTCGCCCTCCTAACCATCCGGTCTCGTTCGAGGATCGAGAGGGCCCCTCCAGACTCTCGGGCCCTGCTGGCTTGAAGCCGAAACTCAGAAATTTCAAACCGTTACGGTTCCGATCAAACAATTCAACTTCCGCTTCTCCGTGCTTCATGTAATGAACCTGGTAAGCCCATTGTCCATACGGAAACTCCGCTTCGGGATACCTTTGGCGATCGACCGATTGGAGGAGAGCATCAAATCCTCGATCAATCGTGAGGTACGGAACAGACATGAGGCACATTGCCTGGCAAGTCTCGGGATGATGTGAAACATACGCAGAGACGGCGCCCGCACCCCAGTCATGTCCGATCCAAACAGCTTGGTCGCGGCCGAGGTGGGATAGCAACGCTAGGTTGTCTTTGGAGATCTCCTCCAACGCGTAGTCGGCCCAGTTTCCCTTGGGTGCCCGGGATTTTCCATAGCCCGCCATGTCGGGAGAAACACACCAGTAACCGAGAGAACCAAAATGTTGGATCTGATGTTTCCAAATCAGAGCGGACTCGGGCCAGCCATGGATAAAAATAAGCAGCGGTCCATCAGTTGGGCCTGTGCTCAGGTAGTGGATAGGACCCCGCGGGGTGGTCAGTATTTCGGAACGGATTTCGGACATGGTGTTCTGTATAATCAAATATGACGGATCAATTGATAAAAATGCGTAGATAGAAGATGTGACGAGGTTGAGGGGATTAAATGGCGTCTACCCCGCTCGGCTTCATCGCTCTTCGCATCTCGCGATCGGCACGATTGGTAATAAATATCCCACCATCTGTTGGTCACCCCGACATCCGGCCATCTTCCAATCCTGCAGCCTTGTCAGCCGTTGCCCAACACATACGCGGTGAGCACCAACCCACATGGGGTTTGCTGGTGACGTTTGAGTGTGCCTGATCCGGCATCCATCAAGACTGGCCCTGGGTGTATCGTAGGTATCGCAGCAAAGGAAACAACGAAGAAGTCGAGAATCCCCAGCGACAGCAACATCAGGCACAAAAAGGTGAGTGCACCGAGTTATGCACGCACAATACGAGGAAGGAGCTGCCCGCATCGTTCCTGGCACGGCAGGTGCCCGCCGGGAACCAATCAGCGCCCGCAGCAGGATCCCTTCACAGCGTCACACAACAACTTCAACTTCAACTTCTGTATTGCTTCCTCCGCCCTTCATTGCGATGCCGTCGACCCTATTGCCTGTTGTCTCATCTCGCCTCATCTCACGCTTGATTCATGGCTGCTCCCTTCGTGTCTCACCCAGCAATTCAATAGGGCCACAGTGCAGTTGTCCCTTGATGACTAGCCCTTCATTGAGGTTTCTACACTTCGGTCCCAACAATCCCCTTGCCAAGGATCAGCAGACCTGGTGGACCCGGTGTAGAGTTCTGTGATACGTACTCAAATCCCTCGTCACGCAGCGATGGTGTGATGGACTCTTCTCGCGTCCAGGGACGACACCGTTCCACGTCCCTGTCGGGTGTGGCATTCATCACGTCGTCCAGCATTCCAGGAACGCCGTCTCGCAAGCCTGAGCCCCTCTTATCGAATTCTTATCGCCCATCAGATGCATCACTTTGGGCGTACCCGCCACTATCGAAGATGCATTCCCCGCCCTGCCATTTGCTCTCGCGTCGACGCGTCTAGCCCTAATTACATGGCACTCTTTTTTATTCCCCATACTCCCTCCAAGGTTCATGTCTCCAACACAACCACTTTCTACTCTGTGTGTGTGTGCAGCATTCATCCTACAAATTTTAGCGGCTGCTTGGTTATTCCTGGTGTTAAGCTACCAATGGCGAGTGCTTAGCAACTCTTCGACCCCTGCTACATTGCCGACATTCACCCTCTCAATTCTTCAAACCGCTACTTCTGAATGGGTTGAAAAGAATAGCTTATTTGGTTACGATCTTTATACAGCAATAACCGCATTCGCCATGTTTGATTCAGCAATCGCTTCTGTGGCCTCGGGCAAAGAGGCATGGATCCGCCGAGTCATCTTCGTCGGCCTACATCTGATGCTCTTTCAGTCACTAACCCAATGCGTCTGTGTTCTATACTTGTACGGCACGCAACAAGTTGATGAGTCCATGACTCCTAGCCTAATAATCGGCCTGGTAGCTGTAAGCTTACACCCCATGGTAATAAACAAGAGAGTTTCTTACGTGTCGTTTAGTCATTCCTTTCGGTGCCATTCGTTATTCTCCACACAATCCTGTCATGGCAATATCGAAAGATGCCAGGTCTGAATATTCCCCGGAACGCTCTTCATATTGCTTGTTCGCATCTTCCGCGCGTCATGATCGTGATGTGGCTAGCTGCTGCAGTGGCAGGCTTGGTCATAGTTTCAAAGCAAGCATCATGCTTGACAGCAGACCTTTCCCACAGTTTTTGGCAAGCCGGCACAGGTTGCCAAATTCACCGTGGCTTGGTGATAATCTCCATTCTGAGTTTGTATGTCAATAATCCCAATTTTACCCCAGAAAAAAGAAATCCGCTTACTAAACGTCTTTAGTTTCACTGCATCTACTCTTTTCTGCTGCTTTCAAGTCTCCAAACGGCCCTACGACGCCTCTCTATTGTCCATGGGTGCACCACAGCGACCAGCTCGGGATGGAAGCATTTTCTCAGACTCAAGCTGGGAAAGCGAGGCCCTCAAGCATGAGATCTTCTATCTTTGCCGTCATCCTGATGCCGGGCCTGGTAATGGAGAACTGTACTGGTCACCGAACGACAGCTCCCTCCTCGAAACCCCTGTTCAGCCTCCCAGTATTCGATATTCGGGACCAAATAGTGCCCGCCCACAACTACACGTTAACACACGAACCAATTCGGTGCGGCCATCTATATCTACATCGCCAACAGCTACGTCGCCAAGAATCTCGCCCCTAGATGAAGTGCACAGATCGACTAGCGTTCGAAGCAGTGTCTCTCCGCTATCGCGAAACCCGTCCTTGACGTCTTCCCTTCAGCCGGGAATCGAGGCAGCCTATACTAAGCCATTAGCACCAGTCCTTCCTGACATTTCTGAATCCCCAACAAAGCCCAGTCATACAAGGCAGAAATCGTCAGTCTCATCGGAGAAATTTCTCCCCAGGGCCTGGACTGCATCAGAATCTTTGTCGGATGATCCACAGATTCGTGCACTTGCATCGCCGCCTTTGATGTCTCTAAGCAGCGATTCGAGCTTGTCCAGCAGCGGAATCTCTCGTAAAGGAACAGATTCTACTCTTCCATCGCCAATCCCGCCAACTCGCTATGCCAATAATGAAAACGATTCTAATGAGAATGATTCTAAAAAAGCGAGGGCTCAACAGACGGAACTAAAAGACGCACCAGTCCTTCCACCGGTACCTCTTGTTGTTCGAAAGTCTCAGCCTTCTAATATAATGCCAAAATCAATGTCTATCCACCACCCCCACCATCCAAATTATGTTCCATCGTCTACGGCCGGACGAAAACCATATCAAAACTTTGCTGGTCAAAGTTCTCAGCGGCTTGCACACAACAATCATCCGGGTAAACCAATGCCACGCCGTAGCGCTTCGGGCCACCTCCCTGGCCGTCACCCGAATGCCCGTCACCATCTTCGCTCGTCACCAGTTTCGTCTCCGAGCCCTCCTCACGCCCGCTATCCGCATGCGCAATCTCCTACCCCTTTACCCAAACGTTCTCAAACCCAATACCGTCGTCATCATTACCAACATGTCGTCCATCCTCAGCCACGACAACCACTTGCCCCATTACGGCCAGCATATACGCGCCGATTCCATTCAAATGACGGCCGAGGGTTTGATCCAGCACGAGCCCTACCAACAATCCCGTGCAGTGAGGACACTGCTACAATATATCCGAGCACACGGCGCCCCCGAAGCTCAACGCACGGGGGGTTTCCGGGCACAGAAAGCATAGGCGAGTCGATGAGCAAGGCCAGAGCGCGATCGTCTTTAAACTTGGCAGATGGCGGGGTAGCGCAGGACGAGAACCAAATTGCCGAGAAGAATACTTATAGGGGAGCAGAGAGAACGAGCATGTGTGGCGGGGGGTAGTCACAGAAACTTATGTTAGGATATCCTTATGCTTTTTGTTTGCAAATGTTGTATTTGTCTGCTACGATCAAAGTTTCAAAGTAAATAGAACAAAAAAGAGCTATCTGAGCAACAGCCTTTGCTAAATATTCTGTTCAAATTTTCAGTGTTCAACTGTCGTGGAAGAAGCAGGCAGATGCACATACGTGCCTCGGGTGTACTCCAGTCTATCATAAAAGGGTTGTTGCCCCTAAGCTGCGGGAAACACTTTACACAAAATAGCATAATTAAAACCAGTATATTAAAAGACACAGGAGCCCACCGCAAGAACTTGAGTACTGTTACCGTTCAAAATCTTTCTCTATTTGATGGACCCGTGAAACGTATTTCCTTTTCTTGTAATAATTACGCATCAACGGCCGAGCTTGTCTCTCAAGTCACCCCACAAACTCTTTACCGTTTCTTCTACCAACCCAATAGCTTCCTGAAATCCCCATCCGGTCAAGCCGATCTCGTCCAACAGAGTTCGTCCAGGGGGTAAGCGGTCACCTCTCGTGGGATGCAGCGGAACCGCTAGCTGATACTTCCAGACAACTTTTCCATCGACATGGAGGGTGTATGTGAGAACAGAGTGTGGTCCTTTACTGCTGCTATCGCCTCCAATAACATCCGACCCCTCCGCGCCGTCGTAGACGTCGATATCGATCTGTCCGAATTTCACATTTCCGTCTGGGGCATATTTCACCTTGACATCCGCATCGTCGGTTTGGCGGTATGTGCGAATGGGAAGATAGAACATGCTCAATGGCCCGACGCTAAATTCATGGATACCGTGGCCGTCTGTATCTGACGCAAGCTCGTCTGACGTGAGCTGGTATTCGGGATCAGGGAATCGAGTAGCACCGAATTCATGACGGTCACCACTCAAAAGGACGATGCGGACGCCTAGTTCTCGTTCTGCACGCCACATGGCTTCCAAAACGGCTTGGCGTTCGCGGAGGAATCCTCCCCAGGTATCCTGGGTCCCGACATGCCAGTTCTTAGTGAAAGGAACACTGGATGCTATTATCTTCCACTTGACTTCAGCCGGCTCGGGTCGAGCGAGGTAGTCAAGCAGACAATTCAGCTGAGCGTGTCCGAGAATGGTCGAGTTGGGAGAATTGGGAGCTGTTCTGTATGTACGAGTATCGACCATGAAGACGGATGCCGGTCCGTTGATGAAAGAGAAATAAGTAGTGTTGTCCGCAATGGCGTGTGGCATGGGCGGAATCGGAGGGTTGACACTGACATGATACAGGGAGTATGGATCAGCTGCCTCTGGATAGGGATGGGACGTGTTTCCTTGGTCCCAGTCATTTTCAATCTCATGATCATCTAAAGTATGGATCCATGGCAGATCGATGGGACGCTCGTCCTCTGGTTCGTGCCAGCTGGGTGATGAGTATACGCGGCGGTATTCGCTGCGATATTCGTCCACAGAAGAACCATACCGAAGCGGGACGTCAATGTAAATAAAGTCGCCTAAAAATAACATAAAAGATGGTCGGGATAGCGGGGGTAGATTTTTTATAGTCTGCGACACCAGTTCAATACCGGGGATCCGTAGGGGATGCGAAAAAGGGTTGTATGGGAAGTTGGGCTTGATACAGCTAGACGTGAAAAACGACAGTCTATTAGCCGACTGCGTTCCAGGCTGCGGAGCCGTAGTGAATGTGCCGGTCTGGTTATTGGACAGCGCATAGCGGTACTGGGTCGACGGCTTGAGGTCTTTCAAAGTCACCGGATAGGTATAATCTGCCTTGGCATTGAGTTGGTAGATCTTCCCTTCCTCAGTCCATACTCCATCAGATTCGGATGCTTCCTGGTACTTGATAGTCACGGGGAAATTTGCGACATCAGGTTCTCGCACCAGCAAGTTGGCGGTTGTAGGCGAAACATAGCCGATGCGGGAGAAAGAAAGGTCCTCTGTTGGATGAAGTATCCTGGCGCGGAAGAGAAAATCCAACGTGAGCGCCGTCAAGAGTAGGTTGATCAGGATGCTGAGAGCAGTTGTAAACACATTGGCTCTGGAAGGACGGCCGGATAAGAGTGTCCACAACGGCGATACGGTCGGTTTTGCTGTGGTTTCTTTTTTGTTGTTGGACTTTGAGTCTAGGAATTCAACCAATAAGTATAATTCTTTCTCTTTTTCTGCGACGTTTGTACTCACCCTTTTTTTTGTCTTGCTCACCCCCAGTTGTATTTCCAGCGGCTGGACCCAGGGACAAAAAGGTCGTCGAAAGGTAGATTCCAAAGGCAGTGATCACCATTGGAGGAAAGACATGGCCGGGAATCTGAGACGAGCGGTCAGTTGTGTCCACAATGGCTAGATAAGAGCATAGCTACCCATCGGAGGAAGAAGAAGCTTGCGAATCGGACGACAAGAGAGCTGACGGTAGTCGCTCTCGCGAGCAAGGCACTCATGTTGGTACGGCGATGGTCATTGACCGGTGCTGGGCTGGGGAAGCAGTGTTGCCACTGAAGTCTGAAGTCGACGACGCGCAAGGGAGGAGGCTGAAATCGCTAATCGCCGCGCGCTGACAGGCCGCTGCTGATGACGTCGCGCCCCACCCAGCCCGCCGGCCTGATTGGCTGAGCGCGACATCCCGGTTTTGTACAAGAATGCATATTCTACAGTGTGATAAACTTAGAGATTCTCTCTCTTAATGCTGTTAAATAGCAGGTCGTGAGTCTAAAAAAAAAAACTGAGCTGATCCAGACAGTACTGATTATGTCTTATTTTGTAACGACTCAGTATCACATCCGGAGAGATAATTGGGTATCTAAAAGGAGCTTTCCATATTTGGCCGTGCTCGATATACACACACATGGCTCACTGGCCACGGTTCTGGTTCTGGATATTGCTTAGAAAGTTCATCAGGCCCTCTCTCAAGGCACCTATACCAGCTGTCCTCTGCGCAACTGCGAACACATGCTCCATCCCCATACTCAGTGACATCTCCGCGGCCCACTGCCAGGGCTTTTGACGATCCCCAGGGAGTGCGTTGAAAAATTCCCATCCCATAACGCCGCCAAAATCCGGGAATTGCAGGATCAACAGCGCAAGCAGAGGGCCGATAGTTTTCGAGGAAACGTATCCCTGACTGCCGTTGCCAGGATTGGTCAATAGACCCATGACCACCTTATTTGCCGACCAGCCAGTGGAAATAATGGCCGCGTACATGCGGGGATCTTGGGCATGGCCCCAGCCGTTATAGAACTGCGTGTTATACCAGCTGATCTTGGATCCTCTACTGCTCTCGAGCTCTCGGTAATTGAAACCGGAAAGATTGCCCATTCCCACCAGGGCAGCTGCAACGGGAGCCAGGGTGATGATAAAGTCATCACCCAGGTCAGCCTTGAGGCGGTCAATCAATCGGGTAATGCCTTGCAGAGACATAGCCTCTTCGACATCGAGGTCAAGCCCATCAAGGCTGTATCGACGGACGATGGCAAGGAGTGGCGTGTAGTATGCATCAAACTCGGTCTGCAAGCCATCAAGACGCTGAAAACTACCCATGGCAGCGCCGCCCAGCATTCCCATCACCTTGACTCCAGCTCGTTTGATGACTGGGACCTCGTCCCACAGTGTATTGTATATCGGGCTGTCCGGCGGATCATCGTTGAGAGTGATGTCCCCAGGGCGGCCATTGATATGGAACGCGGCTAGGATGATGTGAGTGACGCCGGTGTGGTTTTCTAATAAGGGCAGCATCGGCACGTAGCCATGGTCGCGTGGCACTATTGTTTGATGATATAGCACTATGCGGCGCTGGCTGGGGGCTCCAGCCTGAGTCAGAGGTGGCATCCCAAGTTGCCTCTGGCCACTGCTGCCTTTTGGGGAGGGGGGTAAATAGGGCAAAAAGGGCAAATACACGGGAAACCGCTTCTTCAAAGATACATGCAATTATATTGTCTAATTACCGACGCTCTGCGGTTTGCTGAACGTCGGGCCTATAAATTTGGTGTTTTGTTTTTGGCGGCGGCGGCTGAAGTTCGTGGATGGATGACTAATCGGCCCATTATGGTTCACTCGCATTTGGCAAAGAACTACAAAAAATAGTTCACGCTACAAGGGGTTTTGTGTAGTAAATGTAAAGTAGTTGTTTGTCCGACTCACAAGTTAGATATCCGCTGCTTGAATTTGTCGACGATCATCTCGAGAAGGCGAAAGAGACAACAGAGGCGGCAGCACGCCGTGGTGCTGATGAAAGTATGATCACAGAGTGGCCAAAAGTTCGCCGCATGGCTGAACTCTTTGGTTGCTGTATTTTCCTGGCCTTCTCATCTATCTTCGCTTGGGCACTGGATGTACCGAATGCTTCTAGGAGACATATTGGTATTCTTCTTTCTCCATTGCATCTTTGCCGTCAAAATAACGACCGTAGCCATGGCTTTAAGTCGGAAAATCTACCAGGCCTCCAGTCAGAACTTTCTTCGTTGTAAGACACATCTTGAATTTAATTTTCGGGCAAACAATGTCCCTCGGTGGTTTCTGGGTTCTGTTTTCCTCGTCAGCAAGAGGAGTTTGGGCACTGTGACAGGCCCACAACAAGCCCAACATCCAAACCCAGGAAACTTTGCCAACCGATCAAAGGAAGAAATGACAGAGATCGGTCGTAAGGGAGGGCAGAAGGGAGGCCGAGCTAGAGGCGTGGGCGGGTTTCACGATATGGATCCAGATAAACAGGTAAGGGCTTGGTACCTTGGTTTCTCCCTTGTTCATCACCCATGAGCTAGGAAAGACGAGTTAGCAGCGGGCTAATTTTCTCTTTTCAAAAATAAGCAGCGTGAAATTGCAGCCAAAGGAGGCCGCGCATCGCGAGGCAGCTTTACAAAAGGGAGTCAGCGTGCCCGAGAAGCCGGACGGAAGGAAGGAAAGTCGCGAAAGCGTGGGTCTCTCGAGGATGAATATTCAGACGTGTTTGAGTGAGATGGCGATGAAGTGGCGAAAGTATGCTTTTCGAACATGGCATATCTGTCTGTAATAGAATTCGCAGTGACCCAGGTTGTACAAAAAATAAACGAGCTGATGGATAACTGGCTTTCGGGTAGCACTGTCAACAAGAGATTAGTGATGGTGTGTAGAACGAAGCAATATCTTTGTATCATATAACTGCATATTGAATCGTAACAAGGTGGCTAATGAATGATGGAAGATCGTACATATATGTAACACAGAGAGAGAGAGGATGACGCCGCGTCTCCACATGGCGATCGCGCTAGACCCGTTCCAGCCCAGCGTAAACATTGGCGATTGCCCTGTTATCTCCCCTCGCATTATTATCGCGACGCGACTGCACATTATCGAATTGTTCGACAACTTTTTGGCTTCTTCTTTACGCTTGCTCTAGCCAACCCAGGATGCTGAACTGATTAGTTCTGCTCTGTCAATCACACCCCTGAAACGCGTCGCATCATTCCAATACCGACGCCATGCCGATATTCACCTCGCCATTTCCCACCACACACGATACCATCGGAGCGTCGACTCTGGATAGCCCTACCCACAGACTCCCTTCGCCTGCTTCAGTTGCACGATCACACCAGGGCGCGGATAGTGATCATGAGGAAGAAGCGACAATCAACGAGAACGCTGCCGATGATGACCAAAACGAAAGGCCCTCTCAGGCATCGCCCAACGCACTTGCCGCAACAGATTTGGATCAGAAACTGGCGCACTACTCAATAGACTGGAACAAGTTCTCTGGCGGAAAGGCACAAGATGGACACGACGCGCCCGAAGAAGAAGAAGAACCGGAACCTGAATTTGGCGGACCAGAAGACTTGACGATGAATCTGGATAAATATCTTCTAGGCGATTTCGATTTGAACGAACAGCAGAAAAGACATGACCAAATGAATGATGCGATTGAGGAGGACGATGATCTTCCAGAATCGCCGTCGCCATTGCCCCGTCAGCATCACGAGGTCGAGGAGAGTGAATTCGAGCCACCGCTCGACATGTCGACGCCGTCGCATCTGATGTGGAAGAAGAATTTCGGCACGAACAAGGAGGAGACACATCTGGAAGATATTTTAGAAAGTTTTCCCAGCTCGCCTGAAAAATCCGCCAGTCCAACCAAAAATAACAACAACGAAGAGGACATGGGACGAAGCCGGACTTTTACGACTGTTTTACGAGAGATTGAGGACTTACATGAACAGCGACGAGAGAGAGATGAAAGAATCCAAGACAACCAAGAGAAGCTTGCATCTGCAAACGAAGAGATTGAGTATTTGCGGGCCGAGTTGCAGCGAAAATCGGCACAGTTATCAGATGCGAATGCCAAAGTTGGCGAGGAAGCTGTTCTGCGGGAGCAGATCCAAGTTTTGAAAAAGAAGGTCGACGAGAAAGTTTCCCCCGACGAAAGCCTCACCGATCAACTCAATCTACTACGCGAGCAATTAGAAGACGCACAAGAACAGCTCAAAAGGAGAGACGGGGCCTTGGTGGACAGTGAAAACCGCATACGCGAAAATAAAACCGCACAGGAGCAACAACTACGCGAAAAGGATGCCGCAATTGAAGACCTCAAGGCTCAGGCCAGTGAGCGCGAGCTTGAACTAGCCAGTCTGGACGAAGAACTGGCCGTGGCAAAACAAGAATACTCTGCGCTAGAACAGCGAATCGGCGCGATAGAAACTCGGAATGCCCCATTAGAGGAGAAGAACATCTTGCTGGAAAAAGAAGTGAATCGCGTCAAATCCGAACTAGTTGCCCAGAGAAACTCTCTGTCAATCATGGCTACCGATCTTTTTATTGAAACCGATGGCAAGACCTACAATGAAGTCATCGATTCTCTCAAGAAACAGTTCAAGAACAAGCAACCGGCGAGTCAAGATACTTCTACAGAAGCTACCGAGGACCTCCGAACTAAGCTAGCTGAAGCACAAGCTGAAGCAAGCCAGAGTGCTGCTGCACGACAAGCCGCCGAGACGGAGTGGAAACGGTCACAGGAAACACTCGCTGAATCGCGCACTCTTATCACTACAGTAGAAAGTGAAAATACTCGTCTGACAACGCGTCTCCACGAACTCAACTCCAACCTTTCAACCGTTCGCGAGGAGCTACGTGCACTAAAAGAGCAACGTGTCGACACAGAAGCTGCAGTCCAACCAAAAAGCCCTTTTCGAGATACCTCCGCTGCTCTTTTAGATGCCAGTCGACTCGAGATCGAAAGCCTTAAAGAAGCTCACGCCAATGCAGTCGACAACCTCCGCACATCCTACAATGATTCCGCCTCGAACCTACGCTCCCTGCTTTCCGCTTCTGAGAAGCGCGAAGCCGACCTTCATTCGCAACTCAGCTCCCTGCGCAGCACAGTGGCAGCGACACATGAGAACGAAGTCTCGGATCTGAAATCCCAAATCAACGACTTACAATCTACTCTCACCGTCAAAGAAGAAACGTCCGCTGAGGTTGACCGCCGGATTTCTCGGGCCATTGACAAGCGTGAACGCGAGTGGGAGCGTCGAATCGACATTCTACTCAAGGAACGAGAAAAAATGAGCAAAGCGTTGATGGTGGCCTGGGGCGAGAAAGAAGTCGGGAAACCCAGCAGAAGCAGTAGTAGCACTGGTCACAAGGAGTCTTCCTCGGAAAAACAGACCGACAAGGGGAACGGGAAGCAGGGACAGGGGTATAGATATAAGTATGTTGTTAGGTCGTAGGGTGCTTGGTTTTTCTTTCGTTTCTGGACTTGCATGGCGTTAAATAATGTGGGTTTTGACTAGGTATGGATGGAAAGGAAAGGGTATAGGAATCTGGAGGCGTTTCTATCATGGAGGTAGCATATCATGTTCTTTACAGATTGGGGAAACTGAATTGAATTGTATACGACATCATTGACATCAATTGATTATGAGTCACTAGATTTCAATATTATTCAAGATTTTGATCAATAGCAGAAGATGCAGCAGCAACCCCAATACCGGGGACACCGTTTGTTGCTACAACGTTTAGCTGCATGTCGCATAAATTTGCACATACCTAAGCATTGCAAATATTGAATGCGTGTATAATTTTATTAGCGTAACAACATTCTACCACGTATCACTTGTATTTTCGGTATTCTAATTGCAAATTGAGAAGCTGCAGCGAGGCATCAAATCGATGATCTCGATTTCTCCCAAGCTACCGCCTACTCTTGATCTTCTTCTAGCGGCGCGCTTGCGAGGAAGTCAAAAGGTGCACTTTCACCCTTTTCAAGGCTATATAAACGTGATTGTCTAATAACCACATCCGAACGGTCCAAACAAGCATAATGGATTCGCGCATGTTGAGGGCCAACAAGTGAAACCATCAGAACCTAACATGCGAATGATCATTAATTTCGATTTTCTAGTTTAAGCAAATGGTGGGTGAGTTTGGATTTTTATACTTACTGAGAATCTTTGCTCGTATTTGAAAGAAAACTCCGGACGCTCAGTTTCGTCGTCCTCGCCATGGTCGAGTCGGGGTTAGAATCAGAATTCTCTTCATTGTCACGTTTTTCCTTCACAGGCTGATAGGCGCGATTTCCCATCGCAGTAAGAAGCTGTGTCAATTCACCATGCATGATTGATTTCTCATGAGCAACATTAGACTACAAAGTTAACAATAGAACATGAGGGTAATATGTTTGACTGTCCTCAATAGGGCTCTTCTTTCTAAATTTACTAACTTGGTAACTAACTGCAAGCACCATATCTCTTCAACTACGTCTGGGAACTTCTCAAAACTCTAATTCCCTACGCAGGCAGTACAAGATTAGAGGCGCTTCACGCCTGAGCTCTTTGTTGGAAATAAAGTGAAACAAATTTAAGTTGATCTTATAGTGAGAAAAATACACTTTTTTATAGGATCCAAAAACGAAGTGGAAAGACGTTTTAAAAAGTCCAGAGCAGACCCTAACCATACATATGTAACTAATGTATAACATTCCCCCCTTCCAAAAAAATCATTCGCTCGGTACTGCCTAAATTTATATGAGAGTTACTCTTCATGGTGACTTTGTCCTCCGAGCAGACAATCGTACGTAGATAGTGCAGAAATAAAAGCCCAGTCCTAGTCCTTTCAATCCTAATTATTGCCCATTCACCTGCTCAAAAAAGAATTGCGACGAAAGGTCCCTGTAACTCGAGGCCGCGAGGACTGCTGGAGCGCCATCTTGACTACCAGTTATATTAATTACGAACTGTCTATCCACAGTCCCGATCTGATAATATGTCTCTGTTTCGAAGAAGAAAGCCCATAACTCTGGATCTCGAGTCCCAACGAGCGGGGCGCCGTTAACAGAATCTGTCGCTGCTAGATATTCTCCGGAGCGTATGTTTTGGATGGTAAGTCTGTTTTCTCCGGCAGGTGTCAGGGACCACTGCTGATTCCGGCTGCCATTTTTGTGTCGTCCTGTGGCCTTGGTTTTGTCTGTCGTAGAGAGACCGAGAAATATGTTCTGATATCCCGTCGCCTTTGTTTCGCCTGTCGCGGAAAGGTCGAGAACTATGTTTTGATATGCGCGACTTAAGATCAATGACTGGGTGAACCCTTGGCCAAGTAAGGCTGTCAGGGTGCACAATGCAAGAGCCAAGCGCATTGTCCTAGTGGAATGAAAGGCCTCCTCTATTAGAAATAGACTATAATTGAAGCTGTGAATAACCAAAACAACGGAGAGGGTATTTTCGAGACGAAGTTGGAGTGGAGAAAGCCCGTATATACACCCAGAAATACGCGGAGTGCTGTGGGAGGCCTTAAAACTATCGGCCTGATCAACATTGAGAACTATGGATACTTCTTACACATTCCCAGGGTCCAAAAGATTGCCGAGACTTTTGGCGCAAGGCTGGTGTGGAGCAATTATTTTCCAAGGAAGAGGATAAAATAATAATGGGGAATATGAGTCAGGACTCGGTAGTAACCAACTATCCCGTGGCGAAATAAAGTTTAAATATCTCAAATCACTAGTTACTTATCCGCCAAATCAATCAATGACTATGGACCCTTCCTAAACAATAGTGCTGGAAACGAGCATGATGTGCGTAAGTGGCATGCGGGTCGCACGCGAGTCACAAACCTAGACAACTCTCCAGTGAGAATGGCCGAAGTGCTCGCTTCGAAGTCCCCCACCATCAAGAGTTGTTAGAGAGATGTTGGCACTTGGGATCTTGGATAGGCAATGTGTCTGTTCGCTTAGCAGATACAGTCACTCATGCCAAGTGACCGTATGACTCAAACGGACTCAAACGCGCATTT
Organism: Talaromyces wortmannii; assembly: GCA_001939245.1. Classification (NCBI taxonomy): domain Eukaryota; kingdom Fungi; phylum Ascomycota; class Eurotiomycetes; order Eurotiales; family Trichocomaceae; genus Talaromyces; species Talaromyces wortmannii. The sequence continues at coordinate 67,658 of MJVA01000598.1, forward strand.
CGATGATTTATCGAGAGAATAATCGAACCTTGAAGACTTTATATCACCGTATACACGTGAAAATGGTTTATTACGGACATTGTTATTCAAGAGTACTATTAATCAACTAATGGATTTAAACATTGACTGTTCCTTCATACAAAGAACAAACAGGTAAGTAACATTTATTTCGTCAGACGACAGTTAACTCCATTCTTTAGCTTCAACGACAGCGTAATCTTCTCCTCCCAGTCTGTCGCATCCAGACTTTCAATTGTCGAGAAAGTCTTCAGCAGCCGGGCAAGGGTGTAAGAGCTTTCTGTCAAAGCCAGCTTCTGACCAGGACACATTCTAGGTCCACCATTGAAGGGGAGGTACTCCCAGCCAGGAAGATGTTTCTCCCAGCGCTCTGGACGGAACTCTTCAGCGTCTTCACCAAACAGGTCCTTGCGTCGATGCATAACGTAGGTGCTGTATGTGATAACATTGTGCTTGGCCACGAATAGTGGTGATTTACCGTCTGGGCCTCCGCCGACTGGGAGCACGGTGTCTCGGTGTGCCACTCTGCTGTTGGTTGCAATCGGCGGGAACATACGTAGAGCTGTTAGATTCCCTTGTTAGCTGACGTTTCTCTCGTTGGAATTATGCATCAAACGGAGTACTCACTCTCTTGGATAAAATAGCGGAGGTACTTCATGTTCATCAGCGCCTCATAGGTAAGAGGCTCGCAGTAATGCTCCATCACATCAGCGCGCGTCTTCTCCCAGAGATCCTTTCGTCGAGAAAACATATAAAAGGCAAACGCCAGAAGACCCGGTGTGGTATGAGCGGCAAGCAGCATGTTAACAATGTGATCCCGTAGCATGACCGGGTCATCGGTGCTTTTAGCCAACTCGTCGAGGAAGAAATATTTCTGGCGCTCTCCGCTTTCGATCGATTTTTCTTGCTCTTCAGCGGACATGAGGACCTGTCTGCGGCGGAAGTCGAGAGCCTTATCGACAAACTTTTGTGCAAATTGGTGTACTGTAGCGCACGACTTCTTGAACTCCCTATCATAGTGGAAAAACATCAAGTTACCGAGACGGAGACGATGAATGGTGGCTTCTTCGGCATAGTCGAGGGCGTGGTAAAATCCAGTTGCCGAGTCCAAAGCATTCTCGGACAGGAGATTGATAGACTCTCCAAACATGTACTCGCTGTTGGTATCAAACGCCTAAAGAGTCGGGTTAGTCACATGCTGCATGAATACACGCCTTTATTACACACCAAGCGAACGAAGAGCGGCTGGAGATCAACTTGGCCGTTGCTTTTGTTGATCAGAGCAATGAGCTGATCCACATGTTTCTCATAGATTGAAAAGTCTGTAACCTGGGCACGAGCAAGACTGGGTCTGATCACGGCGCGCTGATGTGCCCAGACCTCATTGTCCGTCGTGAAGATGCCCTGTCCTAGGAGGGGGGCCGCACTCCGTTGTCGCAATGGTCCCATGCCAAAGTCATTGAAATGGAGGGACAACACCTCACGAATAACATCAGGGTCGACTGTATTGAAAGTTTTGCGGAAATAGGTGTCGGTTGTATACGTGCGGCCACCCTTGTCATGGCGAGCCTTGAGGAGCTCGAGGAAACGATTTTCTCGGCCAGCCTTTGTATTCTGTATGACAATATCGGTACCAAGGAAAGGGTCTATTTGAGAGAGCTTTGGAGCTGGAAGACAATTGTGCTTCTTTTTCATAATACTGCGTCGTCGATGGAGGAGGAGAGAATTTAGGAACAAGTAGAACAGCCAAGCTGCTACTGCAGCGCTGGCAGCATGCAGAGTAAGAGCCATAACTTCGATTATTGTATCCTTGTATAGCCAGGTAGAGACGGATCAGTCGAAGTAAGGCTCTATGTGGTACGGCACAGATTCGACTTTGGGAATCCCACGTTTATTTAACTTGCCGTATATACAACCCCGGAAGAACTTATGAAAAGTGGCCAAGAAGGTCATGACTCGATGTTTTTGGTACGCGTAAAATGGTGCTTGGTTTTTCAAATCGAAAATACGGGTTTCTAGGCTGCGCCAAGGACCCATCGTGATTCCTTGACTCTTTAGACTCCAGGGATCTACGGTCTTTCTCTGCTGGTGATGCAATGAGAGGGTCGATCTGTGTCTGCTCGGGCGTGTGATAAGTATTATTGGCGTTGCGAATCAATAGTCAACGGAATCCCGACGTAGTCCAGCTGCAGGTGCATTCTAATTTCACTTTATTTACACTTTTTTTTTAATCGAGATCATGAGTTCGCCGATACTGTGATTAAAATAATGAGCTAGTTATCTCAGGCCACCTGCGCTAATCTGCTATTGGCTGGCATCTACACTCTTTTCTTGACGTCGCAGACTCGCAGTGAAGATCAACGAGTCTTAAAACTTTGTTCAGCCATTGCCACGTCCTACCCGACGCAGTTTATGACTAAAAACCAATTTTCTATAGTGTGATAGCCTGGCACTACTCAAAATTAGAAATGACAATGCTCTAATGGGCCCCAGAGAGGTGGTATACATGATGCCACTGTGCGTAAGTAGTACTACGTATTCGTATCCAGGAGCGATCCACTCGTATATACATAAATTAGCTTCGTGACTAGTACGCAACTATCTAGGCTGTCCTCCGCCTGGCTTGAGTGCCTCTCTCGAGTACATTCTTTGGGTCCTGGATTGGGACATCTGTTATCTATCCGTGACAATATGCAGGGTATAGTATTCTGTCGTGTTCTGTCATACAGAGTAGTTCGGTGGTCTATCTAGGGGGGAGGGTTTGCCCCCTGACTCGCAATGTTCACATACTTTAATGGACACGAAAGTTTCAATAGTTTTTCACATTTGAAATTAACTTGAAAAAGATAAAATCTTATTCTTGACTCAAGCATGGATGTAATAAAGCGATCCAATACCATTCTGTAGAGCACTTGTCACTTGCATGTTTGAAGTTAATATCAGGCATAGCACCCACTCCTATTAAGCTAGATATTCAAAGTGGCATATACCCGGGAAACCACTTGTGTACCACACCTGTTATTATTCCGTACTAACGCTATCTGACTGAGTTATGTAAAAACACCTCTCCTGAAGCGTTCCCTGGAAGGACGCTATCTTGATGGGGAGGTTTATGGTAGATAATCACATCAAAGTATAATGAAGAAAACCACCTGGCAATATAGAGAGGATTTAACCGATAAAACATGATTTTCAGTAGTTCAACCCAGGTGCCTATTACGAAACCAATACAATGCACACTTTAAACATGATATAAAGGTTTTAATAAAAGATTAAGGTAATAAGACCTTATCATTTGTAAAAATATGATAAAACTATTAAGTTGATATAGAGCTAACTTAAGGATTATATAATAAATATAGAAAATTGATGCAAATCATATTTCCTAGTAAATTCTTAGCGCTTTTGAGTGTTAATCTCCAGTTTGAAAACACTTAAACCCCATTCTAAAGAACCCTAGTCCTTCTCTAACCCTAACAACGGAGTACTTTAACTATAATCTAAACCCGAATCCACTAACCCCTAACTCTAACTCCAAATACACAGGTAAGGTATAGATGAGCAGTTGTAAATACCCATCTACTTAGAATTAGAGTTAGAGTGGTCAGGGTTAGGGTTTCTTAGAATGAATAAATTGACGTTATAAAGTGAAGATTTTTAAAGATTTATTTAAGCTAGGAATTAGGGATAAAACCATTTGCACACTAGTAATTTATTGGGAAATTTGATTTCGGGTCTGCGACAGTTTATTCTAGAGAGTACCTATATAGTGTCCATGGTAAAAAGAGTGGTGTGAGTACTGATCATTCCCTTAAATATATATATTAGAGTATATATAGTCATCTTCTAATTATACTCTTGAGACGCACCGCAAATACACAAGTCCAGATAAAGTTGTAGTTCTCTGGATCTTGGTTGGCTGAGAATTAGGGGGCCCGAGGAAAACATTTGAAGTTAATATCTAAGAAAGGTCTATCACACATAAAAAATATACCTAATCGTCATCAAGATAATAAAAATACTAATCATAAAGAACAATTGCTAACGTTGGCAAACCCAACAATCAATCAGCTTCTTCTTTCTTTTCCTCACAGGAAGCCCAACTAAAATTTGCTTCACTTCTTTCCGCCAATTACATGTAGTGTGGAAGCTTTGATTATTGTCTGGACTGCCCCTGATGCGACCCAGATTCCTATTCAAGGAGCGAGTAAAGACCGGGCAGCCGCATCGTCAGAGTGCGAAGACTGAGATGATCTGCTGGCGGCTTTGGCTTTGAGTTCTTCACTTGACGCCTCTGGCCAAGAGTTAATAGTCTGCCCCCTCAGACGCACCTCACGCAGCAGTGTCCTCATTGCCATGCCGTCCTTCCAGATCTTCAAGGGATTCAGGTACGCCAACCACGCACGGTATCCAAAACGGCCACCCTGGTAGGCTCTGTCCTGATGCAAAACCCTAGAGTAGCCTGCCTCACCAGAAACGCCGGCAAACTTTCCGCCGGGAAAGTTGTCCAGCTTGTATTCCTTGGCAGGATAAGCCCATCGCATCAACAAAGCAAGTGGTACCATTTGGACGCAGATGAGCATGTTGGGCATTCCAATGTAGATATCTGCCAAACTGATGTCTTCAGTTTGGTGAAGAATACCGTGGGACGAAAGAATCGTGAAGAGAATCTGATCAATTTTTTTCGTAGTTAGATATTTTGTTTGACGAAAAAAAATCTTTTTTAACTTACCGATTCAAAAAAGATCACACCAACCACGAGTTTGAAGGCCAGGAGTTTCCTCAAGGGGTGTAACTCTTTCATGTCGTTTTTGCAGACGTTGTAGAATCTAAGGATAGCCAGCATTGCGATTGCCAAGGGGACGTTGGTCAAAATTTTAAGCTGTCATTTTTATTAGCCTTCACCTTTCTCATCCTTGAAAATCGTAGTAGACGTACATAAAGATGCGCATAGCTTGTTGAATCGGAGTTCAAGCAATAGACGTTGAGAGCCTGGGTGATACATTGGGTAATGCCGGTGAGAGTGATAAAAAATGGATACTGCATCACACAGTACAACGTGACCTTGAGGAAGGATACACCCTCTCTGTATTTACCCCTTCTGAAAATTTTTTTGATTTTCAAAGATCCAAAATAAGCCAGTTTGTCTTGGTCGGTTGGGGCCAGGAAATCAATCAGAAGCAGCAAAAAGGCATAAAGAGCAAGTGCCTGAAAGTATTCTATCCATGCAGTGAGATAGACGTAGGTTTCAGGCCAACAGATCGAAAGAAATGAGAGACCGGCATAGGTTGGAAGCATGTGGATGATTCGCATAATCCTGTATTGAACGACCTTGTTAGAAGCAATAGCTTATTTGATTTCCGTGAGCTTACTTGATCTGCTGGCTTGGATTTGAGAGGTGTGTCGCATGTTCAAACAGCAAAGCGGTAGCAAGGATGGAGGCGACAAGTGTGCAGGCGCCAGACAAGTAAATATTAAACATATGAAAACTCATGCTCCCAATAAGGGGCTTGTGGTCTAACAGTTTGAGGCACAGTTAGCAAGATATGTACTCCAGTCTGCTCGAAAGGAAAGGTTAGACACGTACATTCTTCTAGATGCTTAGGCAAGGTGCATGCAGCCCCGCTGGCAGCTCTGGCGAGGAGACTCATGGGACTCATGGCTGCTAGTGTCGAAAATAGCCTCCAATATTATAGGTGAATTTGAATCCTAGGTGTTATTGATAGTAAAAGTCCAGTGGGAGAAGGGGGAAGCGACCAGGTTTATATCCTAAGATTCTGAATTTATTTGAGAACAGCCCGATGTAGTATGTACTAGGCAAAATCCATGCACTATCTTTTTAAATTGCACCAACGCGCGTTCTCAACCACCCAGAAGGCTTGATCTTAGTCAATCCATAACTCGGTGGCTCTCAACCGTGGATATTCAGATCTGCAGGTTATAAAAAAAGAACAATACTACCTGAGAATGGAATGCGAGATGCCGCCCCCTCAGCCCTACAAAAAAAATCTAAGCCTTGCACACTTAGGAGACTAAGCTACAAAAAACGTGTTGGGCAATAAAAATAGAATAACAAAGCTGTCTGGAAGATCTCGGCCATGCACACTTAAGCTACCAAATACGCAGCTGAACTTTTAGATCGCGTCTTAGTAGTTGGGCACTAATTGCTTGTACTCCATAAGGTTATACTAGAGAGAAAATTCGCGTCTTGGCACCCGAATAAGAGATAGCTACCAACAACTGGGGTACAGAGTCTACAGACCCTGTTGGCGCTATCATATTCCAATATTAAATGGGGGATTTTACGCACGTGCGAGGCGGGTGTACGGGCGTACGCCGTATAGTTAGCTTGAAACAACTAGGGCCGGGCCCCAAAAATAGACTACGTGATTAGGGCTTCCCCAACTATTTCCTAATTAGGATGTATTCATCTGCGCTAAAATATATGGCTCCACCATGAGAAGCTTCTAAGGGTTTCCCTTTTCGGTGAGGTGACAATTAAAATATCGGACTAAATCCACCTCCATCTCTTTCCTCGCGTCTTGAGGCCTTTATACGGTTAAAACTGGACCACTGCGTTCCAATGGTTCTTTTTATATCTTAGAAAATCTAAGCTTTGGCCACCCTTGTCAGCAATCATGGTAGCTGTTCCAGGCCGATCTAAGGGATGTATAACTTGCAAGCGACGCAGGATCAAGGTACGCTAGGTTGATCAATTGATAGGTCATGGGATGCTAAGCTTCGCATAGTGTGACTTCCAAGAACCACATTGCAGGAAATGCATCAAAAACGGCCGCCACTGCGAGGGCTACGGCCGGGAACTTACTTTCATTCACCGTACACCTCAGGGGCTCCTTCGCAAAGACAAAGAACTGGGGTCTTCTTCCAAGGACGTTCCGGGGGCGCGTGGGTCACGACGCGAGGTGAACTCGACGTTGATGTCGCAAATGCCCCCGCAGGTTAACAATGCTGCGATCCATGTTGATGGTATGCTTGATACATTCCTAGACGCTTATCTACCCTCTTCGTCAATTCTGTCTCCCATCAACAAATCCAACACTACCGAGCCTCCGGCGTCATGGTTGCAGATAGCCATTGCTCTCCCCGGGCGTGGCCATCTTCTCTCCATCTCCCTGCAGGCTCTGTGCATGACCAAAATGGCGCGAGTCCACGACAACAAGGCTATGCTTATGAAAGGCATGACTGTCCATGGACAAGCTCTGCGAGCATTACAAAATGCAATTCACAACACAAATACAGCAGTTTCGGACGAAACGCTAGCCGCGATGCGGGTGTTAGGCATGTATGAGATGTTTGAAGGCACGATGGGAAGTGTGGTAGGTTGGACGTCACATGAGGAGGGAGTGGAACGGTTGATGCAGCTGAGAGGATTCAGCAGCAGTCAGCATGAGAGTGAACTGGACAAGGCTCTTTTTGCAGGAGCTAGGAGGAGCGCGGTAAGTTGTTCCTATTCTTCCGTTGATGCCTCTACAAAATTACATCTAACATGGACTGTAGATGATCCGTGGCCTTCAATTCAAAAAAGCCACCGTCTTTGGCGAAGAGCGATGGTGTGCTGAGCCCTGGGGTGACAAGCCAAAAGACTACATCCAGCAACTCAACGATATTGGGCTGCTTCTGCCTAGCATCCTTGAAGATCTCTACACCACACAAAGCCGGGCACAAATCTGGCAAAGGTGCCAGGACCTCGACGACCGCTTCAGCGCCTGGTATTCCCACCTCAAAACTCTTTTTCCTAGTTCTCCATACTGGGAGCAGCCAGCTAAACTGACTGCCCGCGCCGCCGATATCCCGCCAGCCCCCTTCGCGACTGCGCTCAACTTCTTCGACATCCGCGTCGCCGAGGGACTAACCGTTTTCTGGGCCCTGCGCATTATCTTGCACGCCATCTTGCGTGGCTTCTCGAATGCCCATGGCGTTGCGTCTAATGAAAACGATACGGTGATTGCGGTTTCTGCTTGTAATATTGCCAGGTCAGTCCTGTATTTCACGCTGCCGAGGACTGGGTACTTGGGCATGCAGTGGATCATCTTTCCGTTGAGGACGGCCTTGACAACGTTTCTGAAAAAGGGGTGGGAGGCCGAATCGCAGTGGAGTAAGAGTGTGCTGGGGGCTGTACAGAAGAGGGGAATCCGTTACGGAGGCGACATTGTGGATGTTCAGTGGGGTGAGCGGATTCGATCTAACATTTTATAGAGTGTATATCAATTGACGTCAGCTGGTTTGGAGGAGTTCTGGTTTGTATTTATATTAATCTGCTTGTCGACAATAGCTTTCAAGTATCTTGCGAGATGATAAGATATCTGTTCATTTCTAATATCAACTACCAAGAACATATTTTTCCGGTGTCATAAAGGTAAAAGTGAATTATTTTCGGATATCCAGCCTTAGAAAAGGCCTTGGCCATAGCCAACGAGGTAGAACTGTGTTAGTTGACCAAAACCCAGGCTGTGAAGCTGATCCAACACCAGATGACGTCCCACCCAGCGCTGCTCATGGCAGGGTACTCGTGCAAAGCAATAACAAAATCAGCAACCGTCCATCCGTTTGCCAGAGCTTGCCACGTTATATGAGAAAACAAACCCGTTGAGAGAAGAATCACTGTATAGTACACTGAATTATCTGGTCTCAGCCAAGAGTCCATTGGTGCGAAAGCCAAAAGATGTGGCATGAGTAGGAGAATGCCGAATATTTTCTCCCCATGCGCAAAACGTATCGAAGCAACACATGCGAAAGATAGGATTGCAGTGAAATGAGGCCCAAACCCACGGCTAACTTCTTTAGCAGTTTTGTTGGATCGCCCCCTTGCGAGCAACACCAGCAAAAATGATAAATTTGCTGCAAAGGAGATTGCAACAAGCTGGCCCAGGATCATAAAGAACCATATTCCAGCAATACGATGTCTCGAGCCTATTCTCGTGAGTCTTCTTCATTTTTGAAGGATGTCCGGACAGCTGGATGCGACGAACCTTCAATCCCCAGGAAAACGCTCCAAATCGACGTGAATGCAAATATCTGATTAGTCCACCAGAATCGAGGTTCGGTTTCTATAATGGCTGCCCATGCCTGTTCAAACAGGTATGTTTCATCAAGCCACCCTCCTAGTTTGGCCAGCAAGCTGAGAGCAGGATCGGGGTGTTGCTCTATTGCCCAATCCTGGTATGACCGGATCATAAACAATATCATAAAGTACCATGTCGCAAAGAGACTGAATACCGCAAAACCTGAGAATATGTACAAAGAGTAATGATTCTGCAGCTTTTTATTTGCTAGTCTCCATTGCGCAAGAATGATGGATGCACAGCGGAATAATAGCGATCCAATGATGACGAAATAGATTATGAGTATCGATATGGATTTATAGCGATCTATAACATCGAAAAGCGAAGGATAAAGCTGGAGCACCTCGAACATGGTGTGTGTGTTCAGTGAGTTTAGGAAGAGAAGAATATTTGAAATATTTTTTATAGTTTAAAAAAAAGTTGCCGACAAGGCTACAGGAGTCCCAGCCCAAGTACATATAAGTATTAATTAATGGAACATTTTAATTAATAGAACTTAAACAAGACCCACTGTGACCAGCCTTGGTTCACGCTACTGCATGCAGTCAGGCCGTCGAATTTTGTTGGTAATGATGATCATATTATTGGGTTAAGCAACTGAGGCCCTACGCTCTCTTTTTCTAACTTAGGCTGTTTAATTGAAAAGTTGCGGGGAAACATTCCAAATATTATTCTACAAGGTCTTTCCTTTCTTCCAAGGAACTTCCACGTCAAAAGCTTCTGCAACTCGCATAGCAGACACAACGCATCCTTCTAGCAGAACCATTCCATCCCAGCACCATGCTCCAGCAATCCACACACCACTGTCCCCATTTTTCCACCTAGGCTTGGAAATACTAGGGGAGCAATTATCCTCGCAAAACATCTCATTCACCAGCTTCCGACTTTCTACCGTTCGTAATACTCTCGTAAAACGCGCCTTGGTAAGAACGGTAGCTTCATCGAACTTCTCGTTCGCATTTGTTGCAATAAAAGCGCCACCGCGGAGCCTCTGGTAAGCTGCTGTACACGGATCAAGGCCAGACTGGCTTCTCAACGAGATTAATCTCGTGCTAGATGTAACGCAGCGGTGCTGGTGTACCGTTCGGTCGACATCTACAACCGACAGTCTGGGCTGTCCATTCATTGGCTGAACTATACAACTTTGAACCTCGGCCGTAGGAATATGGGACATAACGTCGTGCAACGGCGTAAAAATTCGTGCAATGATGTTTGGGGAGACGGCGAGGATGACTTTATCAAATACCCTCGCGTGGTGATCGCTTGCCCCAGTATCTCGCCAGGTTAGTCTCACGCCACTTTCAACTGGTTTCACTTCTTGTATTTCAGCGGCCAATTGCACCTTAATTCCTCGTAACAGTCTTTGCTCAACGCCCCAGATGCCAGCGTCAACAGTGTAATGATCAGCTTTGTACAAATTTCGTTTGTACGCCACAAAGTCGTGAGCTGGAGTTTGTAGAAGCGCCTCATGAGAGCAGGTTGCCACGCTCGATATCAGAGGGAGTAAGTAATGTGCGGTGAAAGAACGAGGGATCCGAATTCGCTGAAGATACTGGTGAAGGGTTTCGTCTTCCAACGAATCTATAGCGAAGCAGCATACTGAAAGCCACATATAACAAATAGCGAGAAAGATTATCTGAGTAATATATTGAATAAGACTGATCCCGAATGGCCGAGGTGGGAGTATGCGGTGTCGGTTCGATGCATGAACGAAATATGGCGCAGGATGCTCCGCTGTGTAACCGGCGTCACGCGAGAATGAGAAGAGAAATCTCTCTACACTATATGGGATGTGCAACCAATCAAACATTGATTTTAAATTGCGATAGTAGCCGGGAGCAAACGATCGCATAGGTATATCGACTAGCTCTTGGCCAGCCATGTCTTGAAGCAAGACCGACGCAGCACCCAGAGAGACCCGTTCTTGCTACACGAACATTAACAAAGATATAGGAAGATTTTCGTTTCATATGTTCTTACCCGTTCAAATAGAGTCACGCGATACCTGTTTTTGGGCTCATTATGTAGGAGGTACGCCGTGACAAGGCCGGCAAGGCCAGTGCCAACAATAGCGATTTGAGATTGGGGATCAGAATGTGAATTCGTGGGTTTTTCTTTCGTCATTGTTAAAATCGAAACAAGTTTTGTAAAAAGTAGTAAAATAAAATAAAAAGCACACTGAAAGTCGCGTTGGATTTTCTTATAAACAATTGTAACAGTTAGTGTACACTAGACCCTAGACGCCTCCAATCAAATATCGATATGAGATGCTCTAATAATAGCGAACCTAGTATTCATATGCAAATTTTAGACTGTTAATATTACTCTGTTCGTGGTTAATGGGGCAATTTTCAAGGCATTAGGGCTATGCATCTCGGCTTCCCGTTTGGGCGTGGTCCTCCGGGATTTAGTGTGTGCGGGTCTTGATGGGGCTGGTCCGGCTGTCTTCCAATGCTTAGAAACGCAGGAAGCTACTCTGTTGGTCCTAGACCCCAACCTAATACTAAGAATGAGTTTATTATAATTACTTTATACGCCCAGGCCCAAGAGATACTCCGTACCAACGTTCAGCTACCTCTCGGGCAGGGATGGCTAACTAAACCTATTTTAATAAAAAGTCTAGATTACTCGAAATAATTTCGCACTCTATCATTTGCGGCTGAAACCATTCAGCAATACTCCGTCGGCTGCTGTTGGGCGAGGGCTAATATGAAGCGTTTGATGAATAGTGTCGCGTCTTGGCACCCGAAGAAGGGATAGGATGGTCAGCCCTGGAGATAACCAACACGCATAATAACACCAAGATGGGCATTTAATAATGGAGATCGGTAAGTATTATAGTGGGAATGCTTTAAAATATAGACAGAGAAATACAAGAGAGCAACCCAATTTGAACCATTTGAAGCTGTATAAACCTCAAGTTGTAATATTAGGGCACAACTTCTCTTATTGACAGATAGCTCTTTCGATGTAGCCATTCACTGTCTTTTTCCGCTTTTGTATGCTAGTTGGAATAGGTTTTCCAATAGAGAAAGGTTACGAAACTCGCCAGCATCATCACGGGCCGGATTGGTTCACGAGGCCTCAGTAAACTGAGGGGACAAAGTTTGCCAGTTCGAATATGCTTCACTATTTGGGCGGTCTCCTGCATGTAAGCCTGACGGCCATCATAGGTACATTCTTCAAGATAGCCCCTGAACGTGTAGATATCGATGTTGTCGTCGATGATTGTGGCACTGTGCCTGAGATCTGGTGGATGGTCGAGCCATGGCTGCCGAGATCAAAAACGTTTCAGGAAGTTGTCATGTAGATAAACTTTTGAAAAAAAAAAAAAGTGCGGAGCAATCTAAGTGAGAGAACTTGTTAAGTGTCAAACCCTGATTCTCTTCTTCCAGGAATGGGCTACTCGGAGCAATCAAACCATTATTCTTATCTTCCAGCAGTGGCCTACTCAGAAGAATCCTGGAGAAAAGATCCCAGGGCGCAGTCTCACGTTTCTCGAAACTGTATAGGAGCGATTGTCTGATGACCACATCACAGCCGTCCATACAGGCGTAAAAAACACGGCCATGCTGGGAACCAACCACAGACACCATCAGAAGCTAGAAATGTCTCAGTCAGACTTTTATTGAAAGATGTCAGTAATTAACGTACCGGAAATCTCTGCTCAAATGGGAAGACGCGGGACGAGTTTTCGCATTCGGGAAACCGGGCTTTTTGTTCCTCGTAAGAAACCCATCTGAGACAGCTTGATTCTCCAAGAGGCTCTCGCTCATGTTGCCATCAAGAAGCTTTTTCCACAATGCGTCAAGCGTGTTGCGAATCCGAGTCGTCGTGCTAGCCATTTCCACGATGTTCAAGAAAAGCTTGAATAAGTCAAGCAGAAAAGTGGGAGTGAACTGGAGCTGGTAGGAGAAGGAAGTAGAAAAAGGACGCTGGCAGGATGAGGAAGAGGGGGTTTATAGAGGAGATAGTCCGGGAGTAATTATTCAGTCATAAACAACTTTTCGGAAAGGGAAATTTTTTGACATTAGAAATTGATTATCACGTGCCCTCTCTGAAGACTGCTGCCTAGACAGAATATACATATGTGGTTGGGTAAGCCCAGCTTCGTCTAATATTTTCATACAGGATATTGGCATGGGAATGCCCTGTTTTCGGGTTTTCAGCAAAATTATATCGTCTAATCTACTAGATAACCCTGCCCTATCAACCCAAGTATAATTAAAAATCTAAAAGAGTAAACTATAGAAAATAAAATATTATTAACTAAAATTCACTATAGTCTTCTCCAAGACAAGAAACGAAATCGACAACTCATACTTCGAGGTGTCGTTTCTAGGAAGCTGGCCTTCTTCATATGTTCAACGTTAGAGAGCTGGATTGGTTTACATGTATTTAATACATAGTTTCTTACTCTTCTAACTCTATGATAACTTGAAAAGCCGTTCTCTTTGTGTCTCTTGTACAGGCGTCACTTTTCCGAGTAAAGCGAGCTCTTTGACGAACATGACGCTGTCGACATTTAAAAGCAGCCAGTGCTAGCGGCATGCTTAGTCTCATTCTAAACTAAACAGAGGCTCTCCACCGTTCTCACCGGTCCAGAAAGTTGATACGGTCTCTGCATGATCTACGTATTATGCATTCGAATAGAGGGAGGTGCTCGACATACGCGCTCTCGTATTGGCTGAAAGATGTGAATAAAGGCACGGTGGAGCTTGCACACCGAGTTATCAAAGGAGAGGCGGACTGCTTTATTATTTTAGGATTGGAAAGCATCATCAGCAGAAAAGGGCACAGAGAAAATTTTGTATAAGACTCGTACCAGGCATCGCGCTTGGAATGTAACCGGTGCTTCTGAGACATCAATAATTCCGTAAACTCTAATCCGCGCTTCCAGGTTGTATTTGGTGTTCAATGGAATTATTTTCAAGGTAATGCACCCTAATGCAATTTCATAAAGTATTTCCTGGGGGGAAAGAGAGAGAGAGAGAGACTCGGTCATTTTCCAATCAAAGACCGTTGGTAAAACAATAATCCATACATCAATTGATATCTCGTAGTATGTCGACTTTTGGCGAATCTAACAAATACAGCATTGCAACTATTGACAGTCAGACATCATCCACGCCGAAAAAACTAACGCCAGACAGCTGAGGTCCCATCTCAGACATGCTCCACGGATGAACAGAGAGTAATCGTTAAGTACGTTAAAATAGAAAAAAGACTCGGTTCTAAAAAGGCAAAACTACCGCCCTCTTCCTTTACCTCCACCGCCGCCTCCACCTCCCATCAGCCCGCCCATTTGGCTCATCATGCTCTGCAAATCCATGCCCCCCATACCAGGGATTCCTCCTCCGGCACCTCCTTGTCCCTGCAACATTTGCATCATCTTGGCCATGTCGCCCATACCCGGCATACCGCCGGCGCCTCCAGCACCGCCCATGGACTGCATGCGTTTTTGCATGGCGGCCATCTGCTGATCCTTGTTTCCGCCCTTGAGCATATTCTGGGCGCGCTGCATCTGCTTGCGTTGGCCGCCGACTTTCTTGGCCATGCCGGACATCATGCGGTGCTGAGACAGGAGGTCTTCGACCTCACGGACGGTCGTGCCACTGCCACACGCGATACGCACAATGCGGCTCGGCTGATCGATAAACATCTTGCCGTCACTGTCAAGTTCTGCGGCCGTCATGCTGTCAAAGATATAAATCATTCGTCGGAGCTTCATCGACCCGTCTTCATCGTCCAGCCCAGCTGTGATATTGGAGAGACCCGGAATCATGCCGGAGAGCTTGGACAGAGGTCCCATCTTCATAATCGACGTGATGTTTTCTCGGAAATCGCGAACTGTGTAGATACCAGCGGTAATGTGTTTGTATGCCTCCTTGGCACCAGCAGAGTCCTTGGTCACGGCCTGCACGTGCTCGACAAGCCCTGCCATGTCACCCATACCGAGTAGCTTCTGCACAAAGGCCTTGGGCTCAAACCGTTCCAGGTCCAACATATGCTCGCCGGTTCCCAAGAAAATGATGGGCGTGTGAGTCGCAGCGACGGCGGAAATAGCACCACCACCAGCCGCATGGCCGTCTGTTTTCGTAATAATAATAGCACCAAAGTCTGCTGTTGCTTTGAAAGCGGAGGATTGCGCCTCTGCGGCCTGACCAATCGTGCTGTCAAGAACCAAAATGGTCTGGTCTGGCGTAACTGCGTTTTGGATCTGGGTCATTTCCTCAAAGAGATCTTCTTCCTGCCTGTGTCGACCACTAGTGTCCACAATGATAACGTCGAAGCGCTCTTTCTTGAACTGAGCAACACCTTCCGCGGCGACGACCACGGGGTCGGTCTGCGTGAGACTGCCGTAATACGGGATCTTTGCTTTGATGGCATTCTGCTTCAACTGATCAAATGCACCGGCACGGAAGGTATCGGCACACACAAGCGCAGTCTTGAAGCCGCGCGTTTGGTAATGTCTCGCCAGCTTCGTACATGTCGTTGTTTTACCAGCGCCCTGCAGACCCACAAACATAATCACATTGACGCGGCCCTTTTTGGGA
Organism: Talaromyces wortmannii; assembly: GCA_001939245.1. Lineage (NCBI taxonomy): Eukaryota > Fungi > Ascomycota > Eurotiomycetes > Eurotiales > Trichocomaceae > Talaromyces > Talaromyces wortmannii. The sequence goes on from MJVA01000598.1 coordinate 83,316, forward strand.
CGGAAAGGGTCGGCATGCGGGTTAACGAGCGCCACAAGTTCATCAAAGACGGCCTTTTGGATCAATCGTTTCTTGTTGACAGCGGCGGGCACGGAGGCGAAGTTGACGCTGTTCTTGATGGACTTGCGGAGGTTCTGGACCAGGCGAACGTTGACGTCTGCAGACAGTAGTGCAGCGCATATTTCTTTCAACATTTCATCAAATGCCTGATATAATAAGTATCTTGTCAGCTTCTTCTTTTTTTTTCAACTAGAGACAGGAGTATCAACCTTCTCGTCGAGATTGGCCGACCTCGTGAGATCGCTCACGGCGGCGTTGATGCGCCGCCCCAAGTCTTGAAGGACCATGTTGGGCTATGCCTGTGCAATATAGTCTCTTCCTCTGTCGTAGATAGGCGAGACAACAGAGTCCGCAAACAGTTCTCGGTCTGGAGTCGGGTGGTGGGATGCGGCGCTGGCTGTGGATGTGGCAAGTCCAGCCTGCGGAGGCCCGGCCAATCGGAGCTGGCTGGGCGGTCTCCCGCTTATCGCTCGAGAAAAAATAATTTGATACTTGATCGATTCAACGCAACCACGCCCAATACAGAAAATACAGAAAATACAGTCGCAATGGGTATTACGGCGGCCTCTAAGAAGAGGAAGGTCCAGGATGGCATGGCTGGAAAGGTCCAGCCCAAAAAAAAGTTCAAGAAGCAGGCCGCATACCACAGCAGCTCAGAAGACGAGAGCGACGGCGACAACGACGAGGCAGAAGACGGCTTTGCGCCTGTGAATCTGCTTGACTCGGATGCAGAAGAAGAGACGACGAAGGTGTCAAGAAGCAAGAGTAATAGTGCGAAACAAACCGAGAAGAAAAATAAATCAGCGAAACAGCCGTCGAAAACGACGGCCAACGACGAGAAAAGCGACGAGTCCGAAGACGATGACGACGCTGAAAACGATTCATACCCCGAAGCAGAAGAAGGCGACGATGACGATGACCTGTCAGATGCAGACGATGCGTTTGGCTTGGACGAGGACGACAAGGACGGCAATCAGAAAAAAGTTCCAAAGCGCCATGATCCCTCGGCTTTTTCGACATCTATTTCGAAAATTCTGTCCACCAAGTTGTCTACAGCTGCACGCGTAGATCCAGTGCTGTCTCGAAGCAAGAATGCCGTTCAGGCATCGACCGAGCTTGCAAACGAGCGTCTAGAGCAACGAGCACGCGCGAAGCTTCGCGCCGAGAAGAGAGAAGAGCAAGACCGGGGTCGCGTTCGAGATGTCTTGGGTATCGAGCGAGGACAGGCCGGAGAGACTGCTGAGGAGGAAAAGAGACTACGAAAAATCGCCCAGCGTGGTGTTGTCAAACTGTTCAATGCGGTTCGCGCGGCCCAGGTTCGCGGTGAAGAGGCTGCTCGAGAGGAACAGAAGAAGGGAACAATTGGGATGGAAGAGAGAAAGAAAGCAGCAAACGAGGTCAGTAAGCAGAGCTTCCTGGATCTCATCAACGGGAAGAAGGGTGCTCCGTTGAACATTGAAGAGGCTTGATGGGGGAAAAAATAGCAGCGTATTCTTTTTTGCAATTGGAGCACATTCTGGCGTTGAGTGATGGGTTTCGCTTTCGAAAATACCGGTGTATTTCATTTTAGGTCATATTAAATACCTTTCTATATCTATTTACAAATACATCGCCAAGAAGCCGTAACCATTCCCATTCAGAGTAGAGAGCTGAACATGCGGACTGTAGATAGTACAAGAATATATGCTGTGTTTTTGTGTTTTTTTTATTTCTTCTCAGCGAAATCGCTCGCTTGCAAATTCCTGGTCATAGATGGCAACTTGACCACCAGGCCATCCAATTCTTTGGTCATTTTCACTTGGCATCCCAGGCGGGACGTCTCGGTGAGGCCGAAAGCGAGATCCAGCATATCGTTTTCGTCGTCATCGGGCTCAGGCATTCGGTCATAGAGATCAGGGTCTTCGACAATAACGTGGCAGGTCGAGCAGGCACAGGAGCCTCCGCAGGCACCTAAAATCCAGAGTCAATAATGGATGCGTCCTCGAGCCGGCCAAAATTTCTCATTTCTCACCTTCCATTTCTAAGTCATTAGCCTGCGCAATGTCCAGCAGGTTGTCGCCTTCAGATACTTGGAAATCGTATTTCTCGCCATCTTTATCGATAAATGTCACATTGATCCTGCGACTGTTAGCCACGCCCAAGTCCATGATCAAATTTGGTGACTCACTCCTCGCCCGGCTTCGGTGGCGTGACATGGCCATGAGCAGCGCCGGCTGTAGCGGAGAACCGTCGTCGAGATCGCCCAAAGCTCTGAAGATGCGTGTTCACCGATAGCTGCTGTCTAGGCAGCCTCTGGTTGTGCAACGAGTGGGCGTGGAAATGTCGCTGGAAACTGCGCAGCGCAGGCGTGTTGGCGGAATTGATCCTTGCTCCAGCGAGCCGGAGGTGGTGGCTGGCTTCCTTCCAGAAGAGCATGGCGAATGTTCCCAATGACCGAGACTGTTATCGTCGTGCGCAGAAGCAGAAATTGAAAAAAGTCACGGGCGAACGAGGGACAGCGGATATCCAAGCCTGCCAGTGGTTCGGGTGGAGCAGCAGCAAGCAGCAGGAAGCGCCCGGCTCACTTAAACTTACTTGACTACGGCGGGAACTTGGAAGCTCTGTCCACCCAGCAGCAATTTTTCCGCTTCACCTTTCTGCGTCTGGCCACAAGCCATCGAATGTGCCATCAGCCAGGGCCTATGCATCCCCCTGGAGTCCATTCATGAATTCGCATCAGGAGGGGCCCAACCCCTTTCGCCCTTACTACGTCCCTGCGACTGGACTGTCTCCCGTCGACTCCGTGAACGCCTCGTCTGCTGCGCACATCACCGCGCATGCATCCTCGAAAACAACAATAGGCGGCTCGGCGCGCGATTTCCTGTCGGACCTGGACTATGGCGACTATCTGGAGGCGTCGCCGTCGGTGTCCGAGTGGTTCCGGGACCTGCTCGACCGTGCAGTATGGAAATATTCGAGCGTCCTGATAGCCCAGCCATTCGACGTCGCAAAGATAATCCTTCAGATATACGTCGCGCCTAGCGATGAAGAAGAGAGTGGAAGCAGCAGTTATGACCGCCGGCGACATTTTGTGGATGAAACGTCTGATGCGGTTCGTTCTTTACTACATCACATCGAAAACAATATAGCTGATTGTTTCTGATAGGACTCCCAATCCTCCGACGACGAGAGCACCTTTTTCACGTCAACAGCTCCACCGACACCATCTCCAGCAACGCCCAAGAGACGCCGCATCCAGGTTACAGATCGCTCCGGCTATATTCAATCGCCTGCCACTCCCAAACACCGCCTGCAGATCGGCAACCCTTCTTCGTTGATGGACGTCATTTCACAGCTATGGTCAACGAGCGGGCCCACGTCGGTATGGAAAGCGACAAATGTGACGTTTATATACTCGCTACTTCTTCCCACGCTCAACACCTTCATCCGCAGTCTTTTGTCTGCAATCATCGGCTTGCCGGAAGTCGGAATCGCGCCATCGGCGCCCGAGGATATTCTGACCGCGGCTTCTCCAAGCGCAACATTAATCTTGAGCTTCGTTTCGTCTGCTCTCTCGTCGATCATCCTGGCGCCGATTGACACCGCGCGCACTTTTCTCATTGCGACCCCTCTCACTCATGGACCGCGGTCATTGCTGCGTGCCATTCGTCTTCTCCCTACTCCAAACTACTCCATTCCTCTGCATCTTGTGCCAATCACTATTCTGCACTCTAGTCTACCTAATTTACTATCCATGAGCACACCGCTATTCCTGAAGAATTACATTGCCGTTGACCCGGTTCTGAATCCGTCCGCGTGGAGTTTCTTTTCCTTTATTTCGACATGCTTGGAGCTTGGAGTCCGATTCCCACTGGAAACCGTTTTGCGCCGAGCTCAAATCGCTACATTCACATCACCGGCTCTGCGCCAGAAGAACCTTACCAAGGGCGATTCTTCCCAAACTCGATCCCTAGTCAGGAGCAACACCGGGGAAGTCACAGAAATCGAAACGATCGTGCCGACGCCGAAAACGTACCGGGGCATCGTTGGGACTATGTGGAGCGTCGTATACGAGGAAGGACTGGCGCCTACAGAAGGCCGAGGCCTAGACGCAGACATGCAGAGCAAGCTTCAGCAACACAACGGTCACCGCCGGCGCAAACCCGGCCAAGGTGTGCAAGGTCTGTATCGCGGATGGAGAATCGGGATGTGGGGACTCGCAGGTATTTGGGGAGCAGGCTTCCTGAGTGCCAGCATGGGCAACGGCGAAGAAGAGATCATGACTTCTACGCCCGGCCTTGGATATCGAGTTGGAGGCCAGGCTCGGCAGTTTTAGACTGCAATTCTCTTCTCGGCTGCACTTTTTCTGAGGACTCACTTTCTAGGGGGTCGTGGTTTATCTCTACTCTCACTTCACATGACATGTTTGATGGCGCTCGCAGCGTTTGTATATTGACGACAAGTATAATTAATAAGATTTATCAGTTACTTATTCTCTAAGCATTGGAGGATCTAGGATATATCATATAAGCACCTTGAGTGGTAGCAAACATCTAGATCTGAACTACCGATTGATATAAAACCAACCTGACAGTGACCCGTACTCAGATTATTGATACTAACGTTGAAAACGCAGAAAGTTTCCTTGTCTAGACATAGACGCTATCAGTAAAAATTCCAAGCAAATTTCCAACTGCATACGTAGCTGTAGCATTGCATGCTCTCGTTCCTGCCGAGTCGGGATGTTGTGAATACTTCTACTCGCGGAAGCTCAGTTCAGACTGTCTAGACCACCCGCTACAGACCAAGAGGAGATGATCGTCGTTATTAAATGATTTCCTGACACGGGTATGGGAATATAGCAGGTAATTTCCTTCAGGCACGAGCTCGATCGTATTGAGGAATTCCTCGACTGACTAGTGGTATACCCCAATCCTACAGCAGTTGAACTCCCCAGCACCCAGCGCCCTTCATACGCGCGAGACCTCTGGCACGCCAGCCTTGCTTTTCGCAAAGAGAGCCTCACCCAACGCTACTGTGTACGGCACTTCGTATCAATCGAACAACCCCTGACTTGCCCGGTCCAGGGCTCATACCCGCGCCGCGCCCCCTCGTGCGCTTCGCCCTTACAGATCCAGCCATTCTACAGTAATTCGCCCTGTGCTATATTCCCAAAAGCTTGGCCCGCCACATACATCGCTCGGGCTGACACTTGTTTGGCCAATGATGCCTGTGGCTTGCGGCGCCGTCTGGTCATTGGAGCAGGGCCGTCAACTCTACTGTTTGAGTGCTGTTGGTTGAATCAGCGTGGATGAATCTTAGTTTGGAGAGCAACAAAGAGAAGCTTTTCATATGATACGCGATGCGACAAAGTAGTCGGGCTTGAATAATAATTCCAATAATTGGCCGTGCCTGCATGACCCGCGTGTCTGGGTGGATTTCCTTGCCCGGTCAAGGTCACAACATGACTCCCACGGAATCCCATGTACACAAGTTGGCTGCTTTCCGGCCTGTGTTCCTGACTAGGCATTCGGGGTTCTAGTGGAGCACGCTGCTTTTGATCCTAGCAGCAACCCACCTTTGCTAAGGGAATGACAAGGGAATGAGGTTAAGTTCAAGCAATAGTGCTAGCACTATTACTACGTATGTACTAGCAGGGAACAACCACGTGCTATGATCGGGTGCAGATTAACATGCCTTCGGTACCTGGATCGAAAGGCTTGTGCTTCCTATGGCTTGGTGTAGATCCATCCCTGAAAGCCGAGTGCTCCCATTCCAACGCCTGAAGCCAGTACTGAAGCACAACAGCTTGTTGGGCTGTTCGTATGCGGCATTCCACTCAGCGAGAAAGACTGCCATGAAAGCGCCCCTTGAGAGGAGAACCAGCGAGATCCGTGCCTCCACCTTTGTCTATATAAACCTGTCCAAAGCGCCCCCAGAGTCGGTTCCTTTCATCATCATCACAATCACTCTCTCTCTCAAGCCTTCACTTCTCTCTCAGTCTTTCGGACAATTTTTTTACATTCTCGAACACGCGTTCTTCAAAAAACCCCCAAAAAACCAACAATCAAAATGCAATACACTTCGGTTATTCTTGCTCTCGCTGCCTCTGCAGTTGCTCTGCCCAACGTTGGCCCCAGCCCCAAGGGTGGTGAGCTTGGTCAGGGCAAGCAGCAGCCTTTCTGGCCTGTTGACAACAACGTCTCCGTCGAGGAGGCCAAGGCCGCCTGCGGTAACAACAACCAGGTCGCCTGCTGTGACGACGCCAACTTGACTGGTGACCAGGTTGAGGTTGAGTCCGGTCCTCTTGCTGGTGCCCTCAAGGACCTTCTCGGAGGAAAGAACGGTGCCAAGGGTCTCGGTCTATTCGAAAAGTGCTCCAAGCTGAACCTTGATGGTAAGATTATATCACTGTCATTCACTCTGATCGGTACTAACAATTTTCAGTAGCTCTCGGTCTTGGGGACCTTCTTAACACCCAGTGCAAGCAGAACATTGCTTGCTGCCAGGGCAACAGCGCCGATTCCTCCAACGACATCATTGGAGTCAATATTCCTTGCGTTGCCCTCGGCTCCCTTGTGTAAAGAACTCGCATATCTATCTATCATTTCCTGTCTGTTGTTTCATCCTCATGTCAAGTTGTTACCACTCTGGCCGTGTATCTTCGCCTGAAGGTGTTTTAGTGAAAAGGATGGATGAGCTGGATTAGAGGACAAAGTGGCGCGTTTCTTGTCTATACAATATTTCTTTTGGATACAGGGACCGAATGTGATAACTGTTGTTCGGGCATAGTTCTAATTATTCAATATTTTGGTGCGCTCGTCAATATTGAACGTTTTCCTTTATCTGGTCCTTGATAATAGACTTGTTTTCTTTCTAGCTTGCTCTCGCTGTAGTTTTGTAGCATCTAGTATCTATTTTGAATTTAAAACTTGTAGTACTCTATTCGCAGTCTCAATCTTCTCTAGGATAAACTCTCTTTTGTAAATACTCCTTTTTTTAGCACATGTATTTATCACGTGTTCTTTGCTTATATATATTATTTGCTGTCAACTGTAGCCACACCCATGTGTACGTACGTTGCTGAGCCATCAATTGATAACTTCAACTTCATTTAACGATGTTCTTCGCTTTGGGAAATATTCTTTATCGATGAAATATATTTAGCATAAATTAACCGTGGAATGGGTGAGAACCAGCCGCAATGTGTTAAATAAATTCAAAGTGGAAAAGTAGCACTGGGTGGATGTGATGATGTTTACTCAACATTTGAAGGTTGGATGTATGCATATATATATATATATATATCATCCACATACAACCGCAACACCACATGCATTTCACACCAAACTAACACAACCTTTTGCTCAACAAACATGCAAATCCCACTGAATTATCAAAATACTCAACATAAATCACCAAACTACCTGGCTTTACAATATTTCATAAATACGTCGTACACATGTACACTGCTGCCAATATTCGCGAATTGCCGGATCAGGCTAGCGCAGCCTTATCGATAAGGGCTATCACATGCTGATCATCCACTGCATTATTTCCATCGTCGGAATTGTGCACAGCAGAGACAAATCACCATTACCGTATTGCGACCATAATAATCAATTTATCCCACTTGTGCACACGATTAATAATCTCTGCTGGCCCGGGTACACGGTTACAAGGCCAGATCGCGGGGTGGAACAGTGTCGGTGCTTGGCGCCGGTTTACCTCGGTCGGCCCCAGGTTCCTGCCGTCGGCCGCGGTTTGGCCTTAGTGCTGCGTATAAGGCCAGTCTTCTCTTCTCAGCTTCGCTCCGCTCAACCTCGTCGCTCTGATTACTTTCTAGTCTGGGCGTCGACGACTGCAACTATGCCTTTCAATACAGCTCTCACCAGGAAACTGGGCATCTCAGGTAACTCGTTCTTTTCCCTGTGGACAAGCTAAACACCGCTCACCATCAGCCAGTGCCGGTTGTCCAGGGTGGCATGCAATGGGTCGGATACGCCGAACTCGCGTCTGCAGTCAGCAATGCTGGCGGTCTTGGAATCGTACGTTGCCTTCGCCATACCAGTTACTACAGATTTGAATACTGACAATCACTCATACAGTTGACCGCCCTGACACAACCCACGCCTGAAGACCTCCGCAAAGAGATTCGCAGGTGCCGGACCATGACCAAGAAGCCCTTTGGCGTCAACATTACTCTCCTGCCGGCTCTTGTGCCCCCCGACTATGCTGCATACGCCCGCGTCGTGATCGAAGAAGGTGTCAAGATTGTCGAGACTGCAGGAAACAGCCCCGGCCCGGTCATTGAGCAACTCAAGAAGGCCAACACCATCATCCTTCACAAATGCACAACCATCCGACACGCCAAGGCTGCTGTGCGCTTGGGAGTCGATTTCTTGTCCATTGACGGCTTTGAATGCGCGGGCCACGTCGGCGAGACCGATATTACCAACTTCATTCTGCTGAGCCGCGCGCGACAGGACCTCAAGATTCCGTTCATTGCATCCGGTGGCTTTGCCGATGGCCAGGGTCTGGCCGCAGCTCTGTCTCTCGGCGCTGAGGGTATCAACATGGGAACGCGGTTTATGGCCACTGTCGAGGCCCCCATCCACCACAACATCAAAGAGGCGATTGTCAAGGCCCAGGAGACTGACACCGAGCTCGTGTTGCGTCGGTGGAAGAACACAACGCGTCTGTTCAAGAACAAGGTCACCAAGGAGGCTGTCAAGATCGAAAAGGAAAGCCAAACTGGCGAGTTCAAGGAGGTCGCACCCTTTGTCAGTGGCCAGCGCGGTCGCCAGGTGTTTACCAACGGCGACCCAGACTTTGGCGTAAGCTCTCCCTCATTTTTTTAAAGTTAAGTTTGACTAACTGAACGTCTAGGTTTGGACTGCTGGCCAGGTCATTGGTCTGATCCACGATATCCCGACGTGCGAGGTATTGGTGTCTCGCATTGAGAAAGAGGCAGCAGACGCTCTGAACAGGACCAGGTCCTTGTATCAAAGTAAACTGTAGTTTGTCATGTAGAATTTATAGTACATCTGTCTTAGACATCAGCTGCTCGTATATATTCTAAATTACTCTCGTGCAATTATTGTTCTGGTAGTGTTCCCAAAACAGACTAGCGCACTGGCGGGCCAATCTGCTCTTCCTCAAGCGGCCGCGACTCTTGCTGTTTGCAACTCGACAATCCAATGCGCACAAAGAAATGCCAGATCTCACTCAGTGATTTCTCGATATTCCGCTGAACTGGATTATTCATGTTAAACGAAAGCTCTGCTAATACACAATGAGTGCGGATTCTGTCCCTAGCGATGCGCACATCCCTCCGAGGAGCGCGACTCCGCCGTCTGAAAACCCGGCCAAGGGCGAACCACACGAGGAGGAAGAGGAAGGGGAGCTGCACAAGGAAGATGCCGAATCACCTCGCGACCATATAGACGAGAGCAGCCATGACGAAGAAGACAAAGACAAAGAGCAAGACGAGGCGCCCCCATTACCAGACGAGGAAGTCCCGCCACTCCCCGACGAAGCACCGCCTGGCGAAGTTGCTGCCGATGATGGGTGGGAGCCGGTCTGGGATGGAAACGCGCAGGCATATTACTTTTACAACCGCATAACGGGCGTTTCGCAATGGGAAAACCCGCGCGTGCCAGAGGCCGCGGCGGCATCAGCATCAGCTTCAACATCAGAGCCGCGCCCACCGGGCGTCGATGCTCCAAGCCCACCAGCTCGCGCACCAGCGGCTCTGGGTGGTTACAACCCAGCCATCCACGGCGACTACGACCCTACAGCGCCATACGCGCAGCAATACGAGCAAGCCCAACAGGCCGCGGGCCCAGGTGGCGCTGCGACAGAGGACCCATCACAGCTCTACGCCGCCACGGGGGCTTTCAACCGATTCACAGGCAAATGGCAGGACGCGTCTCTGCGGCCGGAGAACTACAACGACGAGGCCAAGTCGCGGCGGCAGATGCATGCTTTCTTCGACGTCGACGCGGCCGCCAATAGCCACAACGGGAGGAGTCTCAAGGCCGAGCGCAGTGGCAAGAAGCTCAGCAAGGCTGAGGTCAAGGCCTTTCGCGAGAAGAGGCGCGAGCGAAAAGAAGAGAAGCGTCGAGCCTGGCTGCGAGATTGACCATGTCTTGTTTTTGTATACATATTTTCTTGATTCGTCTTTGGCGTTGGGCTTGGCCCAGTTTGCATGGCAAGGGAGTTGAAGAGGTCTATTTGCATTGCTTCTTAGGCAGATACCACGGAAATATATTCTGTCCTGTCGATGTTATCATCAGTTGTTTCAACTTGGTTAAATTATTTGCAGCGGAGTCACGTGGTGATACCCGTACCCCTCCGCGATAACCACCTGTAGTTTTTTTTTTATCTTGACTTTTATAACCTTTGATCTCAAGTCCTCGAGAGATATTCTGCTGCTCTCGATTCTGGGTTCTGTTAGAATCGGTATGTATGTTTCTTATTTTGTCTTTCTCTCCTTGCGTGAAGAAGAAACCACGCTTTATCCAACCCCACACTTGGTGAAATATATTTATTTTTCGGAGGCTTCACATGAATAATCTTCAACTCTACACAATGCTTTGGAATTGGCTTTTTCTTTTGCCCAAGTATCACTATCTGAAGAGCTTACTGCCAGAGCTTCCATACCCATGCACATGTTGAAGCTCTTCTATGACTTTTCCGACGACTAACTTTTGAGTAGAACTACCCACTAAAACAACCAAGCTACAGCTACCAGAACTTGACAAGAAGAGAAGAGACAAAAGAAAAACACCATGGTTGCGTCGAATCCCGCGCCCCCCGTGGCTCTCTCGTTTGAAGCCATCGACGATCTCATCTACGACGCGCGCCTCGGCGACATCGACGCCCTGAAAGAAGACATTGCCAAATTGAGCACAGAAAACAACGTCTCGGCCTCGTCAATAATCCGATCTGCCGTTGACACCGAAGACGAATGCGAAGGCGGCACGGGGGCATGTTTATTGCACTGGCCTGCTGCGAATGGCAACGTTGGTATGCTACTCCCCCATCAAAATCCAAATTAATTTCAAAAAAAAAAAGGCTAACAGCCATGAAGAACTCTTAAACTTTATCCTCCAAACCCTAACCGCAGACGTCTCACCGTCCTCTCAAGACTATGCCGCGTTCCTCAACTACAAAAACTACACTGGCAACACGCCCCTGCACTGGGCTGCCCTAAACACACATCTCGACTGCGTCAAAGCCCTCGTCGAAGCGGGCGCGGACATCAGCCTCAAAAACGATGCGGGCCATGACGCCCTCTTCCTCGCCGAACGAGCGGATTGGTCGGCGAACGATGATGATGATGACGAAGATAATGAAGGAGGAGAAACCGAGATGGAAATAGAGATAAAAGAAGACCAAGAGAAACAAGATGGAGAAGAGAAGCCTGCGCCGCCGCCGACAAAAGCACGGCAGGTTGTCGAGTGGCTGTTGGGATGCGACAAGGGAGCTGGGTTTGAGACTCCCTCAGCTGGCTCTGGTGCAAGTAACTAGGAAAGAAAGAAGTAAGTTTAATTGAAATAGATGCATACAAATAACCATATATTGCGTTAATCATTCAATCTTGGTCTTTTCTCGACCGTGGAACCGAAAAGTAAATAAAATTTTTATGTACATATTTTCATATCATGCGTTTCATAAAAGCTCAATCCCGCCTCATTTTATTCCTATCTTGCGCTCGATTCTGCGAAGACGACGATGACTCTGGCAACGGCCCATTCGAATATGACGAGTCAGCAGCGCGCAGCCCCTGTCCAGCCTGACGCGCCCTCGTATCCCATATAGAAACCCGAAAAGCGCTATTCCGCCAGACAATCGTCGATCCGCCGTAGACAGCCCAGAACCAGATGGGAAACGCGAGTGATTCGCGGCCAATCCACGCGGCGAGCCAGTGCGTAAACGGGCGTCGGGTTTGTCCCTTGGCTCGTTTGGCCTCGGGTCTTGCGAATGAAATGGTGTTTTCATCGGTTTCGACTGTCGCCGACGAGTGCAGGATGTGATAGAGTGTCCAGTCGACCAGGCACCAGACAATGATGCTAGTTGCCCAGATGAGAGAAAAAGCGCACCAGGTTTCAAGATGCGAGCCTAGGGCCACGTTGCGGTCTTTGAGGAATCGAGCAATAATCGTAGTTATACCATATGCGCCGAGTAGAGAGCACACAATCGACTCCGTCCCAGGCTCAACAAGCGTGGCAAGAAGCACAGTGTACTTGCGCACACGCAGCCAGCGTAGACGACGAGCAATATATGCTTTGACGCTCATGCCTGCCACCGGCTGGAAAGCAAGATCACCCAAAACCAAGGCATGCTTGCCTAGGCGGACGCCCTGTTCCTTTTCCTCGCGGACTTTGTTCTTCCAAAGCCAATCGCCAATGATATGATCCTCGCACAGGTGGTCGGAAACGTAGTCGATGCCCGGATTTCGTGGCTGAGCATCACCGGGTTTTGGAACTGTGAGGTAGTTGAGATGGGACCGACGGAACATGTTTGACTTGCCCACAATACAGGGCGCTATCAGCACCGTGTTGATGGCTGTGTACATTTTGGCGTGTGAGGAAGAAAGGAACAGCTCTTCAAGACGGCCTCCTCTGTCTTTCCAAACTGACGGAGCACGACGTGTGGCATACTCGGCGTTATCATTACTCGCGAGCAGAGGCCGGGCCTCGTCGGCCAGAGCCTCGTCCGCATCGACGTCGACTGCGACAGGGAGATGGTGCACGAATTTGTACTTTTTGCCATCGTTGGAGCCGTAGCCGCACAGTTTATCCACCATTCGTCCACAAGCGCCCTTTCCGACCCAGACATTGCAGTCAATGATCCATATGATATCGCCCTTGGCCTCCCGGTACGCGCGGCTCATGTTTCTGATCTTGGGGTTGGGCCCCAAGGGATAAGTGCTGTCCTCCTGGAGCAGCGGATCCTCCTTTTCGACCAGGACACGCACATCGCAGTGAGAAAAGTCCCTCTGGATCTTCTCAAGTATAGGGAACGCGGGATCCTTCCTCGTCGACACGCACATCGAGACGGTCAACTTGTCGCGCGGGTAGTCCTGTCGCAAAACCGACGCCAGGCATTCGTAGAGATACGGCTCGACACCCTTGACGGGGCGAATCACGGTGACATGGGGGGCATCGCGCATTGAGGTAGACACTGCCTTGGGCGGCGCACTCGAGTAGTGTTTCCATCTTGACAATCAATCAGTCAGCTAGTCTCACAGCGTGAGCTAGGATTCTCACATTTGGAAATACCCAATGACGCAGACCAGGATCACGACCAGGTACCAGACCAGGGCAACCCAGCCCAGCGCCTCAACGAGCCATGGTACAGAGATCGAGGTCGACCGTTGAAGGACAACGAATGAGCCCAGCGGATTCGCTAGCATGGGCGGTACGGAGGGCGGAAAACAACAACAACAACAAAAAGGAAAGATGTCCCAAATGGGGTTGGAAAGAAAGAAAAGAAAAGAAAAGAAAAATAGGACGCTGAGTGCTGGGAGGAAACACTGATGCAGGCAGCGAAGAGCGCTGCACAAGTAAATTGCTGAAGGTGGATCCTTGGCACCGGATGATCCGATTCGCCTTTTTTCGCAGCTAAAGTGGCTGGTGTAAGCTGGCGTCGGAAATATTTACTGCTGCGTAATTGAGAAAATTAAATATTTTTAGGCATTTGTTCAACGCAATTGAGTAGGAACAGTGCTGGAGGGTAGCTTATACCTTAGCTGTTTGTCAGCTCTGCCGGCCGGAGAACATTGAAGAGCAAACTTCAAATGCGTGAATACTAAATAGTAACTCAAGTCATGGTTATTGTTTCATTTCTCATGGCGATCCTTATTATTATACATGGTTGGTAATGCAGAACTTAAATAGTTTTGACCGCACATAATTGCTGAGGTCTGGGCCACATCAGGTCTTCTTTTTCTTCCTTACGAAACTAGCATTGAGAAGGTTGACTGCTGGCTCCCTGGATGCTTCTGGCACAGTCCCAGCATCCTTTTCAGCTGCAGACCCAGTGCTGCTTGGCTGGTTGTCTTCACCAGGCAATGTGTCGGCCACAGGGGCATCCTGAGACTTCTTTCGTTTGCGCACAATGAGCCCGGAATTGATCGTTGCCACTGGCGCTGAGGAGGGCGCTGTAGGCTGTAATACCTCCTTCTTGCCAGTGACAGGCCGTCCCCACCACAAGACGTCTGCGAGCGAGGCAATCTTGCGCACCCAAGCCATGGTGCCTGTCATAGCGAGCTCTTCAGTCTCGAAATCTTGGTCGAGTAACACGTCGTTGCCGGCCTTGTAATCATCTTCACTTAGAATGACTTCTCCGCGGCCGGCTTCGGGCCAGAAAAATGCATGGCGATAGGCATCGTTGCCAGTCTCTGACTGACTCGGGTTCTGTAGCGACGAGGGTAATGCTCTGTCGTCAAACTTGGCCTCGGCGGTAGTGCTGGCAGGGGCAGTGCTGGAATCAACAGTATCCTTGATTTTTTCAGGGACGGGGGCTTGAGTTTTGCTCGATAGTTTGTCCGAACTGAGGACGCCTGGAGGATTGATAACCACCCATAAAAACCCAACAAGTCTGCCTGCCGAGCATTCTTGCCGGAAAGACATCATCTCCCAAAATTGATCGAGAGACTTCACGCTTTTCCATTGACCGGATGTGTTTCCCTCTTCATTTTCTGACGGTTTGGGAAACTCGTCATCTAGATCTCCAAGAAAACGCGCCTTTGGATCATCAGGAAACCTTGGAACCAAGCATCTGGGAGGCGCGTGAGGATGGTTACAAATCTGGCTGAGAGGATACGACACCCGCCATCGCGGATTCGCCTGATCGTCCGCCCTGGCCGAAGCTGGAAAGAACGCGCGTGTTTCGTACTTGTCACACCCTGGCACTAGTAGGTAAGCCGTAGCTGAGCTGTTCACACTCTCGACTTTTTCATCAACAGAGCCTTCATGGCCCTGGGACTCTACAGTGTGCTCTCGGAGAATGGGATCAGCAGCCTGGCACCACCATTTGATTAACCCGCGGTCGTCCAAGACGTGTTTTTTGGTATTGTCCACGCTGCCCGGGAACAAATACTGATTTTGCGCGCGAGCAAAAAGAGAAAGAACCAATCTGACCCCTTTCCTCTGACGAGTCTGAATCAAAAAGGACAAAAAAGTAGTTGAAATCAATTTGAGCGACGCTGCTCTTGGCGCCGCTGCGTTGTTAGTGTTGTTGCTGTTAAGCAGATGCAAGTATCCCGAAGAGTCGGCCTTGGAGACGAAAAGAATAGTGAGCCGGTCAGTCGAGTAGATCGCGACCTCAATGCCCAAAATAGCGATTTCATCGTCAACTCCGCCGCTTCGGTTGAGCGAAGCGACGAAGAAGTGGTTTTCGCAAAAAGTGGTTTCGGGCTCTTCGCCTGGCGGAGCGGAGAAGATGGCTTCGCACTGTGCTGGCGGCGTGGAGATGTGGCGCACATTCAACTTGATGTCCTTGGGCAGGACCTCAGCTAAGAGGTCCGCCAGCTGTGGAGTGGCCATGGAGAATCTGATCTGCAACAGGACAAGACAGACGCTTCGACGACGTGCAAAGGGTCAGCTCGACGTCGGCGTAATGGTAATGTAACAGGTCACGTGAGCTGTAATAAAACCGTATGCAAGGGTCGTCGACAATGTGAATACATAATCAAATGTTCAAAGGGAAAAGGGATCAAATTAATAAAATCTTCATAAGTTCATTCTACAATGACATTGCTGCTCATATTGGTACTACTCTGCCCTAACGCCAGCACGCTCAACTCAATACGGACATATCGACATAGGCATTTCCGAAAATAGAAGGGAAACAAGCAAATCATTAAGAAGGAATAACAAATCAACCGCCCTCAAATCCCCAAAGCTAAACCTCACGAATACTCGGCGACTGAGTGTTACTAGGAGCTTCCTGGGTGTTCCCAGCCCGACCCCGAAAGCTCAGGTTGCCGATTCGATTAACCAGATTGCTGCCGACAGCATCGACCGCACCTCTTGGAGCGAGGAGCGATGGGCCTTGGGCTGCCATTTCCTGGACTCTGAACAGCTTGATGCCGGTGCCATTCCAGACGCCCACAGTGCCCGGAGTTGAATTGCTCGCCGACCCGACAACCATTTCACTGGAGAAAATGAATCCCCAAAGCAAGGACTCGTACCAGCCCAAGGCCAATGCAGACCATTCAAACGAGTGAGGCTTGACGGGAGAGAGATCAGCTAACAATATGTGGATATTCGGCTCTTCAAAAAATGTAGGCAGGTTGCTGATCAATGTCCTGGCTTCGGGACTCGAGGATGTCTGCAAGGCACTGGCAGGGATATGAGGCAAGATAGAAGAGATAATCGTTAATATTGTATGAAGAGGTAGTTCAATAACCCATGACTCGATCTATGAAGTTTGAAATTAGTCCCATAACAAGGCTGACGAGAGGGGAAAAGTCCAACTTACCCATGTTGCCGTCGGGGTGAAATGGGCAGACCCAGAATGAATTGTCGCGGAATAGCTACTTAAGCTGGTCAAACTATTTTGCCGTGAAAAGTTCATTTGACCAGCCGGCATTTTCCCTCGAGCCTTTTCTGACATGCCTCTCAGTTGCAGTGGGACGCTACCATCAATGGACGATGAAACCGAAGGCGCTCGCGAAGTTCGTTGTGACGGAGAAGATTGTGACGGCGTGTTTGCAATTTCCTCATCTTCCTCGTCTTCCTCATCGGAGTCATCGCCTCCGATAGCAAAGGGACTACTCTCCTCTGGGATATGGGTCAAAGGAGATCGTGCACCGCCAGTTTTTCGGGGATCATCGGTAGATTGGGAAGTAAGGTTGGAAGCACTGTCCCCAGCTGCCGAGTTTGCCTTCCTTACTTGATTCTGACGTTCGATTTCTTGTTGGCCGCTTTCAAGAGTAAACGTTCGCAATGCTTCAAAACGTTTTCTGTTCTTGAGAATGCCGTAAATCAAGAAAGGATTTTCTAACATCACACTTTAGTTTGAGCGATATCAAGGAACCTGTAATACATACTTGTGAACTGATACTCGAGTATCAGATTAATGAACCCGACCAATGCAGACAACAACGTGTGATTGGTTTCATTAGCGAGCAAGAAGCTCGGCGATGACATGGAGCCGAAAAGCTGCAGTATTTTTGAGCAGGCACTTGGTGATAGCCGTTCCACATATGCTCCTATGTTGTTCAAAATGGCAAGTAGAGCAGGATAAACTGCGTCCAGCTTGCCCTTACTTGTAGTCATGAGAGTATGTATCGACTGCACTTGTTAGCACTGATGTATTCACTCCGGAGAAGAAGGCTTACAATGATAAGGTAATCGGCATACGAGCCTCGAAAGGGAGTAAGGCGAATACTTGTAGGCAGCGTATCTTGAGCCTCAAAACTGATGTTCAGGCTTTTCCCAAAGCTAGGCCCAACGCTCAGAGTTTGAAGAATAAAGATGCACAGCTTGACCACACCTTGTTTGGATGGGTCATTCCGGTACTCGATTGCGTAGAAGAGGCAGGAAATCACAAACTCATGCGATCGATTCGAGTCGATGATGAAAGATCTGAACCGTTTGTTGCACTGTAGCGCCTCCCAGAACAGCATGAGCATTTCGGGAGCCCACTTGACGGATCTTTGGCTGCCAGGAAGATACGAACTCGTCGCTTGCATCTGATATCAATCAGTTTATGATCGAGCATTTATTGACCAAAGTTCACCTACCGGCTGGTTCAATACCCTCGTCATTCCGTCAACAAGGAATTGAAAATCTTGGGGCCGATGCAGCCGACCGAAGTAATGACGATAATAATTCTTAGGGGGCACTCCACGACCTTCCTCTGGAATCGGGTAGAGCAGGACGACTAATAAGAACTGCAGACAATAGATGACAAATGTTTGCTTGGGGTCTTTCCAGACGACGTGATCGTAAGGAACTTTCCAGATAGCCGGGTTATATTTGATTGTCTAGCATTCCCAGTCAGATCCTGAACCTGTAGGATTTATATCATGCAACATACCGTATTTAAAAGCGAACATAAGAGAGTCAAGACAATCTGTTTATCAGGACACGAAGCAATATAAGTAATAGCTCTGACCCCTTTGACAGGAAGCAGACCTGTTGTTGTCCATGTCAGTTCCTTATGTCAAATAGCTCGACTCATGCAGCACACTTACTCGGAGACATATACATAGACTTGCCGGTCAAGGTGAGCAGCAACCTCAAGACCTCCATGCGATTATTTTCAAGTTCCTTGGTCGAAACCATTGCCGTGTTGCAGCCAACCCCGCTCTGCCATATAGCGTATGATATTTTGGCATTCGTTGTCGCGAGTTTGGGAATAGTAAAGCCGGTGTAGAAAAGGAGATCCAGCAAAGTGTCTATCAATTCCTCCCCTAAGGGCTTGACGTCCTCATGGTCATTGTCCTGAGGTGCGACCTCATCATTCTCCGTATTCGCTTCATCAAACAGCACCACCGATGCCACCTGAGCCCGGCGAGTTTTCCTCTTGCGACGCGCCCAAAAAAATTGCTCTTCCCATCCTTCCAAATGGTCGGCCTCGTGTACAAACGGTAGGAGTCGGGTCAGGATGCGAATGCAGTTGAGAGCGTCTCGGTCTGGAGCGAGTTCAGGATCGGGAAAGGAAGGGTGGTTTTTCAACACGATTAACCGAGAGCATATGGCCAGCAGTAGCGTTTCGAGGTTAGGCAATGCTGAATCTCTAGCGCGTCGTATGTCGGCGGGGGTGAACAAGCTGAACACATCTTCGGACGATTCGGGCAGCTCCCAGAACTAAAAACAACAGTTCATTTTATCTTAGCAAAGGTAGGCTAGAGGTTGCGACAGCTGGGCTGCATACCTTTACCCAAAATGGATCATCGGCTGGGATATTTTTGTCCTCGTACAAGCGAAAGATGCCTTGTTTAAAGACGAGCTTCGACTCCGAGGCTCCCATCTCCGAAGTGACGCACTATCGATAAACGTCCCTCATTCAAATGGCGACACGTTGGTTTCTTGAGGCAGGCGCTGGTAGACTTGGGCGGGGTCGAAAGTACAGTGTGCTTTCAGATGTTTGGACGTGACGATCCGGGAAGGTTGAGGCGGAGCAGGTGCTGTTGTTTTGTCGAAGCTACTCCGCTTTTTCCAGCATGACTCCGGGCTGCGACAGTTAATATTGTTAATACCTCCACAGCCCACGCGTGGATTTTTCCCCTTCATGCCTTGCCAGTCAATTTGCTAGGGTTCAGTTATTTCACGTGTCGAGAATGAATGTATGGATGGGTGCCGATTAGAGCATTCGGAGGAGACGATGTACATATACATTCCTAATTGCTAAATACTTTGCTAACTAATAACGCCTTCTTTCACATGGCATACCGGCCAGTCCCAAACTCCGTCTTGTGGATATGCGATCATAGAACCTTTTCTATTTCAAATCAGATTGTTTCCGCCTGAATGTCTGCGGCTCTTCTCGTACAGCCATTTGTTGCTCAGCCCCAGCTTGTTTCCCTTGTTAGCCAAGGGAGACGGAGTGGAGGGGAGCGCCGATAGTGTCGATTCTCTTAGAGTAGAGTTGAACGATGATGAGCCAAAGCTCTGCCGACGACCGCTTTCGCGGTTCCCATTGGCAAACGCTTTCTGGAAGAGAGGACTCGTAGGAGTAGGGGAATATGACGCGCTGCGCGGCGTAGGACTGCCGGTTGCTGGCACAGGCGATGTGCTTCGGCTCGACGGGCTGCCTGCTCGCGACCCTGAGGCCAGTCGGTACCTCGGCGGTGTGAGATACTGTGTTCCAGGCGTCGCAGGCGGGGTCGAACTGGGATCAAGGCCAAGGAGTGCACGTTGTGTAGGCGTCAAAGGAATATCAGAGAGGTCGTCTTTGGGGCGAAAGAGGGGATATAGGGCGGTGATTATGTTGACGAAAAACAATAGGCGAAGCACTACGAACACAAGGCCCGTATATGCTGCTATGCTCGCGAGCGCGTCGACACCATGTGCACTGGTCGAGTTAGCAACGCGCAGGGCGAGGAAAGCCAAATCAAAGGCCGTCTTACAATGATCCCAAGGGGCTCTCCGCTATCAACGTGATGACTATCGCAATGGTATTGAGCGCTATCGTCTTGATATTGCTGCTGTCGAATGTCGCGGCGTTTTGTCGCCGAATGATTTCATGGATACGCGGATGGCGCCACTTTCCAGGAGTCTGCCCATCACCAGCCGGAGAAGCTTTGGGCGTGGACGGCGTTGCGGTAGTAGCCATTGCACATGCGACAGAAGCGTTGGATAATCAAAGAATCGTCCAGATACTGCAGGCGTAGACAGTGGTCAGTCGAGTTCGGCTTCAGGAGTGCGACTAGCTAACCACTTACCTCGCTGAAAAAAACAAGAAACACCGGACCAAACCTACTTACCTTTCTTAATACTTACCTGCGGGCAACTGAGCAGCAACAAAGAGGCTGCAATTATGGCCGTGTCGAGGGCGAGAGCATTGTTGCTGGCGAGTGCCGTGTTTCTTTCTCTGAAGTTGCGTGTTGCAACTTGCAAGTGTTATGGACGGCGGCTGCTCAGCGACCTGCCCACGCTAGTCCGTTTCGGGCGCTGACGACGGGGCATCGCAGCATGCGTGCTGACTACTCCGTACTACGTATGGCGATTACCAGCAGGTGCGCTGCGTTGTGCGTCTCTGCTCCTCCTTCCATCACCACTGTCCCTGAGCAGATGTAGCAAATGTTTGGCGACATCTGCGTCGAGTCCAACGATACTTCAGTCGACAATCTCACCTGCCTCTACACAGCCTTGAAGGAGCCGTCCTTTTTCAAGATGGCCGCCGAAGCTTCCGGGTTGGCGCAGCTGGATGTCTTCCTCGCTGGAATCTTCGCCGAATGGAACATCTACTCGACCGCCATCGCCACAACCCTCACTCTGTTCCTCGTGTACAATCTCTTTTCCTCAAGGGACCCCGACGTCCATCCTTTCCTGCTTGCCAGACAGGCTACAGAAGCTCCCGTCCGACAGCCCGGCCGATCGGCGGCTTTTAGAAGCCTGGAGGTCCCCCATGGCTTTCCTTTGCGATCGGGGCTCAATGTCAAGGACCCTGATGCCCCCAGATGGACTGGTGGACGCAACGGAGATCTTCGCGATGTCTGGCGATCCGCTGCTCGTGGAGGAACCGGCGAAAATGCCGGCCAACGCGGCAAGATTCATAGTGTTCTGGGGAAAAACACGATTGACCACAACATTGATGACGTGACTGCAGAGATCAATGTTATTGGCAAGCAGATCCAGGAGTCTCAAGTAAAGACCGTCGCCGTTAGCTTGTCCGACTCCGTGGAGCTGCTAGCTTTGATCTTTGGTGAGTTCTTTTTGCTTGTGTTGAGTCTAGGTATGTGTTGACGGGATTATAGCTGGTGCCTTTTACAACTTCCAGGTTGTGATCATTCCCCACAACCTCGCCCCGGAAGAGCTGGGAACCTATTTGAAAAAGGCCCAAGCTGAGTTACTCGTTGCTGAAGCTGGTACTGTTGATCTCACTGTTGTTTCCAAGGGCAATGCGCAGTTGAAGCATGTCATCTGGGTCGTGAAGCAAGGCAGCAGACATATGGATTGGAACGAGGTTCCTGATGGTATTGGAGGCAACCTTGACGTATCTGTCTGGCACGAGACCGTCAACGAAAAGAAGCAATTGAGTGATACCGAGGTTCTTGCATCTGAACCGAAATCTGAAACTCCTTCCATTTTGGCTGTATGGCCGTCATCTGGAGAATTTATTGAATACAAGCCTCAGGTAAGTTAACTCGGGTTGGGACTTTTGTTCAAGTTGATGTTCATTCAATTTAGAATCTTGTGTCCGGCATCGGTTCTATTCTCAGCTCTCTTCCAAAGACCCAGCGACTTGGCCCAACCGACGTGGTGCTCTCCGTTGACTCGCTTTCACGCCCATACCCATTGTGCTGGATCATGGCTGCTCTGTTCTCTAACTCATCGGTTGCTCTCAATTCGGTAGCAGGAGAACATGTCGACTTTGCCCTTGCAACTGCCGGCATATCGCCCACCGTGATTTTGTCTTCAGCTCGTACCGTTGCACAGTACCACAAGAAGATCATGAAACCCCACACAGGACCAATCTCCTCTTTCAGTCGTTGGATCCAAGCCCGGGCTCTTGATTCTGGAAACATGCCGTCACAAAATATCTTCAGTCGATTGGCGAACCTGGGGCCCACTGCTGAACTGTCTTTGTCCAAACTGCGGTTGCTTGTGATTCCTTTCCGTGTGGACGAGTCATCTGAAGATCTTCTCACTAGTGAGCAGCTGACTGACCTTCGGATTTTCACCGGAGCTCGCGTCATTTATGCTTTGACCGCACCGGGAGTCGCTGGCGCTGTCAGTCAAAGCCATGTATTTGATTATAGACGAAATGCAGGCCTAGCACACTTTGGCGCTCCACCCAGCAGCGTGGAAATCGTTCTCAGTGGCCATGCTGAGGACTCTGGCATCGAGAGAGCAACTGAAGGACAGGTACGTTTTTCATCTTTTTCTTCTTTTCCTTTTAAACTTTGAAAGTAGAGTCAGCTCTAACATATCTATCAGCTTATTGTGAGCGGTCCGGCCGTCGTTGCAGGCACGACCACAATTCCCGTACGTGCGCGCTTCCTTCAAGACAACACACTGCAATTGCTCAAGTAGATGGAATTGCTGCTTGTTTAAACGAAATGACACCGTTTCGTGAAGATAGTGAAATTTGATACGAAGCCTGTTGTAACCTGAATGTTCTTCTCTTGAAACTAAAATACATGTGGTTGACTATAATGCCATTTTTTGAAATGTTCCAATACATTATAATCGCTCGTAGGCCAGGCCAAACCACAAAAAACTCGCTTTATATTATATGATACATCGTAAAGGGAAAAAAGAGAAGGGAATAGTTCGTGGGAGCTAGGAAATCACTCGGCCAGTAAAGTTCTGGCAAATGATGCACCTCTTGTAGGGGATTCCTGGTATTTGGGAGGGAGGTGGCTCATTTGCTGGGAGATGACGTCGTCCAGGGTCTTCAAGCGCTGTTGGATCTGGGTTTTGAGGTTTTTCTCGCTAGCAACAGAGTCCACTTGCAGAGCCGTCGCCAGACCACTGCGGATGAGAACGGTTTCTTGCAACAGCTCGTCTCGGTGTCCCCATTTGTCCGACGCACTTTCAGTCTTGACAAGTTCCCAATTTCCCAGCAGTTTCCGGGCATACGATACAACCTTCCCGGTCGCATCTTCGCCGCCGTGCTGGTCGAGCGCCTGAGCGGCGCTCAGCTGTAGACAGATGCCAATGAACCATGGCTGGCGTTTCGGATCCAGAATAGATACGGGGTTGGTGTGTTCCGGGGAGTTCATGATTTGAGCTGCCTGCTCAGCATGGCGCAATGCAGTGTTCACGGCGTCGCCCTTGAACCCGGCAGCTTCGGCCCTCTCGTAAAGCGAAAGCGCCAGTTGGAGAACAGCACCGTAGTTCGCCAGCGTAAAGCCAGTCCGTCTTTTTTGCTTTGCAAGTTCGATAATGACAGCAGTGGCCCCCGATTTGCCAGCCAGTCGAATCCACTTCTCGAAGCTGGCCGGGTGGACGGTCATGTTTGACTTGCGCAAGCCGACCAAGAGAGGTATCAAATTCTCCCAGTCCTTTGGCGTCTTCATTCCCTCCATTGTTGAGAAAACGGTGTCCTTGGATGGCAGCTGCTGTCGTATCCTGGGATAAAGAGTAAACTCCTCTTCTCCAATTGTCACTTTGACCTGCTCCTGAACCAGCCTATCCTTGTATCGCGGCCGGAACATCAATCGTCTCTGATGCTCAGTCATGTACATCGGGACGAAGAGCTGCTCGCGTATATATTTCAATTGCTTTTCGAGCTCCGGCGTGGAGACAGGGCCGAACGACGGAATGCCGACATTGGATGCGGACGTCGAGTTATTTCTGATCTGTCTGAAAAGATTCGAGGGTTGCTGCAGACCACTCCTTGAGCGTAAGAGCGTGCCGACGGCATTGTGAGCCATTTTAAACGAGGGTTATGGTGGTGATGCGAAGAGTGAAAGTGCATCAAGCGGTTTTTTCGGGTTTCCGTTGACAAACTAATTCTTGCAAGGCGCTCGGACCACGTCAACCTCCGTCTCACTTTCTGCCGCTGCCGCAACATTTCTCTCTTCCCCCAGCGAATACACACTCTCATACAGCGACAATGGCTGCGCATTTACAAGTTCTACGGCCGCTGGCCGGCCTGAGGCCGAGCTGCAGCTTACTTAGCCGGTCACAGCCTGCCGTGCGCTCGCTGACGACGAAATGGACACCGCGGCCAAAGCCACAGCCTATTCCAGAGAACTTGCCAGAAGTATTTTTATCACAGTTCCCCGAAAGAATGCGACCGCGACCAGGTAAGCTTTCTTTTTTGTTTTAAATTACTATCAAGGACTGCATCGAGATGATGATGTTTGAGGGACGACGCTGACTCGCTTGGACGATAGAAAAACCCCAATGGGAAGTCGTGCAAAAACCGCCATCGAAGTTGGACGTGTGCAAAGACCCTATCGCGGCAGTGACGCAGGCTCAGATGGCCGTTCTCGACCCAACTGGTGATCGCAAGGCTCTTTTCGACTACCGACGGAGCACTCGCAGCGTCAAGCCCGGCGACATTATTCGCGTGACGTTCAAGAGCGGCGACCCGTTCTCGGGCGTCTGTCTGAGCATTAGGTCTCGAGGCGTCGACACATCGGTCCTGCTACGAAACCAGCTGACCAGGGTTGGCGTGGAGATGTGGATCAAGGTCTTCAGTCCGAACGTGGAGGGCGTGGAGATTGTTCAGAGAACCGAGAAGAGGAAGAGGAGAGCGCGTCTCTACTACATGCGGTATGTTTGGATATATTTATCTATATTGTTTCCGTTTGGCTCAGTACTAATCATTGGTTTTCTCTATAGGCAACCCAAGCACGATATTGGCTCTGTCGAAGGCATTGTCAACAACTACCTGCGCCAAAAGTCCGCCATGTCTGGTCGATCATAACACAATCTTGTATTATTTGTTTTGTAATTGTACAATACCATTCACAGGCGTCTACGAGGTGTCTTTCGAATTCATCATGCTGTCTAGGCACAAAGCATTCCGCGTAGTTGTACTGATGACTTTCTTTATTCTACTGTCTTATCTGGTGACAGGCGTAGACATGTTACCGTTATGCTCAGCTAGGAGTATGGGATCAATCATCACACTAGTGCTATCGAGTGTCCGATTGAACTTCCAATGACAGTCAGGCCAACGAAGGACCGTCTTTGGGCAGTATCTCTGCTGAAGTTTGCATTACCGACATAGAAAGACGACCACTATTAGCGCCACACACACCAATGTTCCCGTACGTAACACTTTAGTAATGACCTGCAGATTCCAGACGAATCATGCGAACTGCCAATAAATTAGCTCAGCAGTCACCCCCCCCGAAAAACACCAATTGGACAAGCTGAAGCCCTTGGATCCGCGCTCCCAACGCGAGTGATGGGCCAGGACTGCCGGGTGCTCAGTGCTCAGTCAGTGCTCGGCAGACGTGGACGAACTGCTGCCGACTTTCGGCGATGCTGGGCGAGACAGAACGCAGCGTTCGCTTACTAGTGGTTGAGTGGTGACGGTGAGGAGGAACAGCGTCTGCCGGTGAAGGCTGGGCACGGCGGAGTGGATACCACACGCGCATCACAGGCCAATACGAGCGCAGAGAGGCATCAGATAAGCCGGGATCGTACGACGCGCTGCAAGAAGCGACATCGGCGCCGGTCACGTGCGGATGGAGCCCACAGAGATAATCTAATCAGATCAAATTCCCCTCTTCCGGCCTTCCTCACTCTCTTTTCTCTCTCTTACCTTTGCTCTGCTCAGCACCTTGTAGACCGTGCGCAGCCATCACTGTCTCAGCTGCTGCGTTCTTCTATCATCTGTCAGAACAGCATCAAGCCGCCGTGATTGACCTGCTGCACGACAATTCTCTGCTTCCGGTGTTCCGGTACGTCAGCGCGCGCCTAGTGCCCAGATTTTTCCCGAGGCTACTCCGGCGCTGACTGGACACCACCACCAACCAGCCCCAAGCAATATCCGTCCATCTCAGGCGGCACGGGGTCGTTGAAAACCACCATGTCGTCTGTTATATCGCCCGCGTCATCTGCCGCTTCGCCCAGCGTGCTCGCCCCGTCGTTGGCTCCCGCCGTGCAAGCAACGCCGACGGTGGCCATGTCGCCGACTCCCGGACTGGCCGGCTCCGTGATGACCAAGGAATGGGTTATTCCACCACGACCAAAGCCTGGCCGAAAGCCCGCCACAGACACCCCGCCTACCAAAAGAAAAGCCCAGAACCGTGCCGCGCAACGTGCCTTTCGAGAGAGACGCGCTGCCCGAGTCGGTGAACTCGAAGAACAAGTGAAACAAATCGAAGACGAATTTGATGCCCGGGAATTGGAACTCAAAAACCAAGTCACAGCCCTTTCCAGAGACCTGGAACAATGCCAATCCGAAGTTTCGTGGTGGAAGAAGCGTTGTCACTCGCTGGAGGGAGAAGTCTCTCGTGAGAGAAGCGAAAAGGAAGCACTCCAGAAACAAAGTGCTGCATCGATTCCAGACACAGTGCCAATCAACATTCGTCGGAAGCGCACCAGATCGCAGACCGGCGGACAAAGTGCTGCACAAAATGGATCAGGCAATCGCTCTACCGGTGACAATCAACAAGAAAATGTGCACAACGGTTGCGGCAGTTGCTCATCAGCACGTTGCCAATGCATTGAAGATGTCATTCAAATGTCTAATTTGATCGACAAATCCGCCTCAAAGGATGATGCACACCAGAACCAAGAGCCTGCCGTCAAACATGACCCGGACCAAATGGAAATTGATTTCACAGCCCGCTTCTCCACCGTACGCAATTCCGCGGCTGTTGACTCCAGGACAACCTCTACGCCTCCAGCAGAGCGTTGCGGCTTCTGTGGAGATGGCACTGTTTGCCTCTGTGCAGAGATGGCGGATCAGTCCAGACAGGAAAATCTCGAGAACAACCGTCTCGCTCCAATGCAAAATTACTCGGCATTCACCCCACCTCCATCGGACGGCGACGTGCGAGAGGTGACATTGCCGCCGCTGAACCAGGCTACGAACCCTTGTGCCAACGGGCCTGGTACTTGTGCCCAGTGTCAAGCCGACCCTCGCAGCACCCTGTTCTGCAAGACTCTTGCTGCCTCTCGCGCCGCAGAGGGGCTCACTGGATGCTGTGGAGGTAAAGGGGCTGACGGTGGTTGCTGCCAGTCTCGGCCACAGTCTCGTGTCGTCGCTTCGCGGGATGAAAGCCCTCTCACCCTGACATGTGCTGATGCATTCACTACCCTTTCGCGCCACCCCAAATTCTCCCAAGCGAGTGATGAATTGGGCAGCTGGCTGCCAAAACTGCATACTTTGCCCAAGCCGCGCGAGCCTTCTCTGGGTGATGCCATGAGCCCTAGTATTTCCAGCAGGCCTGCTTTGGAGGTCGAAGCTGCTAGTGTCATGGGCGTTCTACGATACTTTGACAGGCGATTTGCATCAAAGTGATAATGCCATTGTTTATCCTACGGTTTTTATTGAACATATCATCGTACTACGCGTGAAGCGTCTTGGTACGAGTTACAACTCAGCATTACCAGTGAGTATCCAACGATACTCACCAGGTTCTGGCACTGGCCGAGATTGGTCTCGAAGACCATGGGCTAATGCCAACCAAGTCCAATTATCTCGTCTGCGGGGTTGAAAAACTTCCACGAGGCACTCCATTGTTAAATTACAGAGGAGCAAAAAATTCCTCACACACGACATCTGATCGCTCAGATGATGCTTTATGATGTAAATAATGTGTTTCAGTCCTAAATCTCCCGCAATGATACCAGTATTCCTTTTGATGTGCTCCTAAAAAGTGTTTGTACGGAATTTTAAGCGTAATTGCTAATTGCTACTGGCAATGTATCCCTGATATGAAACCCGTCAATTTCATGGAAAGAAAAGAATGGGCGATTAACGACGGGCAATCCCTCTCAGGACCTGCGGATCGTCTCTGCGACAGCGACAGAATGCCGAGCCAGTGAGACGGGCTGTACCACAACCATTATCATATAGACAGTCAACGTTGTGCAGATGAGGCCCATGGAGAGAGAAAAGAGAGAAGGAGAGAAAACAACAGAGAAAAACTCGGCAGGTGATGGACGGCCGGCCGGGAACAACGTCTGGCCGACTACTCAGTAATAAGCCTGCGCTGATTGGCCGGGATGACATAAGCGCTGGGTATGCGGGAAGTCGCCCCGAGGTTCCCCGTGATGCCTTTTCGCTTGCTCCCCAAACGCATCTTTCCTGGACGTCGACGATTCCTGTCAATCGAGGTGCCCAGCATGAACTCGCAAAAGGTTGCGCAGCTGTCGCTGCGGCGATGTACGTATTCGATCTGTTCTTTGCAGGCTGCATCCTGGTCGCAATTCACTAACCGCTGCGCAATTACCCAGTCGCATCTCCCTCGGCTTTGACTTCGTCGATGGCCAAGTTCGCTTCTCCGGCCGCCATTGCGACTGGTAGATACATGCAGATGAGGTATGCTCGATTCTTTACGAATATTCCGGCCAGTACCGAAGCAAAAGCACATCATGCGCTGCGCCTGCCGGACTAATCAGTTCGAACTCGGCTTCGGCTAACGCTACTTGTCTCTGATAGACCAACTTCATCCACCACAAACACCGCCGACCCTACCAAGATTCTCCCCCAGCAGCGCCTGAACCGTCCCGTTTCTCCTCACCTGACCATCTACCGCCCCCAGATCACCTGGTACGCCAGTGCTCTGCACCGTATCACCGGCTCGGCCGCCTCTGGCGCTCTCTACGTCTTCGCATCCGCCTACCTAATTGCCCCCGTCCTCGGCTGGCACTTGGAGTCCGCATCGATTGCGGCTGCGTTTGGTGCTCTGCCATTGCTGGCCAAGGTCCTCGTCAAATTCAGCCTGGCCATGCCCGTTACTTTCCACAGCTTGAACGGCATTCGGCATTTGACCTGGGATTTCGGCAAGCAGCTTACGAACAAGCAGGTCATCCAGACGGGCTGGACTGTGGTGGGACTTAGCACTGCTGCTGCTCTTGCGCTCGCTGTTCTGTAAAATGTCTTTCCTTGGATTTTTTTTTCTCTTTTGTGATATAAACAGATTTTATATGAGACACCAAGTATAGCAATATGAAGGTGAAGCCACAGCAGCTATTTTCTTTTGAATTTTTCTCCTGGAGGGTCTGCGCAAATAACTTGAATAGGACCAAGTTGATGTAATCACTGAATTGAAATTTTTGACGAATAAAACAACACCGCGGTCAAGAGACAGACAGCACAAAATATATCGAAACATTCAATAATCTCGAGACACGAAACTTATGACCCATGACCATTATTCTCTTCCTGTTGATAGGTCCCATTGCCCAGCACTAACAAATCTAGAGTTCTTTCTCTATTAGCACACGTCTCGTTTCCAATAACGAACTGCAGCAAACTCACACTCCAGCAAGTATTAATCAATAAGAGTCCAGTTTTCGAGCAGGGCTTGGTGGAGGATTCGGTGGGAACGGCGGTAGTGATGGTGGCTCGTCCACCGAGCGAGGAGTTGCGTGCCTTTTCGGTGTAAAGGAAGAACACTCGTATGGACTGTGATGAGACCGGGGAGCTGCCATTATTGTGATAGGAATCGGAATCTTAAGTATGAGGGTGGGTCAAAGTTGGCGGTTGATATGGCTTTCTTCTGTATCCGAACAGCAACTTTCAGGTGGGAATTCTCTTTTGAAATTATTAGGATATAGCTATGATCCCTTCTTTTGTCATAAGTGGCTATCGGGCAAGCACAAGAACCTTTGAATGTGATTGATAGCCTACTTATATACCAGGGGATCCCATTTGCTTATTCCACATCTACTACTTACCGTCAATTGATTACATTCAACGGATAGCACCCGTCTGCCCGTGCACTCATACATATGGGACCCCGGAAAAAAAAAGAAAGGGGTGGGGATAAAGAAAAGAAAAGGAAAGACGGCTTTTAGCGGCTGGATGTTTCACGTGTAATCCAGGATGTTCATTTGAAGAACCGTTCTAGTATGCGTCAAGGTTGTACAGTAGCGGGTTTATAGAGGGGAAAAAACTAATGCGTGTACACAAGGTTTGTAGCCTTTTTTTCCCCTTTTATTTCGCTATATTTTTTCCTCTGTATATTCATGCGTGTGTTTGCCTCTTGGTCAGATGCGCAGGTTCAAGATGAATCAGAAGATCCCATAGTATACCTATCGACTCATTCAGCCCTAACTATCATACTTTCGCTGGTTGCTTTGCTGTTCCCGAGAAACTTCAACGGCAACACACAAAAAGTAAACAAGGGAAGATGCATGAACAATCGCTTTTCTTTTTACTCTAATGGGAATACCAATGCCGGCCGTTCCAAAAATTGCAAAGCTTCTCCGCGGACGCGGAAATTTTTATCTATACTTCCAAGGCTCCATCCGTTTACTAATTATTGGAAAAACAAGATTAGCACAATGCTTAACGTCAATGAAAATCAATCATTATCGTTCTGCAAAACTGTGTACTTGGCGACGCCACCCGCTCCAACGGAAGCACGGCGTATACAAACAGTAAATGGATGCATATGTACTACCTCTAGGGGCTCACCTTCATGCTCTTGTGTTCTAATTTCTACATAATGGGAAGGTGAGAATACGTTTATTCCATCCCCACTCAGTATTGTCCATCCGGCCCAACCGGATCAAGACCTACATGTAGTATTGCCGTTACATATCTACGGGCCTAGTCCTGCATATAATAATTCAACCTACCCCATCGGATGGAAACAAGCAGTTAGCTCGTGGTATTATCAGAAAAAAGTATAACCTCCGCCCTCCACATGTGCAAAAAGCATGGCCTTGTGTATCGTCACACGCCAAGCATCCATGGAATCCCGGATGGCCGTTTTCCACGTGTTTTCAGCAGGCGCATAGTCGCATACAGCATGTGTGATATGCACTAATATGGACATATATTATATATCCATTGATGAAGTTTAATTGAGGCTGTTTGTGACGCCAGTATATCTATTTCCGTGTTTATGAATGGGCCATGTGCGGATCACTTAATTGTCCCGAGACTATAATTGTCTCAAGAAGTTTCCCACCCTTCCCGTATGTGTAAGATAGGTCCCATGTCTGGCTAAATGGATAATAAAAAATAAATTCGTCTTGGGAGGTTTGACAACATGAGTCCCGTGTAACTGGCTAGGGTGAAGCCGTGTTGTATAGGATCGGTCGACGGGACATCATGTAAAGAGTAATAATGTGTTCTAGATCAGACGATATCAACTTATATTGTAAATTTAGATAAAATCTTTTTCCTAGTCAGAATGTTTTTCAAATACATTTACAATGCCTGGTGTTTGATTTGATTGCTTCCTTGTTTGGGGAGTCAAACTCTTCCTTTCTGGAAGGTATTTGTGCAAAATTGCTTGCCATTAGTCAATGGCAATATAGCTGCAGTAAATAATAATAATAATCAATTTGAATTTAAGCTTTCTCTCTTTTTACTAGTATATTGCTTGAAAAATCCAATATGTGTGTTGAAGAACTATATATTACATTTACCCGAAACGGACTAGCGCATTCAGGGAAATCTCCAGTCGAGTCGAGATGAGCGGCCGTCGCAGCTTCCGCAAATCACCCACACCGTTCAGCTAGACTTTCACACCATGGCATCCCAAATGCCCTGTCGATCATTGCGAGCGCTGGCCCGACCAGCTAGATCTCCCCTTCGAGCTGTTTCTCTGTCGACTCCTCGACGAGCGCTGTCGTGCACGCCAACCCTCGCCGAAGAGGCCCGGGATGACCAAACAGAAGAAAAGCCGCGATGGCTATACACTCCCCCCGGCACGAAAGCGCCGTTCAGTCTTCACTTCGACAGCAAGCGCCCCAAGTATCCAATCAATGAAAGCCAAGAGGTCCTGGATAATTTCTACATCAATTTGTTGGGGCCTGGAGGAGACAAGGTTCTGTCGGAGAAACTCAAGTGGCTTGCTGTCACGCACAAGAGCTTTGATCAAGGCCGACGCGGTTTCAATGATCGTCTCGGGTTTCTCGGTATGTTCTGTCCTCTTCAGAGCGGGTGTTTCATTAAGCTGACTTTTAAATTTCTCTCAGGTAAACGCATAGTCCAACTTCAGGCGTCGCTCAGTCTGGTCCAGAACCCCGGAATCTTCAAACATCCAGTTCCTCCGCGCGACCCTTCCGACAAGCGAGAGCCCTTTGAGCACCCAGCCCTGGAAGGGCTTGATAACCTCTCACAAAACTCTCGTGATTATGTCACAAACAAGTCCAACCTCAGGCGCTTGGCGGAGAAGTACGAATTGATCAAAGTTCTCAGGTGGCACCCGCTGAACGTGCGCTTCCCTCTTTCCGTTTTAACTCGAATGTGTATGAGCCAATGCCAATGCTAACATTCGCTTACAGCCTCATGACCTCCTTTCTTCCGGTGTTGACGTCGCCCTCGCCCACACTATGTTTGCCATTGTTGGCGCGATCTCCCTGGAGCGAGGTGGCCGGGAAGCCAACAAGTTCGCACGGGAAAAGATTCTAGCTCCCCAAGGGCTGTCGGCGTCTTAGAAAAAACTCGATATCTTTCTCAAGCGAAATGGCGCAAGGGGCATTTTTTGAGGGCGTTCTTTTCTTTGCCATCTCATTTCTTTCTTAACAATTCATTGTATTCTACTTGGTTTGCATGTGGTCGCTGGATAGGGGAGCCCTGTACTATATATAGCGGGACCAATCGATCTCCAAAAACAAAATAGACAAAACATTCTTTAATTAATATTCAACTGTATCGACGTGTTCTACAAAGTGATGTATGATCCCTCTGACGCCGCCTGTGCAACGGAGAGAACTGTTCAAGACAGCGGTACACAGCCAGCTCTTATGGAATCTCCTCCGTCTCCGCGCCTCATGATCGCAAGTGTCAGCAATGGTGGAAGTATGCTGCGGCTGACAGAATGCCAGCCGTGAAGCAGATGTTGTTGTCTTGCACTGTCTAATAGAGGGCGTTGGAGGAGAGAAAAAGCAGACGAAGAAGAAAAAACAAAACGAAATTTTGTAGAGCGGCAGGACTGCCGCGCTAAGCCTGGTACGGTAAGCGTTGTGGACCTGCTACAGCCCCGGCTATTGGCCGAGCCCAAACGGGACACTGTGCCTGCCCGCAGTGCGCTGTCGAGAGATCTGGAGACCGACCCAGACCAGAACAACAGACAGACAGACAGACACATCCTTGTGATTCTCTCTGTTTGGCGTGGAAGCCGTCTACCAGCGCTATCGATTCAGGACTCGCCCGACTCTCCTCGCTATGCGCTTCTGATTTCCGGCCCTCGTCCGTCCAGCAAAACCTCCCGCACCGACTTTCCTCGTGCCGATAAGGAGTTCCAACAGCTTCGCTCACAGCCTTTCGCAGCCATGGCATCGGCTGTTTTTTTCCTCGACCTGAAGGGCAAGGTATTCTCTCTTTTACTGATGTGATCAGACGTGTGGCGATACTGCAATTGCCCAAGCCGTCATCGCAGACCTATTTAGAGTAACTCGTGAGGTGCTAATCTGTGTGCTCGTTTGACAGACCCTTCTTGCCCGCAACTACCGTGGTGACATCCCCATGTCCGCCGTGGAAAAGTTCCCTGTCCTACTCAGTGAAGCAGAGGAAGAAAGCTCCGCGGTGCCACCCTGCTTCTCCCACGAAGGCATTAATGTACGTGTGCTTCCCCGCACCATGATGACCATGTCCGTGAATGTTGCAGCTGACCACGGTGTCTTTTGGTAGTATCTCTATATCCGTCACAGCAATCTGTACGTGCTCGCTTTAACGAAAAGAAACACCAATGCCACCGAGATCCTACTTTTCCTCCACAAGATCGTGGAAGTGTTTACCGAATATTTCAAGGAGCTGGAGGAGGAAAGTATTCGGGACAACTTCGTCGTCATCTACGAGCTGTTGGATGAGATGATGGACTTTGGATACCCACAGACCACCGAAAGCAAGATTCTCCAAGAGTCAGTGGAATGGCCCGGCCGCCTGGTGAATGTACATATGGACTAACAATCGCAGGTACATCACGCAAGAGTCGCACAAGCTGGAAGTTCAGGCACGCCCCCCTATTGCAGTCACAAACGCGGTGTCGTGGAGAAGCGAAGGTATCCGCTACCGAAAGAACGAAGTGTTCTTGGATGTTGTCGAGTCCCTCAACCTGCTGGTCTCTGCCAACGGCAATGTGCTACGCTCTGAGATCCTGGGCGCCATCAAGATGAAGTGTTATCTCAGTGGCATGCCCGAGCTTCGCTTGGGCTTGAACGATAAAGCCATGTTTGAAACGACCGGACGAGCAACCCGAGGCAAAGCCGTCGAAATGGAAGACGTCAAGTTCCACCAGTGTGTGCGTCTGTCGCGATTCGAAAACGATCGCACCATCAGTTTTATTCCGCCGGACGGAGAGTTTGAGCTGATGAGCTATCGTCTCAATACGCAAGTGAAGCCTTTGATTTGGGTGGAATGCCTCGTCGAGTCGCATTCCGGATCGCGAATGGAGTACATGCTCAAGGTAGAATCATTCAGCCCCCGTCAGAAGTTTTGGAATATCTTTTTCTGACCATAGTCTCGTCGTCTAGGCAAAAGCCCAGTTTAAGCGCCGAAGCACAGCCAACAATGTAGAGATTTTGGTGCCCGTGCCGGAAGACGCGGATTCGCCCCGTTTCCGAACAAATATTGGATCGGTGCATTACGCGCCAGAGAAGTCGGCTATTATCTGGAAAATCAAGCAGTTTGGCGGCGGTAAGGAGTTTTTGATGCGCGCCGAGCTTGGCTTGCCCTCGGTCAAGGGCGATGACGAACACGGAGGAGGCATGACTGGTGGCTTCGGAGGAAGCATGGGAGGTGCTGGTCAGACAGGCAAGGGGAAGCGTCCGATCAACGTCAAGTTCGAGATACCGTATTTCACAACCAGTGGAATCCAGGTGCGGTATCTCAAGATCATTGAGCCCAAGGTAAGCCTCACTCATGCTCGTTACTTTACTTTCACAAAGAAAAGAAAAGGCTAACTCCACTCTAGCTACAATATCCATCTCTGCCCTGGGTCCGATACATAACACAGTCAGGCGACATTGCAGTTAGGTTACCGGACGTTCAATAATTTATCTACCGTTATCGGGGTGGGAGTAATGTCATGATGTGTCTTCTTTCATTTCACTCTAAAAATTAGCAATTCAATAGAGACAGATGTCAGGTAAATATTGCTTTCGTAGCGTTCTTTTTTTCTGTCTTGAATATAATGTGTATGACATGTTTATAGCGGTCAGCCAAATTGTACTTTGTATGCCTCCTTCAAATGTTAGAACGCTTGCACGAGATTATATGAAATCTAATATTGCAACACTGGTATTGAATGTAGATATACAAGGCCAATTTCAAACAAACACTTGGCGTGGCCGCGGACGACGGCATCGGGGGAACTCACAGCCCGCAGCACCCATCTCTACCTCGGCTTATACCAACCATTCATGACAACATAGCTGTACTAGTCAAGGTTGCGGCGAAGCATTCTTTTATGAGGGGACCCCTCCGGCAGCATAAAAATGCATAGGGGTCATTTTTGGTGGATCGCGACGTCGATTTAACAGACGCTGTTCGTTTCCTTTTGCCTAGGATCGCGTGAAAAAAAAAAAAAAAAAAACCAAACTACTTCAACTTTTTCCAAAATGTCTACTCAACGTGAATATGACTTGATTTTGCTGGGTGCGACTGGCTACACTGGCAAGCTCACTGCACAGTATATCTTCAAGTCACTACCACAGGACTTGAAATGGGCAATTGCTGGGAGGAACAAGCAAAAGCTCGAGGAGCTCGTCCGGTCCTTGAAGGAACAAGAAAGCATAACTAGACAGACACCTGGTTTGTGAACAGCTGCAACTTTATCACTGGTCTTTTGCAATAGCTCATATCTAGCGCAGATATCATGGTCGTTAGCCTGAACGAGAATGACCTTGATTCCATGTCAAAGAGAACACGATTAGTGATTTCGACCGTGGGCCCGTTTCAGCTTTATGGGTCGGATACATTTGCTGCCTGTGCCAGAAATGGTACGCATTATCTAGACTGGTAACCCCCCCCCGAAGTACTCTAAAATGGAACAAAATCTGATGATGTGTATAGCACTGGCGAAACTCCATGGCTAAAAGACATGATTCAAAAGCACGATGCGGTGGCAAAGGAAAACGGCAGCATTGTGAAAAGCCCCAATACCCTCTCTCTGTCTGAAATTATTACTAACTACAAATAGATGATTCCGTGTTGTGGCTTCGATTGTGTGCCATCTGATCTTTCAACCTGGGTTGCTGTCCAGGAAATCCACCGTCGTTTCGGTACACAGACTAGGCGGGTGGATGTTTGTATTCACAGTATCCAGGGTGGAATAAGTGGTGGAACACTGGCTTCGGCCTTGCAAGCATTCGAAACACACAGCCTTCGCCATCTGAGCGAGACTCACGCCCCTTACTCTTTGTCCCCAAAACAGCCGAGCCCTACAGTGCCACCAAAACGAACCAGCTTATGGACCAAACTCCTGGGACTGCTCTGGATCAAACATCTAGGCTGGATGTCTTACCAGCCACAGGCACCGATTGATCGAGCCATCGTCCATCGGTCTTGGGGCTTGCTAGAACCCACAGATGCTTCATATGGGCACAACTTTGATTTTCATGCTTGGCTGAGGAATTGGGGACCCGTAGTTGCGGTTTTGTGGCATTTAGGAGGACTGATATTAGGGCCGCTGATCCTCCTCCCTCCTGTTCGAAAACTTCTCCCGAAACTTTGGTATCAACCTGGTGAAGGGGCAGCCCAAAGCAAAATCGAGAAGAACTGGTTCGAGCACCGAGGAGTTGCAGAGGCAGACACCACCTCGACGCACCAGCCAAACGCCAAAGTGTTAGTTCGTATGCGCTACGACGGGGGTGCTTACATATTTACTGCCATTGCTCTGGCAGAGGCAGCTCGAATTCTTCTTTGGCAGCAAGATACTCCTACCTGGGCACACAAGTTTGGTGGCGGCGTGTTGACGCCTGCTACCTTGGGTGATCACTATGTATCTCAACTGCGAGCTGCTGGGGTGACTATAGATGCTCGACCCGAGCCAGCAGAGAAAGGAGTAGACCCTTTCGGTAAAATATGAGTCGGTTCAGTGGGTTCTTTGGACAGATATACGTGTGATTTGAGCTCTATATGATTACATTTGTATGGTTATAATTATACCAGATCTTGGGGTGTTTCTTTTTAATAGTATCATATGAATTATGCGCAATGACTTGATTATGGAAATTTAAGATATTTTGTAATAAATAAAGCTAATCGTCAATCACTCTCAGACTTTATACGGTGAGGCATTCCTGAACTTAGCAAAATGCAAGCATCAGTAAAGAGCTGCCCATGCCTGGAATACCCCGGCAAACGCCGTCAGCAATGCGCTTGCTTTCACTCCTCCCCGAAGGTACCAAGCAGAGCTCGCCCAGGCAATAACGGTCAGCACGACAGCCATACCCCGGTTCAGTGGATCGCTCAAAGATTCGGGGTTTTTGGCCCAGCTGAGATTTAGCAGAGCTGGATACGTCAATTTTTTTTATTGTCAAAATAGTAGGATATCAGTTCTCGAAAAAGAGAAATCATACCATTCAGAATCAAATAGCCACTTCCTTGATACCATCCGACAGTGCTGCGCACGTATGCAATATTTGGCAATTCTTGAAACTG
The DNA here is from genome assembly GCA_001939245.1 of Talaromyces wortmannii. Taxonomy (NCBI): domain Eukaryota; kingdom Fungi; phylum Ascomycota; class Eurotiomycetes; order Eurotiales; family Trichocomaceae; genus Talaromyces; species Talaromyces wortmannii. The sequence continues at coordinate 121,245 of MJVA01000598.1, forward strand.
GCGGAGTCGCTGGAATTGTCTCCCAGAAGCCTGAAGAAAAATAAGATGTCAGATTGTATGTTATTTGTAGAATCTAGCATTTGAGCAGCACGGACCGCATGCATTATAGCAACGAGCAGGGAGCCGTATCCTGCGGCCGTGAGGAGAGTAGGGTTTGGCATTGGGTATGTTGGCGGATTTTTTTAGCTGGTGTTGAAAGAATGCAGGTTAAACCAAAGCAGTGGTGACAGAAGCAATGAATCTGGTCGAATTAATCTCCTGATTAAGATTAACCTCGGCATATACGAGATCTCCGCTATGCTGAGAACGGGCAAACAATCGGTCCGCTTCATTGCAATCCACGCCTCACATGGGAAGTTTATGGACCTGCTTGATAAAAAAAATAATTTATAAAAAAAAATGTAGTGACTTACATCATTAAATGGTAGGGTTGAACCTTGACGTCGCAAGGAACTTCCTTAAGAGCGCTAGAGGTTAGCCCTAGTACACCTTCGATCCCTCGGTCATATAAGCTGATCCCAATAAAAATCGCACACTATAGTGGAAACGATGTCTTCCGCATTACTTTAGTAAGGTTCTTAAACCCTAGTCCTACCCATCACTAGTCTATTTATGGATGATTTTTCTTGATATTGGGTTTAACTGACAATTTATGTATCCATTTTGTGATAGTATTAGAAATCTAAAATAGAAATCCACAAATCATGCGCGTATAAACTCAAGAAGGTCATTGTTAACTTCATCAATATTGATATTGTGAATTGCGTGCGAGCCACCAGGGTAAATCTTGAGCTTTCCCTGGGGTAGGAGCTTTGCTGACTTTTGGCCTGCTGCTTGGATAGGAACAACTTGATCATCGTCGCCGTGGAGCACGAGAACAGGAATGTTAATCTTTTTCAGATCTTCAGTGAAGTCTGTCTCGGAGAAATCCTTGATACTATCGTATGCAGCCTTAAAGCTGGTATGCATCCCTTGCTGGAACCAGCTTCTAATAAGACCCTCACTCTTTTTGGCATTGGGCCGGTTGAAGCCGAAGAATGGTCCGCTGGGAACATCCAAGAAAAACTGGGCGCGGTCATTATGCATGGCCTGTCTAAAGGTATCAAAAACAGATTTTTCGGTGCCCTCTGCATTTGTAGACGTTTTGACCATCAATGGAGGCACAGCGCCCACAAGCACGGCCTTTCGAAAGCGACTTGTGCCATGTTTTCCGAGGAATTGTGTGACTTCACCGCCACCGTGAGAATGGCCAACCATGACTGCATTTTTCACGTTGAGGTGATCAAATAACTCCTCGAGGTCGTCGACGTAGGTATCCATGTTGTTGCCATGCCACGTCTGGGCCGACCTTCCATGTCCTCGACGGTCATGAGCAATAACGCGATAGCCTTTATCAGCAAGGAAGAACATTTGGTTTTCCCAGTTATCACTGCTTAGTGGCCAGCCATGAGAAAAGGTTACAATTTGGCCATCAGGAGGACCCCAATCTTTGTAGAAGATCCCTGTACCGTCCTTAAGGTTCAGATATGGCATGGTTTGTCTCGTTTGTCTTTCGGGTCAAGTAGAATATGACTTGCAATCAAGAAAGCACTACCATATCTTTTCAGAAAACGTAGCCATTAAATACTACAAATTGGGGTTGGCTATGTCATGTGGCGTGAACGTTCGTCACTATGACCAATGCATCTGAGAACATACCAAACAAGTACCAAAAAGCAGTTAATTGGTATTTTCGTCTCGAAGACTATAGTCTAGATGAGTATATGATCTGCTGGTACATAGATTAGTGTTATCCTATGTAATCCCGAAACCCAAAAATATGGAAATCTGTTGTCCCGTCTTCAAGGGAACTAGGTTTTGTCATCAATTGATCATTTGAGACATTTCTTTACATACTGTTCTACTATAGTCTCAGGAATACATTTACCAGCGGTATAATATCTATCCGGGGTGAAGTTAAACGCCGCAGCTGTCTCGTACTTCGTGGAGCCACCATTTGACAGAACAAACCATGAAACATCAATTGATGCTAGTTGGATTAGCTCGTATTAAAAACTCTCAATATGTAAAGTTTTATTATTAATAGTTTTGCAACTGAGAAATATCGTCAATTGTATTACGCGGCCAAATTAATCGCCCGAGCCCCGTCCATCTCCGCAAGCGTAAAAAGTCCTTGCGACCAGGTTGATGATTTTTGTCGCCACTAAAAAAAATCTGCGGGAGCTCATTATTTTAAATAATTAATTCCAAGTCAGCATAAAGGCAGAATATAAAGTTCATGTGAAATGCGAATTGCGGCGGTGGACAAATTCTCCCGGCCGGAGCTGGTATGTGTATACGTCATAGCAGAATAACTTCCAAACTCAACTTCAACTTCGCTTGATCTGCTCATTCGACTCAAAATACAAGAGAGAAAAATGCTGTCTCTCAACACTCCTTCATACGGGCCACCATCTGGGTACCAGCTTTCTGAGCTCATCAAACCGGTGCTCGACAATTCGGACTATGTGATTATCAAAGTTCACGCTGCTAGCATCAACCCCATCGACGTGAAAAAGGCGTCTGGCATGCTCAAGCTTGCCACGAAAGACTCGTGAGAAACCAGTCACTTCTTCACATCTTTACAAAAAGACAAAGGCTGACAAAATACCCTGACAGGTTTCCATATAAAATTGGTTACGATTGCGCGGGCATAGTGACTGAAACAGGTGGTGGTGTGAGTCGACTTAAAGTCGGAGATGAAGTGTATACAAGGCTGCCAGAATACTGCCGAGGTTAGACAAACTTTTTTTTTAAAAAAATAATGACTGATTGTTTAATGACTCATAATATTAGGATCATGTTCGGAATTCGTGCATTGCCCAGAACGTTTTGTTGGCCTCAAGCCGCCCTCTTTATCTTGGGAGGAGGCTGCTTCTATTCCCTTGGCTGCGATGACAGCCCTGCAGGCACTGAAAAAATACGACGGTGATCTTGAGGGGAAGACTGTTTTCATACCAGCTGGCTGTAAGTTAAACTTACTTTTTATGTATCTCATGATCTTTAATTAACGACGCGTCGATAGTGAGCGGAACGGGTTTGTTCGCATGCCAGCTGGCAAAGCATGTATTCCGCGCTGGCAAGGTTATAACAACTGTATCGACGTCAAAAGTACCCAAAGTGCCGGAGCTTCTGGGTGAGGGAACCGTTGATGAAAGTAGGGATAATTATATCCATACCCATATTGAATTGACCGCTAATAATTCTACCACAGTTATTGACTACACCAAGACCGATCCAAAATCGGCCATCCAAGCGGGCTCCGTCGACTTTCTGTTCGACACCGTTGGTCAATCGATGGACTTCCTCGTCCTGATGCGACCGAAAACCAGTCGCATTGTGTCTGTGGCTACATTACCATCGGGAGATCAACTCCAGGCTTCGTCAATGATGGAGCTTCCTCACAAGCCCACTGTTCCGCTGCCAATCCGACTGGCGTTGAATGGCCTTGATTATGTCCGCCAGCTGCGTGCGCGACGATATGGGACTCATTATTCTTATTTTTTCCTGGAGTCCTCTTCCGATGATCTTGATGAATTACGGAAATATGTTGAAGAGGGTAAACTGAAAACCGTTGTGGGAACGAGTGTTGGCCTCCGAGACATCCAGGCGGTTCGCGCTGCTTGTCAAGTCGTATACAGTGGCAAGGGTGGCCTCGGTAAATTGGTGATCAGGGTAATTGATGCGTGATATCGAAATTTTGTATAATTTTAGTAGGTTGTATACCTAGTATATTTAGTTAATTATATTCGAATCTCGAGTCTGGTACATATGTACATGTACCCGTAAAATTTCTTCCTCTCAAAGATTGAATTTGGCTTCAATAGTATAATGAAGCAAAGAAAATCATAAATAATATTTGTGTTATCTACATGTATTCATATAAAACAGATATCATTTGATTTCATAAATCTATGTAGTATAGTCGATCCTGGTCGGGGTTTGCCACCTCGTACTTCGGGCCTCGGCACAAATAAGCTTGACGCACCCTGAATTAATGCAGATATACTTCATTCATTCTTCCTTCTCCTTCAAGAACCCTGCTATTCTCAACTAACAATACAATGCCGCCAAAAAGTGCCTGTATTCCATGTCACGCAAAGAAACGTCGATGCGATGGGCAGGCTCCAGTATGTGATCGTTGTCACCGTCTCGAGCTCGACTGTCGCTATCCTACATCGAGGAAGAAAACTGGACCAAAAAGGGCGCATCTAGAGCCCTTGCTCACCAAAATGGGTATGCTGCTGCCTCTTCTTGTTTTTAAATAACATCACATACGCTAAATACCTTTTGCATGTAGCCGAAATCGAAGAAGCAATGAATACAGATTCTGTATATCGTCCTTCAAGCTCAGTAGAACAAGACGATGAATCTAGTTCTGGTTCTAGAGAATTAATTATGAGTCTCCAGGATCAAAGTGGTCTGCAAACTATTACCGACTCTCTAGACCTTGAGCTTGGCTGGATGGGATCTTTTCCGACAGTGGAAACAGCACTGCCGCAAACATCCTTGAGCGAATTGTAGGTGTTTTTCTTTCTTGTGAACTGTACATACATTGAGGGTGAGAGGACTAAGATATATCTAGGTATCTCATCTTTTTCAGGGATATTCATCCGACTTTCCCAATTCTTCATCCTTCCAAGTACTTTTACAGGCAAAATACACAGAAAACTGATGATGGTATTCAAAGTTTGCAATACATCATATGGAGCCATGCAGCGAGTGTCGACGAGAATTTGTCATACATGAAAGATAAATTATACGAGCAAGCGAGAAGACATGCATGCGCGAATGAATTAAACGACACCGTGGGGGTTTCCCTTATACAATGCCAGGCTCTGGTGCTAATCAGCTACTACGAATACAAACACGCCATTTTCCCTCGGGCATGGTTGACGGCCGGTAAAGCTATGAGACTTGCACACGTTTTGAATCTACATCGTATGGATTCCGGGGTGCACTGGAATTCCACTCTCGGTACCTCAGATGAGTGGGTTGAAATGGAAGAACGGCGTCGAGCTTTCTGGTCGGCGTTCTGCCTGGATAGCTATTCTGGCTTTGGTGGAGGATTTTTATCAATGATCGACGAGAGTGATGTATGACCCTCGCTTTTCCTCAACTTCTAAATAACAACTAAAAAGATCGGATAGATATCTACGTACTTACCATCCAAAGACGAGTCATTCGAAAAGAACATGGTTCCCGAACATGCCTCGCATACGCTTGCCACGGCCCTTCTGCTAGAAAACTGTCCCAATTTATCGCCCTTTGGAAGCGTGGTCATTCTCTCATGGCTCGCCGCGCGGACAGCAAACCATCTACGCACTCAAGATGACCAGAAATACTGGGAGACCCATCATAAAATTGATACACAGCTGCTTCAGATTAGTTTATGTCTGCCAGGTCACCTGAAATTACCCGTTGGAATCCATCAACCCAACGCCGTGTTGACGAATATGCTGTTACATGCATTAACTGTGTCCTTGCACCAAGATGCTGCTGTCAAGGCTCTTGATGATCCCCTCAGAAAGAATTTGGCGTGGGAAAGCAACATGAGATGCTTAACTTCGGCTTCGGAAATCACTAATATTGTGGAACAAGTAACACGGAGAAATTTAGCAGCAGTAGGTTAAATTTCCTCATATCCACGAGTACTTGTACTGACTATCTTAAGATGCATGTCGTCGCGCCATTCTCCATATTCGTGGCATTGAGATATCTAATGACCCAGTCTGCACCAGAATCCAAACAGGCCTGCCAGTTCTTGACGGACATATTGGTATCATGTGCCGCCAAGCAGAACAATCTGCTGGCTGGATTGTTCTTGAATTCCAGGGTTCTTCAATTGGAAGGGAAAGCTGCTAGTCAATCTACGGAGGGATATCTCCCGGCTCCAAAGTACAACAAAAATTTATCTGGATGCCAGATATTGACTGGGGGAGTTTCTAATTCATTTCAAAAGTCCAATGTCAGTTGTTAGGATTAATTTGATCAGTAATTTTTAAAGTTGCCAAGTCCAGATCAATTCATATATTTCAATGTTCAATCGATACGATGTGAACATTAACCGCTTTACAGCTCGGTATCAGAACATAACTTCATCAATTGATTGAAGTCAATTCGCATATAACGGCCGAATGAACCAGAAGCCGTCCCTCACTGTACATTGAGTAAAGCAGTAGTCTCTAGGCACCAGTTGACGAATTGCGCACTGTTCGAGTGGAGAGTGCGGTCGAATTAATGACCCGTGGCGATCACATACAAATCGAGTTTATCTTCCATCCCCACTGCAATGGTCGACCGAGGTAAGGTTCTACCACTAATATAGTGATATAAGTAGAAGTATCCTTCAAGTAAAGCCATTTTAAATACCATCTCTAGCCTTATTTTGACTCTGGATCAGTCTCCGCAATGGGAATATTTACTTACAAAAAAGCGCCCTTTACGGACAAGGACCTTTCCGACCAGCACGGAAAAGTCTTTATTGTGACCGGTGCCACGAGCGGTATTGGTGAACTTCTGGTAGACATCCTATACTCGAAAAACGCCAAAGTCTATATTGCAGCGCGATCCGCAGAAAAGGCCGACAAGACTGTTCAAAAACTAAAGAACAAACACCCTTCTTCTCAAGGAGAGCTTGTATTTCTTCATCTTGATCTTGAAGATCTTTCGACTGTGAAGGCCTCTGCTGAAGAGTTTCTGAAAAAGGAAAATAAGCTGAATGTGCTCTGGAACAATGCCGGTGTCATGGTTCCTCCACAGGGGAGCAAGTCGAAACAAGGCTACGAGCTGCAGCTCGGAACCAATAACCTTGCACCGTTTTTATTCACAAAACTGCTGACGCCAATTCTCACGGAAACGGCCAAAGTGGAACCCATCGGCAGCGTCCGAGTTGTCTGGGTAGCCTCGTCGGCGGCCAGGAATTTCGCGCCGCAAGGCGGAGTGGTGATGAGAAATTTGGATTACAACAAGGACCAAAGCGCATGGCACAAGTACGGGGTCAGCAAGTCTGGAAACATTTTTCAAGCAGCAGAATACGCCAGACGTATTGGACAGGACAACAATATTCTCAGCGTGTCTCTGGATCCGGGCAACCTGAGAACTCCGCTGTACAACAATACCCCGAAATGGCAAATGCCCTTTATCAATCTCGTTTTAAAGGATCCTATCAACGGAGCATATACAGAGATGTACGCTGGGTTTTCTCCCGAAGTGCAGATGAAACACGGTGGTCGATTCAGTACGTGTTATTCTATCTCCTCCCAATCTCAGCATTCTCACTAACAAGAACTCAAAGTTCAACCATTTGGGCATATTGGCTACACCCGATCCGACATTGAGACATCGCGGAGGCACAAGTCTGAAGGTGGCAATGGGATTGCAGGACAGTTCTATGACTGGACTGAAAAGCAAGTCGCGCCTTTCCTCTAATCATAGCTCGACTTGCAAACGAATAGGAAACGTTGGAAATGACATACTCGCCGAACGAGTCTTATTGGATAGAAATAGGAAAAAAGAAAGAAAAAAAAAAAAGAAAAAAAAAAAACTAAATCACGTCTGTGGCTGGATATCAATTGATCAGGAAACGATTACTGTTATAATACAGAGGACTATGTAATTTATTTCCTAATACGGAATGTATAGCAATACATGCAAAGAGCCTCAATTTTCGGGGTCAACGCTGCCGCCCACCGACGTCAGGTATACCACACATGTATACATATGCATGTAATATTATGTATATGCTGTAATTTATACTTACATATTAATATACCCTATGAGGAATTCAATTTGTCAACTGAAAAAATATTTTGCTCATTTGACAGCATTACTACAAACCAACTAATGACTTTTCACCTGTATTCATACAGTATTTTTGGAGTACTTTACACAGCCAGCCGGTTTTCGTCTCCTATAAGTAAAGGCCCATAAAGACCATCCTCATAAGCTTGCAAATCAACACCCGAGCACGGTGCGACTTTGACGACATATCCCTTTTGACGGGACACATCCGCTCTCTCTAACCACCATCTCGTTAGCATCAACTAACACAACAGCATAAAGGACAGGTAAACATACTACACAGAGCCAGCTGGTTAGGGTTGTGCGGAATCCAATGAGGCGGTTGAAAGTTATGTTCCATAGTGCGCAGCAGGACGTTCCGTTTAGGTTCACACGTAAACGCCACCAGCCCTAACAGAACCGACAACTGACCGGCCACATCGGCATGTTGAGAGCGGTCAAACCCATCATAAGTGCATGGAATCAACTGGGGCATCCAGGTAGGCCCTCCCTTCGCATGCAGCATGTAATCGCCGTCGGCCGGATAGACCGTGAGCAGGGACATTAGCCTACCGTCTCTGTGCCTGGTGTGCTCGAAGAAAAGCCGCGCCCAAGGATGGGCAAAGTCCTCCATTTCGTTGAAATCGCTCGTCAAGCAGTCTTTTTGGACAAGGAGAAAGTAGTTGCGTCCACAGTCGAAAAAGATGGAGCAGGTTTTTGTGTCCGGCGGGTCAGTGGGTTCGTCGAGTCGTGTGATTCCTCGTTGAGTCCACTTATGCCAGCCGGTGCTGTTGGCGGCATCAGGTCTAAAGTGGTCATTTCTGTTAGGAGGGGACCAATGTTGCATTTGATCAAAATCTTTTTCCATGCGTTGTTTTCTGATCTCAATGGGTGTAATCATGAAGTAAAACTCGAGATCCTGGATGGTTGCCATTTCTTGTTTCGTTCTGTCTGCGTCGAGGCCCAAAGTTGAGAACCTGGGAAGGAAAGAAAATAAAAAGAAGAATAAAGAAAATAGAAAGACAGTCTCGATCGTTGTAGCAGTGAATAGAGCCAGATTTTGGCTGCCTCGAACTGCAAAGGAAAGTTTCGGACTCGAATATCCTCCAACATCTTGAAATCACTGCCCAAAATGCTCGCATATAACTTCATACCACAGCGTGAGGCTCAAAAAAGTCCGAAAAAGTCCTGCCACATTGCAAGGGAATAACAAAAGCAACCAACACCATTCATAACCAGACCGTCTTTTTCACATGGAACACTCATTCAATGTCCGAGCCCGGAGAGGTCGAATAAAAAGCGATAGCCGCTCTAGACGAGTGACAACTTGCAGGCCCATGACCTCTGCAGCCAGTTCGTCTTATCCAGCCCAATGAGAGCAAGCCGCTGGGTGTCAGGTGCATGCTGTCGCTGGTATATCGATCGGGCGCCAAAAACCCCCCGGCAGCTTCGCGATATGAACAGGGGCCCATTGGTTCTCGCGAGTCAGGCGATTGGACGCATGTAGAAGCGAGGTTGCATCACTGGTCTTGCTTGTAGACTGCGCCGTGTAGGTGTCACCAGTGATCATTGAAGAATGGAGAGGGGGTGCGGAGTATGAGATCGGCCGTCCGTCTGTACAGACTTAGACAGTACTCTCTCCTCCCTGGGATTCGTGCATGGCTGGAGACGGCAGGACCGGATGCCAACTGTCGGTGTGTATATACATAGTTGTGTGTATGTGGCACAGAGACCGGACAATGGTCAATTCGATTTCGACGGCCAAAGGCATCATGGCACGCTGGCTTTTGTCGCCATTAGGGTGGGGAAGGCCAGTCCCTAGACAACTCGACTAAAAACGAAAGGCTGCTTGTACAAGCGGTCAGACATATAGGGTCACTTATGCAATGAACTATCCCTCGATGTGCGCATGAGGTCTGGTTGGTGTTGCATGAGCGAAATTCATATCTTGACGATAGCAACTCGAAGCATCTCTAGCCTCGGTGGACGAGCGCATGTTGTAACAGTAGGAAAGACAAGGAAACACTCAAAACCACAATTTTTGAAGAAAAGGAACATAAAACGAAATTATCTCCAGAGAAGCTGGATAAATGCCTTCTTTATACTCGCGGGCGATGGGGCGTGTGTTCGAGGGAAAGGCTTACCCACGCCTGCTGCATCATTTCACCCGGGCAAAAAACAACAGACCCAGTTTTTCCCCCTTTAAGTATAAGGATAGTAACAGCTAAAATGGTCGCTAGACGAATCACAAACGCAGGAGAATACTCGGTTTTTGTCTAGCTCTTCTCACCGGTTTCGAGTGCATGCTCTGCCTCCGGCCCAACCAGTCATCTGCTCGCACGCATGGCCAGGTGTTGATCTCGAGTCAGCGAAGAAAGGCTTGAGTCGAGCACGAGGTATTTTAAGACTGGGTCATAATTTTTTTACGAGCATTATTTATTTATCATGGCAGGCTAGAAATTCTGGACCCCGAGTTCCCTGTGCAAAAGAACCATCGATTGAGAGCGCTGTATCGTACACATGTAATGCATATGTTTGCTGAGAAGAAAACTCATGGCATGGAAACAAGATACTATCGCTAAGTTAAAGAGGACAATATCAAAATCAAATCTCCCTTTCCCATGTTCACAGTGCTGATGCGTAGATGGCTGGGGTATTCCATGTCGGCGTATGTATTGCTTGCAAAAAAGCCACCAACAGTTTAGGGCGTTATCAAAGAGAAAAAGAAAAATTCGTGATTAGTTCGTTAGTCGTCGGATCGCGTCGAAAACCCGTTTGTATTCAAAACAGGCGAATTTACAGACTGTCCTGCCGACGACGCAGACAGAGGGAATCCATCTCCATGTCCGGACGAAGCCTTTGCGAAACCCTGCCGCGCAAGCATTGTATTCAGCACAGCGCAGTTGTAGGATGCCTCGCCCGGAGGGACGACAACAAAGATGTACGTATTGTCAGTAAACTGGCCAAGGAAAACATTAAACTGTGGTGTTTTGGTGTGCATGACATGAAAGCCCGCCGACGCCGGGGTCGTGTGAGTGTTACGCGCAGCGCAGTGTTTAAAAGCCTTCATAATATTCGAGAGTCGCTCATGGCGATCGTAGATGGGGTTTAGGCTGCCAATTTCGGAGGCAAACGATGTGATTGTAAGAAAAGTCGACCGTTCAAAGAGAATCACCTCCTCGGCATCAATCTTCTTGGCGAATGCATTCAGAAACCGCTCAATCACATACAGATTTGGAATCAATTTGTGTACAATGCCTGCCCACGCCTTGTACAGCGACTGATCCCAGATACTACTGCCAAAGGTGTCAATGTCGAAATATTTGGAGCGATGGCGAATCAAGACGGATCGCTCTTCGTAGATCCGCTGTCGGTGTTCGGCTTGGATAAGATCGAGCTTGTGGATGAGGCAAAAGACATGCGCACCAGGGCTGTGTTGGTGCAATGCCTCGATGACGGAGTTGTATGTGTCCAGGTCGCGTTCGACGTCGCGTGATTCGATGTCGAAGACGTAGATAAGAACAGCGACGTCCGAGAAGATGTTGCTGCGCTGGCCGCCGAGGTAAGTTTCCATAAAGGCATCCTGCCTAAGAAAAACAGTAAGCACACAAGCATATAAAACTCAATAGGCCGACATCGCCATAACGTCGATAATTCCTTCTGCTTACCCTCCGCAATCCCACAAATTCAGCGTCAGATTGCCCATGAACTTGACATGACTGTGCTCCACATCAATAGTTGCGCCCAATCGCCGGACATCCTTTGCGACATAATTGCTGAATATAATGGAGCGCATCGACGACTTGCCAGAGCCGCTCTTCCCCATGAGGAGGACCTTCTTCTTCTTCTTGCGAAGATCCATGGTGGATTCGCAGTGATGTTATCGCCGGCGTGGGGTGATGATGTGTATCGCACGAAGATAGCTCATAGAGAATGAATGAGCTATCTTCGGACAAGCAGTGGCGAGGATATCGAGGTCAAGAGATCATGATATTATTTGAGAGAAGCAAGAAGCACAAAGAGCAGTTTACAGCAAACGATGCAAGCTGGCAAGCAATGAAGACGGGGCTGGGCTGGAGCGGAGCGCAGGTACGGAACGGGTCAGTCTGCGGAGAGGCTGGCGGGGGTCAATGTTAATCCGGCTCAACCCTAATCATTGCCAACCAGCACTGTAACTACGTAATCAAGCTGAGATAAAGTCACCCCTGTGTATGTGTATATTCCAGATGTGAACTATTGCTCCTGTATATGCTTCTTTTACCTATATCAATCGAAATGCCATATTATGGTGAAAATATATCAACCCTTCCTTACCCTATAATCCCATCCCCCCAAAAAACCGGCAGTTATCAACACAGACCAGAACATTGATAGTGGCTAAGCATCGTTATGTGTTTTTTTTTTTTTTTTTTTTTTTGCGGTCATAAAAGCGAAACTGACTGGCTTTTCACTGGTATCGTAATGCATCTCACTTGTTGCAAAGTGGAATTAAATAGAAATAATTAGATAGACAGAAGTAAACAGTGGTATAACAAAGAGGACCAAATCATTCCAATCAAGGTACGTTCTGAGTTGCCACAACAAAGCGAGCCGGGAAGAAAAGGGCAATCAGAAGACCGTACCGTCAGAGAGTATCATGATCGGTGGCTCCTTCGTGTTGGGTCTCGAGACTTCTGCTATTTCGCGGCCGCCCTAGAGGTGCTAGTAAGTACGGTTTTTGATTCCCCGAGCAAGAAAGAATGTAAATATCTTACCTTCCACGTGCCCGCTTCCAATAGCTGAGCGAGAGAAAGAGCATCCTCGCCACGGAGACCCAATTGATGGTTGACCTCTTCCAAAAGATCGTCTAGGAAACACACAGTGGCGGCGCGCCACTCAACAATAACATCGTCATCGGCAGAAAAAAGGGGCACAACTTCCATACTGGGTTGACCTGTTCTCAAAGCATTTTCCTTGTAGGCGTCGAGGCCTCGTTGCATGTCGTCCTCTTTTAACGTCAAAAGACCCATGTCGATGAGGAGACCACCGTTGCGGTACTCGGGAAGGCCGGTCAGCAGCTCGGAGCCAGCGAAATGAATTTTCATTAGCCGCGTCATTGGTACCATGATCGAATAGCATAGCCATTGAGTGAGCTTGTGGAAGGGCGCAATGCTCTCCCAAGCCTTGGCCGGAGGAGAAGGAGGTAGAGAAGAGCATGGCCAGGCATCGCCGATAGAGACGCCATCAACCTGCGTTCGAGACGGCGGCCAGATGGCTGAAAGGCCATCCATGAGAACAGACCAGAGGGTCGGAATAGATACAATGGGCACCGAAGACGCAAGGGTCGAAGGATGAGAAATCAAGTAATCTCGATGCGGAGTTAGTCATAGGCCTCACTTTTAAAGACAAGGTAAACCTACCAAGCATATTTCCAGGACGGGCATCGACTCCGAACAGTTCTTGATTATTAAGAGCCTCGGAAAGTCGGACGAGAAGCCCTGCGCGACCTTCGATTCCCGCTAGAGGGTTTTGCTCCGAATGCTGCATGCCTTTACCAAGCATTTCAACCGTGATTCTTTTCAGACCTGCTCCGTCAACCTGGCACGGTTCAGTGGGGTCGCTGCTGAACAAGCCGCTCTTGAACATCTCTAAGCTGGCAACAGCCAGACCCTCGCTTCGCGAGTAGACCTTGCCAGACTCTTTGGATTTGTAAGACCACTTGTTTCCAGCACCAGCGTCCAATAACACGGAGATCAAGAAGAGGTCGATCAGTCTGCGAGTGCGCTCCTGTACGTCAATGGTACTGGGCCACGACTGCAAGAGCTGGTTGATGCGAGGTCTCCCACCGACATCAAAGTGTTGCCAACGACCGTGGGGAGGGATGGTGGAATAATCGGGGGCGTAGTCTCTCTGGAAGTTTTCAAAAAGAAAGAAAGTCAAGTGTTAACAGACTGCACAAATAGGTATATAACACAGCAGCTGGTCACACCTTTATGATAGAAACCACGTATGAAGCGGTGGCCTCAAACTTGGACATGTCCACATCGAAGTGGCTCAATCGATTATTCCTTGCCTTCTGCAAGACGATCCTGGAGCGCTCGCGGACGGCGTGAATGCTTCGCAGGTAGGCGGCGGGATCCAGACTTGGGTCTGGGGGCTTGGAGATGGGCACCTCTGGGATAGAGGCGGGCAGTGTCCCTGACGACATGATGCCAGGGGACTTCAGTGACGCGGTGGAGGTTCGGGTACTGTGCGATGACTGGTTGTCCTGGTCGTCTCTGTCGCTGTGGATGGAATGCTTTGAGTCTTTGCGCTTGAACAGACCCATTGTAGGTTGGTCGTCGCCAGAACCCTGTTCTTGGTTGTTTTGCCGTTCGTTTCTCTTCTTCTTGGCGTAGCGATAACCAACAACACCAGCTGCTAACATCCAGAGTAATAGGTCAGGGGAGGGGGCGCCTGCAATAAAACAAAGCCAGGCGGGTGGAAGCTCTCTTGTTCAGCAGGTCCGTCTCCTTAGCGCGCGAGACAGAAGAACGGAGAGGGTGGCGGGGTAGGTCGGCCCGAAGCTCTACAGAGCAGAGGCAGATGGAAGGGATTGAGAGTCGCGACACAAAAAGGGAGAGGAGAAGAGAGAGAGAGAGAGAGAGAGAGAGAGAGAGGGCGAAAGAAGAAGAGGGGAAGTTGAGTTGAGGTTGTTGGTGGGCACGGGGGAGCAGGAAGAGGGGGCAAGGGCGCCTGTCTCCATCGCGGCGAATTGGCAGGCGCGCGCCGGGGGACGGCGTATCCGAGCTGCAACTTCCCTCAGTGACGATTAATTACTACTGCTACGACGTCTTCTCTCTTGGTACACAACTCTCGCTCCCCCTCTTCCTAGCTTGCTGGCCTAGTCGTTTGCAATTACTACTATTGAGTCTTGCCTAACTGCTGCGTGCTCCCTGCTAATAAGGCCTAACTAACTAGTCCCCTAGTTAGTCCCCCAGCGACGTACTGTACGTACTAACCCGTTCCCTCTGGCGTCTCCGATTGAGGGACTGTCACAGGCTTGCGTAGCGCTGCCCCTCCTCGCAGATGGGCTCGACCATGAGCTAACTTGTAAGGTTTTTTTTCCAAGGACCATTTTCTTGCTGCTGCTCACATACTCTCTGGACAGATCCTGTGCGATGATTGTTTGTGCCAACTGTCACACTGCACCAATCAGCCCGCATTACGACGGTTCGGCATTGAGCAACCTGGTCCATACCATGGCCAGCTTATAGAACGAAATAGTCCGTCAATAATAGCCAACCCAAACATCGCAAACAACCTATAACAACCCCAGCTGTCAAACTCTACCAGTTGGGTCGCTATCGATAACGGGGATGGTGGCACGGAGTACTCCGGGCATGCTACGGCGGCTTCGTAGTGCTAACTGTTCGTGGTTACTTGGCTCACCCCACGCATGCTACATAGCAGCACATCCTCCGAGACCTCACGCTCCAGATCGGCCCTGGTCGATTGGTTTAATTAAGCCGAGAAGCCAAGACGCTGCCTCAAAAGCACAGACTCCCGCGAGCAAGCGCCAGGGCGTTTTATCCAGGAGCCACTTGACTGGTTCTTGGACCGGGTCTCCCAAGCGAGCCGACGGCCATCACACTGCCACACTTTACAAGGGAGACCTCAGAAAGACCTCAAAGAGAACGCAGTGGAGAGAACCCGGACGTGGACAACAGCGCTGAAGTTAGAGACCCATTGACTTGTCATTTGCCGCCGGACTACGTAGTAAGTAATAGCTATTACCTAGTTAGCAGGTACTCCGTACTACTCCGTACAGACTACACTACATAGTACAGGGCGCTCCGGAGCTGGCTG
Organism: Talaromyces wortmannii; assembly: GCA_001939245.1. NCBI lineage: Eukaryota > Fungi > Ascomycota > Eurotiomycetes > Eurotiales > Trichocomaceae > Talaromyces > Talaromyces wortmannii. Next base: position 136,893 of record MJVA01000598.1, read on the forward strand.
GGTTTATTTTAGCCTCGAGTTAGTTTTGTTTGGAATGCCATCCCTGTTCGCAGAGCTCGCAAGCGCAAATCAACAACGGGTATTGTCATCGCCAGGGGAAGCACAAGGATATCCCTGCATTGCCGCGGACTGATTATTGGCAGAGGAAACATTGTCGCCGTGAAGCTTCCCCGCTGGTTTGCTGGTTTGCTGGTGCAGCAAACTGCAATGCGACTGCGACATAGGGAGTTATTCGCTGCTCATTGAGTTTCAACCCAAAGTGCCCAACTAACTGCGAAGTACGTACGTACTTGGTCTCGGGAACTTCGTGACTCGGTTACTTAATAGTACGTACGTACTAGCTACTCTAGTTGGTAGTGAGTTTAGTGAAGCTAGGTATGCCCGGGAGCCGTCACGTCGGGTCGCCTTGAATGCCTCTGATTCGCGGTGCCGGAATTATTCCGGTGACTATGGGAACTTACCACAGTTTTATACAGCTTGACACTCTATTATAGGCTTGTCGCACCACGATATCCCGCAGCGGTACCAGCCGATCCGCAAGGGAGGGACGAAACAGCTCCAGCTCCTCTCCCAACGGCCACGGCACTTGCGAAGCTAAGCTACGCTGATCGATAACATGAAGAGGCTAGCCTGACCAGGGTGGCTCCTCGCCACCTGCAACAGTCGGAATTAAAGGCTCAAAGGCCGTGCTGCTATTGCTCTTATTGTTGATCGAGACGATCATCCGCAATCCATTATTTGGAATCGCATCACGCGTCTCCATAAAAGCGGTTGCGCTGGACAGTGGAGTCCCGGATTCAGCTTCTTCTACGGTACAGAGTACGTACAGCGCAGCGCAGCTCCACAGGGCATCGAGATTCAGGTCTCGAGAGACAGGCAGGCAGACAGATACTGCTAGAGAGGCGAAGGAAATATTAAGCAAGGACCTGCCGCGTCAAATCCAGCAGGATTGCGCCCGCCAAGCTGCAAGCGTCCAGGGATCAGCCCGGCCTGTGCGCCAGCAGACTACAGTGAACCCTGGATATAAGCAATAACTTCTACAAGCAACCAAATCCTGTGTCAGAATTAGAATTTATATATAATTTCCCTTAGCACGTAGTTATTAGCTTTTTACTTAAGTTTTTTTACCTCACCTATACAATATAGGCTTCAATTTATTAGTACCAATAACAATTATTATATATATTTTTATATATAATCGCTATCAACTAGTACCGCTAGCTCTTTAAGCCTTGATATTAACCCAAAAAAAAAAAGAAAAATAAGGTCTATATAGCTTCAAAACACAGGCTTAACACTTGCTAATAGCAAAAATAACACTTCTGTATAAATTGACATCTATTTTCTATATAATTTCTATGTAAATCGGCTGTACCTGGCCAGACCTAGTTATAAAGGAAACCTGGTTATAAGGGAATAAGAAATCGGTTTCGTTTATTCCTTTATATCCAGGGTTTACTGCACTTTGCACTACGAAGCCACTAACTTCTAAGTCGTAGTCAAGTCCGTGTTGTTGCGATGCTCTGCTGCGACATCATCCATGCACTGTCGCGTAGCGTGCATGTGCAGTGTGCAGAAAATGCCGGCGCTCCTGGGCGAATCGCAGCGCAGCAGCCAAGCTCAGTAACTCCGAGCGAGTTACACAATCATTTAATATTAATGTCTCATTTCGAGGACTGGCCTGAGTACTAAGTCAGTATAGTAATAGTATGTTGCAGGGGAAAAAAAGCTAATTGACTGTGCCACGCATACAAAGTACAAGCCTCAACTTTGATGATATTCTTTCCGCGATACAAAACCGTAATAAAATTGTGTTTATTATTATATTCATAATTTGAGAACTAATACATTACGACTGTTGTTAAATTGTTCCATGGATTAAAGACCTTCTGCAATATCCTTAACTCTTTTCATTTCCTCCTCGATATTGGTCTAACCATCTGTAAACTTTCTGCTTCAACTTCTTCCTTTTTACTCGGCTACTTAAAGCTGAGAGTGTGAGCAAATGGTTTAGTAAAATAAAAGTAGACTTGGGAAAACAGCTTTTTTATAGGTGGTTAGTAAGCCTGCCTCTCATTGGCTGTGATTATGGAATCCATGAGTGTCTGCCTGGGCTCCTTTCCAAGGTTATGACTGAGATCAAGTCAGACGGCGGTAATAATCCACCTCATCTAGCTGAAAGGAGCCTATAAAATTCCTCTCACTTCTTCTCTGATGCTGCGCAAATTCGTGAATTTCAATGCCGCAGAACACGAAGCAAAGGATATGGGGAAGGAAAAAAAACCCGTCTCTGCTCCCTTCGAACGAGAATATTGCTTTCTCTACGGAACATTAATGGATCCAGAGACAATCTCTCGACTTTTAAAATTGCCAAACCGTGACCCTATAATGCGCCGTGCTAGGGTGCGACGTTACCAAATTAAGCTTTGGGGCCCTTATCCTGCCCTTGTCGATGGAGAGCCAAATCAACCAGTTAATGGTATGATGTGTGAGATTTTGTCACAGGCTCATATGGATCGTCTCTCGGCGTATGAAACAGACAAATACAGGCTCGAGTATTGCTTTATTGATATCCTAAATGATAACGATGATGACCGCGTTGAGAAGACCGTTAATGGCGTGTCGTTCATATGGAATGGAGAATAGGATGAACTACAGCCAGGGCCAGTTACGTTCAATTTGAAAGAATGGAAGAAAGAGAAAGAATTACGAAATATAGATAGGAACTTGAATTAAAGGGTCTCTATTGTTGTTGTTACTCCCACGGTACTATATAGCCCAAACAGGCTAGCGTGCACCGCCACACAGAGCACGCACTCCTCAGCCACAGCGCATCATCGTCCAAGCAAGTTGACAGACAACGAGCTCGCACTGCTCCAGACTTGCCTGCGCTTGGCGCTTTGCACCTACAACACACCCCGTCTCTGCCGTCACATATGCATTGTTCAATATGAATTGCTTCTTGTGTTTTTGAGCGTCTGGTAACGTGCCATTTGCCCGCCTCCCTCGTTCCGCTCGTTTGCTTGTTGCCATCAACCGGCACACGAACCGACAACACATATACACAACACACGCGACCTCTCTCGCGCGCGATGGACGACCTCAACGGCTTGGACTGGAGCACTGGCCCCAAGGAGCCTGGCAAGCCTCCTCCCATGAGCTCCAGCTCTCTTTTCTCGGCTATGCGCGCGTCCCCAGCCTCTGGACGCACCACCCCGTTGTCCGCCTCAAGTATCCCCGCATCCAACCCCAAACCCCCGTCGAAGCCGGCAACCCCAGCAAACGATAGCTTTGCCAATTTGGTTTCCTTTGGGGCCCCGGGCGCGAACAACAGTAATCTGTCTTTACTCGAAAAGCAGAAACTATTGCAGGAACAAAAGGCCAAGCAGGAGGCTGAGAAGCGGAGCCAATTCGAGGCGCAGTACGGAGGCCAGAATGCTCAATTCTGGGACAATCTCGACCAAGCACCAAAACAACCAGCTGCTCGCTCAGCAACTTCAACACCAGCCGCAGATGATGATTTTCTGGCCGCGTTCAACGCATCGGCCCCTGTTGATGCTTCAACAAATTTCCCCGTCCCTTCGACAAAGACCAGCACGCCGGAAACTAGCAGGGCTTTGAATCTCGACGATGATGACGACCCGTTTGGTCTTGGACAGATGCCCTCTAAATCAACGGCAGCTCGACCACTGCCCGCAGAGAGCAACGACGATGATGATTTCTTAGGGCTGCTTGGTAAACCAGTGTCGGAGCTGCCACAACCCCAAAGACAAGTGGAGCCTCAAGTTCCTACTGAACCGCCCAAATCAGACGATCCCCGAGATAGAGCGATCGCCGAGCTAGTCGATATGGGATTCCCGCCTGAAAAAGCCGCCCAAGCTCTGGAAAGCACCGAATCGGGCGTGGACGTGCAGGCTGCAGTTGGTTGGCTTTTGAACCAAGCACACTCCGAGTCGCGACAGAAGACGAGGGCAAAGTCCGGGTTGCCTCCAGAGGATAGCCAACCTCGCAGTAAGCGACAGAATGGAGCGCCGTCATGGATGAAAGGCGATGAGTCGCATCGTGCCGGATCGCCTGCCTCGCGGGACCGAGACGTTGGCGAAATGGCTTCCAACTTTGGTAACCAGCTATTCAAGACTGCCAACACGCTATGGAAAACGGGGAGCAAGAAAGTTCAGCAAGCTGTGCACGATTTCAATTCTGACGCCGACCCTAGTCGACCTCGTTGGATGCAGGAGGCTAGCCTGGCCAACGAAGACAACAGACGCGTATCTCAGGCACCACGAGCCAACAGGACCCAAGGTCATGAGGAGCCGCAGCGCCAAGGCAATGTGACAGACGAAGCTTTACTTTTGGAGTCAGATGCTGGTCGACCGGCCCCTAAGGCCTCGCGAAGACCTAAACCTGCAGAGGCAAGGACACCGCAGTATCCTGAACGATTTCATGAAATTCATATGGAAGATCGAGAATCCAGGGCCCCGCCGCCTCTCCGAGAACAGCGAGAACAGCGGCCACAAGTACAGCAACAACGTCGACCCCAACAACCCAACAGGGACGTGAAGTCTCAATTGAATCGCGGCGCACTGGAAGAACAATCAGCCCAGGCCTACGTTAGCCCTGCGAGACGACGGAGAACGCCACAGCCGCCGAAAGAAGAGCCAGCCGTGGATCTTTTCGAAAGCCCGAAGCCTGTAGCGCCCGCTCCCTCATCCTCTGGTCCACCATCCCGGCCTCTTTCGAAACCGAAATCACCGGCGCCTCTTCCGTCGAGGCCGAAAACTGTCGCGCGCAGCGTTCCCAATGTCTCGCCATCAGCCTTAGCTTCGTTTCATAAGGAGCGTGAATCCGGGAACGAGGCTTACAAACGGGGAGACTATGCTGCAGCACATGAATCATTCACAAGGTCATTATCGCATCTACCTGGAAACCATCCCGTCGTAATATTAGCACTCAGCAATCGCGCCATGACAGCTCTCAAAATCGGAGAACCAAAGGTGGCAATTAGTGACACCGAGTCTGTTCTCACTTTTATCGGACCATCGAAAGGTGAAGGAGAGAGCGTCGAGCTTGGCAATGGCCAGCCAGCCAAACCCATGAGAGATTTCTTCGGCAAGGCAATCATGCGAAAAGCCGAAGCTCTCGAACACCTTGAAAAGTGGGCTGAAGCTGCGCAAGTCTGGAAACAAGCCGTTGAGTCTGGCCACGGCGGCGGCGCCAGCATCCAAGGCCGAAACCGATGTGAGAAAGCGGCTGGTATTAGCAAGCCTCCGTCTGCTGCTGCGTCAAGATCTGCGACCCCGCGAGCACAGCCCGCTGCGAAGAAAGCGACACCCAGAGCAGCGCCGTCAAACGCCGCGCCAACAACCGCTGAGGCTGTAACTCGGCTGAGAGCTGCAAATGAAGCAGCCGAGCGAGCTGACGAGGAGAAGCTTGCGCTGACTGATAGCGTCGATGCCCGGCTGACGGCTTGGAAGGACGGCAAGCAGGACAACCTGCGAGCCTTGCTGGGCAGCCTTGACAGCGTTCTCTGGCCAGAAGCTGGTTGGAAAAAGGTCGGTTTGGCTGAATTGGTGCTTCCAAATAAGGTTAAGATTCAGTACATGAAGGGCATTGCGAAGGTGCACCCAGATAAGGTGAGTCTTGTAAAATGCAGGTCAGCTTTGTCTTCCGTCGTTAATAATTTCGTCTAGATATCGACCAACGCTACCACCGAACAACGAATGATTGCAGGCGCTGTTTTCAGTACTCTGAACGAGGCATGGGACAAGTTTCGCCAGGAGAATAACCTATAGAATGATTTACGACTGTTCATGATGAGCATTGCATAGCCAGGAATGTTTCTGGAAATATGGAAATGCTGTAAAGGGAGGCATTTATGAGAACGACCGTACATTTCAAATGTTGTGAGACGTTGCATAGATTTCTAGAGCAAGAACTGTATATACTGGAAAATCATAACCCTTCTCATAATATACTCCTTGTGACCGTGTTCCCATGCGAAATGCTTGTATATGCGTAGTATTTTCGACATAGTCATACATCGTAGTCGTTCGCTTCGTTTTGCTCGTCCTATTGACTTTTTGAGTTGCGATTCGATTGCGACGGCCAGGTTTCTCTGCACTTGCGCTCGTCTTCCTCGGACCAAACGCGCGGTAAAATAGCAAAAACCAGGTATGAAGTATGAGTCTTTAGATCCGGCTCCGTGCGGTGGATCAGTCGACCCTGCTCATACAACGGTACCTGAGGCTCGTTGTTGTTCTTACTCTCAGCATCACCTTTGAGAGTATCTTTTCCGGTTTCTTCACCGCCAGCGCCGTCTTTTTGTTGTGTGCCATCCAATGAAGAATGGCCCTCCTTTTGCAGTTTGCGATACTCCTTTTGCCGGGCTTCTTCCACGCGCAATTTTCCAATGGCCTCGTCGACGGATTTGGGAAACACAATGGCGCGGCGCACGCCTTCGACGCCCAGTCCGTAATGCTCTCGTCGCACTTCAATGCGTTTGTGGTTAACTTCCACCATTGAAATGGACAGCCATCCATGCTGTCTTAGCGTGCTGATTGTTTTTTGCACTTGTTCCATGCATGGCGAAAACGTGCATATATAAACAGGCGACGAAGGATCTAATGGCGACACTGTCCCGTCAGGTGGGTTGCGCACAAGATGTTTGATGGCTAGCCATGGAGCTGGCAGATCGAGAAAGATGGCATTCGCTTTGGGCGATTGGCCTGTTTTGGGATCCCCAAGCAAGAACCCGTCACTGTAGACGTCGCGGTGCGTGGGGAAGACAACCTCCTCGAGCCCGTGCGCCTTGATCTCCTCGCGCACTTTGCCGGCTCTCTGCTCGTGGAATTCGAAGCTACAGACTTTGCCTAACCTCCGCTGCTTCTTCTTTTTCTTCTGATGCGACGACGACAACGACGGATACCCATTAAACACGGCGCGAGCTGCAGCGTGTGTGAATGAGCCGCTGCCACTCCCGGCTTCAATCAGAGTTGCGCCGGGGCGAGCGCGCAGTCTGTGTAGTATATAGCTGTAGTCCGGGGTGTAGACGACCTGGGTCCTGTGCGGAAGCCCTGCTGTCCACGACTCGGGCGTCGGCGGCAGGACATGAATGAAGCCACTGGCTGCAGCCTTGATCGTCTCTGGCGCATCACCATCGCCGAGTGCGTCTGCCTTGCGTTTGTTGGACTTTTTGGCCCGGCCGGTGTGGACGTGCGAGGCGATAATCTGAGACCCCCATGGCTTGCCAACCAGCGTACTGTGGGGGAACGAGCCGAAGCGGGTTGTCGCGACTTTGTCTTCCTTGTTGTTGCTGTCGTCTGGCGCCTCCAGAATGACCGGGATCAGGTTGTCTCTGCGCAGATGCAGGATCGCCAGCTCGTCGGCGGCGGTCGAGGCCGCGGGGTTGAGGAAGGGCGAGGGCATGTCGACTGGGGCTTCTCACGCCGCAATATGTGCGGGCGAGCGAGTCGAGCTTGGGTAGTCGTGTTGCGTTCAGAGTGCGATTGGGTGATGTTCAATGGCGGGTGAGGTGTAACGAGTAACGATATTTTTCCTCTAGCGGAGCTCCCCCAAGCGGACTAGCCCCGTGTTTGGCGGGGACATCGTGACTGGCACTCGCTCCTCTTTTCCTCCCCGCAAGGTGAAATGGTATGCTTGCGGACCAACAGGTACGTATCAAGCATCTCTTGGTTTTGTTTTGTTTTGTTTTGCCTTTCTTACTGTGAAAATAGTGTGCGACGATTCGCATCTTGGTCATGCCAGTCGCATCCTGCGCGACTACTTCAAGTTCGGTGTCGAATTTGTCATGAATATTACAGAAGTCGATGATAAAGGGTGTTCTACTTGAGATGGACCTCGCTCTGATGCTATTTTATACTTACCTGACTACCTAGATCATTCTCCGCGGACGACAACAGTACCTTTGTAACAAATTCGTCTCGGCACACCCAACCGTCGACGCCAGCGTTCTCGATGTAGCGAAGGCGGCCTACAGAGCGCACCTGGCCAAAACCTGACCCTGCTGGATCCCGAGCTGCCCCGGCAAAATACAAAGCGGAAGTGGAAAAGCTGTATGCCACTGTGCTCACACCCATGACCAGTGGATAAACTATTTTTTGCACATGGGCCACCTCTCAGTACGTTTATGCCCTTTTGATATTGTAGTGGAGCAGAGTCCTAACTACTCAGTAGATCCAAGGGTCCAAAATGAGCAAAAGTTTGAAGAAATTCACCACCATCTGAGAAGCTCTTAACTGAAAGGATTGGAGTTCTCGGACCCTGCGTGTCGTATTTCTCCTTGGAAACTGGAGCAGCGGAATTGAAATCACAGAGGAGCTTGTCAAGGCCGGCAATTCATGGGAAGACAAGCTCAACACCTTTATCTTGAAGATGAAGGATCTCCATTTGTTGAAAGCTTCAACTACCGGCACTGATGAATTACGAAAGGTCGCCCTTAAAGCGACCAAGACTGCAGTCGACGAACACCTTTGCGACTCGTTTAACACACAAGTAGCAATGGGTGCTATTACTGACCTAGTTTCCACATTCAACTCCGCTGATAAATCTATCGTGAATGCGGAACACATCGAAGAGCTGGCGAGGTGGGTGACTTCTATGGTCAATATCTTCGAACGGTTCTGCTTCGCCCGATGCTTCGGAGATCGGCTGGTCTGGTATCGACGTGCCTGAAGAAGCGAAACCGTACTTGTACCCGCTGTCGACACTGCACGACTCACTCTGAGAAAAGGCTCGATCCAAGGAGCATTGTTATTGACGATGTCAAGAAAATTATCAATCAAGAAACAAGGGATGGACCACCCGCTTTAGAGACAGCGAAGCTATACGGTCAGGTACTTTCAGACTACGGAACCAAGATCGACTCCCTCGATGAACCACACAGCATTGGAAAGGAATTCTGACCCTTTGCTACCGCGTCCGTGGCTTTGACCTGTTTGACCTGGGCGTTTATTTCAAGGAGCGGGAGAACTTGCCAGCCTTGGTGCGACCAGCTACAAAGAACTGCTAGAAGCCCGGGGAAAGCAGCCCGAGCACACCAGAAGCAGCTCGACAAGGAAAAGCGAGAGCAGGCAGCCCGTGAAATGGCCGAAAAGGGCCGACTGAGCCATCTGGAAATGTTCAGGACAAACGAATACAGCGCCTGCGACGACGAGGGTATTCCCACTCGTGATGCTGCCGGTGAAGAACTCACAAAAACTCGCGCTACAAAGATTAGAAAGGATTGGGAGAGGCAAAAGAAGCCGTACGTGGCCTGGCTGGCTACAAACATTGGCTCAAAATAGGATTTTTGCTAAAATATTGTACAAGATGCTTTTGCTTTTGTATTAGTGGCGTTCTCTGGAAAATCGTATGGACAGTGTTGCTTCACAGCTATTTCTGGAAAATCGGCTTAAGAAATACCCTCTCCAGCTTTAATCTCTTTATCCTCTCCAATTTCAATCTCTTTAACCTGCCCAAAGTTTAAATGATGTAGCAATGTAGAAACTTACTTGAGATATTTAATAAATCGTTTCTCGGAGATCACTTGCTTATCTATCTCGATGCAATTCGGGGTTGCTAGTGCGTGCGGGGAAGGCCGGCGGGGAGCTTAGGCAACCCATCTCCATAAACAAACAAACGGAGCGCAAAGCAACTAACTCTACTCCTTGCCTGCTCTTGAGTTATCTTGGTTATATTTCTTTGCCTCTTGTCGAGGGCAAAAGCTGCAATCGAGATGGCAGCCTCTCCGGATTCTGCTCTGGCCTACTTGCGAGGCCGGAGCATGGTCGACTGCGATACCCTGGATGCCAAAGGTATCTTTTCAACGTCAAGCTCTTTTTTATCTATCTTTTATGTTCCCGTGTTAGATGCTGACTTGATCTGAACCAGTTGCACAGACACTTGGCCCGTTCCAAGACTGCACGTCGAACCAGGTGTGTCATCATTTCTGGCTGATAACCCAGTCATTTCCGTCAACATACTGATGCAGAGATTGGAAGGCAATCGCGTTTGCTGAGCTTTCTAAGCTAGAACACAAAGATCTGGTTGCTGAATCGCACTTGAAAGCAGGCACTCTCTTGAGATCAATGGCACAGTCTAAGGATCCTCGGTTTATAGGGATTGAACTTGACGAACTGGCCGTTGAGATTGCAGTATGTCTCTACGACCCTTATGTACGGAGTAATACATGCTGAATAATAGCTCGGTGAAGACAGTCAAACTGGCCATCCAGGTTACTCCTTACCTGCAAGGCCGGGTACACGTGCAGACGAACCCGTACTATGCTTATTCGACGGAAAAGACAGTAGCAAATGCTTTTCGTAAGATCTGCCTTTGCTTTCTTTTTAAGTTCAGCAGGATCTGACTAGCAATGAGGAATTGTCCATCTCTTCAAGGACCTTGCTCCGAGCTGGGATAGTTCTAGAATCTCTATCAAAATACCATGCACTTGGGAAGGCATGATGGCTTGTCGAACTTTGCAGCTTGCAGGTGTACATACACTTGCGACGACGTTGTTTTCAATTACTCAGGCTATTCTGGCGGCCGAGGTAGGCTGTACATATGTAGCGCCATATGTCAATCAGCTCAAAGTTCACTTTGAGCCAGGGTGCGTCTATGGTATTTTTATTCACTATGGTCTCAAAACTAACATCCAACTAGATTTGTTGACCCAAACAAACTGTTCTCACTGTGCCACCTGATCCAAAGTTATTACAAATCGATAAACGCGGTCACCCAAGTGTTGCCTGCAAGTCTCACATCTACCGATGAAGTGCTGGCTTTGGCCGGGGTGGATCATATCACAGTCGCTCCTCCTCTTCTCCATCTTCTCTCTCTCCCAGACTGCGGTATCCCGGGCTCTGTGTTTGACAACTCTGCGTCAGAGATACCGCATCCGCTGAAACCATTGTACATGAAAGATGAAGCCGCGTATCGCATTGCTTTCACACGGGATTTAGCTGGTGCCAGTGAAGAGAAGCTAAGCCAAGTATGTATTAACAAATTCAATTTTAGAGGCGAAAAAAACTGATCATTAGGTGATAGGCCATTAACATCTTTTGTGATATGCAAGACAAGCTTATTGCTCTTATCAAGTCCAAGTCCGAGTAGCTGGGGTTCGCTACTAGTACATATCTAATGGCCTGTGTTTTTCCTGTTTATGCAATTTTAGCCTCTCTTTCATAGTCTATATGCCGTGTGTGCGCGTAATGTTTTTCTTATTGAATAATCTGACGAATCCATCTCTTACTCCTAATCAATCGTAGATGGCCAATCCCGTCAGACATTCCAAGTCATCTAGAGTCGTACAGTGAGCCAGCCAATAGAACTACAAAACAGCCACCAGTTCGTCCCTTCATGCAAGGCCCAATGCAACAAAACAGCAGCCAATAGAGCCGCCTCGCCGTGCAGCAGCGATCAGCCTTACAATGCGCTAACAAACTCTAAATCGCTCGCTTCCCCGGATTTTCGTCCCGATCGGGAAATTGCACGTGACTTTTCTGTGGGTATTTTTGCAGCACAGACTTTTCCCTTTCCTGCTACTGCACGTCATTCGACTCTTGCCTTCTCTCTCGACAGATTGGGTAGTTTTTGGATATTTCTTCTATACCCGTTTTTATTTCCTGGGGGCTTAGGAACTACTGCACGAGAACAAGAAGAAAATATATCCTTAGTTGCAAGTTCTTTTGTCGCCTGCCGGGTCACCGACGTCCCAAAGCCAACGATTTGTTATCGGAAAGCTGGAATCTTTCGTCTTATGATTCGCAATCAGTCCTAAATTAGATGAAAATGTTTCCTCCGCTGTCGGGAAACCTAGACATCGAAGCCTTGAGTGGCATCCTTGGGTAGGCATCCCTCGACAATCAGCCTGTGCGATTGCATCACTGACAACTACAGATCTATATCCATTGCCTGCTGGGTGGTTGTGTTCTCGCCCCAGATCATCGAAAATTTCAGACGACGATCTGCAGATGGCCTGTCGCTTCTCTTTCTTGCCATCTGGCTGGCCGGAGACGTCTTTAACATCCTGGGATCCGTTCTCCAAGGGGTACTGCCGACGATGATCATCCTCGCGGTATACTACACCCTTGCAGATATCGTGTTGCTGGGACAGTGCTTTTACTACCGTGGATTCACATTGTCTGACAATGTCCCGGCAAAAAGAAAGCCCACCCAAGAGAACGGAGAAGACGTAGAAGAAGAAAGACAAGGAGAGCCGACGGAGAGAACGGGACTATTAAACAATGAAAACGGAAACGGCAACGGAAATGGCCATGCCGGTGACAGACACCACCACCACTCGCAATGGACGCATGTCGATGGCACCCATCTCTCTCCAGTAACACCTTTCGTTGATACCGCTGCGTCGGTTGAAGAAGAAAGCAGCAGCAGCACTCAACCGGCACGCCCAACCTCCAATCTCCAAACAGCTGTACTCAACACTTTTGCCATTGTCCTTGTATGTGCCGCTGGGGTTCTGGGCTGGTATGTGAGCTCCAACTTAACCAGCAACGGCAAAAAAACCAAGCCTGACAATTCCTCGGAACCCCTCACGTTTGATTTCTGGGGTCAGGTGTTTGGCTACCTGTGCGCTGCGCTATACCTAGGCTCGCGCATTCCGCAGCTCCTCCTCAACTACCGCCGCAAATCAACAGAGGGCGTCTCGCTTTTGTTTTTCCTTTTCGCCTGCATTGGGAACTTAACCTATGTGCTGTCGATTTTTGCTTACTCCCCCGTTTGTCCTTCCCATCATCATATTTGTGGACCAGGCGAGGCGTCGGCGATTTACGGGAAATATATTCTTGTAAACCTGTCGTGGCTGGTGGGCAGTTTGGGCACTTTGATTCTTGACATGGCTATTTTTGTGCAGTTTTTCCTGTATAGGCAGGATGATATGGATGATTGGGAATAATTTACAACAAAAGTTTTGGGTTTAGATAGACAGGAAGTGATATACTAGTTACGTTTGATTTGTAAATAGATGTTATCTAGTGATTTTATCGATCTACGTTTTTTGAGGTGCAGTTTTGATTCTATTTTATTAACAAAAAGCCTACTGCTTTAGGCTGCATCTATCAATTTATGTAAAACTTAAATACAGACGTCCCAAAAACATATCTTATGGGACGGGCTATGCATCAGTTCACATCTCTAAAGGTTATATGCACTATATACATCAATATACCATCGTTTCCTAAAGTTTAAAACCACCAGGTTGGATCTTCTGGAAGAATCCCTTGGGATCGACTCTGGCGCTGACAGCCTTCAGATTCATGACACTGGCTTCGCCGTACGATTCAATGACTTCCTGTGTAGAGTCCGCATAGTTGTAGTAGATCCACGGGTTCAATGCGTTCGCTTTCGTTGCCGCTTCCGTAATTTGTGAAAACAGAGATCTCGACGTCGACACCATCGTCTCGTCCGAGGCAGCGTCCGTGTAACTAGCCGTGAGTGTAAAAACGACCAGCGGTCCGTCGGCGGGGTCGAGTCCGAGGGAGTTTCCGCCGTTGGTTTTGCCCGCGGTAATCATGGATTTGGCAACGGGCTGGGAAGTCAGGGAGTAGACGAGATTTTCTACTCCTTCCACTGTAGGTATTGTTGCGTTCCAGAGCTGATGAACCTGCTGAAGGAGGGATCTATCGGCTTTGATAGTAGCAGTGATGGATGTCTCGCTGAAAACATGTAGTTAGGATTTATGTTCACTCGGGGACCCCATTTGAAGAAACTTACCGGAGACCGTTTGTTTGGTACGTGCTCAACTCGTCAGACAAAGTAGTTAGATTCGAAATTGACGTCCCTTTGACGTACGCGGAGATGGCTGTGAAGTTCTCATAAACAGGTGGGGCGCTAATAGCCTCAGTGTACGCAAAATTGACCGAGGTAACTGCTGTTCTGGATGCTGCATCATAGATGGTTGTCACGAAAACGTTTGACTTGGGGTCGAAATCGGGGTTGACGACAAAGTAATAGAAGGCGTCGAGCAATGCAGGGCTGTGGGCCCCTAGGTAGTAGTTCATGCCACCAAAGTAATTGCCCAGTTTGAATGTCTTCATGTCGAAGCGAGTGATTATGCCAAAGTTGTTTGCGCCACCCTTCAGGGCCTTGAAGAGATCTGAGTTTTCGTGCGCGTTGGCATTCGCAATCTTACCATTCGCCAGTACGATTTCAAAATTCTGTACCGTATCGCAGGCGAAGCCATACTGGGGTCCAAAGTAAGAGATTCCGCCTATCAAGAATTAACTTCATAAATCCCGAGCGAGTGAGCGGGAGCTTTGGCTGTATTACCTCCGGCAGTCAAGCCGCCCACTCCAATATCGGATTCACGACCACCCACGACCGCCAATCCATCGGCACTGAGAGTCGAGTAAACAGGACCCCAGCGCGCACCGGATCCAACATAGGCGACACTCTTATCGGAATTCAGTGTCGTGGTGTTGATGTAACCTAGGTCAATAGCGACGCCGGCATCGATGTTGGAAATACCCACAACGGTGTGATGGCCACCACTGCGAACCGAGAAAGGGCAGATTGGTTTCTTGTAGTTCAGAACACCCAGCGCCTTGACAACATCGGAAACTTCCTGGGCGGATGTCGGCTTGACATAGCAATACGGGGCCAACTCCCCTTGTTGCGCCGCAAAGTACGTAGAGGCTGATTCTTCGTAGCCGGTGCTGTTCGAGTAGAAGACCTTGTCCGACCCGATGGCCAATTGCAATGCGGGGCACTGCAAATATCAGCGTCGAACACACACATCACTCGCGCACCGCGAAAACATTGGAAAAGGCAATAAATCCTTCTGGTCAGGGGAGGGCAAACGCAGTCCAGCAAAGTTACATACACAGGCTTCTCGGCTGGCTTGAGAGAGGGGAAGCAGGGCCGCTGCCCAAAACAGCCATGCACCAGCGAATCGACCCATTGCTCAATTGCCAATTGACTCAATCTGCAGGCAGAAAGGAAGAAGCGCGTTCGCCCGCTGGGGGGAAGAACGGTCGATGTCGTCGGCGGTCACGTGGCGCAGTCTGTCGGACAAAGAAAGCGCTCTCGGCCGCAACTTCCCGTTTTCTTGCAAGAACTCTACGCACTTGAATCGATCTGTTCCGATCGGCAAACAACGACATGATCTCGTCAATATATAAGTGACTCGCAGCCTGGATCGTGCGCGATGTAAGACTTAGCCCGAACGGTGCCACTTGGTGCTGGGGCGGCTTCGATGTTGGTTCTAGAAGGAAAAAAATGCACCAATAGTGACGGTGAAAAACACGGCAAAGTGGAGAGAACATCGAAGGCGCTTCAAAACGTGAGAACGGGCGTTACATATTTTCGTATCTGACGACGCCTTGGCCGCTTTGATCCTTCCGCACTAACTGCCTGCTAGAAACTATCTAGTTAGGTGCTACTACGTAGCCTATTACGGGCTGATGACTGCAATTACGACTGATCCTCTGAGCTCTCTTGTCATCCCGGGTTTAAACTTCCACCGCGTTCCACCCTAACATTCCCGCCACCTTGAGCGCCCTCTGTTAGCGGGATGAAGTCGTCTGGGTCGGTGCTTGAATAGTGGCCCTTGGAGGATCCCGTCTTGGCAGTATTGGTGCTGTCTCCGCGTGTCCGTGTCCGCGTTCGTGAGGAGAAGATCCGAGAACGCAAGCTCTGGAAGAAGTGTGATCCCACTAGCTTGGCTCGCACCAAGAAGCCCGGTAACGATGGCATGCAGGCCGCAACGATTGCCAGGTTTATCTCAACGATTCTACAAAGAAGGAAGTCAGCACACAATGGTGAGAAGGAGAGGAAACGGCAAGGCCAGACTTACGTGAACTCGGACGAGAGCGAACCATACCAGTACTTGTCTTCTCGGTTCAAAGTAATCGCGGTGATGATGAGACGGGCAATTGAGACCGCGCAGGCAACAAATCCAGCCAGGAAGATGACGAGAAGTCCGATCCTCTGCCGTCGCGATACTTGGAGTTTGACAAGGTATGGCAGGGGGAGAAATAGAACGTAAAAATCCGAGGCGACGTTTAAAGCGCCCTGAAAGATGGTGACACCGTAGATGCTCGAGCACGGCGATGTCTCCAGAGCCTCTGAGTTCGTACACTCCACCAAGTACACAACCTGGACACCGAGATAGGCAATATAAAAAAGGGTAAAGAACACGCCGCCGACCCAGACTGCCACGCGCACCGCCCGATGGACGCCAAATAACCGATGATATAACAGCAAGATGGATAGTTTCACAAAGAATATCACGACCGGGTAAATAATTGACGTCCCAGTCAGTCGCCGAACATTCGACACCGATAGGAGCGTCAAGGCGTGGATATCCCACAGGTGTCTCCCATAGCCCAAGTGTAGATTGCTAAGCATGATGGCCGAATGGGCAATGGATGCGATAGCAGCAATTGCGCAAGTGTCTATAAAAGAACACGAAGTACTTGTTAGCAATAGAATCCCGAAGACCCAAGGAAACACCTACAGTCCTCCCATCCGATTTTATGCACAGTATGAGCCTTTCCATACAAACGGACAGCAACAATAGGGACCATCAAGGCAAGAAAGACGGTGTTCAAGGCGATGAGGGCAGTATCCCGCGACACTGGATCGACGAAATTCGGCGTTGTCCCGTTAGGCGGTGTCATGGCGGGGACGTTCGCCAGGTCGGGGGGGACGCCATTGTGAGACATCGCGACCGCGATGACTGAGAAATGCCTCACCAGGTGCGATGCGATCAATTCTCCGAGATCATGAACGCGAAGAAGTCGAAGAAGACGCAGGCTCTTCAACAGCGGTGTTGTCGGCTAGAGGAACGGCCGATCACCAACTTAATTAATCCTATCGGCCGTTGGGATCACGCGGTCCTCGTGGCCTTTGGCTGGCGCACTGCACACTGCAGACCAACTTAATTAGGCCTCCTTCGCAAGCTCGGACGATAGAAATTAATCCAGCGGGGGCCGATTTTCAGCTTTCTCGAATTCCTCAGTCCAGACGAGGAGCGAGGGTGGGGCCAGGACACTTCGTCATGCATTGACTAGAAGCCAATCGCGAAACGCAAATTCAACCCAACGGGAAGAACCGCCGGTACGGATGGTACCACGTCACAGCCTTACACCGTAAGTTTACCAAGTTACAGGGTTCTTCCTGCGGGTCCGTATTATAAACGCCAATCAACGACTCTAAGAAGCATGACCCGCCTTAGCGCACGGTTAAAAAAAGTTAAAACTTAAGCGCAATACGTACCATGGTACGCGGTACTCGGTACCTACAGAACCACCGGTCCATCTCACCAGCACGAGGCGCTTGAAGCCTGTCGATCTGTCGGGCTTATGGGAGCCAAGCGTTTCTATTGGGCCAGCCTCACACACCCTGGTATCGCTAAAATTAGTCCGGCTCTACAAGGAGTAAGTAGGCTGTTACGCACCTCGTATTGAGTCCGTTGACGTGAGAGAAAATAGAATCCCACCAATGCTGGAGCCGGGATTGTTCCCGGGTCCTTGACAACATACGGGGCTGTGTTACACCCCTCTTTGCACCGTCACTATCTGTATCATCTCGTTACATGTCCTGATTGACGGTGGCTTACTACCGTTACTACGTACCACTCAGCCGTCCCTGCCGTCTTTTTTCCAGTTCGGATGATTGATAGGCGGTCGCCGTAGTTTGCACATCCTCTTGCATTATTATTAAACCCGGCAACCAAAAAAATCCCCGCCCCGTCTAGTCAAATGGGGCCATGCAAGCTAACTGGTTAACCACGTTGCTTAGGATGACTTGCAATTACATGGGGCCCCTGCTCACGTCAATCAACCTGCAGTGCCGTGCACGCGGACCTCGAACGATCTCTGTAATAGGACCAACTCAAGGCAGATTTGTTAGGTAGCAAAGCAGCGCGGCGAAATGAGATCGTGCGATTAGCAGCTGTGTATATCTGCAGAAGTCCAGGCTGCAGATCTATTTCTGGTAACGATTTCTACCTCTCTTTGAAACACAAACATTTTACTACTTGCCGATCCAAGTGTCACCGCCATTCGACATTTTGAAGTTGTTCGCTATTACATACCATTCACGCAAGTGATGGAGTATCTCTTGCTTGCAAGCCCGCAGGGCTTTCTTTTCGTCTTTTTCATTCTCGCATTCGTCGTTCTCAAATCATGGAAGATCGCAACATCGTCTTCTGGAGAAATTGAGAAATCATTCCTTACATCCGGGATATCCGGGAAGATCGAAAACATAGTTACCATTTTGAGGTTTTTCGTGTCAGGCCCGAGCATTATCATGGATGGTTACGCAAATGTGAGTTTGCTTTCCCCAGATCTTAAAATATCAGGCAAATACTAAAATAGGCTTGCAGAATAAAAATGCACCATACGTTGTGCAAACACAAGGCAAGGATTTGGTGATTGTATCGTCGGATAATCATATCAAAGAGCTTCTGGAAGCTCCCGAAACACAACTTTCTCTCCATGCAGTGGCCAAAGATGTATGCTTATTTATTTATTTTCCTTGTCGCATTCGATCTTATTATTGACCACAATTACAGTTATTTAAACCCAAATACACCATGTATGAGTTTGACGTGCATGACGAAATGGCGGCGAACGGCAGCATGCATTTCCGAGTCCTACGCACACTCCTTACCTCGAACCTGCCCCGCATGCTCCCTGAGCTGCATAGTATGATGCAAAGGGAATTTGGAAAAGAAGTTTTGCAAGGGTATGCAAAAACAGATGGTACATTGCTCTCTCTTCTTGCGATTATAGAAAGTTGTCCCTAATTTATTAGAATGGTCGCGGATACCTACATTTGACGTCGCCAAAAGACTCGTGGCACGAATCAACAGCTACCTATTTGTGGGCAAGGATCTTAGTAAGTATACTCCTAATGGAGCGAATATTAGTGACTTTTTACTAACAAGCTTGAAAAAGCCGAAAACCCAGAGTACCTCGAAGCGGCGCTGGCTTACCCGCAAGAGGTTTTCGTGACCGGGGAGATTCTGCAACTTACTCCTGAGTTCTTAGCGCCGTAAGTCTATGTCAAACATTAATATAAAAAATTTCTCATACTAACTTCTCAAGACTGGTTACTTCTATTTCTACAAAACAGGGGAAAGCATTAAAAACCATGCTGCGGTATCTTTTCCCGATCGTCGAAGAGAGACTTCGGCAACGAGAAAAGGGCCTTCTCCCTAGCCAAAGACCAGTAAGCATACCGTCTATAGAAGTTATATCAAGAAGGATACGGGGGATTCTAACTTCACTCTAGCTCGATTGCCTTCAATGGATTATAGATTCGTCGCCTACGAAAGAAAAATGGGATGCCAAAAAAGTTGTCCAAGAAACGCTGGCGTTGTGGTTTGGATCTGTGCATCAACTTTCCATGGTGAGTGGGTTACTTCCATATAACAACAAGCAATAGCTAATCAAAAATTTCCTTCAAGGCATTTGTTTACGCACTTTATGATCTTGTTGACAACCCTTCCTACATCACTCTTCTGCGAGACGAACTCGCATCCGCACCTGATGGCTGGCTGTCATCTCTCAATGACCTCCCTCTACTTGACAGCTTCCTCAAGGAGTCAACACGATTGAGCCCTTCTGATAGCATCTCGCTTCGACGAAAAGCACTAAAAACATTCAAGTTTAGTGATGGCACGGTTGTACCCAAAGGGTCCTGGGTGTGTGTGCCCCAGCGGGCCATTCAGAGAGATGCCGCCTACTACCAAAACCCCGAGCAGTTTGATGGGCATCGGTTTATCAACCAGGGCAGTGTTTTGACCGACCTTGATGCAAGGTTTCCGTTTTGGGGGCTGGGAAAGCGCGCTTGGTACGTTCAAATGCGGAAAGAGTCCACGATATACAACTCTTGCTAACTTTTATTACTAGCCCTGGGAGATTCTACGCCGTGGGGATTCTAAAGATGATGGTAGCCAGTGTGATTGAACAGTACGACATCGATATAGACCAGACAACGAGTCCCGAAGACCGGATGTTTTGGTGGAGATCAGCGATTATACCCAAGTCTACGATAGAGCTTAGAGTGTACGAGCGGCAACAGACACGTGCATGAGATGTGACCTAGAAATAGAGTTCTATATTTATATATTTCAATGTTTCGTTAGCAACGCGTTATGATACCATATTTGTAGATTGTCGCACTAATTACTAGAAAGAGGACATAGCGAAATGATCAGCACGCCCAGGTGCGGTACAGAACTATAATCTAGACTTAAAATCAGCCTAACCTGCGAGCGATCGGAGGTTACACCTGAAATGGCTCGGAGTACGTGCGTGGCGCTTTAATTGACTCTGACGCTGACAGGGCCAAGCGTGGGGGCTGTTATATCCGGTATTCCCCCGTAAGGTACGTACTACGTATTTTTGCATGATTGATTACTAGCGCCAGAGCGTATTTCTTCCCGGTTTGCGTTAGCCGACATCAAAGCTTCATCTGAGCGTTGACTGCGTTCCACTGTGGCATTGCTTCTTGAAGCTTGATGAATTCCTATTCCAGCGTGTTCCCCAATCTCAATCTGACCACGACCGCCCAACATGGAAAGCGAACGCCAGCCCTTTCCTCTGGCGGCGTTTGTCGCCTTTGAGCTTCTTTTGAGCATTCCCCTGGCGCTGCCTCTCGGCCAGCCTGCGAGACTGGGTTTCTTCTTGGTCCTGGGTTTACTATATTTTAACATTATAACTTCCACCACTGGCACTCCGTCCGGTGACTGGTCTCTGGGCTTAGCCATCACGCCTCAATTGCTCAAAGCCCTCGACATCTTTGTGCTTAACCGAGCCGAAGCGGTATTCCGTCGCAATGATGCTTTGGACGCCGATCCGGTAGCGTTCGGCTTCTGGAAGAAACTTGGCTGGGCGACTGAATTGATCCATACACCCCGAGGCGTGGGCTGGAATTGGGAGATTCCATACGTTTGCTACGTGGATACTGAGTCTCGCAGGTTGGTTTTATGTCCCTGGTTCAGACGTTG
The DNA here is from genome assembly GCA_001939245.1 of Talaromyces wortmannii. NCBI lineage: Eukaryota > Fungi > Ascomycota > Eurotiomycetes > Eurotiales > Trichocomaceae > Talaromyces > Talaromyces wortmannii. The sequence continues at coordinate 157,867 of MJVA01000598.1, forward strand.
TATCGGTTTCTGACAGCCTTTAGCTCCTATCTTCGCTCTCGATTGCCACGCATTGTTTTGTATTATCTGGCTCTTGATTTTCTGGGAAACTACATTCCCAACTCGACCTCTCAGCCAATACCGACTAGCCAACCATTCAGCTCTGCTGCCATTATCCCAACATGGTCATATGCGGTAAGCATTTACCTGCATCTTTGGCTGGTTCACACCATCCCGGCCACGGTTTTGGTTGCTCTGGGGATCGGCAAATCATCCTCTTACCCGTATGTTATGGGACCCATTGGCGCGATGGCATCAATCCGATGTTTTTGGGGTCGTACGTTTCATCAGGCTGTTAGACGCCAGATCACCAGTGTGGGCGACTTCGTGTGTCGAGTATTGCTCGGGTTACGCCAAGGAGGGTTCATCAGCGCCTATGCAAAGCTTGCAATCGGCTTCGCAATTGGGGGTCTCACCCATGCTGTCGGAGGCTGTATGGCAAGTTCCGACGGTTCCTGGGTTGATAAGACAGGCGCTCTTCGGTTTTTCTTGTATCAGTTTTACGGTGTTGTTATAGAAGACCTTGTTATCGTCCTCTGGAGGTCTATTAGAGGAGGCACCGATTGGCGCAACAACCATATGGATGGCGGGAAGTTAAACTATGGAAAAGACTTTCAATGGTGGAGGCTGGATAATTTTGAAATGATTCTAGGGTATCTTGTTGTTCTGGTATGGTTTACACTCACCTTGCCGCCGTATGTTGAGAATATGCGCCAGGTTGGCATTCTTGATCCGCGATTAGCGCCTGTACAGATATTTAGCCAGCTATAGATGAGTGCTTATTACGAAAAGCAGGATTACAATAATAATAATAATGTCGAACATCGAGCATATAGTATGTAGTTGGCCCGATTGGGTTAATGATTTCCTGCGTATCGTACCGTTACATAAGCGGGTATAAATTACACAGCACCTTTTCGCTTTCTCACCTGTCGCTCCTCATCCTTGGCCTTCGACACTTCAAATTTATTTCCTTCCTTTCGCCCAGTAGGGCTAATCCGCGAAAGATGATTCTCGACACATTTTCCCTGCTGTTCAATTCCTCCGTTTCAATATACTTAGGCGCCATACTCTGCGCGTTCCTCCCAGCCCTGCTATGGCGATTTATCTACTTTCGGATTCAAGATTGGCGATATCCTGATGAGCCACGAGAATTCCCAAACTGGATTCCAGGTACAATTCACGGGTCTTGCGCTGTTACCAGACTTGCACCACCATGCGCAGTCTTGAACTTGTGCGCTAAGGACATTCACAGTTCTCGGGCATGCGATATCCTTCTTTAAAGACTCCCATGGAACATTAACGGCTGGCCGGTGAGATTACGCGCATCAAACTGTCGGAGAATTCTTTTAATAACATTGATAGGGAGTACTTCAAAAACACGAGACAGCCATTCTCGCTGACCATTGCGGGTCAGAAGATGTATATTTTGACATCGCCGCAAGATGTAACAGATGCCTACAAAAATACCGTAGCACTTACATTTGACGGCTTTGTGCGTGATATCATGGTCGACTTTGAGGCATCACCGTCCGCTGTTAAGAAGATGTGGCTGCTTCCCCAGAGTGGTGGCGCAGGGTACCAAAGTCGTACTGTTGAGAATCCTAGCAAAAAATGCCTGGCCCAACTTACTCGAGACTTTCACCACCAGCAACTACTTCCTGGACCGCACATGACTGATATTGGAGATAAATTTCTCAAATATATCAACAACTCCCTTCGATGGGAGAATATATCTGGAGGCTATGTTTCCAAAGAGGTCAACGGACAGACCAAAGAAATAAACCTCAAGGCTTGGTGCGGTGATGTACTCTTAGAGGCTGCTACGAGAGCGTTTTTCGGAGACACCCTTCTCCAGATCCGACCAAATCTGTTTCGCCATTTTTTCGAATTTGATGACAATAGCTGGATGTTGGTATACAAATACCCACGTGCCCTAGCAAAGGGAATGTATGCCGCCAAAGACGCCACAGCCGAGGCGTTGACTGAGTATTTTAAACTACCACGCGACAAGAGACCAGGGGAAGCTTGGTTTGTAAGGACATTGGAGGCTGAACAGAGGTCATTGGGAGTCAGTACAGAAGATATTGCTCTGTTAATGATGATGGTGTACTGGGTGTATGAACTGTTCCCCCTTCTCTATGATTTCAGAATGCGTTTTCTAATGAAATATCATAGGGTGAACTCGAATACGTATAAAATGTGCTTCTGGATTTTCTCATACATTCTTTACTACCCCAGATTCTTGAATGCTATCCGCGAAGAGACTCGAGCAGCCTGCGAAGGAAGAGACGATGTAGACATGACGCATCTTCTTGAACGCAGCCCTTATCTCAATGCAGTTTTTGACGAGGTGATGCGCCTCACCAACTCGTCTAGTTCGATCCGAAGAGTCGACGCCGAAGTGCGGATCGGAGGACTCAAGCTCCGCGAGGGAACCAACGTGCTTATTCCATACCGACAACTGCACTTTAATGAAAACGCCTTTGGCAACGATGTACGGATGTTTAATCCGGACCGATTTCTGAACAATAAGTCGCTCAACCGAAACCCGAGCTACCGGCCTTTTGGCGGGGGGTCTACCTACTGTCCTGGCCGTTTTATTGCGCGACAAGAGGTTGTGGCGTTTGTTGCTCTTGTGCTATACCGTTATGATATTACGTTGGCGGGGTCAGATGCAGGGTTCCCAGCGATAGAAGAGATGAAGCCTTGTCTTGGGGTTATGGGACCAGTTGATGGCACTGATCTGCCAATAAAACTTTCTCTAAGAAAGAATTCTTGATGTAATTACTTCTGGGTTAAGAAATAGAAAGTTATTTTTTTTAATAAGATTTGAACATGATTGTCCGGAGTATAATAATATTATTACATTCAATGTTGTGTTGCCATATGTAGACTAGCTCAAACCTTCACGTAAAAGTTCCACTGGGTCCACATCCACACGGTGGTGGAAAAAGCCACTGTAAAAGGCACAGCCAAGCCCTTGCGCATACTCGCCGTGCCGTACGCCAGCCACTCGGTGCTAAAATGGCCCAGCGCAATTGCATATGTCCAGAAAGCCATTGTGTAAATGTCACCGTTGGTGATACGATAGGCGGCATAACTGCGGACCACAGTAGCCAGCAGGGTCCAGGTACCAAACAGTCGCCCGCCCAGACCCGTCACCTCTGCCGAAGAAACTGGGCCCTGGTATGTGCGGCGTGGGATATCAGTGGAGACGTAGCATCCGAGTGTGTTGAAGATAGAGGCGGCAGAGGTCTAGAGCATGTAAATTACAGCGCAGTGCGAGTTATTAGCCCCAACTTACAAGGAGGAGCCAGTACGGCAGCAGGCCGTCATGGGCAGGAAGCCATCTCGAGGCCATGACTGATAGAGGGTGCGAAGGAGACTAGACACTGCAACAGTGCAAAGTGTAATTGTACCAAGGTTGTCAATGGTTGGCGCACGGTTAGGGGGCCGAAAAAGGCAGAGCGGGTGGATTGAACTTGTGGCTTTAAATAATATATGTATGCTCCGTCTGTCAATCACAATGCTATTCTTCGGTGTCTGAGCCCTGCAGGGTTGACCGAGTCCAGCCGTGTATGTAGGGTCTCTGACATCTGTTGCTTTTAATAGTTGGCGCAAGCAATAATGAATATCACTGCGTAGCCGACGACTAGTGTGCGGCTGTGGATAGGTAGCGGGGTGGATCATACAGTTTAGCTATTACCGCTAGTGTACTGTCACAACTTACAAGGGCGTCCGTCACGTACATACAGCCCCCACGAGTCCCACGATGCCCCACAGGGCCTGACGTGCCGGTGTCTGACCCAGGGCTTCCTTTGTCCCATGCGCAACTCTAAATTTAGGCTTCCGGACTCCCGACCTCGCCGAGATGCCCCGATTAGGCCTAGCAGCGATCACCCTGGTTCCTGCCGTCTCCAGCTCTCCCCGTGCCGCCCCTTTTGATATTACTGCTGCCTTCCTTCGCGGAGCTCTAATATCTCCGACTTCAACCACATCTAAACAAGCTCAATATCATCATGTCAGCGTCCCCGTCATCCATCACATCGGCTCTTGTCGTCGGCGGCTGCGGCTCTCTGGGTCGTCAAGTCGTGAAGCAGCTGCTCGCGCTTGAGCCGCCACCCGCTAAAGTTTCTGTCTTTGATGTCAGATCGCCGACGCCAGAGCAGCGCCTCTCCTCGGTCGAATATCATGAGGTTGATATCACTGCCAGGGACCAGGTTGATGCTGCCCTCGCCAAGGTCCAGCCTCAGGTTATTATTCACACAGCCTCGCCTCTCCCGACTCTCTTAGATCTTGACCTCTACTTGAGGGTTAACGTTGAGGGCACCCGCAATCTTGTAGAATCTGCCAAGGTAAGCTCGGCGTCCTTTTATATATATATAAAAGTAATGCTCATCCCTCAATAGGAAGCAGGCACAAAAGCTTTTGTGTACACTTCAAGTGCCTCCGTGGTTCATGATTCAGTCAGCGACCTGATTGAGGGCGACGAATCTCTTCCTCTTGTTTACATCCCTGAACAAAAAGAAGTCTACTCGCACAGCAAGGCGCTTGCCGACCAGCTCGTGCTGGATAACAATGGCACCACGCCAGGCAGCATGCTCACTACCTGCATCCGCCCGTCGGGCATATTCGGTGAAGGCGATGAGGGTCCAACCAAATCAATGGTTGAAAACGCCGCAGCTGGCAAGCTTCGATTCACAATCGGAGATGGAAAGAATCTGTTTGATTTCACGTTTAATGAAAATGTTGTCTACGCCCATATCCTAGCTGCTGAACGTCTCCTGCAAAGTCAGATCACGCCACCGACTTCGGAGGATATGCGTGTTGCCGGACAGGGATTCTTGATTACGAATGACGAACACATCCCGTTTTGGGATTTCGCGCGAGCTATTGGCGCTGCAGCAGGTCACCCCACCAAGCCAGAGGAAATCAAAGTCATTCCAAAATTGATGGGTCTCATCATGGCTACTATTGCGGAATGGGTGGTGTGGGCGACCTCGTTTGGACGCAGAAAGGCCCGGATGAACGTCGTCGGCATTCGGTACAGCTGTATGACGAGGACTTACCGAATCGACAAAGCCAAGAAGGCGCTGGGGTACCGGCCTCTAGTGAGTTTGAAAGACGCTATTCAGCGGGCTGGAGGGTCTTTCAACGAGGCTGCGAAAAAAGCTGTGTAGTGTATGCAGGACGCGCGGCGTTTAATGAAACCTTTGGCAAACCTGCAACTACCCGAACATTGTTCAACTACCCGAGCGATTTTTTATTTATTATTTTTTAATGTCCGATTACCCGAATACTAATACGCTCCCGGAGTTTTACCGATAGAAAAAAAAGGGAATTTTGATTAATGGAATAATTTGCGCAGCGTATCCTGCCTGGCGTATTCATTCAGCTCCTGCAATTTGATGGCGCAGCTCAGTGCTGTCAGCTACATATCCATATGAATGTGTCATCAAAGCAGCTTTGTGTTTTCTACTCAATGTGATTGGAAGCCTTTCGGACACTGATTACCATTGTGATGATCGTTGACTGGCCAATAAGCATCTGATCCTGCAAAGGCCAATTAAACCTTTGTGGAGCGACCAAACTTACCGCTACTCCCAAAGGGGGAGTATTACACAGAAACTAGTACGTAACTACGTACTATGTAATGTTACGCACGTACATACCAATTAGAGTTAATTAAAGGTAACATTCGGGAATGTCGTTACGTCTTTCTTGCTTGCTTCTCCGTCCGTATCTTGTCGCAAAAAAAAAAAAAAATAGAAGGTCTTCGCATTTGCGCATACGCGTCCAAATGGACGCCAGCTTCCGCACCGTCGCCATTACTCTGGCGGTGCTGTACGTGCTCTTCAAATGCGCCTGCTTTATTCGCAACTACACAATCGCGAGACGCAGCGGCTTCCCTGTCTATATCTCACCAGTGCTATCCAAAAGCGTCGCGTGGCTGATCCTGGGCCCAACATTCCAACTCCAATTCGAAAAGTGTTTGCCACAGTGGATTTATGGGCGCTTGGATTTTATCATCAGTGGGTGGGAGGTTCGATGGAAGGGGAAAATGCACCGCCGGCCGGGCAAGACTTTTGTTGTCGTGACTCCTGATGAATGCTCTCTATGGTAAGTCAAACAATTATTTACCAATATTTGTCTAATTAGATGCAAAAAAGGGTGGGAGACCCTGCTCTGGGGACTACGATTTTGCAACGAAGAAAGGATTTCCTTCAGCCACCAATTGTGGGACAGTTCCTCGGGCTTTTTGGCTCGAATTTGGCCCAAGTGAGTCGCAGCATGTCAGCGTATGCATAGTGAGATTTCCATGTGCTAATACATCCCAGTCCAATGGAGAAGACTGGTTAGTGACCGTAATGCCGTACTGTCAGACGTATACTCACTAATCAAAAATAGGCAGCGCCAGCGCCGAATAATCGCACCCAATCTAAACGAAAATATAATGGAATCAGTCTGGGAGGAAACATGCCGACAATCGCAATCAATGCTGGAATTCTTGGTAAAGAACCCCGGTGGCCAGACTCTAGGCGGCCTCCGGAGCATTGCTATCAATGTGCTAGGGCAAGCTGGGCTGGGACATAACCAACCATGGTCCCCGGACTTTGTTCAAAGCCTAGGAACAAACTGGGAGGGGGCCAGGGTTGCATATTTCAAAACCATTGCAAGGGTGACTGATCGATTTATTGAGGCCGTGCTCGTTCCCACATGGCTGAAGAAAATGCCGTTCATGTCCGAGTCCATGCAGCTTCTTGGGCGCGAAATGGAAAAGGTTCCAGATTACTTAAAGGAAATACTCAGCGAAGAACACAAAAAAGCTGCCTCCGGGGACTCCAAACCCCATAATAATTTATTGGATCTTTTGGTCCATTTCTCGGGTAGCGAGAACAAGGCAGGACTTAGGCTGTCCGAAGACGAGATTGGCGGTAATCTCTGGGTCTTTACGGCTGCTGGGTTTGATACAGCGGCGACTGCAATGGGATATGCAGTTATTCTACTAGCTGTGTATCCAAAATGGCAAGATTGGGTTAGGGAAGAGCTTCAGCAGATAGAATTGAAAGGAAAATACACCGAGGTATTCCCTCGTTGCCAGCGGACACTGGCACTCCTAGTAAGCTTTTTAACATTTTTTTCTCATATTTTGTTTTCAGCTTAGCAGTCGTTACTAACCAAACTTGGATAGATGGAAACAATGCGCCTTTTCTCACCCTCCATCCACACCACACGAACCGTTAACGAGCCACAGCAAGTAGCCGACACGACGGGAACTCACATGCTGCTACCTTCTTTTGACATCTACATCTCTGCCCAATCCATCCACAACGACCCAGACATCTGGGGCGACGATGTGCAAGAATTCAACCCTGCAAGATGGCTGGACGATGCCGGTCAAGTCATCACGCCTGCAAAGGGGACGTATCTCCCTTGGTCAGGTGGACCGCGAATCTGCCCCGGGATGAAGATGGCACAAGTCGAGTTTGTTGCGGTATTTGCTACTGTTTTCCAGAATACGCGGTGTGAACCGCTACAGATAGAGCAGGAAACGCAGGAAGAAAGTCGGGCGAGGTTTTTGGATTCGATGGATAAGTCGATTCCGAAGTTGACTTTGCAAGTAAAGGATCCTCACAAGATACAATTGCGATGGATTCCGAATGTGGCAGGTTAGTGCTTCTGTAAGAGCAGTGCCGGTTTCTCTTGTACATAAAAATTAATGGTTTACGCCTACTACTTGTATTTATTGCACATGGTTAATTAGATGTCCATAAAGTTTCAGCAAGTTTTAATGATTTTGGTAACCCTAAAAAGCTTCACAAAGCTACAAAATAACCTAAACTCCAGCCTGCTGCCTACCCTGCATGACAAAATGCTATCAAAATCAACCCTCCAGGATAATTATCCGCGAAGCAAGGAAGAAAAGATGCTCAGTCACTCGATGGCGGATGAACAGCCACCTTATCTTTTGCTACTTCATCCCAGTTCGTACTCAAGGCAGTCCCCTGGCTTTCATAATAACTCTTCATCATGGCGCGCTGGGTGTCAGGATCTGAGTTCGCATAGAGCTTTTTGAAGAACGAGTCCACAGCATCACCACCGCCATATTCTGAATCGGCGTCGGAGTCAGAACCGGCTTCCGGGTCTGTGCCATCCTTGTCTTTTGAAGCAGACTTTTTGGCCTTGTCATCTGAGGTTTTCTCTTTCTTCTTTGTCAGGTCTGTTGCGAGTTTGTCCCAATTCTTGACTCCGTGTTTGGATGAAGTGGGATATGACGGTCCAGTATTAGCTTGGGAAATCTGAGTCATGGGAGCTGAGATAGGCTTGCTCGTCGCCAATGCAGACCCTTCCAGAGACCCCCACTTTTGTCCTGGTGCTTGTTTACGAAGCACGACCTCGATTTTCGTAGAGAGAACATTAACCTTTGACTGTGTGGGGTCAATAAGAGCATATAGAGGTTCCAGGTTGAACGAAAACGTAGACCCTGTCGATACTGGGAACTCGAGAGACACCTAGTATAGCATTAGTATTGACATTCAAAGCTTGTATTTAACCGGGGCTAGACGTACAGACTCCTCTTGTAGCTCCGTTTCCAACTGATCCTTATTCACGTTTTTTGCATATACCGTCACAACCACTGAGTCGTGTGACTGATACCACTCATGACGAACTTTGGGTGCAGCAGGTGCAGCAGGTGCAGAGGGTGCGGCAGTGGGGGCGCCTGGACCAGCGGTGAAAGGCGCACTAGATCCTGGGCCAGCTACATCCAACTTGGTCTCTTTTGTTTTCTCTGTTGTTGGTGTGCTGTCTGGGAGCTCTTCGACGATCCCCGAGGTTGTTGAGGCGGTTAGTTGGGCCTTGAGGCTCTTTCGAAGCTCTTGCTCGGACGGGACTTTAATATCCGGGTACTCGCTAATCGTCACGACAAGTTTCTGATCGTCCTTTTCTAGCTTGTTGAGCCGTCCCTGGATCTTTATTTTCCAGATTGATAGCTCGTTCTCCTGTTTCTGCGACGCTTTCTGACTCATCGCAGCCTGAACCTGAGCGGATTTATCTGCGTGCTTTTGTTTCCCCAGCCCAAGCTTTTCCGCAAGAATGTCGAACAAGAACCCTGAATTTCCATACTGCTCTAGCTGAAACAAGACAATCGCACGACGCATTTGGGCGTCGATGATGAGCTCTCGTTTCCCACGCTCACGGGCTAGCGCGAGAGCAAGCTCAGCGTCCCGCAGCGCAGCGTTGAAGTCCGGTCCACCATCACTTTTGCGACGAGAGTAGCTTGTCGAGCGTTTGATCCAATAGCCAGGTGCGCGGGGCAGTTCGATCAAGGCGTTTGTGTATTGTTTAATGGCTTCGCCCCAGTCGGACACCGCGGCGGCTTTGTCGCCCTCTGTAGCTGCGTTCATCGTGGAACCTTGTTTATGAGGTGCGGGGAAGTTGTAAGAGCTTTTTGACGAGATTAATATTCGAGTAGATAATAGAGTCTTCTTTCTGTGGAAGGCCTATGCCACGTAGAAGCTCATCCAGAGAAGCGCTAGTTCAGTGAAAAAAGGATTTGAGGTTTGACTCATGAAGTGAGTGTTGAGTTGGTGACGAATGTTCCAGGCGGATTCTATTGCCTTCTCCGCACCGCGGGGAGCTCCCAGCACGTGATTCGTGCGACGTCTTTGTCCTGGTTAATTATTTGATTCAGCAAAGGAAAAGAAACATAATTATTATTAGAGCTATCCTAATAGAAGCTATGGTTATTAGAATTACGCCTTGTCAGCGATTAAAATAGATCGTCGTTGCCGAATTTCTGCGCATACAGACCTAAAGCTCGGATAGGCCAGTACAGCTTATAGTTCGGGTAAGAAATCATGCTGTAGATGGGTTAGTGAGGAGATTTCTGAAAAGTTGAGCAGGGTTACTACATACCAGGACATGTTGAAAACACCCTCGATCGCTTCTTGAAGCCACTCTCCATTCAGTTGCTGTCGAGCCATGATGAGCTTGATTCCCTTGCGAATAGGCTCTGGGTCCGGATACTGGGCTTCCATCAAGGCTAAGCAAGCCCAAGCTGTTTGGACGACCTGAGACTTCTCGTGCTGAACGTATTCGTGTCTGACGCTGCTGAGGTATGACTCTCCCCAGCCGCCGTCCTCCTTTTGTTTGGATAGCAGGAAATCGCACCCACGACGAGAGTATTCGCTAGAGGTGTACGTCTCCCCGATGCTAGTAAGACTTTCCAGAGCGAACATGGCTGCATATGTGAAACAAATTCCCCACGCTCCATACCAACCACCTTCTGGCTTCTGTGCGCGTTTTATGTACCCCACAGCCTTGTGTTTGGCAGCTTTGATCTCATCAGCTCGGTAATCGGGGTAAAATTTACTGAAAAGTGACAATGCCGTGACAGAGGCGGTGGTACACTCGACATGATCATAACTGATCATGATGCCTCCAAACATCTCTGCAGCATTCAGCCATTCAAGCTTAGGGGATCCTCGGCGAATCTCATATTCACTAAAACCGCCCGTGTCATTTTGCATCAAGAGCAGGCAATCGACAGAATCTTTCAACCGGTCGGTTGAAATAATTTTAGGATATCCATAGATTTCCTGCAGCTGCAGTGTAGACCTCAGACCTTCGGCAGTGCAGTCACTCACAGTGTAGCCCTGAGTCTTGTTGCTGAAAGGCCAGGCTCCTTTTCTGTGTTGGCGGTAGCACTTTTCTTGGTTTGGAACGTTCTCGCGCAGTTGGTGATTATCCAGAAACTCGAGGGCTTTGGTAAGCATTGGTCGCCACTTAGGGTCCTCTGCGAAACCAGCCACGGCAATGGCCTGTGTGATAAATGCTGTATCCCAGACTTGGACGCCATTGGTGCCATTGCAGAGCATACCCTCTTTGGTCATCCACAAATATTCAGGCAGAGCTTCGCGGTGTTTTCGAACAGAGTAGCTTCCTTCGCCGTCGTGAATGTAGCATACGAGGCAATTCATCGGATTGCTGACAGGAGCAAGCCCAGCATAATCGGTATTCTCGTCTTCCATTCGCACTAATTCCCACACCCAGTCTTCTGCGGCTTTTATCAATGAAGACCAACGGATAACCGGAGTCCAGATGGTCACTAGAAGCCAGTTTATAGTGTTGAGAATCCAGGTTTTTGGATAATAGTTGTCTTCGTCAGCAATTGAGTTACGGTGTGATGAAAATTCAATGGTCTCGTAAGGTTGTGTATAGAGCTCGGACTTGAGTTGTTTCGTCAATTCATCTTCAGGATAGCTCCATTTCTTCGACCACACGTAGGACATTGGGAGAAACACCATACGGATGTGGATCCACCATCGCCAGGGAGCTATAGGAACCCAGTCGGGAAGCAACCTAGACCATGTCAATAATGCATTGAAGAGGAAAAATAAAAGGGTAAGGTCTCACCAAATTTCAGGTGGCGTAGGGTTGACACAATCCCATTCCATGACACCGAGAACTGCAAGCCAAAACTTTGACCAATGAGTTGCATATAGGGCACCACCCAGCTTGTGAAGACACCCTCGCGCTTTGATTACACGGGGATCTTCCTCACTAGCGCCGAGAAGGCGGAGAACAACGTAGTTCATTGAAGTACCAAAGGCAGAGCTATGGCCCTCGATATGTAGTCCCCAGCCTCCATCAACTGGGTTTTGCCGTGCAAAAAGATATCTCTTGATTTCCGCGGCATACTCAGGAGGTATCGGGGTATTGGTGACATACCAGACAATGACTACTCCGGGTAACAGGAGCATGGGACCACCGTACTCACAGGCCCAGTGTCCAGTTGGCATTTGCAATTTGGAAAAGAACTCTAATCCATTTCCAGCTGCTTGCAACGGGGATTTTGCCTTTGGCAGCTCAGGTGCTTCCTGGTAGAAATGTCAATGCCTCATTACCAGGTATATATCATTAACAAAAATTACTTACTGTCGAAAGCCCGAGATGGTATTTGTCATAAATAGTCTGAGGCCAGCTCTTTGCTTCTTCATCGGATTGAAGGTACACCCAGGTCAAGCGACCGTCGTTGTCGTGCAACCTCCATCTCGAGTAGTCTGTCTTGTCGTCGCCGTTCGGATCCTCCGCGACATGACCACTAGGGTCGGTCCGCCAGGTTCCAAAATGTTTATTCTGGGCGTCTTTCGCCATTTTTTGCGGTAGTCATTAGCAGGAACATAGGCGGAGAGACGAGCAGTTGCAGGCAGCGGCAATAAAATGTTGTTGTTGGAAGGGGGAAATTGGCCAATGATGCTTGTTGATGCGCTTACTCATCAGGGGCCGCCTCATTCACGCCAAGACCCCCGGATCGTCACCAAAGTAGGTATCGTCAGATTACGTATCATGTGAAAGTCACAAATTGCTTCACAGAGAGTGGTAGTCGTGGCAGACTCAGGTAGAGACAGAAAATAGTGAGGAGAGTAGGCTAGAAGTAGGAATGTGACAGGTGACGGACAGGGTCGCGACTGCCTCATGCACAACAACAGCAGCACTTGCCAACTCACACTTGGATCTTAATCATCAACTCGGTCAAAATGGATCAAGTCGTGTTAGACGAAACGACCTGTTCCTTGGACGAGAGCTCAGTAGTTTGTTTCTTTGAGAAGCTACAATCGGCCTTCCTGGACGAATTTGAGAAAGACGTAGCAGCTCTCTCGGTCTCTCTCAAGAAACGACCATCGCAGTTTCATATTTTGTCCGATGAAAAAACATTGGCATTTGAAAAGAATGCAGTCGAGAAGCAAGTCACTTACTCATGGCCAGGGAAGAGCCCGCACGAAGCATGGAAGTTCAGTAGGTGCTTGCGTACAATCGTCAGTTTCTGATGCTCAAGGAAATCAAGGCTGCGTTTTGCGAGTTCTGTCCCTCATATTTGAAGCTGTTCAAGACAATTTGTTGGTCAGTAAACGGTACGTTGATTTACCACACTTCGAACCTACGCAATTGTATATCCTGACTCATAACAGGAGTATTTACTATGACAATCCCGACCTTTTCGGCACGCAGCAAGTCGTTGACAGTATTGTCGATGACATTGCATATACTATTGGTGTTGATCGAGCAGCATTGCATGTGGTAAGATCATTATACTGAGAAAATCTCTGCAACCTTACTAAGGCTACTCTCAAGACCTCTGTCGGTAAAGGGCTGACTGCTGGCATTGGCCGTTTTACTACGAAATCAAAGTTTTCTTTTGATACCTCGACAGGAGTATGCGGAAATTTGCCATTCTGTTTGAAGCATGATAATCTAACGGTCTAGGACGTGTTGATCCCCCGCCTTGCGGATATTGAGAGTATTGACATCTCCGAGGTCAAATGGGTTCTGATTGTTGAGAAAGAGGCAGGCAATTTATCTAATAATATTCTTAAAACATATAAATACATCACCTAGAGATGATTATTTAAGTAGCTAACAAGCAACAGGCAATTTTCCGCAGACTTGTCCACAAACGCTACCCTACTGGAAAAGGAATCCTCATTACCGGAAAGGGATATCCCGATATATCCACTCGCGAATTCGCCCACCTTCTTTCGGACATTGCAAGCCAGGGAAAGAGTTCTGTTTTCCCCGACGTCAAAACAACTCTACCCTCGTCCAGCCCGCGTTTCTTCGCTCTAGTGGATGGAGACCCCGATGGCCTTGCCATTATGTCGACATACAAGTACGGATCCATGGCTCATGCCCATGAGAGCGCTCGTCTCAATGCTCCAAGGTTAGAGTGGCTGGGAACTCGTATTTCCGACATTGTTAGCGAGAAGAACAAGCTTGACAACGACGACTGGGTCACCATCTCATTGACACCACGAGACTCCAAGAAAATCCAAAAGATGTTGAGTAACAACCCCGTGTTTGCCGAAGATGGGCCCCAACCTGATTGGAGAGCCGAACTGCAAACTATGATGCTGCTCAACATAAAGGTCGAAACTGAAGTGTTGTACGGTGCGGAAGGAGGTCTGGAGAAATGGATGGATTCGCAAATGGTGACCATGTGAGCATCAATTCAAGCACGATGACTCAAAGTATATTATTATCAATGCAAAAATATCCACAAGTACTCGAAGGGACGAGTCCAACATCAATTGATATCAATCTTCGTAATGATAAAATAAAAAAAAGAAAAGAAAGTACGCCTACCAGAAGAATACAACTCCACATGAATCAATAATCATTAGCCAGCGTCATGGAACATCATCAGAGGATTTAAATAAAACAGCAGTCTCAAGAAATTTATAACCCTAAGCCCTTCCTGACTTCATCGCGAACTCTGTTCTCATAATCTGCTCTCCGCTCACGCCACATCTTAGCCGCCTCGACATTCGCAGGGCTCTCGTCATTCGGCTCTGCTAGCATGCTCATGACCGAAATGAGAATCTTCTCGACGCTCTGGATTGGTGACCACCGTTCGGACGCGTGCTCGTAGTGATTGGGATCGTCGCCGGGAGGGTGGAGGATGGAGATGCACACTGTTCCGTTTGGGTACACTATACCAGCATCATATTAGCCTGCGTATATATAGATATAGATATAACAATGGAAACTGTGTCAAGTGACAGACAGTGGGAAAGGGTGGCAAACTCACCATTCGGATGCCAAACACCACCACCCAGAAATTTCATAGTCGGTGGACTCAACGGATAATCCTTGGGAAACTTGAGCTCCGCAGCAAAAATGCCACCATCAAACGGCGTTCCCTCGGGCCCCTGGATTAACGCTTCCCAGTGAAACATGTCATCTTCGGAAATGGGCCCGGCGGTGATGCCTTCTGGAGGATTGGTGGAGAGGTTCTTGTACTCGTGGAACAGACGTTTTTGGGCGACATTTGCACCCATTTTTATTTGCTTCGGATTTCTCACACCCCTTGGATCGTCGCCGTGTTTGTTTGTTGAGAGAATAGATCTTTGGAGGATTCTGGAGGATCCCTAGAGTGGCGCGGGGTTGTTCCGCAAAGAAGGGGAGGGACGCTAAGCTGCGTCGGAAATCGGGTTGAGAAGGAAAGAAACCTCGGGGGATCGGAAGAATGAATGCGAATGCCGTAGGCGAATCCTGGTCGGTTAAGAATGCGTTGGCGCTGCACAACAGGGTGCAGATGTGGTCAATTGCTCGAGTTAGCCGGCCTCATTGTTGCGGAAGTCGGGTTGTCCCGAGTGGATCCCAACGGTCTCCGCTCCGAGGCCGCACCGGTGCCGCTTTATCACGAAATATAGTCTATGTAGGAGTAAAGAGCTGGCGTATTTGCTTCAAATGTTTGAAAAATCTTGCATTAGCATTCTATGTTCGTACACTAGATCTATATTACTAGACTTAGAAAAACAAAATGATTGGCGGTGACACCCACAATCTCTTAGTCCAACTCTAAACCATATCAAGACATATATCTCACTTTAGAAAAAGTCCAAGAAATCACTAAGGCTGCCACCGCCCTTGTCCCCAGGTATGTTGCTGCCAGCAGCTCCACCTCCCGGTCCGAATTGTCCTAGGGGAACTTTCTCAGAGACTTCAGGAGAGACCTGTGAAGGGCCCTACGAAGGGGTTTGTGAAGGGGCTTGCGGAGGAACTTGAGGGAAAACTTCATCCCAGACCTCTTCTGAGCTCTGAGATTGATTCTGAGTTGGTGTGTTTCGCGTGCTTGGATCAGGATACGGAGAAGGTGAATGAGTGCCGCCCATACCTTGTCGCATCGCCTCGTAGCCGGCCACGCTCCCAGCAGCAGTTGCTCCCTTTGTCAAGGCGCCAATTGCTCCGACCCTACCTACAGATGAAGCAGCAGATCCAGCAGCGGCTTCAGTAACCCCAGTAGAGGTTCCAGTGGTAGCAGACCCGGCCGCCATCATCCCTCCATTGACAGGGGTCCAGAACCACGGATTGTTAAGGATGCTGCGACTAAAGAAATCGAAATCCATGCCAACGGCGCTTGCTAACATAACAGCACGTTGGCCTAGAGTCATTCCTATCGTACTATTTGTATGGGTATGCTGGCGTCCCTTCTTTTCCGCCAAAGCTGCGGCGTCCATTCGAAGAGCATACACGTCGCCATTCCCAGTAAGAATTTCTTCAGAAAACCCGGGAAACTTGCGATTGACTGACCCTATCAGCCGGCCGTCTTCTGATCGAAGAGAAAAGTCTCTCGATAAGCGACGCTCATCGACATAGGCAAATTGATTGTACTGCCCTCCGTCGTTGGCTCCGCCTGATTGATATCGTAGTTGCATTTGTTGAGCTTGCGATAATTTGCCGCTGGTTGCAGGGATATGTTTAGTTCCAAGGTTCGATTTAGAGGTTACATTGGGTTGAAAAAGAAATAAATTGTATTTGCGGCGAAAAGGGGACCATTTAAGCTGTGCTTCCCCAATGACTCGCATGTCTGAAATCGATAGCGGCGATAATAGGCCCTTCGAATTGCCGGCAACAAATTCCCAGGCAGTCGGTGGAGTGGGTTGATATGTGTTTGATGGCGAATACGCAGGGTCAGCTAGTTCAAGAGGATCGTATACACGAATGCGACTTTTCAACCAAGAAACAGGACGTTGAAACTGCAATTGGGCTTAGCCAAGGAAATGAAATAGCAGTCCCAACACAACCTACCCTAAGAACCTCCTTTTGATCTCGATCGAAGACGTACATAGTGAAACCCCGATTTGTGCGAGTCCAAGGACGAGACATCATGCTACCAAGACTCGTTTCTTGCTCTATATATCCAACATGGTTCCCATTGGCATCCATGATCACATAATGGTCTGCCTGTTCGAAACCACTGGCAGATGTCAGCGACGGGCTTTCTGACAGTTCTCGGAGAACCAGCACCTACGTCAGAACATTAATTGGTTCTATATCTCTGTGAATCACAAGACTCGAGTGTGCCAACAGCTTTGCCGCTGGGTGCTTTTCCTTTAGGACTGCATTGGGGTCTTCCGGGATGTAAACAGGCGATAGCAGACTGTTGTTTTCTGGCCGAGTATCACGCAATGCCGACGATACATTCTCGATAGTCGAGGAGGGTTTATTTTCTGAGTTCTGCTCGTGTACGCTTCGATGAAATATGATTGGCAAGAGAACGTCTTTTCGTCGTATGGAATTGGAATTTCGAGGTACGGGCGATGCAGGCGAGGATCTCGGTGCAAAGTTCCTGCACGCTATGGATGGAAAAGCCCTTCTCATTTTGGACTCAAAAATGGCTGCGCTTTCCAAGAAGTAAATCACTTGCCAGAACGATGTCAGAAGGATGTGGGATGGAAGACGACCAAGCGTCTTCCCAGACCGCAAATAGTGTCGACTGGAGAGTTGAGTTGCAAAACATCAGATGAGGTCATTAGAAGCTGGAGCTTTAGAGGGGCGAACGGAGACATCATTGGCTGTTATGACGATCGGTATCAATTCGAGTCCAACACAATTGAAATGATGCTTGTTTATTCAATATTTTTTTGTCTTTTCATATCCTTCCTTTCAATAATTCACGAAGGATGAAGTGGCGCCTTCATCATCAGACATACGGCATATAATAAATAACCAGGCGGAACATTTGAATAAGGACCAACACCAGTCGCCATTAACGACACTATTGTAAATCAAATATCCTGGGAAATGTAGAAGTAGCATTAAAGAATCAAGAATTGACTTATTTACAAAAGACCCTTGCGCGCCAATTCAATCTTCCTTGCAGTTTCTCCAGCCTTGAATCCGCCTCGGGATGCGCAGATTGCGCTTCCTTCACCAAGCTCGACTTTTTCTTCCACATCAGGATGAGGGCAGGGACAATGGTGTGGGAAGTGGACGCAGGATAATGTGCCAGGACAGAGGTATCTCGTGCAATGAGCTGTAAGAAGTAATCGATATGGTTAGTCAAAAAGGCTTCTGGTAAACGAAACAAATTGAAGAACAAGAACATACCTCCTTCCCAAGTTCGCTGGTACCAAGAGCTGTCGCTAGAAGCTTCCTGTTCGCCGTGATGACCGCCATGTCCTCCGCCGCCTCCAAACATTTGTTCGAAGAATTGAAATTGGGCTTGGGCGGTCGACACGAGGAGGAACAGCGCCCAAAGCACTGTGATGGACTTGGCAAACATTTTTGAAAAGGAGAACGACAACAGAACGACAGGCGAGTTGGTAGAAGATCAGAGAAAATGAATGTCCTGTTTCAAGTGCCGTGCGCGCAGTCGAGGTGTAAGTAGATTGACAGATCTGTTTATTCCACCGAAGCCAGATCATCGGGCGGCACGTGACCTCTGCGGCGGAGAAAAAGTTCCCATTCCGCAACCACCGAGTTCAACCCAAAGAGCGCTCCAGCCGACCATTGGAGATACATTCACACACAGACAAGACACATAACCAATGCGGTTCATACTTCAGGCGTCCCTTCGGACGCTGGAGCGCTCTCTCAAACCGTCGACTGTCTCAACATCTTCCGCTGCTACCACCCTCCCCAAAGCTACACCCTTCTCGATCATCACAAGAACCACCTCTCCATCGTCGCTCTCTCGCTCGCCCTTTCAGTCTCTTCAATTACGATACGCCTCTCACCAAGCCCAAGGTCGCGCCAACAGCCACTCCAAGAACTCCCCCGGTAAGCGTCTCGGCGCGAAAAAGGGTAGCGAGCAATATGTTGTTCCCGGAAACATTATTTTCAGACAACGAGGCACGAAATGGTTTCCTGGCGAGAATTGCGGCATTGGCCGAGACCACACCATCTTTGCCACTGAAGCTGGATACGTGAAATATTATCTCGACCCGGAACTGCACCCCAAGCGGAAGTATATCGGTGTCTGCTTTGAACGCGAGGGAACGTTACCGACACCTCGGAATGCACCGACTAGACGCCGTTTGAATATGAGGGCTGTCCCGCGCGTGGACCTAACGCCTGATGTTGATGCTGCTGCAGCTGCCGGACAAGACGCCCAGAGCACGCTGCCACTGCGTCCTGGTTACATGTACCGTGAAGCCAACTGGCAGATTGGTCGCGCCGCCGAAAAGGCAGGTATCACTGCCAAGGAATTCGATCGTGGAAACCGATGGATGGCTTGGAGGAGAAGACAGGAGCGCGCCCAACGTGTTGCTCAAATGAAGAGTTTGAAGGGCAAGAAGAAGGCTGGCAAGAAGAACAAGGCCAGGAAGTAGGTGTCGTCGAGTTTGGGATGTCTTGCATTAGGCGTTTATTTTGTTCGATGTATTGTATATGTATTAATAGCACAAAACCGGGGAGTCAGCTTGGTTTTACCTGTCATTCTATTTACAACTTATCAGACATTTGACTGCAAAGATTGAATAAATAGAAGTTTCGCGCACCCCGCAAGAAATTATCAGCCTATAAACCGATTCTTCATATGGGAACAGATTGTATTAATTGACGTAAATAATTAGTTTCATCTAATTACTGTCAATTAGTGCCTTGACAAAGACAAAACACTATTATAGTGTAAGCTCAAATCAGATCTAGAATTCTGGTATTTAATCTAAGCTATGAGCAACTCTAATAATATGTAATTGCAACAAAATCGACACCATTGATTGTTAAAAATCAAGGCTCGTAAATCTTTCCTAATATCAAGCTCTGGCAGACGAAATCATTGCTCACAATCCGCACTTGCTTGCCATCATTCTTCATGGGTTTATTGAACACCGATGAAGACCGCTTCCTCTTCTGGCCGACAACAGAGCCTCCTTTGCCTCTGCCCATGATCATCTTGGTGGCTGCAGCTTCTTCTCCGTCATCAACATAAAGCCAATCCCATCCTCCATCTTTTGTCTGAGCAGCGTCAAGAGCGGCTTTGCCAGCTTTCAGATCGAAAACCCGTTCAACACGGGCAGCCCCCAGAGCATATGTAAGAAAAATGTAGGCTTGGCGTTTTTCCTCTGCCTTTTTTCCACCTCCCATGACCAGGAGCACGGATTGCCCTTCGAGAATCTTGGGGCGTCCAACAATGGTTTCGGAGAATTTGGCTTGTTCTGCAGGTGTTGGCGTAAGAATTCTTGATTTGGTAGCCCCGTCAAGGAACTTGGATTCCCCAGCCGGCAACAGGTAGCATGACCAGTCTAAGATATGGTTTTCGCGAACACAATCTTCAACCCATCTCCCAGAGAGGCAGGGCACATTGAGTGCCAATGCTTGCATATACTTGGCGCGGCGAGAGTGTTTGTCAGCAATGAGACAAGCAAACCCAATCTCTTCGGAAACAGAAGCAAGTCCAAATTGTACTTCGTCGGCACTTTTGTCCTCGGATTTTTTAGAGGGTGCAGCATGTGGCACACTGGAAGGGAAATCAAAGAGTTCTTCAAATCCGTCTCGCAAAATGTGGCCGCCGTTCTTTGAGATCAGGTCGGTGATTTTATTTTTAGCCTCATCTTGTTTCCCATAGGAAACAGCAAATACCATTCCTGCAAAGACCCCAGTCCGCGTAAGAAGATCACTGCGTGAGAGTTTAGACCCTGGAGACACTGGTGTTGGAATACCCCTTGTTGGTGTCTCTATTTTCTTGGCAATCGATTCTGTTTTGACAGTAAATGCGCGGTTTTTAAGTTGATTCCAAAGGTTCATATCTAGATAAATGCTGTGCATCGGCACCTCCACCGTCTGATCAGAGTCCGTGTGACCACGACGGGGGCTTTTGCGATTCTTCGGGGTGAGTATCAGAGTCGACCGTCCGTAAATATCTGTTACTGGAGCATCCTCCGTTGCGAGCTCATCAGCGCTGAGTTGGCCGGAAAAGCCTTTAATCACGTGTATGATCTTTGGAAAGTCTGGCAAATCAACTTTGACCGAGTCTCCAACCTGCAGCTGTAGTTTCTTGACATGGCCAAGAGCAACATCGGTTGGCTCACTGTCCGTGAACTTCACAAGACAGCGTTGGTGTGTCCTCGGGCGAATAAACTTGGCTGGGTGATAGGCACGCTTCTGACCATTCCAAAGAGCTAATACTTGATTTGGAGCTATTATCCTTTCTTCCGGTAGCGGCGTGTGAGCTTTGGGCGTTGCAGTCTCAGATTCTGTGAGTGGATGTGCTGTAGTGGCTACAGACGTTTCCCGGCTCTGACGCTCAATCCTTCCCGGAGCGGAATTTTGCGAAGCGAAAGAAGCTTGAGAGCTGTGACTCTTCACTGGAATTGTAACTGAAATTGAAAATGGTGGCCTGACTGTTGGAGCCTTCTTTCCGGTTGAATGTTCCTTAGGTAGTTTAGGTATTGCAGTAGGTGTTGTTTCCTCGATGTCCCATATATTGTCACTTCGTCGTGGCCTCCCTCGCTTACGCCGAACAGTAGGTGCAGATGGTTGCTCTGGACTTTCTGGGACAATGGGCTTCTCATGGTGAGCTGGTTGGTTTACACTCTTGTTAAAATCCAGTTTCGGCGTCGATGAAAGTGATATTTCGGACCGCAACGGAGTTGACTTTGGATTTGTTCGACGTTTCTTAGTTGGTGTCTGATGGTCAAATGCGTCAACAATATCGGAAAATTCCTTGTCGCCCGCATTCAGAATTTCAATGTCCATCTCGCCACCAGCAAGCGCCAGCGGTGAATGCTCGGCAGATATTTCTGATAAACTCTTGATTTTTCCCGCCATTGGACTGGAACTAGTAAAAAAACTCTTCTGCCGTGATGCAGAATTCGTCAAAACCCTCACTGCGCTGGGCGATGGACGAGTTATGAACTTGTCCCAGTCCCGTCGATGATGAGGTGTTGGCAGATCATCGTCTTCTTGCTCGGCTTCTGGGATTGGTGAAAATTTATTTGTTGTTTCCACAGGTCGAGGATCCTGTCTCGAGCCATTCGGACTTGATTCAGGGATGCTAGTCTCAGGAACAGTGTTGTTGTCAACCCTGTTGAGTGGCGTGTTAGCGACAAGCGACGGCATGGAAGAAGGCTTCTCGGTTGTATTTATCGTATTTGCTGAGGGAACAGGAGCACTTGAGTTCGTGTTATGCTGAGAAGATCGTGTGGTTGAGTGAATTGACGAAGGCGAGTTTGAACGCCTCTGGGATAATTGTTTGACTGGCTCGTCCTCTGTATCTTGTTGCAAACGAGGCCGCTTCGCTGGTGGTTGCAAATCATCTGGTGATGAATGGATTTCATCGAATTCTTGTTGAGACGGCGGGCGAGCATTTTGCCGATTCTCTGGCCCTCCTTGGCTCGGTGATGGTTGCGAATCTCGAACGTTGATTATTTGCTCCGATACAGCAAGGCTATTCTCCGGTGCCAGTGTTTCTTTTTCCGCTGACAGAGAATGTCCTGCGGAAGGGCTCCTGCTGAGATGTAAAGCTTGTGATAAGCGATTATGGGCAGAAGTGGTTGTATCCATATCATCAACAGAAGGGCCAAGAAAGTTCTCCTTATCTTCTTCTGAAGAGGATATATGCTGTCTATTTTGGCTATTAGGTGCGACGGTATTGTCCTCTTGCTCAGTTTCCTCCTCGCTAATGCCTTCATTGGAGGCCAATGGTTGGGTATCGCCTTCGACTGGTGAGGTTGGCTCTTGACTGGCGGTTTTTGTCCAGCTTATTGATGAACCAGCCACCACCTTGCGAGGGCTGCTTCGTCCAACAGCTGCGAGGCGAGCATGGGTTTCTTGTTCTATTTTCTTTTGTAGCCTCAATCGCCGAACGAAGCTTGACTCCCTGTCGAACTCATCATCGCTCTGATCGTCCGAATTCATGTTTTCCACAGACCGGGTGCGTCTTTCTTCGATGATATTGTTTCGCTGCTTCTGAGACTCGTCCATTGAGACATAGCTATGAGGGTCGGTATGGGTACGGTGTAGATTTGATCGTGGTGTGCGTAAAGGAGATGAAGTAAATTTTTGCATGGGTCGAGATTGGATGGGAATGTTTGGAGAAGGACGATCGGACAGCGGAGCAGAAGGCAGGCTATTAACAAACGGCGAAGAAGGAGCCTGCGTGGCCCTGAAGACTTGACTGAGAGCCATCAAACTTCCACCAGAGCCCAGGTCGGTAGCTAGTGGGTTCCGTGGAAGGCGCGGAGTCGCTGAGGCCAGACTGCGCCCACTCTGGAGTTTTTCCACTGTGAGCGGAGTTGTCATGAACTGCTGCGAGTCGTGAAAGGTATATACGGGGGAGGAATCATCGGGTTTCGGGCTTGATGCGTCGTTGTCTGAATTGTCATGGGGTTCACTTGGATTGCTGTCACCAAACCCGGCAAGCAGATCGGTGTGGCCAGGGTCGCCCTCCTTGAACGTCATATGCAGTGTTCCTGTGTCGGTATCATGCATATCCATGTCGACATGGCTACCATCTTGGGACATCGAGAGCATCTTGCTCCGCGACATGATGCCATCGTAGACAGACTGGGATATCGGCTGGGTATCGCCGGGACCGATGTCGCCGGAACTCATGTTGGAGCGATTCGAGGCGGAGAGGCTTTTCAAATTCGGCTGCAGTCGTGTGTCGCTCTGGCTGGCCACTCGCACATCCTGGTTCGAAGCAGGGAAAACATGGACAGCCAGAAGGGATGCCGAGGAAGCAGACCGGGATACGGCTTGGTGAATAGCGGATTCTTTGCCGGGCGTTTGTTGTTTTTCGGGTATGAGGGAGGAAGATTGAGAATCAGGCTCGCTGAGAAATGCTTGCGACACATCAGTTTCCTAAAAGCGTTATATTAGCATTAGCGCGTTTGACAACGCCACTCAGACATACAGGAAGGCCTAGCGCGAAACGTTTCAGCTTTGGTATGTCGAGGCTATCGGCCTGAGAATCCATCTCTAGAGCGCCAACGCCAGGGGGGCATCACGGCACCAATGCCTACTGCTTGTCTCTGTGCTGCGAGTTTCAATGTTGTGTCCAGTCTTTTTCGTCTGCACACAATGCGCCGGTTTGGCCACGAGGGATTTTGATGATCGCGCATTGACGCGGGTGCGACGCGTCGCGACACGTGATGATCAATTATACCTTTATTGGAATAGTGCCTTTACTAGCGTGTCATTGTATACAGAGACGAACAGATCAGACGGAGAACTTTACTGTGAACTGGATGGTAAAGATTAATGCTTAAGCAGCACATGTGAATTGGTTTCAAAGTATCAAACATCATTGTATCTAGGGGTATCGTTTGCATTCATCGAGTCATCATACAGCTCATCTTCAAAATGAGAATCATAGAAAAGATATCATAAAATTTTTCTTGACCAGTTACTTTTTTTTAGTCACGACTGCGATTTGGTATCCAGCGCTTGATGACCATCTCTCGGACTTTGTACTGCCTCAACATTTCTCCAATATTGTTAGTCGAGAAGGACTCCGAGGGCGGCGGAATATCAACGAAGCATAGCACCAGTGTTTTCAAGACGTGTGCTTGCACGCGGTTTACTCCGTGTAACCACCACCAGCTACGATCTTGCTGTTTGGCAATTCGCTCGCGGCGCTCTTCAGTGGCAGACCAGTAAGGATGTTCGTACGACGGCAACACCAGTAGAGCAAATTCCGCATGTGCGAATACCGGCCCACGGTTGTAGAGTAAGTAGTCCACACCGAATTTGACTCCGGACCGAACAATCCAACCAAGGGATCGAAAGTGATGGTAGGCCACATAAGATACCAGAAACTTGTTATCTGGCTCAAGAAGATCAGAGTCTGTGCGGGACGGAAACGTCGAGTGTTGCGTGAAAAGGTTCAAAAGTGACTTTGTCGGAATCACCGACCCGCTAGCATCATCAAACACTTGGATAGCCCCCAGACCGTAAGTGAGGAAAAGGGTTTCTTCGTTCGAAAGCTGGAGATGCTCTTCATTGGTGAGAGTGTCCTCGGCAGAGTCTAGTTGGTCAATTGGTTGGTGACTCGTAGAACCGTAGTCGGATTTGGGTATTTCTTTTTTCTCGACCACAGGGGAGAAGCGGACTGTTTTGGACCCATTCGGAGTGCTTTTCTTGGGATCCGAGGCGTCCTCCTCGGTCGTCAAAGCCAATTCAGGCTGTGATATGACGTCTCTATGGGCTGACCCATTCGTCTGAGGCGTAGTGGATGCGTCTGTCATTCCATTCACAGTCACAGTGCCGTTCGCGAGCTGTTGTTGAGCTACTGGGTTGCCGTTGGCAGCTTCGATTTTCAGCTGCTGCACAATAGCTTCTTGCTCTTTCCTGGCTCTTTCGAGCTTCATTTCACGACGCTCTTCTCTCCTTCGCCGGGTGATCTCTTCGCTTGTCTTCTGACCAGCAAGACCCCTTTTCTTCTTCTCCCGTTCCAACCAGCTGGGCTCACTCCTGCTAAGGCTTCCCTTGCCAAAGAAGCCCATTTCCCAGAGTGCCCTGATTGATTTCTCATCGGTGACATGTATAGATGAGGTAGCCGAGTCAAAATAGACAGAGTGGATTTCTTTTTTAGGAGCAGAAATTAAATATGTAAAATACGAGAGCAAAACACTAATAACAGATAGTGGATTATGAGGAATAAGAGGAGGTAGAGGATGAACAGTAACAGGCAGAGGAAACCGATGAATATGCCTGTAATTGGGTTTCTGTGGCCGTGAAGGCTTGGGAGTCGCCACTGGCAGCGACGCCGTGGAACTTCCGTTGTCCTTTGTTTCCATCTTGGGGAATGGATATGAATATTCTGGAGGTTTAAGTGGATACTAGAGACACAGTCAGCTTGGGTCAATATGAATGATGCCATTCAAGTTGTGTCCAGTATTTTTCTCTTCTCAGATACCGTTGTAGTCTATAATAACGCCAGCATTGACCAACAGCAAGAAATCAAAACGCCAGAGGTCTAGACATTAAAATATAAGGTGTCATCACCGAAGGACAGGACTGGGGGAGGGTGTGCAGGGAAGAAGAAATGTGAAACTCACCAAGCATCTCGCAGTCCGCGAAGATCTCTACAACATCACATGAAGAAAACAATAAGTATGTTAACAAATGAGTATCAATTATATTCCATGGCACATTCCACCGTCGTCTGGACCACTGGGTAGTCTTGAGGCGAGGATGAAATCGAAAATGAAAATGAAAATTCTGGGCGGGAAGAAGAGGAAGCAACAAGCTCGGGCCGTCGCAGCCGCTAATGAGAAGTCTCTGCTTTGTCAGGTTAGTCAGCCAGCCACTGAGAGCCGCAGCTGTGCGGGCGGTGAGAGCTGCCGCAAAAAAAAAATCCGTCTTGGGTTCGACTGTTCCTTTCACGACGCAGTCCAGAGTTCTTCCAGCCAGAGTGATATCCTGACGAAACACCGCCAAAATGCATCTTATGGTATGTTGTGACTGACGTCTTGCACCGCCGCTTTGAGACAGCACAGAACTGATTGCGCCACAGTACACCCTCGACAAAGATGGCAAACGCACCTGTGCGTAACGATATCCCGACTTGGTCAAGCAATTCGCTAACGAGGTTTTTAGACACCTTGAAAAAGGTCCTCAACGGCGAGGTCACAAAATCCGCCCACCCGGCACGTTTCTCGCCCGATGACAAGTACTCCCGGTGAGTGAAGACTTCAACTGTTTGTCACGTGGACGCATTCGCTGACTCTGATATTTTTCTAAATAGACACCGAGTTACGCTCAAGAAGCGCTACGGCTTGCTTCTTACCCAGCAGCCAGACAAGGAAGCTGCAAAGGCTTGATTTCCCCCCAAAAGTCAAGGTGTCAGGGCAGGATTTACTTGAATAATTATGTGTCGTTTACTGGAATTTGGCGAATGGTGTTTTGCGCTTGGTATACCACATCCTGTGAGGAAGAGCATGAGTACAATGGAGCATGTTACCTGTACAATCGCGCGTGCATAGTTTGAGACGAAATTCGGATATCAAACAAAAATTCGTATCTCGTGAAAGTTTATTCCAAGAAAAAAAAATAGAAAAGAAAAGGAAACCTATTTTATATGCCTACGTGAAATGAGAATATTCTCAACCCTTCAAAACGCCGTCATAATGCATATTCATACCATATGAATGCGTAACAATCATCGCTTTTTGGAGTTCACATTACGGCCAGCCCCTACCTTGATCCGGCCACCGGTTCTATGTCGTTCACCCGTAAGGATACCCGGTAGGTAGTCCTCATCCATGAGATCCCTCTCGCGGCGCTGCTGTCGCTGCTCATCTGCAACAGCACGGACGTATTCCTTTTGATCCTCAGCGAGGATAAGATCGGTTCCCCATCCGCTTTTGCCGCCGCCGCCTTTCCACTTGCCATTGGCTGAACCGTGAACCGGCTTGGGAACGCTGTACCTGTTTCCTCGAGTGTTCCATTGCATGTTCTTCTTCAGGTGGAGTGTGAATTTGCCATTGGCGTCAGTAGAGCATGAAACACGGGTGAGCGTGTCTTTGCCGCAGCGAGGGCAGAATTGCTTGTTCATTTCCTTGGTTGTGGAAAAGCAGGCGTGGCAGCGTTTGACAAATGTCTTCAGATGGCGGATTCTCTGTAGAGTGGTTGTGGAGAGTAGATTAAGGTTCATTTGTAGAAGGACATTTTGACACTTGAACAGTAACATTAGCGAGTGTCTTGCTATAAAGTACGTGGAACTTACAGCAAAATCAGTGGTCATGGTAGCCACTTGCATGACCTTGGTCTCTTGGGCAGCAGACACGCCCGCAGCTTCATCCTTTGCCTGCTTCTTCTTCATATTGGAAGGCGTGATCCATTCTCCACCGCCGTCTGAATCTTCTCCTTCTTCGTCTTGTAACTCTTCCGCATCAGCCGTGTTGTTTTCCGTGCTGTCTGCGGCGGGCACCGCTTGGTCGGTCTTTTCGTTCAAGTCAGTCTGTTCCAGGCTACTTGTAACCGTATCTATGTTCGAAGAGTCTTCGGTCTTGGAAGCATCTGCCTGGGGCGTGTCGGGAACTTCTGCATTATCCGGCTTTTCGCTTTCAGTGGTGGCTTCCTGCTTCTCGGTCTCCTTTACAGGAGGCTTTCCATTGACGCTCTTCTGACCTGGGACACTCCTCAATCTCCAGTCGCCTCCATTCCTCTCGCACTCTATCTCATAGGCAAGCGCCAAGACCTCAATATCGACCTTACTCAACACCGCGCGATCTCCCGTCTTTCGCGAAAACTCAGAGATAACCTGGACACTTTTCGGAGACGGTGATCTTTGTTTGAGAAATGGCAGATACAGGGTTTCCACTCTGGCGCGGGCATCGGGGTCTCGAATCTCGCCTACAACGGCGGGCGTCGTCACCAATTCTTCGGCCTGGGCCAGAAGCGTCGACAGCGGGGGAACGTTTTTGAGGAGGGGCCCAGCATCGAGCACGATCGTGTGTACCGACTTGGTCGAGGCAGGCGAGTCCGCCATGGCGAAAAAATGAATTATTAAGATATAGTGTATATACTGAGACCGACTTTTGGGTATTTCTCGCCAGGCGAAACAGAGCACGAAACGTTGCTGGTTGGGAATTTCAATGTTGCGCCGAGAAACTTTTTCCTTGTGGCTGGTCTGTGCGCTTATCTTATCGGCATTTCCCGATTTGGCATTTTTGCTAGCCCTACATCTTTCGCCATCATTTATTTAGTTTTAGAAGTTATAGGTAGTTGGTATAGACTTCTCAGTTACTTCGCTTATTAGAATTCTGGTGGTTACCAAATCCAAATCAGGGACCATCACCTTGACTTACTTCAAGTCCCCTCCGCTACGAGCAAGAAAAAAACAAACACAGAACTGAAGGATGTCTAACATTGATTATTGACAAATGTCTTAAATATATCCTTATAATGTATAATGTGGTGCTGTAAAAAATTTAGAATAATTCCTGAAAGGCTTGCGGAAATTCCAGCTGAAAGCTTGCACAGACTGGGGCTTAAAGAGGCCGTAAACGACACCGCCCTCCCCTCCATCGCTCTCTATCGATATCGTCCTTTGATGCCCTGTCCCCGCAAACACCTAACCTGCTTTCCCTCACAGATTTTTACTACAACTTTTCTTCGACTTCCTCTCTCTGTCTAGTTGGGTCCTCAGACCTCCAGCTGTGCCTCTATCTGACTTGATACTCAGATAGCCACAGCTGACACAAGATGAGCGGCCTTGCTATGGATCCTCGCGCTGTCCATGATCTCGTCCCAAGTGCTGTTTTAACAGCACTTGCTATTGGCCTTGTGACTGCTCGATTCGGCGCTCGTACTCGAATCCGCGGCAAATTACAGTCAAGTGATTGGGTTGTCGCTGTTTCTTTGGTAGGCACTTTTTTTTTCCTCTTGGGAAATATATAATGCTGAGAGGAAATCCTTTTCAGTTTTTTTCCGTCAGCCTCATGGCCATGCTTATTGCTGGTAAGGCTACTCCATTCTCGGCTTTTACGATAACGACATCGCTGATATACGACAGAGACAAAACTTGGCATGGGCTGGCATGAGAGTGATCTTCTACCAGAAATTTTGAAGAGACAATTGATAGTAAGCTTGAATATATTCAACGTCAATTCACGAAAAAATCCTAACAGCTTCACAAGATCTTCTGGCTCTCGATACCTGTCTACAATGTCTCCATGGTCCTTGCAAAGGTGTCCATTTTTCTACAGTGCCCCCAGGTGTTTCAAACCAAGACGATGCGCGTTTTATGCAGAGCCATAATTGCTATCCTCGCCGTTTTCGGGCTGTGGGCTGTCTTGAGCGCCCTCTTACACTGCATGCCCGTGGCCAAATCCTGGCATCCGAAACAACTCGCAGGATACTGTGTGGAGAATGAGATACTATGGTTTGTCAATGCTGGCGTGTATATCGTCACGGACCTGGTTATTATGGTCACCCCAATATCGGCATCGTTCTCTTTGTATTTGTCGCTGAGGCAAAAACTCGCCTTATGCGTTATATTTGCACTGGGAGGGCTGTGCGTCAAATCTTTCTCTTGTAGTGTCTGTCGAGTGTCTGTCGACTAACTCTGCTTTCACAGTGTTCTTATTGTCAGCGTCATCCGACTGCAAAGCGTCAGGATCCTTTCCACCTCGTCTGATTTTACTTGTGAGTACACACCTCTCTGCTCATTGAGGATGATGGAATGGATCTCCTCTAATATATATAATGACTTCAGACGACAGCCCCAGCTTCTCAATGTGGACCTCAATCGAATGCAACACAGGAATAATCTGCGCATGCCTACCATCCCTTCGCCCCCTCCTCTCTCGCGTCTGGCCCTCCATAATCCCCGACCTCGACACCAGCCGATCGCAGACGAGACCGTCGTCGCGGACCTTTGCATACCGCAGTCGACAGACACATCCCGCAGATGGCATCGAGCTCGCCAGACTTCGGCAGGACGGCAGGGCCAATAGTTTTAATTACTACAATGTCGACGAGTTGAACAGGCGACTCCCTATGCCTGGGAATGCTTTTGCGGAAGACTTGTATCGAAAGGGCACGCTTTTTCAGTCACCGCGAGACAGTCTGCTGTGAATGCAAAAAATTGTGACAACGGTTTTTTGTAACTTGATTTCTTTTGTAGGGGATTCATGAAGTTGAAAGGACTAGGCCGGGAAAAGCTGGGAGTAGGAGTTGTATTCAATTTTAGTGGCACAACGGTTACATGTATTGAGTCTTCATTACTACGAATGACATCTGGATAATACATGTTAAACTTTAAATCATGGGTTACTGTTAACATGAATTTATCAAGACCTGAAATTTAGCCTATTCTCCGTTCTATATATAGCCATATATGACAAAGACAAAGATCTAACTATGCTTTGATAACAATGCTCATGAAAGAACTATTCAAATCAGTAGCTCTGAAAACTCTTGTCAACCTCCTCAAAGTGGTCAAAGAACCCCTTGAACAGCTTGACGCCCAATCCCGGATCCAAACGACCAGTCGTCGCCCGGATGCTGTGCATGCTCAGTTGCGGGATACCAGCATCAATAGTCCGCAGTCCAATCTGAGCACTGCTCATGGGGCCGATAGTGCCACCAGAGCGCGAGTCGTTTCTAATCTGGAAAAGCTGAAGCTTTGAGCCGGCCCGGTCGGCGACTTGCTGCAGAACCGCGTGGCTCACGGCGTCAGTGGCCATGTGTCCGTTGGGATCGAAAGCAACAGCAATACCGACGTTGAGTCGAGGCATGTGGTTTTCCAAGTATGCATTCAGGTAATTTGGGTTTACTGCATGGCACACGTCGGAAGAGAGCATGAAACTGTTTGCCACGGTTTGGTTGTACAGGTTGGGCCCGTATGGACCCTCGGCAAAGGCTTCAGCTATGCGCTCAATGACGCTGCTCAAATATGTCGATTTCGCACCCTGGCGAAGCAGAGACCCAACTTCCTCGTCATCAAACATGCCAACAAGCTTGACAAGTCCGGGAGAGGCGGCGTCGGGAGAAGCGAGAAGAGCTTCCTGGGCTGCATAGCAGCACAGTCTGTCGTCTATGCGACCGGCAAAGATGAGATCTTTTTCAAGTCCACCAAACTGCGCAGGCTGACTATCATAAAGCTCCAGTTCCCAGTTGATAATGTTGCTGTAATCGGTGACACCAATTTCTCCCGCAATGACCTTGACCAGTTTCGAGGGCTGGGTAGCTGCAAAAGTGTTGGGCTTGATAGCGGCATCCTCGTCGGCATTAGGAGCATTTTCAGAGAAAATATCCGAGTTGTCAGTTCCAATAATAGGGACCATGTTAGTCTCCTGATTGGCAGCTGTCGACGCAGACCCAAAATGAGGAGCTAGCGTAGGAACACGGGCAATCGGCCAATCCAGCTTGACAAGCTTCGTTTCCACAACGCCGGTAGAGGGATCCTTGACCAGAACGCGACCCCCAATGGCCAAGTCCCGGTCCCACCAGGTCTTGTTCAAGGCACCCGCATACGGAGCGACTGCGAGCTGCCTAAAGCCGACCTTGTTCGGGAGCTTCGACACCGGCTTCAACCTGGTGGTCAAGGCATCAACGTGTCCCGCAACCACACCAACACCATTGCCAGCCTTGTATTCACTGCCCACCGCAAAAGCGACCAACGAGCTGCCGTTGCGGGTGAGATAGTACTTCCCTCCGCGCTTCAGTTGCGACGTCCACGAGTCTCGTTCGGAGAGTCTCTTGTACCCGTGAGACTCGAGCTGCTTGCTAAAGTGGTCGACGACATGGAATATAGTCGGGTTGCCGCTGATAAATTCAAGGAATGGCTGGGCATAGGCTTCTGGTGAAAAGGCCGATGACTCAGTGTGCTGTTGTTGTTGTTGCTGCGGGGAAGTGTCGGAGAGTCGGAGGTTCGACACCGACGAGTGCAGACTGGAATACCGGTGTTTGGTCATTGTTGGGGATGGAATGGAGTGGGAGGAATCAATAGAGTATGCGCGCAGGTCGAGAGAAATGCAAGAGGAAGAGAGAAGAGAGACGCGAAGAGAACAGAAGGGGAGCGAAGATGACGAGCGATGCGGAGACGAAGAAGAGCTGTGGGCACGGGCCGCGGCACAGTCCCTGCGGCGATAACAGCTCAGCTGCCTGCGCCGCGTGATCTTATCACAACAACAACAATATCATCATTGCTGATCGTCGTCGTCCAAGGTAGCACTGACGCTGGTTCCGGTGTTTGGCCTGACACTCTGAGTTGTGTCTTGTTGCTTCATCAATCTGCTGCCCTCGTTCCATCAACTGTGGTGCTAGATTAGCAGCTGCAAGGCGCCCGCCACTATTGTTTCTCAGGTATCAAGGCAGTCGTTGGATTGCGCACTATTAATCTGTTTCACAGGAGAGAATGCTATTTAATTTTGATATATCCTTTTAGCGATTGCCATTGGAATGAACCATCTTCGAATACTCAATGTTCAATAAACACCTCAGAAATATGTACACGAATATCTAACCAAACCGAACTCCAGATTCTACTGTGGACTCCCTAGCTCGATCCAACAACTGCGTTCCAATTGACCTGCCCATCCACACACTCCTTGGTAATCGGCGGGCCTGTTGCATTTGCCACCTCCCTGTCATCCCTGACAATTGCAAACGAGGTATTCCCCAACTGTCCATCAAACGGCACCTCGAAATTGTTTATCCCCGGCCGCTGAGCCTCTAGGGTGACCACGGGCCCATTGCCGATTTGCGCCAACACGAAACTAGGCTCTTTCACCAAGGCTGCAATGTAAATCTTGTCTTCAGCAAGATGGCGTGGATCCATTTCCGGCTGGCCCTGTTGCGGACTGTTGCCGGTAGTGCCGCCGTCGCTTCCTGAGTCGTTTGGGTTGGATCGGTACCAAAAGACGAGTGTATCCCTCGCCACTCGGATCCTGGATCTGTCCGCGGTTTTGTAGGATGCAATGAAATACGGTAACAAGGCACGCCATGCGTCATGCGGGTTGTTCTGGACGTATCTTGACGCTCCCTGCGGAATGCCATCTTTGTGGATAGGGCCGATGTAGTGGGATTCGCCGTAGTCGTTCCACGAAAGAATCTGATATTTGTCAATATTTTTCAACGAGGAGAAGCAAAAACTCACCTGGACAAGGTCCGGCTGAAAGTAATAGACCTCTTCCCAGCGCTGCGTCCACAGATGCGCGCCTTTCCAGAGCCAGTTCTTGTTCCACTGGGGCAAATTCGTATAAAACCACGGCGAGACTGGCATCATATACGGTTTTCCATCGGTCACATTTATCCAAGCCTCGTCGCTTTTCAGGCTCTTGTTTTTGGCACCCACTGGCCAGGCATCCCAGCTGAAAAAGCCGTCAACTTTGTCTCGAACATTAGCAAAGGACTCGGGTCCTAGGCTCGTCCAATCCGGCATCGCAAAGCAGTCAGTCTTGTTCCTAATCTCTGTCCAGTCATCGATATTCCCCACGCCCTCAAAAGTCGACACGAGCGGTCTGTTATCGTAATGAAACTGAGCGGGATGGGATTTATAGCGGTTGATCGTGTCAACCACCCTATCCACCGGCCACGCTCCCCCAGATAGATAGTCAAAGGACAAGAACAGAGAAAAATTACCGACTTTTTCCGCGGCTGTATACGCTTTTTGGAGTATAGAGTCGGTGTTTGGATCTTGTTGGGCAATGTTTAGCGCGAAGCCGTCGATGAATGCATGTTTGGCTGTTGTGATATCTGACTCTAGTTGTTCCTGTGTGAGATGCACGGCGTTTCCAGCCTTTCAAAAGTAATATTAGGCAAATTTATACCCTGAATAGAAGAATGGTACTTACAATATAATGTGCAAACACATATTTGGGCATTGCAGCTGCGGCCGCATTCAGCATCAACACGACGCAGAGTATAAAGAAAAAGACCATTCTGAAATTGAAAAGTAGCGCTTACGAGCCTGACGAAGACATTCAAACCCCTAAACATAAAGAAATCATTTTTTTTTTTAAAAAAAAAAGTACAAGATAAAGTGCAGACGGGGCATCTACCCACCATGTCCCTCGCCCCGCTAGGCTCATTCGGCATTTTTATAGAAAGATATGAAAACAAACCCCGTCTCGTCTGAATGAAATCAATGCGCAGATTTCCAAAACAAAACAGTTCCACTAGCGACAAGAAATAAAACGAATGAATCACGGCATTGTGGAATTGTAGTTTTGAATGTTGCTGTCTCGGCCTGGTATGGAGGGTCCACGTGCTGGAATTCGCGGGAAATTATTAGAGGCACGAGACGTCAACAACAGCTGCAGGCTTATCGATGGGCTTGCATATACTTGGCGTTTATCACAGATTTATGGACAAGTAATGTTCAAATTATCAGTTCCAGATGTCACGTGTAGTGCTGTGTATTAAGAAATTAATCGATCAATTAACTGAAATATTTACTTTTTTAAACCAGGTAATCTGGTGCATGGTCTATCAATCTACTATGCAAGATTCTTCTTTTACATCCGTCTCTTTCAACACCGGAATAGTTGCAAATTGATATACAATAGCTGCGATTAGCGCTTGTTGAAGTTCAGAAGGCGTGACTAAATACCTAAGGTTAGCAAAGAACAAATTAAGACAAGTTGACATAAACTTACGCCAATGAAAAGGATGATGATGTTGCTGGCAATGAACGCAGCAAAGATACCCAAGTCGCGCCATCTGTTATCGAAACTCAAATCAAAAGCCTCGTAAAACTGGTCTCCAACCTTGTATGCGCAGTACTCGCATTGCTGGGTGATGTTGTTGACGATATAACCAGGACCGCCAGATGCAAAGTATGGCTCCATGTATTCGCCGCAGGTCTGGTTGCCTGGAGCGGGGAAAGCGTTTAGTTCAGCTTGTTTGCAATTAACCTCACGGCCATGGAGCTCTGTGACAAGCATTCCTCCAATCAGACGAGTGAATGGGTCCAGTTGATACAACCAGGCTCTCCAGAATTTGGGAATCTGAGGCTTTGGAATAGCAACACCGCAAAACAACGCAAACACAATGATGAACGGAGGGTTGAGCTGGGATGCAATGTATGAGGACGATGTCAGGGCAGAGATAAGCTGTCCAAGGGTCACAGAAAAGAATTCTGTGATAAGAACCATGAGAAATTGGTAGCCTGCCCGGGACGACGCGTTCAGAAAGCCAGGAATGTAATAAATTGGAAGGAAGAAGACCACTGTGCAGAGCAAGTTGTAGGGAACCTCAGCTACCACCATGGCAGTAGCGAATGCAATCGACTTGTACGTCTTTGATGCAGACTCTCGATATGAGACAAGACGCGACATGTCGTACTTGGGCTCAACCTGTTGGATGATAATGGCAGGAATGACGGTCATCTGAAAAAGGACAAAAACTCGATACTGAAGTGAGGCTCGAGAGTCGTCCAATTGCAGGAACGCAAGACCAGTGAGCAGAGCAATGGCAGCATGGGTGAACAGTCTAGTAAATCCGTAGTTGGGGGATCGCCAGAAAGCCAAGTTGGTTCTCCGAACGACCGTCTTGATCTGATACCAAGTGGGCGTGGCGTATTCAACCTCCTTTTTAGATTTATCACCGTCCTCCCTGTTCTCCGCTATCCGCTCCTCTTTTATCTTGACAATGTCCGTTTTGGTCTTTGCCAACTCGGGCGACTCACGCCAAATGTCACCCCAATCACGGTCTCCGATACGAGGGGTCTGACCGGCACCAATAGCATCCAGCATCCATTCAGCCGGATTGGCATCTGAAGGACATTCAGCTCCATTGCGGCGGAAATATTCAATGAGGACCTGACTGTCTTGCCCGATATCTCCAAAGTAAACACACTCGCCACCTTTCTGCAGAAGTAAGAGTCGGTCAAAGCTTTGAAACAGCGCCGAGTTGGGTTGATGAATAGTACAAAGAATAGCCTGACCTGCTGCTGAAAGTTTGCGCAAGAATCGAACAATATTAAACGCAGATTGACTGTCAAGACCAGATGTGGGTTCGTCCAAAAACAGGAGAAGTTCGGGTTTGGCGGCCAGTTCCACACCGATAGTAACGCGTTTACGTTCTTCCACAGAGAGACCAAACTCGGGGAACCCGATGATAGCGTCTGCAAGGTTCTCAAGTTCCAAGAGCGACAAAATTTCTTCCACATAGGCATGCTTCTCTGACAAAGGAACATCATACGGCTGGCGAAGTTCGGCAGAGAAGCGTAGCGCCTCTCTCACTGTTTGCGTCGACTCGTGAACGTCAAGTTGTTCCGCATACGCCGTACCTCGTTGGAAGGATGCACCAGGGGGCTTTCCGTCTATCAAAATATCACCGGAGATGACACCAATACTCTTTCGAGCAGCCAGCACATCAAGCAGAGTCGTCTTTCCAGCACCAGAAGCCCCCATGAGCGCGGTGAGTTTTCCGGGCTGAACATAACCAAATACAGAATTCAACAGTCTTCGAGTGCCGCCTGGGACTGGGACATCGTATTTCAGATCTTCCCACGTGAGCACTGCCTTGGAAGTAATGTTCAAATCAGAAGACGATTCTTCCAGCTCTTTATCCTGACGTTTGCGCTTTGTGGTCATCAATTCTTCGTTAAGCTTTTTCCGCTCGTCGTTTTCTTTCTGATAAAACGTGATCGTCCTACCGCCAGCACCCCAATTAACAGTTTCTCCTAGGTAGGAATTGGTGAACAAGAAAAAGACGATCAAGGCCACGATAATTCCAAAGTTACGCCAGAGATCCCCCTCTTCGTAACTGAAGCCTGCGCTGAGATAAGCAGAGCCGGGAATAACACTGGAACCGGGTGAGCTTCCTTGCAGGGTGCAACTTTGGAAAGCAATGTCAGCGTCACTATATGCTGGACCAGAAGGTACTAGCGAGGACTCGGAGCAAGTCAATGTCAATCGTTTGAATTCGTTTACCATAAGAGAGGCAAATCCCAGCCCAAGTGCGTTGATATAGAAGATCCATCTCAACCACACTTGCTCACTCTGGTATTGAATCAAGTAACCAGCGGTAAGCACGTAGAGAGTAATGATGACAGCTGCAAACTTCATAGCGTAGTCAAAATCGGGACAAAGACATCCAATGGTTCGGAAAAATAGGGTCATTGAAAGGTAGCCCGAAATAATAATCAGAACGAAAGTGAAGAAAGCACCAGCATCAAGGACCAAGCCGCACATGAAATAGACAATGATGCTAAAAACGCATATCTGCACGGAGGCGAAGGCTGTATCAACCAATATCTGGGCGATCCATAGGGCGCTTGGGCGGTGGAAAGTAAATGCACGGTGCTTGTTTACGATCGGACGGCCCAACATAGTGGACCCTAGTTCTGCAAAAGCTTGGAAGGCGTTGAACAGAAGCGAAATGAACAGTAAACCACCACGGGTAAAGGCACCGGAACTAGTAGTAGGCAATTTGTACCAAACGGTACCCAAGACTATGGCTGTTCCAATTGATGTCACCCATGAAACAGTCAAAGCAAATTTGTCCTGCCATTTCACGAGGAATTGACGTTGCATCAAAGCCCATATTTGCAGATAAAAGGGAATCGAGTAGACCGAGGACTTGGGGGTAAACTTGCGTTTGGCTTGCTGGTGGGCAATCTCAAACTCTTCGTAGACATGCTTTTCTTCTTGAATTTGAGTGCGATACGCGGCCATTTCATCATCTAGAAGTTTTCGATACTTGGACTCGTCAAAGGCCACGACCAACTCGTCCGGATTAGATGGGCCTTTTGCGACATCATCTTCGTATTCTCTCTCAAAAGGGTCGGTGCAACCAGTCAAGTAGTCTGGTGTTGTTTGACGGGGCTTCTTTTTGAAGCCCAGGCCCTCGAAGTAAGATCTAGCCTCGGAAGCAGGGCCAAAGAATACTTGGCGGCCTTCGTCAATCACCATGACCTTGTCGAATTGGTTGTAGATATTCTCCGAAGCCTGATACAGGGAAACAAAGGTTGTTGTTTTGTAGATATTAGTCATAATTCGAAGTGATTTTGCGAAATCCAATGCGGTGGAAGCATCTAGACCTCGGGTGGTATTATCCCATGCCAGAATGGTTGCAGAAGACACCATCATCTCGGCAATACTGACTCGCTTGCGTTCTCCGCCAGAGACACCACGAATAAAGGCATCACCGACGACTGTGTTGACAGTGTGTTCGATATTGAACATTTTAAGCAACAGTTGTATGACTTTGTTCTTAAAGTCTTTCTTTGTTACTCCGGCGGGTCTCGTACCGGGAGTCTTGGTGTCCAGGGCGAAAGAGAGGGTTTGGCCAACAGTCAGGGTAGGGTGATGAACATCGTCTTCTTGGTTGTAGACGGCTTCACCACGGTACTTTTTCGCAAAGGTCTCGCTGTCGAATATCCCGTACTGTACCTCTCCGTCGATGGAGGTGTAACCATATCGTTGGTTTGTAATGACTTTCAAAAAAGAGGTGCAGCCAGAGCCGGGGCGGCCAAGCACAAGAACCATCTCGCCCGGTTTCAAGACACCGCGGAAATCGCGGAGAATGTCATTTTCGGCGCCGCCTTTGGTCAGCCCAAAGAGTGACATGAATGTTTGGTAGACATTGAAGAAGCCTATCACAGCGTCGGGAAATGTCTGTACAAAGGTCTTGACGCCACCAAAGCCTCGCACAGTGAGACCATCCCAGATTACACCTGCAATCAATCAGCAAACAGTCAGCATTCAACATACTTTTATTTTTGGCTTACCGATGTGCTTGTGTTTGATGCCGGCCGCGTTCTCGGCGTCCTTGGACCCGTGGAGTGCAGTCTCGAGATCCCACGGTTCTCCACTTGTGCTGCTTTGTTCGGCATCATGAATGGTGTCGTGCTTGGACGGCTTGGAGGCTTGTCTGGACAAACGGCGCGTTTGCTGCGAGATGTTGGAGAACTGCTGGCTCAGCTCGGCGAAGTCCTTTTGGGCGCGCTCGACATCGACTCCAGCGTCTGTCCGCGACAGTCCGTTCGGGTTGGCGCTTCGCACGTTCTCGCGGCCCTCTTCGTAGCCGACTTCCGTGGTAGCTGACGCTGAGTCCTTTTCATGCAACGAGTTATCCGAGCCTGCCATCTTCGCGGATTGATGCCGAACCAGAAAGATGGCGATAATTTTTCTGTTGCTGCAGGATGGCTGTTCGGACGAGAAAATCAATGCCGGAAGACCTCAAACCACGGTCGCCGAAATAGGAAAGCGCGCATAGAAGGAAGGAAGGGGCAGGAGAGACGGGCACAGGCAGAAGGCGCGAGAGGGAAATACCCTTCTGCTTCTGCTTTGGGGAGGGGCGGGGAATGGCAGCTGGCATAAAAAGAACAAAAAAACAAAAAGAAAAAAAAGAGCTGGGAATCGGCGCTGTTATAACTAACTTATCACGAAATGGCGGACGCAACCCCAGGGTCTAGAAAATTAATCAGCCAACGCCTCCGCGGCCGCTGGTAGGCGCGAGCTTGCCGGGGCGGGGGCCCCGAAGGCTCGGCCGAATTCGCGATTCAAACGCCCCGCTGGCTGGCCGGCGTCTGATTCATGCTCATCTAGCATATCATCTTGTCCCCTTCATTGCACGCAGGAAATATCCAGCTACTACGTAGTATCAATATTAAGGAGGCTTTGAGGCTAATGCTTACTATCAACGCCTTCGTCGCACATGTCCCACTGTGGGTTCGCTACCTTAAAATCCGCGCATGTTCCACGGCATCCGCTGTAAGGATACGCACCGACGTAAAAGTGCAGGCAATAATTCGCATACATACTCCGCATACATACTCCATCATACTCCATCATACTCCATCATACTCCATCATACTCCATCATACTCCATACATACTCCATACATACTCCATACATCTACATCAATTGATAGCAACACCGCTCCATACCCGTCTCTGCAAGATGCATTCCACGTCACCTGCAGCCGGTCACATATTTAATCATTTCTTTGAATGTCAAATGTTTCCAACTTGACTGCCCAGGCGGGTGAACCCGCTTCACTGTGCAGTGTTCAAGCCACGAAAATACGGACTAATCTCATCGTCCTAATCCTAAAAGGGACCCCGCTATCTCTCCCTCTAACCCAATCCGGTCGTAGCGAGTCGAGCCTGTGAGTAGTGTGTTTGATCCTGATCCCCAACTTGTGCCTCGCTACGGAGACGTAACTACTCTCAACCCATACTTTACCCATCTATTTAGGGTTTAGGTTCCTTGAAACGGATAACGCCATTATACAAACTGACGGATTTTATGTAATATGAAGACTTTTAACAATCAATCCCCATCACTAGTGCTACGTATCAGAATTATTCTGCCTAGAAGCGTTGGTAGTGCGTACTAGCGATTGATCAACAACACGCCCGGAGTCCTCGGCTGCCGTGGATTATTAATACTACGTGTTTGATAAATAAGGCCTCCAAAAAAAAGAGAAGAATGAAAAAACAAACAGTGACAAGTTATGTCAGCATGCATATTGCCACGTGAAGTCCGACCTACGCCGCCGATGATTGGCCGACTCCTTAGATCTATCAGAATACTACTGAATCATTCCTGCCTTGGTGTGATCGATCGACTTTTTCTGTTGACCGCCACAATTACTTGGTAGTCGTGGACACCCATGGTAACTGATATAGACTGTCGTAGAATCTACCGGTACGACATTGAGCTTTCAAAATTTGAAGTGTTGGTGGTTGTTCTATCAATTGATGTATATATATGCATATATCTAGATGTATCAACGATAAGCTTTTGATTCAAATGCTGTTTAAAACTGGAATTTTTAGAATTGTCTTTTATTATGTTTTATTCTTTGCTAAAACCATGTAATTCCTATCCTTTACAGAATATATTGATAGTCAAGTTTATACCTGGCTTGAAGTAATTTTCCCAAGCCATCTTTGTGATGTTCGCTGGGGTGTTGAAGGACCGGCACCCCCTCCCCACTGAAAACAGGGTTTTCTCTCCAGAGCCAGTAGACATGGTGAGGCAACAAGGCAGCAAGGCAGCAAGGCGCCAAGACATCACTGGGCATGCAAACAAAACAAACTCACCCAACATGCTCACAGCTTGCTTCTCAACAACGCAGCCCTAACAATTGCGACTTGAATGCAAGCAATTTCATACACGTGACTGCCACTCTGGCACGACTCTGTCCGACGCGACCAGACAGATCGGATTGCGTGATGGCGCATGGAGGGGCATCCCGAGCCAGGCAGCGGACGGTGGCGGGGATGACACGGCGATGACCTGGGCGACTCGCGGCATCAATTGGGAAGATGTTTGTTGCTAGACGAGGTTAAACAGCTCTCGCGATCTCAACATATCTGTAGAATTGCGATGCACTGCCATCCTTAAGTAATTCTGGTGATTCGTGAGCGCAAGCACCCCGCAGCGACACCGAGATCGGCTTTTAGCGGGGCCCGAAGCCAGCCCCAAAATTTTCCCAGCACCCCTCTTCTCTCGGTCCCCGAACGGCTTTTTTCTGCTTCATTTATTAAGACTGTCCCTGCGTCTCTCTCTTCTCTCTCTCTTCACTGTCTGTCGCTGATTCTCCCCCATTGTCAGCGTATTTTTGTTTTATCCCTATTTTCACATCACCCCCAAGACTATACAGCCACAATGGTTCAGTCTTCCATCCTGGGTTTCCCCCGTATGGGAGCCCTCAGAGACCTCAAGAAGGCCACTGAGGCCTACTGGTCCGAGAAGATCTCTCAGGCTGACCTCCTCGCCGAGGGCAAGAGACTCCGTGCTGCCCACTGGAAGATCCAGAAGGATGCCGGTGTTGACATCATCCCATCCAATGACTTCTCCTTCTACGACCAGGTCCTCGACCACATCCAGCTCTTCAGCGTAAGTCCAGACGCGAATCCTGCTCCAATTGTCCTTCGTTAGCTTACCGTTTTCTCCAGGCTACCCCCGAGCGTTACTCTTCGCAAGGCCTCAACCCCCTCGACGAGTACTTCGCCATGGCCCGCGGTCACCAGAAGGGATCCGTCGACGTCCCCTCCATGGAAATGGTGAAGTGGTTCGACAGCAACTACCACTACACCAAGCCCTCTTTCCACAACGACCAGGCTTTCGCCCTTGCCAAGGACCCCAAGCCTGTCCGTGAATACCTCGAGGCCAAGGAGGCTGGCTTCCAGACCCGCCCCGTCGTCCTCGGACCCGTCTCTTTCTTGGCTCTCGGAAAGACCGAGCGTGGCGCCACCGTCGACCCTATCTCTCTCCTCAGCAAGCTCGTGCCTGTCTACGTTGAGCTCCTCAAGGCCCTCAAGGCTGCTGGTGCCGAGTCGTAAGTTCCCAAAACATTTGTTCTGTCCATCAATGAAGCCCGCTGACAATCTGGTGGTATATAGTGTGCAAATCGATGAGCCAGTCCTTGTCTTTGACTTGAAGCCTGAGGTCAAGGCTGCCTTCAAGCCTGCCTACGAAGCCATTGGCGCCCTCGGAAGTGCCGGCCCCGAGCTTGTTGTTGCTACCTACTTCGGAGACATTGTCCACAACATCGACGTTGTCCCAGCTTTCTCCAACCTCTACGGTGTTCACGTGGACCTTGTCCGCAACCCCGAGCAGCTCGACACTGTCGCCAAGAGCCTTGCCCCCAAGCAGGTTCTGTCTTTGGGTGTTGTTGATGGACGTAACATCTGGAAGAACGACTTCTCCAAGTCTCTCAAGGTCATCGACGCTGCCGTTTCTGCCCTTGGAAAGGAGCGTGTCATCATTTCCACCTCTAGCTCCCTCCTCCACGTCCCTCACACTCTGGCCAGCGAGAAGAAGCTCCCCGAAGAAGTCTACCAATGGTTCTCCTTCGCCGTCGAGAAGGCCACCGAAGTCGCTGTCCTCGCCAAGGCTGTCACTGAAGGCCCTGCTTCCGTCCAGAGCCAGCTGGATGCCAATGCTGCCGCATTGAAGTCTCGTGCTGAGTCCAAGCGTACCAACGACCCCAAGGTTAAGGAGCGCCAGAGCAAGATCACCCCTGACCAGTTCAACCGCAAGTCT
Organism: Talaromyces wortmannii; assembly: GCA_001939245.1. NCBI lineage: Eukaryota > Fungi > Ascomycota > Eurotiomycetes > Eurotiales > Trichocomaceae > Talaromyces > Talaromyces wortmannii. The sequence goes on from MJVA01000598.1 coordinate 201,099, forward strand.
GGCTTTGACACTCGTTACGCTCAACAGAAGACTCACCTCTCTCTCCCTCTCTTCCCCACCACCACCATCGGTTCCTTCCCCCAGACCCAGGAAATCCGTGTTCAGCGAAACAAGTTCACCAAGGGTGAGATCACTGAGGAACAGTACGACGAGTTCATCCGCAAGGAGATCGACCTCTGCATCCAGATCCAGGATGAGCTTGGTCTTGACGTCTACGTTCACGGTGAGCCTGAGCGTAACGACATGGTTCAATACTTCGGAGAAAGGTAATTAGATTTCCCTCAAGTATTGGTCAACAAACGTGCTAATTTATCATTTCAGACTCGAGGGTTACGTCTTCACTACTGTATGTTTTCATTATATGGATTAGGACCCATTATTTCTCTACCCCGCTAAATCGCAAGTATTTAATTGCTAACACACTATATAGTACGCTTGGGTCCAGTCTTACGGCTCTCGCTGCGTCCGTCCTCCTATCATTGTCGGTGACATCTCTCGTCCCGCTCCTATGACCGTCAAGGAGAGCAAGTACGCTGCCTCGGTCTCCAAGAAGCCCATGAAGGGCATGCTTACTGGCCCCGTTACTTGCCTCCGGTGGTCTTTCCCCCGTGACGACGTTCACCAGTCTGTCCAGGCTCAGCAGCTTGCCCTGGCTCTCCGCGACGAAGTCGTTGACCTTGAGAAGAACGGTATCTATGTCATGTATGTGCCAAACCTTATCCAACTTGACTATGAAAATATTCCACTTGGGATTTTCTCTCCCTGGTTATTGGTCCCACCGTGCTAACAAACATATAGCCAAGTCGACGAGCCCGCTCTCCGTGAGGGTCTGCCCCTTCGCAGCGGCAAGGAGCGCGAAGCCTACCTGGACTGGGCCGTGAACAGCTTCAAGCTTGCCACCGCAGGTGTTGAGGACTCGACCCAGATCCACTCCCACTTCTGCTACTCCGAGTTCCAGGACTTCTTCCACGCCATCGCCGCCCTTGACGCCGATGTGCTCTCCATTGAGAACTCGCGATCCGACGCCAAGCTCCTCAAGGTCTTCATTGACGAGGCCTACCCCCGCCACATCGGAGTAAGTTTTGTCTTAATTTCTATCATATGTTACGGAATGATATTAACTGGTATTTACAGCCTGGTGTCTACGACATCCATACCTCCCGTATCCCCCCTGAGGAGGAAATCAAGCAGCGTATCTCTGAGATGCTGCAATACCTCAAGCCCGAGCAGCTCTGGATCAACCCTGACTGTGGTCTGAAGACCCGTACCTGGGCCCAGGTCAAGCCGGCTCTCACCAACTTGGTCGATGCTGCCAAGTTCTACCGTGAGCAGTACAAGGCTTAAAAAAGCAAACCAAAAAGAGAAGATTTTTAACATAATAATTTCTTTTTTTTCTCCACTAAAGTCAGGTAGGGCCTGGCTTTTTTTTTATTTATCCTTGATATCCTTGTTTTAAATTTTCCTTTGTTACTTTGTGTGTTTTTCCTCAAAATAAGTGTTCAACAGCATGATGCATGAGATATGAGTCGATGATAGCCACAAACAGGCGCCATTCTCAACGCGGCGTTCCTTTGGGTATAGATGATTATACAGCGAAAAAGAAAAAAGGTTTCATTATTTTTTTTAATTATTACTTTTCATTTCAACAATTAGGAAAAAGCTTGTGGCGCTCGGTTAGAAGACAGAAAAGTGATTTTCAACATGGTTATTTATTTTAGGGTCTTGCGAGGCGCAATGGTGGTTGGGGAATGAATGGTTCAACATTTGTCTCTGAGACATTGATGGATTAAAAACGGGGACTCGCTTTTCAACGAGAGGTAGATAGTGTTAAAAGACAGCTAGCTTATTATTATTATTATTATTTTTTTTTTTTTTTTGGAAAATAGAATATCCAAGTGTCTCAGTGTTGTTTTGCCTTTATTCCCCCCTTCCTTTGAAAAGATCAATTCATCCCTACTTCTAGCACAAATTCTATGGACATGAGTATCTCACGATGTTTTCTTTCTATTTTCTTTTTTTTGTTTCTTCCTTTGAATCCTTTCGGCATTCTCCGAAAGGACAAAAAAAATGGTGGCTTGACTTGGTCTCCGATAGTCTCAACCCAAGCATTGGCTCGTGCACGGATCGGCGACGATAGTACATACGTACGTACTCCATACATGGGTAACTACGGATACGTAAGCTTGGCTGTACGAATCAGCGGCCTGATTAATGAATTAATGGTTACTACGACGGAGTTCTAAAGATAGACAAGGGGTAATTTGCGGAGTTGCAAAAACTCCGTAATCTTAAAAAGAGGGTGACACGAAGAGAGAAAGCATGGATATCCGTACTTGGTTATCAATGATACAAAAGGTTAGGTGCTTCGATTGAATCATATCTAAGATTGTTTCAATGTTTACGGATACATTTGGGAGAATAGATGGAGAAGATGGAAACAGAAAATAACGAAAAATACCAGGGAACACTGTTTTGATTTGTAAATGATTGATTAGTCAAACGCTGAGAGCAGCCCAGAGAAGGAAAAAAAAAAAAAAAATAAGCAATATATTGACAATGGTAAGTCACTTAAAGCACAAGCATGGCAGCGCCACTGAAAATGGCAGCTACAATGTATGCGCCAAATTGCCAGTTACCCACAAAAACAGGAGTGGATGAAAACCCAGGGAAAGCCGCGCCAGAAGAGCTTGAAGAGCCGCCAGAACCAGAGACAGAGCCAGAGCCAGTGGCAGCGACAGAGCCTGTACCTGCAGTGCCAATTGAGGACATTGCACTGGCGCACGAGCCTGTGGCAGAAGTGGCCGCCTGAGTGGAAGCCTTGCTGCTAAAGTCACAGGCAGAGGAGTCACTGTCCTGGGCTTGGTAGTAATTGTTCATTGCCCAGGACAGCTGTTGCTTGGGCGAACACATGCTGTAATCACCGTACACGCCGGTAGTGCCATTTGCGGCCACACCTGTGACGTACTTGCCGCCGTCTAAACCATAGAAATAGTTAAAGAGATCGCCATAGTCCGAAGTTGACACACTATCTTTCACAACACAGGTCAAGCTGTTGAACATGCACTCGCAGAGACTCGCGTCGGGCTTCGGGGGGAGGGCAGAAGCAGCTTGCCAGTTGTCATCAACTGTTGGACAGCTTCGGAGAGCAGTGTTGGTGGGCGTGTATTTGGATTTCACTGTTCCAGTAGGGGTAGCCTTGGCAATTTCGCTGGAGAAAGAAGTGTAGTCAGATAGCTTGCTGACACTGCTGCCCGTTACCGAAACCAGACCTGCAGAAAGAAACGGTTAATTTGATACGGATACAACCATCAGCAAAGGGCCCGATAAAAAAAATTACGTACCGAATGAATTGGTGTCTTGAAAGTACTCGTAGACGATACCGCCATTAAGCATGTCTTCCATATCAGAACCGTACATGGCTGGGATATTATTCCAAGTACGAGGTAGCGGATTGATACAGCCGTACTCGGCAAAAAAGTAAGGCACCGAGTAGGTGGAAAAGTTTTTGGTGATTTCATCGTAGCCCGAGGTTGTGTAGGTGGCGGCATCACCACACCACTCGTAGACATTATCGCCGAAGAAATCAACCGAGTCGTCAGAAGTGCCACAGTTCATGTAGTCGGCTAATTCAACACGGATAGCCGAGGCGTCGGCAGCAGCGTAACCAACACCCTTTTCATACCCTTTCTCTTTGATATAGGCCTTAGAGTCACGAACCGCGGCTTTGACAAAAGCACTAGCATCACTCGTGTTGACCGTGTTGGAGACTTCGTTTCCAGCAAAGAATCCAATCACGTTCGAGTAGTTGCCAAAGGCGTCAATGACATCGGTGTAGCGTTGGTACAGGCTAGTATCCCAACTAGGGCTGTCACGGTTGATGGAGTCGGTGGGAGAGCCCAGGTCAATAATGAGGTAGATGTCAGCGTCAGCGAATGCATTGACACAGTCGTCATGAGAACTGTTGGCCTGCACACCATAGACACGAATGGTGTTGGTGCGGATGGCCGACAGATACGGAATATCACGCTGACAGGTAGAGAGATCGGCCAACGGATCGATGAAGCTTGACGAGCTCGTTGATGGCTCCTGGTAGGCAACACCACGGATATAGAACTGTGTTCCGTTTGTCTTGTAGAAGAACTTGCTTCCGTAGGAGATGATAGGATCTATTGCGGCCATAGCGTTGCCAGCGAGCAAGGCGCCAGCAGCAAAGACGGACGACCTCATATTTGTGTGCAAAGATTGAGCAAGCGAATGGTGGAAAAACTCAGAACAAAACCAAGATCGATACAAGTTGAGAACTATTAACGAGAGACTGTAAAGCACACGAGGAATAGGGCTACACCACGCGCAGACAAGGGCTTCGGCTTTCAAGGCGCGGCAGAATGAACAAGGAGAAGAAAGACAGGCGAGCAATGGAGCAAGACAGTTTAAAGACCATAGGCCAGGCGATAGTGGCCAGGATGGGCCGGAACAGAAGTCAGCTAGCGACCACCATCGCTGTCGTGGGATTCGTCAACGAGCTCAGCCACCCTCATGGCTGGTTGGTTGCAGGACCTGTATGGGACGCGTACGACTTGCCGCATTGTTCCAAATCATATTTTAGCTGGGCCACCAAAACTCGACCACGATTCATTGCATTTTCCAAGAGAGACCCAGGCAAAATTTGTCGATCTCTCAGAAGCTGCGCTGTGGCACATCGATTGACTAAGACATTTTATTCCGACTCACTGACTATCGCTGGTGTTGTCCTGTCTGGCGGCGAATGCATGGTGTGGTACGTGGTGCAGGTCATTGTCTGACGCGGACAGTGGAGCCGATCGGATAAATGGCAAGGGCTGGGATTGGGGAGAGAAAAAAAGCTTCAAAGAACGAATCATGGCACCTTTGAGCGACAAGAGACAATGGTTAACACCGCCAACACGCTTTTTGTAAGGTAGGGGGCCGAATAAATAATGATAGTTGAAGTTGTGCGGTAATCGTGGAGAGAGTGCGCGAGAGCAAGACGAGCGAAATGGGCAAGTGCCAATACGGGGAGGCACGTGCTGTGTTGGACGGTGACAACTGGAATAACTACATTAGTACAATAGTACATCCTGCTGTTGCTGCTATTACATCCTACATTCTTGCGCAGATCCTCGAAACAAAGAGAGAGAGAACTAGTATTAAAGATGTTGGTTACTAGACTAGCTGTTTATCTATTGTTGTTTTATAGATTTTAGTTGATCTGATATAAGACGGACAAGCACAATCAGGCGATAATGCTAGGGCCCGAGCTAGACAATTCCTGTGAAGTCTGGAGTCTGCAGAGAGAAGAAACTCATAAGTTATAACAGACTGGGATGTTACTGTCAACTTTCAAGTCATGATCTGACTCTCTGTTGGCCATCCGGCGTATATGTGGTCAGGCTGCCACGTGATTGGCCAGGTCAATTGTACTCGGTACGCTAACCATATGAGGTTAGCCGCCATTGGCTTGTGTCAATCAAGCTTTTCTCGGATGGTCATGTGATCTGCCACCGAGTTCGCAGTCACGTGGACGGCGTTGTGCTATGTCACGTGCAAGCTCGGGATAGGCTTTTCCGAGATGGCCGGGAGAAGGGTCTCCGGCCGAGTCCCCATCGCCGGTGTGGAGTCACGTGATAACACCGAGGGCGGCATCGGCAGAACCCGGAGGACCCCGAGTGTTGGCCGGGACACCCAGAATCTGAGACTGGTGCGACTGTTGGACGAGGACAAATAATCGGAAATCGAAGAATATTGACAATTGATTCCCCAGGCAGCTCTCTCGAATAGTGGCAGAAGCAGCCAAGGCGCCGAGGCGCAGTCGGCATTCCGGAGGCAACCAATAATGAGTGCCGATTCGGGCCGGGCAGTGACGTCATGCCAAGGTGGGCGGATTTGCCTGCCAAAAAGCCAAATCGGAGAAAAGCCAGACAGAAAACAGAAAAGCTTCGGCAAGCCTAAATTCAAGCTGGCGATCTGCTCTCTTCACGCGCAACGTTCTTCCTCGGTAGGCAATTAGATTGACCACGGTAATTGACACATAGATCGCTGTGCTCTGGGATCCGTAGCCTGTAATAACCCCAACTCCCCATGCTGCTGATGGCGGGGTTGGCACCCACTCCCTCCCTCACTACGTACTAGTAGTACGTAGTAGTAGTAACTATGTCCTCATCGTTACCTTGATCGCCCAGCAGCGACTCCATCATGAGGGGATCGCGACCCACCCTGCGCTGCCTTCGCCCGCTCCCATTGACTGCCCGGCCGGCTGTCGTCCAGCGTCGTCCAGCACTCAGTCCAATCCCAGCCAGATGGCCAGTGGGTATCTTCATTTTTCAGCTAGTCTGGGTGGGCGGCTCTTTCCAGCTAAGACCTACCGGACGCGACAAGGTCATCGTTTATTATCATAGGCAGTGCCCACCTTTTCTTCCTCCTCTCTCTCTCTCCAACAACAACATCACTGCGGTTACTCCTGTCGACCGCAACAATTCACAATGGCTACCACCACCAAGGTTCTGCTCGTCGGAGCAACAGGAGAAACGGGACGTTCGATCGCTAATGGTTTGCTTGAAGCTGGCGGCTTTGTATGCTCTCCCTCACTATGCGTTTTGTCTCTTTGTTTGTCTCTTTGCTTGGCCTGTTTGCTGACCCAAAATTCCCCTCTCGCAGGAAGTTTTCGCTTTCACTCGCCCGGCATCAGCCAAAAAGCCACAACTGGTCGAGCTAGAGAAGAAAGGTGTCACCATTCGGCAAGGCGATCTAGAGGGGTCGGAAGCAGAGCTGGCCGAGGCCTTGAAGGACATTGACATTGTCGTCAGCAGTGTCGGTCCTGCCGATCAGCTCTCACAGCTCAACCTTGCGACCGCGGCCAAGGCTGCTGGCGTAAAGCGATTCATTCCGTGTGCGTTTATCACTGTCTGCGCCCCCGGCGGCATCATGTGGTTGCGTGATGAGGTTTGTTCTTCTCTTGTGTGTTTCGAGGCAAATGCACATCGCTAACCCGCCTCAATGCAGAAAGAGAAAGTGTTCAACCACGTTAAGCAATTGGCACTGCCCTACACAATTATCGATGTTGGCTGGTGGTACCAAATCGCTACCCCGCGGCTCACATCGGGCAAGATCGACTACGCCATGACAACAGCCAATGCCGAACTAATCGAGGGGGGCAAGACGCCGAGTGCCTTCGTTGACTTGCGCGATATCGGGAAATGGGTCGCTCGAATCATCGTCGATCCCCGAACGGAGAATAAGATGGTTTTCGCATACAATACTGTTATGTCACCAGCCGAAATCTTTGCCACCGTCGAGAAATTGAGTGGTGAGAAAGTTGAGCAGAAAAATGTATGCTCTCTGTCTACTCTTAGCCCTGTCAACCGTTGTCACTGACCAAATGCTAGGTACCCAAAGAGGTCGTCATGGAACGTGTCGCCAGTGCGCGGGCATCCAGTGAAACGTACCCATTTGACGCGACGAAGTTCACCCCACGTATTGCAGCTGAGTATCAACTCTCATGGGGCCTGCGTGGGGATAACGTACCCGAGTACGCCAAGTTCCTGGGATATCTCGATGCCAACGAGCTGTACCCTGATTTCAAGCCAACCTCCTTCGAAGAGTACACCAAAGAGCTCCTGAGCGGAACAGCAGTCGGCGTCTACACTGACCGAATCTCCCGTATTTACTAGAGATCATGAGGTCCGTTGCTGGCATGATGGCTCTCGTCTTTTTCAGTAGGGGCGCAGCTGGGTTGCACCTGAAGTCTCGTTTCGGATAGACTGTTTTCTCTTGTTTTTTCCCGTTCGGATTGATCGCGTGAGATACCCAAATAGGGCTGGGTTCCGATTTCAATTGACGATATGACCATAAAGTACATCTCTGAGTTGGTTTTCTTTTCGCTCGATCCTCGCAGCGCGATTCACGGGATTCCCGCCCCGACGGGTGTGGATGGAAGGAAGGAAGGCGCCGGCGATCACGGGTGGTCGCTTCCTCGCGTAGGACTGGCTCACATGACCGAACCTCATCTTACTGTTCTTTGATTTCTCTTTCTTTCATGTATCATACTCTCTCTGCCCTGAGATGGCTAGGCATCCTGTATGCCACCTCTTATCACGCAGATTAGTTTCTCATTGTGTCTCGAAGCTTGATATCCAAAATCCAACTCCAATTTGCCGGCCACAAGCAATGCTTAAAGGCCCAATTCTTCAACCTGTTTTTGTCTGCAAGTGAACGATCTAATTATTTCCGTCGTAGCCTTCTATATATGCATTTGTTTTCAATGGTCAATCATCAATTAATGTACACAATTGAGCTAATACAAGTCCTCTGCAGGTAAATCTTGACGAGTCCATCACTCCAAGGCCCGAAACCCCATTGTGTTCCAATCTCTCAATATCTTCTCCTTGATATGCTCTGGAAAAGATCCTTCAAAACTGGCAGCTTCCCAGTTGGCCCCCGAAGTGTACTCACAAGGGAGCAGTGCATCGCTAACCACCTTTCCTCCTTGTGTGGGCGGTCCATTGCCACGAGACATGTACGGTATCAAGGGGAACCCACGTACATCTTCATAGAACCTCTCATCCGTGTTCGGGCGACAGCGTGTACAGAACGCCCACATCACGTCACTATCGCTGTAGACATCGATATCGTCGCCTACCAGCACAACCCGGTGGATGGTGAAGCCTGATTTGTGGTTGAAAACCAAGTCTCCGACACGCTTGCAAAATTCCTTCGAGTTGGTTTTCAACTCACGCAGCTTTTTTGTATCAACTTTAAGGGCTACCCAGGTGACTTGGGATGCAAATGGAGTGAATGCGTCAGTGATCGGTAGGCCTGCCTCCTGACATATCTTGCGAATTTCGGCAGCGGCTAGGGGCCCGATCATTGTATGCTATGAGAGCTGTTAGCTTGTCTTCAGGGGGCTAAGGATATGGACTCGCTAGTACCGTTTCATCAGTCAGACGACCACACGCTGACATGGGTAAAATAGGGTCGTTTCGATAGGTGATCTTGTTAACGGTATACAAAGGGCAAGAGTGAGAGTCTCCTGGAAACGTGTATCCGTGCATTTCACCAAATGGACCTTCAAGAGCCGTTTCAGATATGGACAAAGTGCCCTCGAAAACAATTTCGGAGTTAGCAGGCACGTATAGCCCGTTTGTATCGCATTTGACCACCTCTAAGGAGGTACCCGTCATGGCTCCAATGTACCCTGCTTCGGTCACTCCATCCGGGATGGGCATACTCGAAGCCATGATTGCAGCAGGGGGGACTCCGAATGCTAAAGCCCATGGTGCATCTCGGCCTTCCTTTTTCCACATCTGTTGGATTTGCCAAATGTGCTGGGGCTGTATTACCAGGCCAACCAAGTGCCTTTTATCGTATACCATGGCTCGTGCAATCGACCAGTTGGTCCACTTCCCGTCTGGGGACTGAATGATATGCATTCCATATGTCTGGATGTATTTACCACCGTCTGACTGATGTATCAAAGGGGCAGGCAGAGTTGTCAAGTCAATTTGATCCCCTTCGAGGGAATTTTCTTTGCAGGGTGCATTTGATCCAGACACAATAGTTGGGTCAATCGGAGGAGCTTTACTTGCAGATAGCATCTTATCGATGATATCGCGCATGCTAGACTGTGGAGGAAGCCCCAAGTGGCGAGCAAGACGTCCATAGCGGCCCTTGGAATCCTTGCGTAAAGAGCCCGGTGCCCCTAGGATTCGGAAAAGGCCATCTTGGTTGCCTTTGAGATTGTTGAACAAGGGAGCCTTGTCATCGGTTTCACACACAAGACGAGTTATAGCAGCCGCCTCGAGGTTAGGATCAATAGTCGAATTGATTTCTACCAGGTCATCATCAGCTTTGAGGGCTTCGACGAATGAGCGAAAACAAAGATGAGGTTGAGAGTTTGCCATGCTGGTTGCTTTTGCTTTTGTGGAACTAAAAGTAACTGGTGATATTTTTGAGTATGAGGCACAATTTGTGAGCAATTTTGAGGGTTCTTATATACTCTTCGCCGACTGTGCAGTATATGAATCCAGCTGTTTATGATTGGTTGCATCCTGGTGAAGTGGGTCTTCGCTGTTCTCGGTACTCCTCGGAGCCTCGGATTCTCTTCCAACAACGCAACTTGAAAAGCTTCCAAACAAATTGGCCATCTTTCCGATGAACTCGGGACCCAAAGAAACCGAAACTGTCCCACTATCGGCCCGATACGGATAATTCAGGACAGTCTGTTCTTGACTCGGATACTTCGGATACTGCGTTGAAAGCCGATGAAGCGACGTGCCGAAGACGCCTTGAGGAACAAAGTGGAAGCATCATGGAAGATTCATCGCAAAGATCGATAAGCCGCCAAGACATCGATCACGTTCTTCATGCCAAGCGTAAACGTAATGAAATAAAATCATGTTATCCTTGTCGACAACGAAAGGTAAGAGATTTACCGCCAATGCTAGAAGTTCTTGGCCCGACTAACTCTTAGAAAATAAGGTAAAATGTGATCAAAAGCAACCCTGCATGACTTGTCTCAAAAGAGGCCACCCGCAAATCTGCGTCTATAGAATTGAGTCTGGCCAGAAGGCTCGAAGAGAAGAAAACATCGAAAGTAGCGCTGTCAACTCGCCTTCTCGTCCCCCAAGGCAACCTCGCCAATTCACACAAGTAGCAGAATCCAGTGCTAGTGTGCCAGATTTAGAACAATCTCAACTGACTTACTCTGGAGAGGATTCTGTGCCATCTATTATCCGCTCTCGGCATGTCGAAAGTGGAAGCGTGCGAGATATCAGCTCAATCCTTGGCCTAGGAAGTTCTTTTGGCAACTTTTCATTAACGAAACCTCAAACACAAGAAGACCGATGGTCGGCTGTTCTTGATTTAATACCCCATCGACATGAAGTCGTCACGTAAGTATTTCCTTATCAACATCAGTTCTAAGGGCGTGTGGAATGTTCTGATAGTTAGTTGCCAGTTTTTTTAATAGCTACAAAGTCTCGGCATATCCATTTAATCCATATATTGTCGATTTGGAGAGTTTTGAACTGGATGTTTGTGGCTACTTGAATGCGTTTTCGGCAGGCGAATTTGCCGAAAAAAAGCCTTCAGCTTTTTGGTCGTCTAAAAAGTCGATTGAAACTATCGGCCTCATACTGGCTGTCTTAGCATCTGGGGCACACTTTTCAGACTTGGAACACTCTCAGAGATCAATTCTGTGTCAAGATTTTGGTTAGTTATCAATAAGCTACTAGAAGAGAAAAGTTCCATTAACTGATTGGCGTCAGCTCGGCGGTCATTCGAGGCGTTACGACTAGCCAATTTCCTATCCCGGCCATCTATGGCAATTATACAAACAATTCTAATACTGTGTCACACTTTGCAAAATAATGGCCAGTCAGATGCCGCCTGGGTTTGGGTCGGGACGGTTGTACGCCTCGCTCAGACTATGGGAATGCATTCTGAAAAGTCGATGTCGTGGACAAACGAACCATCCAGAAACCAGAGAAAGAAACTATGGTGAGCGTATCGAACTTTTCTTTAAAAAGGAAGAATTTAACACTTACTCTGAACGGTTGCAGGCTTATGATTGTGTGGCAAGATGTACTACTTAGTATGTGTCACGACCGGCTTCCAGCAGTACCAATACATGCATGGAACATGAACGAGGAATTACCGACTTCCAACTCCTTGTCGTATGTCGGGGTCATGGTCCATATTTCGCGGCTAAGTCTCAAGTTCATGAACGCAAAAGCCGGTGGGGATCTAGCTCTGGAAGATTTGGCTGATACATTGACCATGATTGACAATACGTATCAAAAAGCGCAGCTATATTTACAGTCTAAGGACGACTGTCAGAATATGCAACAGCATTTAGAGCGTCTAGCACTGAAACTGCACGTGTCTCATTTGGTATCCTTTGTATGTCGCCCTGCAGTCAAGAATTCCGGGCTCTCAAACAGCCCGTCGTACGAGCCTCTCCGTCAACGAGCTCGAGAAAGCTTAATTGAGGCGACGAAGACGTTCTTGGATTTTCAAGTTCTCAGCATCGTACCAACGAGAAGCTGGTCCATGATTCACGCGGTGATCGGGTCAACTCTTCTGCTAAGCATATGGGAAGAGACATATTGGGATAAGGAGTGCCAGGACCTCCAGCAGCGGGTCATGGAAGTGTTTTCCGCTGTGGGATCGAAAGAAGACGGGACAACGTCAGACTCGGAAAATGGTCAGTGGCTCTCACAGCGACACATCTGGGCGCTGGTATCGTTACGAAATTCGGTCAAAGCAGCTATGGAACGAAGGAGTGAAACTAGTCAGCCGAGAACAGAGAATGATGGGGAGCATGCTGGATCTGGCAGGGTGGATTCATCGTTTTCACCCACCGGATTCCCACTTTCTTATGACTCTAGGTACGTAAATCGTTCCAAAACGGATTTTGATAGCTAACTCTGCTGTGATAGCTTTGTCAATAATGACGGAACTTTTGAATGGATGAACCCAAGTCCTTGGGCATATTTGGATTCAATTATGAACGTGCCGCTTTTTGATTTACCCGAGACGGATCAATATCTTTAGGACAAAACCACGAATATGTCACAGCTAGAGAAAGAGGGCAAGTCAACTCTGGGTGCATGCAAAATACAGACTCTCTTTCATGGTAGGTGACTTTGAATTTCTGAATGTTGGTAGAAGTGTACATTCCAAGAGACGGCGAAGTTGCCACTGGCTCGGAGCCTCGGAGCCTCGGACGCTCGGGGATGCTCGACAAATTTGCGACTTCAAGTGGACACATCATTAGTCTATAGTCGTTATGACGATGATCGCCTTAATTCTTCTTCCAGTGCCGATTATCCGGTACATCAAATTGAAAATTTTATACACGTGGTTATCTGGCTGGCAAAATATAAAATGTGTTAACGGCCATCACATTTGAAATTTGAACCACAACGACCAACATCCGGAACATTGGAAGAATAAACTCAAAGATTATATCTTGACACCAGTTGACGATTCATCGAATATCAATTATTTTATTTGGAATCTTCCTTTCAGAATGTTGCACGATATGCTAGCCTCAGCCCATGACGCCATAACACCACAGTTCATGCATTACTCTACAACAATATCACAACCAACTATGGAAACTACAGACAACTCGGCGCAAAATCACAAATCCGAGACAACCAATATAGCAAACCGGCATCGCCGCAGAATTGTTGTTGCCATGACAGGGGCCACCGGGGCAATCCTCGGAATCAAAATCCTAATCGCGCTTCGTCGACTACAAGTCGAAACACATCTGATTATCAGCAAATGGGCCGAAGCCACAATAAAATACGAAACAGACTACCACCCATCCAGTGTGCGTGCCCTCGCCGACCACGTATACAACATCAACGACATGGCTGCACCGATCTCCAGCGGCTCATTCCGAACAGACGGAATGATCATTGTGCCATGTAGCATGAAGACGCTATCGGCTATCAGTATCGGGTTCTGCGACGACTTGATCTCGCGCAGCGCAGATGTGATGCTCAAAGAGCGAAGGAAACTGGTCCTTGTAACGCGCGAGACGCCACTGAGCGATATCCATCTGCGGAACATGTTGACGGTTTCGCAGGCTGGCGGCATTATATTTCCGCCCATGCCGGCGTTTTACGTGCGTCCGGCTTCGATGGATGACTTGGCTGAGCAGAGTGTGGGGAGAATGTTGGATATGTTTGATTTGGATACGGAAGATTTTGAGAGATGGAATGGGTGGAAGAAGTAAAATCGGAAGTCTAGAGACAGGCAGTTGTGCTGGTTTAAATAGGGTCTGCATGCATTTATTCAATGTTAATTATAATATATTTGTACACACATTCCATAAACATTGAAGTGATCGATTTTTGCTTCGCTAGATATACACACAGTGAGAACAAGAGGTTGGAAAGGTTGTTTGAGCCTCCTCCAGTCTTGAGCCAACCAAATGCTGACAACTCATTAAGTATCGATTTAAATTTAGATTAATAAATACAAAGTTTATTATATTTTAACTGCAGGTTCAATTTAGTGTCTTATTCGGTACAAGTAGCGTCCTACTATATTAGTACCCCAAACCCCTCGTACTCGACACTAGTTTTTACTTGACTTTAAGCTTTCTTGACACTCAAAACACCACAGTAACAACATGCATTTCCTATGCCTACATGGTATGGGTACCAATAATGAGATTTTTAAACTACATACATCTGCGATTCGGCGCCTCCTTGGGCCTGAGCATACATACGACTTTGTTGAAGGCACGATAGACTGCCCGCCGGCCCCAGGCGTGGGAGAGCTACAGTCGACCACCACCAGTACAGACGATTCATCCAACAGCGAAGCAACCGGTTTCTACATGTACTTGGATGTAGCATCTATCGATTCGATACAGTCTGCCCTTGAAGACCTGGCCGACTACGTCGAAGCCGCGGGGCCGTTTGACGGCGTGATGGCGTTCAGCCAGGGCGCCGGGCTGGCCGCGGGGCTCATGATCCAGCAGGCGCAGAACAGCCCGATTGATTATCTACTAAATCCGGTCTTTAAATGCGCCATTTTCTTCTCAGGCGGAATTCCGGGAGACCCTGCTTCTCTGGAAGCAGGAAAGTTACGTCTGATGAGCGCCGAGCAGGATGGCCAGGTCATTCAAGTCCCCACGGCACATATCTGGGGGAGCAAGGATGACCTATATCCTGACTTTGGTCCGGTTTTGGCCGATCTAGCGAGCAAGGAAAATCGCGAGGTTTTAATTTGGGATGGTGGGCATGAAGTGCCAGGTATTGGTGGGAAAGGAATCACCGAAGCTGTGGCTGCGATCAAGAAGACGCTACAAAGAGTCATTCATAATCAATAGGAACAGTACTTTATCCAAAGTTTAGCTTAGAAACATGTTTATTTTCATTTATCATTATTCTCTGCGTTATTTGTCCCATATACTTCATTTAAGCAACTACGATCTGGTTTCGTTTCCACATGACAACCGAGGCTGGGAGTTGAGCTGCCGCAATACCAACCAGTACCTTGATCATAATGTTGTATCCGTCTCCAAATGCCTGCCGGATTGATTCCTGTAGGTCCGGGCTATAGCTCTGGATAATATCGCTGCTTTGAAGTAACGCGGCCACTTCTTCCGGAGGTAGCAACGTGGACAATCTAGCATTCATAAAGTCGTTCAAAATACTGGCTACAATAGCCAACCCAATTGCTCCACCAAGATATCTGACCTGGCTAATTGCTCCCGCCGCGACAGCTGTATGGATATTGTAAGCCAATGAAACCCTCCAGAAAGAAGAAAGAGTGGAAAAGAGCAACAAGAGGGGGGGGAAAGACAAACAGCTTGACATACCTTTGTCCCGATCTTCAACACAAAAGGGAGTCATTAATATCAAAGTACTAATATTGATACCAACGCCAAAACCAGCAATTATTTGAAAGCCGTACTGCGGAGACCAGATATCCGACGTAATTGGGATTGTCGTAAGCAGTGCGAATCCAACTACTTGGAGGACCGAGCCAACAATGAGAAGGTATATTGGAGGCACTTTTGCTTTCGCGATGACCGATGCAATAATGGACCCGATTGGGCAAAGAAAAGTAAAAGGCAACAGTCGCACGCCAGCGTCCAGAGGAGAAAGGCCGTTCACGACGATGAACCGTTGTGGGATTAGAAAGATGGCAGCCGTAAATGGCGCCCCCAGAAAGAAACCATTACTATCTGAAATTAGTACGAAAATAATTTGTCGAACACTTTTGATGCTTTTGGGGGCACTCACAGCAACATCCCTATCCATACACGACGAATGAATCTCCATGGGAAAACAGGTTCCCGGGAATCGTCTTTCAGCGTCACCCTGCGTTCCCATACAAAGAATAGAATCCCAAGTAGTCCGGATACCACCAGTAACGTGATTACGAATGCTGACCTCCACGGGAATCTCACTCCAGCTTCCTCTAATGGTACGAGTAGAAGCACGGTGAATGCTAGAAGTAGTGCCGCGCCAATAAAGTCTACTCTTTTCAGACCGGCAAAAGAATCTTTCCAGGGTTTCGATTGAGCGTTTCCCCCATGGTTCGGAAACCCATTTGGCAGCATGATTGCAATGACTACCGCTGCTATTGCTCCAGCAGGAACGCTGTTCTCTTTTGATCAGTTTCTTTTAACTTTACCGGAAAGAAGCGGTCATAACTCACTTGAGGAGGAAAACCCATCGCCAGTGAGAACGGCTTATTACACCGCCTAGGATTGGACCTAGAAGTAAAGAGATCGTAAAAACCGCGGATACGATCATTGTATATGATGCGTACTTTTCATGCGGTACTAACTCAAACATGATTGCAATGCAAACAGCATATATACCGGAGCCTCCCATTCCCTGGAAAGCTCTGAGTATAATTCTAACTACAGGTTAGTTATACGTCAAATAGTCTAGGTTCCTGGTAGAAAACATACAGTTGGGTCATGGTATTGGCGGCGCCGCAAGCACCAGAGAACACAACGAAAATAAGAACCGCAGTGAGGACAGAGACCTTTCGGCCAAATATATCACTAAGTTTGGCCCAAATAATTAAAAATCCTATTAATTCTTTTAGCCTTGTCCGGTTCATGATCAACTAGGTAACCAACCGATATACGTCAAAAGATATGCCGTCACTATCCAACTACTCTGAGTGAAGCCTTGGAGAGAATTCGTAATCCCCACCAGGGATGTGCTAACAATAGGGATTTCCAAGTTTGTTAAGAACAAACTCAAGCAAAGCCTATAGTAGTGAGCATTGTAGCAATTTTCGATCAGTAGCCGATGTACTTACGCAACTGTGATACTATGCAACTGGAAACCAGACAAGTAGGTCTTGGTCGGGACCTCGTCGCTGTCTAGATCCGAACTAGAGCTTGCATCCTTGCCTTTGATACTGGAAGCTGGGTTGTACGGTTTTTCGCTGGTAGAGAAACCCAGCTCTACATCAACAGAATGCGCGGTATTGTTCGGCTCAGGAGATGTTGCGTTACTCTGCTGGTCGTCCATTGTGAAAGTTGCAAAACATGAACCAAGAAGGTGACAGAAACAGAATTCGAGCTCAAAAAACGACCACACATGTATGGTTGATTTCTACAATGTAGAATATACGGTATAAGTCTGTTTCAGGTAGCTTGTTGGTGGCTGACCTCACAAAGTCAAGGTCAGGAATACTTGACTGAGAAATAAATCGACCAACAAAAATTGCCGCCGGCTGCTAAAAATTAACCAACTCATTGTCTGCATGTTTTGCAAATCTAGCAGCACCTTTACATTACCCATTGGTGGCAATCAAAGCGCCCCCAAACGTGCGGAGATGTAGACTTTGGCGCAAAAGCCACGCTGCAGGGATCCCGCATTGCTAGCCCATAGCGGTCTCAAAATACAGGTACGAAACAGGCTATCTAAGCCTCGTAATTTTGTACTAGCTGTATCTGCATCTGAGACGAATATACATCCAATTTGGTCATGCCGGGGGAAGTTTAGGTTTCTATGTAACCCCACCTAATGCACGCTACCCTTCTGAAGACCATCTTCATGTTATTCTCTTTAAAAAAAACATCAGCTAACATGCACTTGAAAGTGCCATATCAAAGCGGTCATCCAATTTTAGTCCATTGGAATTGAATGTTGACGCACGAGACTCCCGACAATGGCTCCCTTGACTGCCAGCTCTCCGCTTCAACAGCTGCTTGAAGGCCCTGCCCTGGAACCTCCGGCAGGCGTAACACCCAACTTTGAAAATCCACATAATTTGAATACTGCCAGTTATTCTATGGCAGTAGTTGCGATAGCTTTACCAACAATCGTCGTCGCTATTCGACTCTACACAAAGATATTCATCGTTCGTGCCCCTGCGAGCGAAGACTGGGTGACCTTGCTGGCATGGTCACTCTATATTCCATACTGTGCCTACACAACTGTATTAGTCAGGCATGGAGCAGGTCTTCATCAGTGGGATGTCCAACTAATACGTCTGCAAGCAATTCTATATGTACGTTATGCGGCTGAACAAACGAGAAAAAGACAAGCACTCATCTATATTTGGCAGGATATCAATGTTCTCTCCATTATGTACGGAATAATCACCTTCTTGGTGAAATTTTCGATTTTGCTGCAGTACCTTTCCATTTTCTCACCTCTTGGCCTACGCAACCTGATGTGGTGGTCGTGCTGGGGGCTCTCCATTGTCCTTTTTGTTTTTTATATGATTTTAACCTGGATCGAAATTTTTTTGTGCAACCCAAGAGACAAGTTCTGGACCCCATGGCTCACAACTGGCCATTGCATGGATGCAAATTCGGCCAACATTGCGGCCGGGATCGTGAATTCAGTGGCAGATCTCCTCATCATCCTCCTTCCACAGCGATCAATTTGGCGACTTAACTTACACTACGGCAAGAAAATGAGGATATCGGCCATCTTTCTTCTTGCTCTTTTGTGAGTTTATTCTTTGTGTTGGAAAACATTCAATCGGCGCTAATTGTCTACAGTGCACTGGCAGCCTCTGTTATCCGCTGTTACTATGCTTTTCAACTCGCGAACTCTGGGGACACGACCTACAATGTGGACTTGATGGGTCTCTGGACCTACGCTGAGTTTACAACAACATTCATATGCTCATGTATGCCCGCCCTCTCGGCTCTTGGCCGTCACTTGGGGCCAACCTTGGTGGCGTATGGGCAGCGTAAAGGCATATTCAGTCTGGGAAAGGCCAGCGACGATCGAAGCAGCCAATATCCAAGCACGATTGGGGGCCACGGCGAACGGTACACAAGTGTGTCCGAGCTTGGACTTGTGAGAAAGACGTAAGCATGTATTATTTTAACGAGTATAGTACGCCTATTTTGATTAGGACATTGGGTTTGTTGGCGTTGCAGGCGGGACATGAATGAAACGGGCTTTATTTAAACAATACTTCCATAAGAAGCCCAAATCGGCCGGGTGCATGGCTATTTTCTAGCTTAGTCTCGGCGTGTTTTTTTGATTTGTATAGGCTTTTAGTATTTACCTAAAACGGCTATTGTTTTCCTAATTAGGCAAAAATGGATTTCTGCCGCTTGGACCCCTGCCTGCACATAGCAACCAACGTACGTAGACGCTTGATGGCCGAATGACCGAGCCTCGTTCTGTCCAGTTTTTGGCTTCGCGCCAGATTTTCTACTAGTCAGCAGGACGGGGAGCCTGGCGCTATACCAATGTCTTCAATAGGAGCGTCGAGTCACGCACCGTTTCGCAACCTTATTAGACGAAGTGACACATACGTGGTTACGGATCTCAGCCTTTCTCAATCGAGAGAGAAATCGCCGATCCAAGACACTCCTCTCGTGGCAACTTCCCACGCCTCTGGCCTAGACCTGCATTAGTGTACGTATCAGGTGGCCGCGTATCTACATGTAGCCCCCCACTGTATCCGTGTGTATCGCCATCAGCAAGGGTCCGCATTAGATCAACAAACTGTCCGCCTTGGCGCTCCACCGACGTCTAAATCCTTACTAGACAGGTTACACTACAGCCTCGTTTGGGCTCAACCCTGGAACAAAGAAAGACCAACCCCAGGCGTGTCTTATCACGGGCCCGGCCCTTGTTCATCCTTCCGAGTTTTCCGCTGCGATTTTGTTTCCGCCGCTTGACGCCTTTCGTTTCGAGCACGTTTAGTGCTCTTTTCATATTTCTCGTCCGGCTTACGTTCCTAGTATTATTATCTTGACGTTGGTTTTATATTGCGTGTTCATTTTGTTTTCCCTCCAGAATATCAAGATTGCATGGCGCAACGGCAAAAATGTCAACCACAACCCGCACCGCTAACCTCTTGTCGTTCTTCCGCGATGATTTTCGCATGGAGACCTGGCTTCTCGCCGGTGCATGCTTACAAGCCGTGGCGGTTTTGATCTTCGGCCGTTTAGCTCTCATTCTCACCGGCATCTTGCTGGTATACCAGCTGACTATCGGTCTGCTCAAGGACCGAGGCATCATCACAACAAACCACAGCAAGAATGTGAACTGGGGAAAATGGAGCACACAGCTTCCGGATGCTTCAGGGCAAGCGCGGGGACCCGGAGAAGAGCAGATTGTCGTCTTCCTACTAGGCGCACGCTCAAATCATCCCCGGGGTCGCTTTGCTCCCGGATGGGCCAAGATTGGCGAGTATTTCGGCGACATGTGGCGCGACTGTGCCAAAAATCGACAGACAAATGGTTTCCTCGGGAAGACATCAACTCTCATCGCAACCGACGAAGACTGCGGAAACACTATGTGCTGGTTATCGTACTGGAAAGACTTGGACTCACTACAGGCCTTTGCCAATGGGCCTGTTCATGGCAAAGGAATGGTTTGGCTCAATAAGATTGGGCTAAAACAATATCCAAGCATTGGTATCATGCACGAAACCTATAATATTCCCAAAGGGCACTGGGAAACTATCTCTCTTAACACCCGACCCTTTGGGATGGCTGCTACCCAGCATTTTGCACAAGAAAAGGAGTCTGGCGAGACTAAACAGATCAGCCCAGTGGTTGAGGCCGAAGGGAAAACATGGGACCGAATGGTAAATCGGATGGGCGTTGCTTAATGTAGTTTTGGTAAGAGTACTGGTACAAATTGGTTATAGCATTACTGTCAGCCATCAGGCAATAGGAGACAGTCATCACACAATGTAGGAGAGCAGATGTCCGTGTAAAATTGAATAGAATGTATGTACACTTATCTTGCACCCATTCTAAAAGCCGATGAGTTTATTTCAAACTATAGACTTCATTTTTGCCCTCCCTCCTCAATTTTTTGACTCCTCAATCTTTTGAATATGACGTCTTTCTACAACTGCGCGTCCAATCAATTCAAACAGAAAATACACGAGATCCGTGCATAGGATTATGGCCTTATTTCCCCTCTCCAGTAGAACCCCAACACTAGTGACGCCAACATACGCTAACATATGGAGCATAAGCTGCATAACACACTACTTCAATGGTTTCAAAGCGTTCAAAGCTAGCAGCTTATCTTTCTGTTCTAGCCCCCAAATTACAACTGAAAACAGGCACCAGACTGAAATCATATAGTAGTAATAATCAATGCCGGCATATAGAATGACATCAACTAATAAGTTCTTGCTACTAGTGGTTGACCCATGTTGGCACCCATGTTAGCCAACTGGGAAAAGAATTCCAACATACAATCACTAGTCTCTATAGTCTGTGCCTCATGCTGATTGTATTTTGGAATTGAGGGGACCGGTCATGATCCTGCTAGCTTGGAGATCTGCCCCTCTGCTTGCATTATTCGTAGGGGGATTTATGCGGGCACCACCCGCTTACCAGATTTATCGTAGACCCAAAATTAAATTTGTTAGTAAATTCCTCGCGGTTTTGATTATTAATCCCCAGTTTAAGAACACTTAAGATTATTCTAAAGAACTCTAGTCTTCTTAACCCTAACTACGTACTCTGTATTCTAACCTCTAATATAAACCTAAGCCCACTAACCCTTTAACTCTAATTAAATGGGTAAGAAATCAGAAGTTAGAGTAGTTAAAGTTAAAGAAGAGCAAGGGTTCTTTAGAATAAATAAATTAATGTTATAAAGTGAGGACTTTTAAGGATTTTAGAACTAAGAATAGCGGATCAAAAATACTCGTATTTTATTAAGAAAATTGATTTTGGCGCTACGACAATTTAAGTGTGCAGGGTGGTGCCCGCAGTAACTTGGCGGTGTCCGCATAAATCCCCTATTCGTAGATAACCCCGCATGTATGGTTCCATGCTTGCTAGCCCTCCCAACCCTATTACCGCCAACCTGCCTCATAGGGGAGGCCACGCTGATAGTTCCAGCCCCTTTCTATTTTTATGTACCGGGAATAGTAGGGAACTGTGCACATGTGAATTGTTCTTAACGCCGTAATGCGACCTAACGATGCATATCTTCCTAGACAGTGCTCTACTCTCCGCGCCGCACTAGGCCTGTTGGGAGATTTCAAATTCTTGTATCAGCCTTTTGCTCCCTCCATCCGGCAAGACGGCGGTAAAATCATACCCTCCAACTGGAGGGCATTTAAATTTTTACACATATTGCATTATTAATTGATATCTTGTCAAAATACAACCCCATTCTTGACTTAATGCTTCTAGTGATACCCAGTGACTAGAGTCAATCTCTTCCTCTACTGTTAGTTATACTGGAAAGTAGACTCGTTTGACATCTCTCGAGGAAGGAAATCTTGGTACAGATTTCCGTCCTGTCTTTTTTCATTCTACTATCATGGCCCCTGGAATCTTTTCAACTTCTCCATTACCTTCCATCTACCAAACACGCACCAAATCCGCCGAATCGATTGATGAATATGATCTTGATAGCGAAGATATTTTAGAGCCCATTGCGGTTGTTGGATTATCTCTCAAATTTCCCGACGATGCCACCACTCCAGAATCATTCTGGAAACTGCTTCTCGAGAAGCGATGTGCTTCAAGAGAGATGCCCGAAAACCGGGCAAATATGGAGGCTTTTTATCATCCTGATGGAAGTAGACCCGATGCTGTAAGTTAGCTTGTCTTCTTCACTCTTTTTGTCTTTGTTGTTCTTAACTTCTTTTCTGTAGTGCGATGCGAGAGGCGGCCATTTTATTAGTGAAGACTTGGGAGCATTTGATGCTCCATTCTTCTCAATATCATCATCAGAGGCTGCGTCGATGGATCCACAGCACCGGATGCTGCTGGAGACTGCTTATCGGGCGCTCGAGAACGGTGAGTCATGATTATCAGTTTAAAATATATTTCACGCATAAAATATACTAACACTCAATATTTATCTAGCTGGGATTCCATTAAAGGAAGCCGCAGGAAGCAGAACTGGAGTATACACAGGAAGCTTTGCAGATGACTACAAACTGATGACCCTCCGAGATCCAGAATTGATCCCTAAAAACGCAGTTACAGGGGGTTCTCTAACGATGCTTGCCGCACGGTTAAGCTGGTTCTTTGATTTTAAAGGCCCTTGTGTTAATCTGGATACCGCCTGTTCTAGCAGTATGGTCGCCCTCGATCAAGCTTGCCAGGCTCTACGTAACGGCGATTGCTCAATGGTATGCCCGTTGCGTTTTGTTTATGTTATATCAAGAGATCTAATATTTCAATATAGGCGCTCGTTGGAGGGGCCAACACAATCCATGGGTTGGAATCCTGGTTGTCCTTGTCAAATATGGGCTTCTTATCCGGCGACGGTCGCTGTTATAGCTTCGACCATCGAGCCAACGGCTACGCTCGAGGTGAAGGCTTTGGCGTGGTTATTCTGAAACCTCTCGCCTTAGCAATCAAAAACCAAGACACTATCAGAGGCATTATTCGCGCCACAGGTTCCAACCAAGACGGCCGAACGCCGGGAATCACACAACCCAGCGGCGAGTCGCAAGAGGCTCTGATACGAGCTACCTACGCAAAGGCAGGATTAGATCCAAGGATGACGAGATTCTTCGAGGCCCACGGAACTGGGACCGCACTGGGTGATCCCACTGAATGCGCCGCCATTGCGTCTGTTTTTGGCCCGCATCGAACAAATGACGAGCCGCTTTATATTGGGGCTGTCAAGTCAAATATTGGCCATCTAGAAGGGGCCAGCGGAATAGCAGGTTTGATTAAAACTCTACTAGCGCTTGAAAGGGGCGTCATTCCTCCCAACACTAATTTTGAGCGCTTGAATCCCCGGATCAATGCGGTCGGGATGCATCTTGCTTTTCCTACCACATTCGAGCCATTTCCTACCACTGGGCTGAGAAGAGCCTCGGTCAACTCTTTTGGCTTTGGAGGGACAAACAGTCATGCCGTGCTTGACGATGTTTACCATTTCCTGCAATTGCGTGGTCTAAAGGCAAACCATTGCACCACGCCTCGCCCACCGTCACTGGAAGAGCTTTTCCACGCGCCTCTGTCAGTTATCAGCTCGCCTAATCCAGAGACAAACCCTCCCAGAACAAGCTCGATCAAGCTTTTAGTCTTATCTAGTTTTGATAAAGGCGGCATACAACGCCAAGCACAAGCATATAGCTCTCATTTTAAGACGATATCACCTTTAGATGAGAATTATATCGACCGGCTCGCATACACATTGACAAGTCGACGAACCCATTTCGCGTGGAGAAGTTTTATATTGTGCAGTTCACCTGATCAATTGACTGGAATTGAGAATATCATCTCCGAGCCGGTCCAGACTTCGAAGAAACTCGGTCTGGCCATGGTATTTACAGGCCAGGGCTCTCAATACGCGGCCATGGGCCAGCAGTTGATCGAGTTCCCCGTGTTTAGACGCACGCTTTTGCAGGCTCAGGATATCCTCTACGGATTTGGCTGCCACTGGAGTCTTGTCGAAGAACTCCTAAAGCCAGAGGGTACGTCGAACATTGACTCTCCAGCACTGAGTCAGCCACTGTGCACAGCGCTTCAGTGTGCCCTTGTCGAACTGTTACGGAGCGTCAGTGTGTCTCCTTTGGCCGTGGTCGGCCACTCTTCTGGAGAGATTGCGGCAGCTTATGCAGCAGGTGGCCTGTCTCTGACTGCGGCGATGAAGGTGGCTTATTTCAGAGGCGTTGCTGCTTCGCGGCTGCTCGCGCAAGGTTCCAAGGACGGCGCGATGCTTGCGGTGGGCTTGGGGCACGAGGAATTTTTGCCATATCTTCAGGGCTTAGACGGTGTGTCTATCGCCTGTTATAACGGCCCTCGTAGCGTCACAGCCTCGGGCTACAGAAACCAGATCCTCCTGTTACAGAAGAAACTCGACCAAGACAATATCTTCAATCGACTGCTCAAGGTGCAAATCGCGTATCACTCTGAGAGCATGAAAGACATTTCGGAGTTTTATCTCTCCAGTCTCGGTAAAGACAAGCTTCTTGAACTCGGCTGTTCCCAAGACAAGCCCCCAACAATGATATCTAGTGTTCATGTTAAAAAAGTCAGCGCCGATGGCGACTCGACCCTCAGAAACCCGCAATATTGGGTTGACAATCTTGTTAACCCAGTGAAATTCGAGCAGGCGCTTTCGATGCTGCTCAGTCTGTCGGATGCATCCAAGAACAAGCTGCGTTCTAGAAAATCCAATACTACCGTTTATGACATTGTCGAAGTCGGGCCACATGCCACTTTACAAAGTCCAGTCAAGGACATCTTGTCCAAGACAGCCGCCAGCAGCCAAATAAAGTATACGTCGCTGCTTCGTCGCAACAAGTGTGCCTTGACATCCACAATCACAGCCATGGGCTCGCTTTACTGCGCTGGCTACAGCCTCAACCTTGACATGATCAACCGACCGCTTTGCGGCAAGGTGAAACCCCAGATTCTCTCAGACCTTCCAGAATACCCGTTTGACCACAGTCGAACGTATTGGTACGAAAGTCGGATTAGCAAAAATTATCGGTTCCGTGACGGGCCCCGGCTCGAGTTACTCGGCAGCCTGGTCTCTGACTGGAATCCATACGAGCCGCGGTGGAGGAATTTTATTCGTCTGTCGGAGATGCCTTGGGTCAATGACCACCGCATTAACGATCAAATCGTGTATCCAGCCACGGGGATGCTCGTGATGGCTATTGAAGCTGTGAGGAAACTGGCTCGTCGGCCGATCAAGGGCTACATGATCAAGGAAGCTGTCCTGTCACGGGCTCTTATTATATCAAGTGCCTCTGAAGGAATCGAAGTTCAAACGCACCTCCGCCGACTTGGGACTTCTGCCGCTAGAGAACCAACGTCCTTTGAATTCGCGTGTTACTCGTTCTCTGACGATGAATGGCATCAAAACTGCCACGGCTCCATTGTCATTGAATACGAGGATCGAGTATCCGAGATTGACGGGGGACGCGAGGAGGCCGAGTTGCAAAAAGCAGTCCGTGATCAATATTCAAAGGCAAAATCTACATGCACCGCGACAGTCTCCGCTGACCGAATGTATCAATTCCTGGGCTCGGAGATGAACATTCATTACGCAACTTGTTTCCAGGGGTTGAAGGAACTAGCATACAACGATCAGCTAGAAGCAATTGGTGAAGTCGACCCTTTTGACTGGCCCAAGCTCCATCCCGGTGGAGTCGTGCAGGACCATGTCATCCATCCAGCAACCATGGACGCAGTAGCTCAGTTGATATTCGTCGCCCTAACAGCCGGCGGCCAAAACTCGATAAACACAACTGTACCAACGCGTATTGAGAAACTTTGGCTAAATGGAAAGGGCGCAAACTGTAACAACTCAAAATCCACTCTGGTTGTCTATGCCAAATCCGGGAATCCGACTCTGCGGGGAACAGATTCGTCTGTGTTGGCTTTGAACAAGGACACGCAGGAGCTCGTGGTTAAGATTGGAAGTTTGCAAACGACAGATCTCACGTCAAATTCGCCCAGTCTCGAAGATGACGACAACAATGACAATGAAAACAAGCTAGCTTTTGGGTTTGACTGGAAACCTGATATTGATCATATGAGCAATTCTGCACTAAAAAGCTACTGTGAATCATCTTGGAAAGACGAGACTACTGAAAAGGAGTTCTACCACGATCTTAAACTTCTTCTTACGTTGTATATCAAGAATGCAGTAGCTTCAGTTGGTGCAGACACGTCACTACCGAGTCACCTGGCAAAATTTGTCAAATGGATGGTCTGGCAAACTGAAAAAGAAAACGATTCAATTGGCTTTCCCACATCTCAGTCCGAATTCATGGAGGCTCTTGCTAATCGCTTAGAAGCAACCAACACCCGGGGCAAATTCTTCGTCAAAGTAGGACAGAGCTTGCACGAAATATTGAATGGAAAAATCGATCCGCTAGAAGTCATATTCAACGACGGTCTTGCAGATGAGTATTACCGCGAGATGTTTGATTGCACCTCATGCGCTCCTCATGTCGGCAAATATGTCGATCTGCTTGCCCACAAGAACCCTTCACTTAAAGTTCTTGAAATTGGTGGTGGCACAGGCGGTTTCACAGCCCATATTTTACAACCGTTATTTGCAAATGGCCAGTCTCGGTATCAACGGTACACGTTCACGGACATCTCGCCCTCATTTTTCGAGCGAGTTAGAGACAGATACTTTTCTCAAGGATCCCGAATGGACTTTCAGACTTTGGATATTGAGAAAGATCCCAAGGAGCAAGGGTTCGAGTGTGGGACATATGATGTCGTTGTGGCAGGCAGCGTTCTTCATGCAACGGCTGATATGAGACTTACATTGGCGAACGTCCGCAAACTACTAAAACCAGGTGGTAAACTCATCATGTTTGAGATTGTGAAACCGGAAATTTTGCGAGCAGGATTTGTTTTCGGTCTTCTTGAAGGCTGGTGGTTGAGCAAAGAGCAAGAGAGAGTCCACGGGCCGTGCATGACTGTGGAAACCTGGGATAATTTGCTAAAAGAAACTGGGTTTTCGGGCAGTGAGACTGTGTTGCGAGACTATCAAGATGAAAGCTGCCACGAGACGAGTATTATCGTGTCTACACTCTGCGAAGAGGCGCCCGTACCAGATATTGGCTCAACGCGACAGCACCTGATTGTCACCAGCCCAAGTTGTGAGACCCAGAGAACAGCAGCCACGGAGCTGAGGAAGCTTGTTGGCACCCAATTTTGTGAGATTGTATCAATTGACCAGATTGGAAAAGTGCAGGACCTTCAAGAATTGTCGATTGTCTCGCTGGTTGAATTATCCGGCCCGGTCTTCCCGGAAATTGATTCTGAAACTTTCGGGTATTTGAAGACATTATTATCGACATCAAATGATCTACTGTGGGTTACTGGAGATATTTTCAGTTCGACAAGCACTCCAGAATTGGAGATGGTGACTGGTTTAGCGCGTTCTCTGCGGTCAGAGAAGAGAGACTTCAAGTTTATTACACTCGCCCTTGGCTCCTGGGAAACAACGGGGGTCACTGGTATATCAAAAATTATAAAAG
Source organism: Talaromyces wortmannii (assembly GCA_001939245.1). Classification (NCBI taxonomy): domain Eukaryota; kingdom Fungi; phylum Ascomycota; class Eurotiomycetes; order Eurotiales; family Trichocomaceae; genus Talaromyces; species Talaromyces wortmannii. The sequence goes on from MJVA01000598.1 coordinate 229,035, forward strand.
AATGCATGGACAGCAGCAAGGCCGCAGACACCCTCGAGAATGAAATGGAATTCAGAATGCAAGATGGACGTCTTTGCATTCCACGGATGCACCAACGAACAGATCTAAACAAAGTCTTTTATGAAAAGGCAACACAGGACGAACTCAAAGCCGCAGACCGTCGACTCGCCGACTGTCCCCCAGTGACGCTGGCAGTCCGAACGCCCGGGTCTCTTGATTCTTTCTGCTTCGTCGAGGACGAAACGTGCGACCAGCCGCTAGGGCCGGATGAGATTGAGATTGAAGTGCAAGTTGTCGACATCAATTTCATGGACGTGCTCACAGTGATGGGCCAGCTGAACCAAGACACACTTGGCGGAGCATGCGCTGGGTATGTCCGGCGAATTGGCGAGAACGTCAACGATCTCCGCGAGGGAGACCGTGTGGCAGCATGTATTCTGGGTTGTATGAAGACGTTCGCCCGACAACGTCGTGAGCTTGTCGTGCGCATACCCAACAACATGTCCTGGGCTGAAGCTGCAGCGCTTCCCTGTACTTGTGTAACTGCGTATCAGGGGCTGGTCGAGTTTGCTCGTTTGCGAGCGGGAGAAACGGTTCTGATTCACTCCGGCGCTGGCGGGACAGGACAATCTGCAATTCAGCTTGCGCAGAACATTGGAGCCGAGATTTTTACTACGGTAGGATCGAGCGAGAAAAGGGCGATGTTGATGGAGCAGTATGGCATCCCAGAGGACCACATCTTCTACAGCCGCGACACAACATTTGCAGCCGGTGTGATGCGCATGACACAGCAGCGTGGTGTTGATGTGGTTCTGAACTCGCTCTCCGATGAGAGACTCACGGCGTCATGGGAATGCATGGCGCCATTTGGCCGCTTTATTGAGATTGGAAAGAAAGACATTCGTGGGAACTCACAGCTGCCGATGAACCCATTCGCCAAGAATGTCTCGTTCCACTGCTTGGATCTTGCTTCAATGTCCGTATACAGACCTCAAGATTTCGGCATCGCGTTGAGAGCAGTTATGGAACTATCATCCACGGGCAAACTCGCCCCGTCCAAGCCGCTCTCGGTATATCCGGCAAGCAAGATCCCCGATGCTTTCAGATATCTGCAGAGCGGGAAGAATATGGGCAAGACAGTGATTGAGCTGGGACGCGAGGAGATTTTGCCGACGCTGCTCAGGCCGACAAAGTCGTATGATTTTGATAACAATGCTCTATACGTGATTGCTGGGGGGCTCGGCGGTCTTGGAAGGAGTATAGCAAGATGGATGGCAGGAAGAGGAGCAAGACATTTGCTGCTACTTTCACGCTCTGGACCAAAGCACGATGCCCACTACGCCTTGCTGGATGAGCTGGCAAGGGACGGGGTCCAAGTATACGCGCCAGCATGCGATATTACCTCGCAAAAAACACTCAGAGAAACATTAGCACAATATGCGCAAAAGGCGCCTCCTATAAAAGGTTGCATCCAGGCAACTATGGTTCTTCAGGTAAGTCGATACTTTGCATATATGTCACTAATCGATGCCAAATACTCACTTTTTTTTTTCAGGACTGCGTTTTTGACAACATGTCTCATCAGGCGTGGCAGACAGCGACGCGCCCCAAAGTCCAAGCCTCGTTCAACCTTCACAGTCTTCTTCCTGACCAGCTCGACTTTTTCATTCTCCTCTCGTCGGTCAGCGGCACCATTGGGTCACCGGCACAGTCCAACTACGCAGCAGGAAACACGTATCAAGACGGGCTTGCCAGACACCTTCTTTCCAGGGGCTGCAAAGCTGTGGCACTTGACCTGGGCTGGATAGCCAGCGCTGGGTATGTCACGGAGCATGAACGGGCAGCCCAGAACCTGCAAAGCGCTGGGTTCCTGGCTCCGATTCAGCAACAGTCGCTGCTGGGAGTTCTAGAGTATTATTGCGACCCAGCACTGCCAATCACCGAGCTGGGTAGTGGACAGGTCGTGCTCGGACTGGAGATGCCCAACACGCTGAAAGATCAGGGCAAAGAGGTTCCAGAGTTCATGTTCACGCCGGCTTATCGTGTCTTGCACATGCAGAATACGTCAGGAAGCTCCAAGGGCGGGGGTAATGGTGGCGAGGGAGAAGTGAAGTCGCCGAAAGAGCTGCTGGAGGCGGCCGAGAGCAGCATTCAGGCCACGGAGATTGTGGCAGACGCGCTGGTAGCGAAGCTTAGCAGGACGCTGGGTCTGGATATTAAGGGAATTGGCACTGACAAGCCGCTGTACGAGTACGGGGTGGATTCACTGTCGGCGCTGGAGATCAAGAACTGGTGTGGAAAGGTTCTGGGAGCAAATGCCAGCGTGCTCGAGCTGTTGGGTGCGGAGAGCGTGGGCGAGGTTGCCGTGCTGGTGGCGGCCAAGAGCAAGTTTATACATGTAACATGATTTGTTATCAATAGGAATTGAGCATATTAACTACTGATCAGGCAGATTCTCAGTACGCACTACGAGTGGAAAACTACAACTGGAAAAAATATAGTAGTCATGGATCATTCATGATAGCTCATTAAATACAGACCCGATCCTCCAACTCAACCGTTTACCAGCGGTTAGGGCGGCCGTAGCTAGGATCGTATTGCTCCTGGCCACCGTAGTGCTGGTCGTACAGGTGCTGAACGTTCTCGTGAGCGTGCTTCTTGGCCTCGTGCTTGTCCCAGGCGTCGGCACCCTTGGTTTCGGCGAGCCTGTCGATCTCGGCGCCGACGAGGCCGACGAGAGCCTCCTTGGCGAAGGCGTGAGAGACGGGTTTGCCTGGAGCTTGTTAGTTACAGCCTCATTTTTGAGAACTTGAAAAAAAAAGAGAAGACTAACCCTCCTTGCGGCGGTGGTCTTCAAAGGCCTTGAAGGCTTCGAAGCTGGCAGCGCCAGCAATCAGCTCGTGGGAGAACTTGGCCTTGTTCTCCTCTTGGCCGCCGTACACATTTTCGTGGTGCTTTTGCGATTCGTCTGCGCTGGTTAGCAAGAAACTCGACGAGTGTATAAAGAAAGAGTTCGAAACACACCCCAGTCGAAGAAACCCATGGTGAATGATGTTCAAGAGAAGCTTTTGTTGTTAAAGAGAGTCTGACGTGTTGGATAACGAAAGGAACAAGTCAAATAGGAGGAAGACGCCTTATAAGGAGCGGGGATCGGCGAGCTATGCTCAGTCTGGCCGGTCGACTCGCGCCATGACTCCATCCAACACCGTCCATCCGGCATCAGCCACCCAGGTTGCACCATCGCGGGGCCCACCGGCGGTCCATTGGTTTGGTGGATGTTGTACTGAAGCGATGAAATAGTACTATTTTAGTATTTCTGTGATGGGATTTCTGCCGAGCGCCGAAACGGGGGTTCGGATTGGGCTGGAGGCGGCGTGATGCCGGCGCGGCGGGCTCATTGGATACCGAGGGGGGTGGTGTTTGAGGCCATTGACGCTAGTTTAGTCACAGATTCGAGCCCAGAAGAGCGAGTTGCGTGACAGAATGTGCTAATTAGAGGAGTCGTAGTGGAGAGAAATAACAGCGGACTAAAACAAAGGAAGAGCCATTGCGACGCACTAGCCACCGAGGGGCAGCACCAGCCACATGCTAGGCCGAGGCGGTCCACTACCCCGCCGCGCATTACGTACGTTGCTATTATTACTCTGCTACGTTTACGTATTACTATGGAGTATTCCCATTTGCAGCTATTATTACAGTTTATTATTATTAAAGAGTTAGCTAATGCTAACTGATGTAGTTTATTAAACTAATAATATGCCGATTTCTCAGTAATATTACGTGGTGATCGCCTTTTTGCTACGTAGAGCTCTAAAAATAGCTGCCAGGGACGGTAAATTACGTGTATGTATCGTATCGGCATGACAGCAACATCGACATCAACACCAACACCAAACACAAACCAGAACTTCACCGAACACGCCGGAACTTCAACATGCCCCTCCCCGTCGCTGGCGACTTCCCCTCGCACGCTACCGTCGTGCTGTCCTACCCCGGCTCCTCGGACAGCACGCCGCCGCCGACCCTGACTGCGCAGCAGGCCAGCAACGTCGTGGTGCTGCTACACGGGCTCGGCGACACCGCCGCCAAGTTCGCCTCGTTCGGGCGCGCGCTCAACCTGCCAGAGACCATCTGTGTGACAGTGCAAGCGCCGTCTCCGCTGCCAGCTGGCCTGGTCGACCAGGAGGCCTTCCACTGGGGCGACGACGTCGTGCTAGACGACGGCGGGCTCTCCATGGACGCGGGTTTTGGCCGTGCTACGAAACTGATTGCGCGCGAGATTATTGCCGATACGCTGGTTAAGAAGCACGGGTACAAGCTACGCGATATTCTGCTGGTGGGTTTGGGTCAGGGGGGCATGGCTGCGCTGGCCGCTGCGAGAGAGCTGGGCTTGAACCCGCCTGTGTCGGATGAATTGCCCGAGGCAACACTCTCGTCATCGTCGTCGACAACAGAGCCAATTGACAGTATAAACAAAAAGGACTACCATCCTTCCTTGTCTGGCGTCGTCTCGTTTGGCGGGGTATACCCACTGTCGGTCAACACAGTCGGCGTCAAGGACCGCACGCCTGTGCTGCTGCTTGCCGGACGCGAGGGTCTCGGGAGCGATGTCAGTGATACGGCGGTCAAGAGAACACAGGACGCGTTTCAGTTTGTCGAGTTGCATCGCTGGTCGAGGCGCGGAGACGGCATGCCTCGTAATCGAGACGAAATGCTGCCCGTCATGCAGTTCTTTGCTCGCCGGCTGAAGAGCAGAAAAGGCGTTCCGGCCGGGAGTATTGAGCTGACATAGATGAACATGGGGAAAAACAAAAAGTGAACTTCTAATAATGCAAAAGTAGAATGCGTGTTGCGTGTATAATACATATAAAAATAACATTATCGCTGTTTAGCATCTTCAAGCGCTTTTCTCGCGCGTCCAACAACCGCTCTAGCTTTTGTCTCGGGCAATTCCTCCTTGGGTCGAGTAGGGCCGTCTCGAATAGACCGGCGCAGCACGTTTTCTGTTTCAATCAATGCTGTGCGGCCAGTTTCGCGCACCTCGTCTTCCCAGAACGAACGAGCCTTTTCCCATTTCGATTGCTGCCGGCGCAGAGAGTAGATCAATCCGACTGCTGCAACTGTGCAGGCCTCATACAGCCCTGTCGTTGAAGATGAGTACAGTAGGGCTGAGAATGCCGAGGTAAGGCCCGTGGTCGACGCACTGAAAAGTACGAGGCTCTGTGACAGCGCCTGTAGCGAAGGGATTGTCGTGCTGCCCAGCTTGGAGCGGCTTGCTGCAATCTGCATCGGCCACGGTCTGTCTTCCTTTTGGGGTACAGCAGTCTCGCTTTTTTCCTCGTCTACCGTCTCCTCTGCTTTCGAGGCATTGGCGGCAAAGTCTTCACCATTGGGAGCCCCGTTCAGTAGACCTGTCTGTTTAACTCGGCCAGCGGCCCAAATCATTTCCTTCTCGGCCTGTGGAAGGTATCGTGTCTGCAAGATCTCCGAGGTGACCGCGCCGACATCGTCCACACGCCAGAATAGCTTCCACCATGCTAGGCCTCGCCAACGCAGACTCGAAAACCCTTCTTCCAGAGACTTTTGCAGTTCCGTATGAGCGCGTTCAGCCCAGACCGAGACTGTCTGATCAAGGCTCTGACGTGTCTCGGCTGAGACATCGCTAGCCTCTTGCTCTCTCACTCGGAGGGTCTCTTCAGCCTCTAGTTGCTTGTCGGTCGAATCCAACAATGACTGAACAAGGGTTTCCAACTCCGGTGCCAGGCCACCACGTTCCTTCTTCGCAGACAGCCAGTTCACAACATCCTGAACCCCGCCGGCCGTCCACCCGCTTTCATATTCAGAGACAAACTGGACGGACTCGCGGAACTTGGCTAGTGCAGTCTCAGCGACCGCCGTGTCCACAAAGGTCACCTTGCTCAATTGATGCTTCGATGCGCCAGCAGCCAGCTCAATTGCTCCATGGACCAATTGCTCGGCTGTGCCCAGGTTGGCACGACCTAACAATCCGCTATACGCAAACAGTCCGTCGGGACCTGAGCCGCAGATGACAGTTTTATGGACTGGGTATTGTATCACACTGTGCGTACCGTCGTCCGAGGTAGGGATAGAGATGGTCGGGACAAGCAGCGTTTCCTCGGTAATAGAAACCCCAGTCGGTTCGCTTCCGGCCCCAATTGCGCCCACTAGAATCTCAAGATTCCCATTTTTCAAGACTGGTGACGGTATGGAAAGCGTAGGACAGGCGCCATCGTCGACGATACCGGAGTTTTGGCCGTATCTGTATCTCATCATCAGCAAAGTTTTTCCAGGTTTATAAACATGTACGAAACGCACCGTATCAGCAACCCCCGAGATTCTTCAGATCCATGCGAGTCTATGAGGTCCTCCCAGGACTGTTTTCCCGTCAAGGGATCCGCCAAGAGCAGTCGAACCAGCCGCCGCGCAGCCGACGCACCATTCAAGCCAAGTACTAAATACCATGTTGTAAGCAAACTTGACAAAAAAAAATCAAGGAGTAACAAATTCCAAAAGTAGATAAAACTAACCAGCAACGCGAATCACCGGAAATTCCGACTCCAATCCCCGTTGCGCGAGCTGAAGTCGACTCAGACTGATCTGATCCGCCGCAGTCTCGTGCAACTCGCCCAGCAACGCATACAATTCTCTGTTGCGCGTGGGCACATTTCGATTGACCTCTGTGAGCGACGATAGAAAACGGCGGCGGTCGAGGAAGATGCGCGTGCTGCTAGCAGCAATTGTTGCTGTTGTTGCAGTGATGTCTTTTCGGCGAAAGTTATTTGCGTTGCGCGTCGACAGCGTGCGTCGCCATGTCCAGCACGAAGGGCAGAAGAAGAACCTTCCGAATGGACTGGCACCACTATCCCCAAAGCGTGCGACGCTCTTGGAGACCGTGGCACGAATCCTGGCAGGCATTAGGGTGGGAGGCGTGGAGATGGGATATTCAAGGTCAAGTTCGCCGTCTCGACGTGCTCCGGAAGAAAGTCTAGTGCCGGGTGATCCAAGCTTGCCGATAACCACATGCAAGCCAGCCACCACTCGCAGTACTAGTATTTACTTCTAACATTAACGTAACACGTTATTATGTGCTTACGACAGTTCATAAAGTTATTGGCATCAAATATTTATCAAAGCTTTTCAACAGATACGCACTCATCAGCTCATAACAGGACCACACCGATACATGTTCATCTTACACGGCATTGATTCAATGTTCCGTAGCATGTATGTCCATGCGAACCTTTAGGTACAATAAACAGGGGCAAAAACTTCGTGTCCATATATCAATCATTACTCATCCCGCTGGTATGCAAGCCACTCTACGTCGCTCACGAGAAGAAACATCACTCGAGAATATAATACGGTCAAGACTATGCTTCCAAGACAGTTTATAAACACACGAGAGCCTATCAGCTGGAAGCCTCGCGCTCAGCCGGTTCCCTCCGACGCCTACCAGACCTATTTATAACGCAGATTAGCAATTGAATGCTTTCCAAAATGGTGTGTAGTCAACACTTACATGCTAATTCGGCGGGCAACGGTGGCCAAGCCGGCATCGTTGTCAGCCTCATGCTGAGCCCTTTCGAGGGCAGCCCTCCGCTCCTCCTCACTCTTGCGTGCCACTTCCTCTTGACTTGGCGGCAGTCTCTCGTTCTGCAAATCAACCTTTCGAGCGTCCTCAAAGTTGTGGATGGCCTGCTTGATACCCTCCGCACCAAGCATGAGGGTCCCTGCAGGGAGACGGCCGCCAGAGGCAGTCTTGAGCTCAGTGACTCGTTCTGATTCCTCACGCAGCACCTGGAAGACTCGAGACAAACGACCAATAGCCAGGATCTTGTTCTTGATGGCGCGTCTCTTAAATTCGGTGTCGTCCTTGTCGGTGGCCGAGGGAGGCGACGATGGCGCGGTCGGTGAGACCGAAGAGGGAGTGTCGTCCTCGAGCTCTTCCTTTGAGCAGGTGTTCAAAATGGCGATCAGCATATCTGTAATCTTCTCTCCAACGAAGGGAAGCGACCACGTGAAAACATCCATGAAATTGGGCAGCCAATACGGGTGAGGAGTGCAGTTAAACTGGCGAATGTTCATGACATTGTTCTCGTACTTGAGAACAGCGGCTTTGTTGTTATATACGTCGAGATAGTTGGGTGCGCTGAAAATAGTCATCACACTGGGGAACCCTGTAGTGCGAGTCTTGCGGTACATTCGGTAGCCTGCGTCCTGGGCTTCGTGTGCCCGAATGATCGACAGGAGGTGGTTATTTTCGAGGAAGGCGCATGCGGCTGGATAGGAGAAGAAGTATGAACAACCTCGCACATTGTTGTGTACAAAGTATTCGCCGGTCTTCTCCTGGCCAAACTCCTCCAGCGGGTCGGCCCAGAGGATATCGCACATCAGGCCGTGAGTGGGGGGTTCCTTAAATCGATCGATGGCTTTGATATCCTCCAGGGTGTGCAGTTCTGGGCTGAGACCGCCGTGGATACAGAGAAATTGCTTGTTCATGACTGCAGCCAAAGGCAGCGCGCAAAATGAATCCATGCAGGCATCGTAGACGGTCTCGGAGTACTTATGTTTGCATTCGAGTTTGAAGGTGAAATAATCGGTCAAGTGGCGGCATTCGTGGTTGCCTCGTAGCAGCCACAGTGTGTTGGGGTACCAAATTTTAAGAGACCACAGATAAAGCACACACTGGGAAGGATTTTTGTTAGTTTGCGACCACCAAATTCGTCCAACCGTTTTGACTTACCTCAATACTGAAATAGCCCCGGTCGACATAGTCACCCAAAAACAAATACCTCGTCTCGGCCGGGTCCCCGCCAACCTCGAAAAGTTTCATTAAATCGTAGTACTGGCCGTGGACATCGCCGCACACTGTGATGGGAGCATCCATTTCCAGAAGATTAGGCTCCGAGCGCAGCAATTCAGTGCCCTTTTTTAAGATCCATAGTGCCTGTTCCTCCGTGAGGCGGCCTTCGCGATAGAAATGTTGTTTCAGGAACTGGAGGTTGGGTTTGTTTGGGTCGTCTGGAGAGAAGAAATCCTTGTCGGAGGGAGTGGTGAGCGCCGGCGCCTGCACCTCTGTCGTTGGGAGTTAGCTCTTCACGTCTGGGCGATAGAAAAATGCAAGTAAATAAGTACCTTTACAAACTCGCTCTAATGTTGACACCTGGGTGCCGTCTTCCATTGTATGTAGAGAAAAGTCGATCTCAGGGACCGGCTTCTTGTGCGTGACCGCATGCTCCAGCTGCCGGTCCATCGCGATGTGTGTGGCCAAGGAAATTTCCTTGAGTATCTATAGCAATGCTAGGAGGCCTCGTAGCAGTTGGGTTGAAAAGCGACACGAAGCGTGTAGCGGGGTCGTCGAGCCGCACGGGAGTCGGAGCAACCAATCGATCGCACTTTTGGCAGTTCAGGGGAACAACGATCGCAAAGGTAGGTTCAGGGCGAGGGAAATGGGAAGTTGACGCTATGGAAAGGGAAAAAACGGATTTCCGAAGAAGAGCCGAGAGCGAGCAGAATGGGAATCAAGCGAGAGCAGCGAGTCGCGTGGAGGTCTGGGTAACAAACCGGGTGGGTTGAGCCAGAGAGAGACGATGGAGCGAGAATTAAGCAAGCAGCCAGTGGGCGGCTCGGCGCTGGCAAGGGCTTCGGGAAGCGGAGACCCCAAGGTTGTTTTTGTTTTGGTGGCAGCTGAAGCGAGACCGCAGATCGGAGCTGAGCTGAACTGGGCTGGGCTGGGCTGGGCTGACACTGCACGTGTTGTCGAGATAAGCGATAGCGTGGAGGAGTCTCGCGAGGGTGAGTCGGGAGGAGAGAAAGAAAGAGGCTCGAGGCAGCAGCAGCACAAACAAGCAGGAAGGCTGCAGCGGAGCGTCATTGGCTGCGGTGCCCGGTTGCGGGGCTGACAGCCGGACACCACCTGCTTGTATCTTGCAACAACACTCGACCATCAACTTGGCAATCCTTCGCCTCTGCAACCATGTACGACTCCAATCGTATGTCGCTCCTTGTCTTATTTGCGGCTCTTGGCTGACCGGCTCCAGGGCCGCATCCCCTGCTGGCCCAGGTGCCATTGACAGTGTCCCCCTTCATCTCGCTGCCGACTGCCGTCACGCTGCCATACACCTACAAGTCGGTCGCCTCAGCACTGCCTCCCTCAATCACCGTCAATCCTGCGAGCGCAGACGACAAGGCTCGTTACGTGGTGTCGTCCACAGGCGGCCATGCAGCCCACCCGGATGAGATCCTGGCGTCGTGCCAGTCCCTCGAGGAACACCTGCACAAGACGATCGCCGATGCGAAAAAGGTCATCGCCGACTGGGAAGAGTCCGTGAAGCAGCGAGAGCTGGCCGAGAAGAGACGCCTGGCGCCAGGTTGGCTGGACCGGGAAGAGAAGCTGCTGCAGCCGGCGGCTCCCTCTTCTTCGCTGCACGGCGAGGCTGTGTCCTCGAGCATTCTAGATTCAAGTTCGAAAGAGCAAGAATTGCAGTCTACTCCTGCTATGGCCCCGCGGGATGAAGGGGAAGAGCTGGACCGCGCATTTGGCGGTTTGAACGTGAGATGAGGATTTTGTCTTGAGCATACCCTCAAGTCAACAGAACATCCACTATCGCCCAGGCTATACGGTCTAAACAGAAGCTTGGGATACTATCAGATCTCCGCTGAAAATTGCCACCAGCACTCGCGCCCTTGGACCAACGTGCAATTCTTGCGCCAGCTGATGCCATCCATCAGGGCAGGCTGCTTCGTGCCAGGGTCCATTGCTGCAGCTATGGTATTACGGTGTAGTCCACGGTTGGCGATTATATATAGCAATGAGAACAAGTGCACTATCCATAATAGACCAGTAGAAACGGGAAACGAGAAACACAGATACTATGTACGCAGATACCTATAGTATCTTAGGGTTAGGGTTAGGGTTATTTCAAACACGGCACCGCATTTGGCGACGTCTCTGCCTTTCACTTTCCACTATCTTCCCTACTCTAGATGTCCTTCATGCTGCATTTTCACAAAGAAAAAAAGGAAAAGGATAAAGATAAAAATGGGTTAGATTAGCACGTTTTTGCATCTTTTATTTGATAACCAAGGTTTAAAGCGACTCTGCTTGATTTATATTGCCTAGAAGAATATTCCCAGCTCGAGGCTGGTGAAATTTCAAATAGTACATGTAACATTGAAGAACCCTCGAATTATCAATAAATTCAAATGTTGGCATAGAATTACCATAGCTACGCCGCCATCGCGCGCGCTCCTCCCGCGATACTATACGCTTCTATACCCCGACTACGCATGAGCGACGTAGCAAGGCGTGCAGTCTCACCATTATAACAAACCACGACCACCGGATTTGACTCATCACCGATAGTTTGGCGAAATTCCTGTCCTGTAACTTTTCGTTGTAGATCCTTCCATTGACTCTGCAAAGCCTTGGGGTCATCGAACGGAATCGGACTCGTTGCGGTCAAATTGGCGAGCGGCGAGCTGATAGAGCCAGGGATGTGGTCTTTATCAAAATCTTCCGGCGCACGCAAGTCAAGGACCTTTGTAGCCGACGGAACTTGAGGATTGTCAGCATGGAGCAGTCCCTTGTCGTATGGATCTTCCGTTCCGTAAAGCTTTCTACTCGCATCCTCGATGCTGATTTCCCAGGCTGCATCGTACTCCTCAGTGTCAACATTCATCATGTCCTGGGAACCCTTATTGTCAGCATGTCTTTATAAAAAGTCGGAATAGGAAGTCGCACCTGATTAATGACCGGCGGAAAGTCTTCTTCACCAAGTTTATCAAAGTACGCATTCTGATACTGGTACGGCAGATCGCAGCACACGAAAACACAAGAGATTTCACCCGTACCAGGCTCCGCGTAGTCCTGCAAGGTACCTGCATCTTTGGCCTTTTGCAGAAACTCATACAATCCACAGAGCGTCATTCCGGACGACGGTCCGCATATAATTCCTTCTCGGGAAAGTGACATCGATAATCGAAATGCTTCCTTGGACCCGATGAGCTCGGTGGCATCGACTGTGTTCCGCCATGGGAAGTCGCTGCCCTCAACTAATGGAAGGCTTCGCGGACCGGGGAGTATATCACCGACTGGGAAGCAGACACTATATTGTTGGTCTATTCAACATATGAAATTTCAGTTTTTAGATGAGCAGGACCTACCCCAACACCTTTACTGAAGACTTCTGGGACTTCAGATATGTACCAGTCCCAGTAATGCATCCTGTAACCCAAGTAAGAAGATGTGACTGGTCTTGCAAAGCACAGTCATACTAACCAGCAGAACCCATCGCCATGGAAAATATGTTGATCTCTGGGAGCTGCCTCAGGATTTGCGGGCCGGTCCAACGTACATGCGCTCCCCAATTCTGTTAATAGCTCGGTTATAAATATGCTTATGGCAGAAGTAACGGGACTACTAACATCTTCATTGTCATACTGACCAGGGTTTATAAATTTTCCATCTTTTTGCGCCAATTCATGCGATTTCTGGACCATTCCCCGAGGATCCCCGAGTGCAGGCTGACTTGGTCCACTATACAGTTCTCTGGTGAAGTAAAGATGTAAGCAATCGTTGATATTGCAATTGACTGTGTACATACACATTGAGACCAAAGAACCGTAATTGTCTAATACGATTGGTGCCGACCTTGTTGCTGACATAGGCCCGCGTGTTTTCATTGCCGTACAAAACTCGTGCAATCATTCCCAGTGATATAGCAGTCGACCCGGAACTCTGTTCAATAATTGTGCTTTCGGAACCGGGCGGGTGATTAAGTAACATGTTCAGTGCTGGCAAAGGTTAGATGCATATGTAGATGCGGCTGCACTAGGTTACTTTCACCACATACCTGGGAGGAATTTGATGTTTTGCGCTGGCGATACGGTCGCCATTTTAGCATATATACGGACATTATCCCGTCTAAATGGGTTCAGTTTCTCGGGTAGCTCTACTAATGGAAGAAGTGGTTGAATATCCGGATTAAAATAATCGGCCATCGAGTCGGGCCCTTTGTAGACGTTGAGGGGATTTGGGTGAGACATTTCTGGGGATATTCTGAAAAAGCATATATCTGTGAATCATTTATGAGAAAAACGTGATAGTTATAAATCGAGTTTCAAAATAAAAAAAGCAGACGATCAAGTTTCTGAGTACAAGGTTCACTTATATGTTTTTAAGCACTTTTGTACCACTTGCAAATACATTTATTCATCAATTGATCAACTGATCTCCTAGATCTTTTGATTACATGTATACTATTTAGAATTAAACGTAGAAACAAATTTTGACTAACATTACCTAACTTAAACTACTAATAAATCCAAGGTCATCTATAGGGCTGTCTGACTATCTTACTACTTCTGTCTGACTAAAGCATTGTCTGAGTAATACACTGCTAGTCAATGAAAGCACGTAAGTACGATTAACTATTAATTAATTGACATAGTCAGCCGCGCTAGTATTCTATTCAATGTTGAAATCCTCTGACAGTTTTTTACCGTTATACTAAAAATGGTCAACCCTTGGTGTAAGGGCTTTCTAAATCTCATATATTTGTTATCAAGCTTTATCTAAAGACCTTTGTCTTGGGGTATGTTAGTGATTTCTACTTCCATCGTTCTGGTTTTATTTTCTGGAAACACATAAATACAAGAGTACCATAATAGTTTATAACATGTTGTCCATGTAAGGGCTTTTATGCGTCCTGGGGCTCCGACACTTCACTTCTCGAGGTGCTTCCGCGTCGTTCATTTTCCAGTGCTGCATTGTTCATCTCCTCTTCCTTCTTATCATATTTCCTCAATAAAAAATAGAAGACCAAGGTCGTAGCAAACATCAGACCTCCTAGACAAGCAAACATGATTACATTAATCGGATCCCGGTATAAAGGAGAGAATGCAAAGGCCAGGAGACTTCCAAGAGCCACCGTGAACATCAGGATGGATTGAATCAATGATTTCATGCTACTCGGCGCTTTCGTATATGCATATTCTTGGCCGGTAGGATAGAAGAAAATCCCGGCGAGACCATCAAACACATAGGCCGGCAGCTGGAGTCCGATACTCACATTATTGGGTCCCGGTGTTGCGTTCCCAGGTAACGAACATTTGAGAGGCCGGTCATAGCAAGGGCCAGCACCGTAGACGACTTTCTGAGCGACGGCTCCGTAACCCATTGCCGCTCCTTGAAAGAGAAAGCCAACGGCAATACGACTGATTGGAGGAAATGGTATATTGAGCCTCCTTAGACCTGGATACAGGAGCTTTTGCACTAATGGCATGACGATGATGACCGTAAGTGCGCTTAGATTCTGAAAGGTGTCGTTGGGTATTCCATACGTCTGCATCTGGGCGGCCTGTGTAACGAGATTGGTGTTTATCTGGGTATGACACATCCAGGCGATGGGAAATGCTATACTGTAAAGTGTTCAAATGTTAGTACGCAAGGGAAGCTATGTACCATCAGGTAGATGAACTAACAAGACTCGGCATGCTACTAGTCCAAGCTTTAACTCCTCGACAAAAGAACCAGTCCAGTCAACTTCCCGTCCAAAATGAATTCGTTGGTATTCAGGCTTCGTAGCATCCATATTGAACTTGCATTTGAAGGCGGCAGAGAACACTTTGAAAGATGATGTTAAGATTGACCCGACAGGCTTTTTCCTGACTAGAGATCTGTCAGTATACTACATATAGGTCCAAGCTACTCCACGCACCAAATCGCCGACGACCCACGAGCAGCAGAATTGCTGCAAACCAGAGGAAACAGGTAGGTAGAAGATACGCAGCCCAAAAGCCAATCTCTCTCTCCATCCATGTTGTTGCAATTCCGGACAAGGCGCCAATATTAACACACCTAAAAAAATTCCAATAGATTAGATCTCTAGAGCTTGTCGTCAAATTATTGACATTTAGTTTTTCAGATTTCGTCAACGCACCAGTACCAGACACCATAAATAGACTGGAGAGTCAAATTCCGGTCTATTATAACCCTCTCTTGGCTTTTGAGCGTCTTCACTCTAAGCTTTGTTTCTGTGTATTGATCGGCTAGGGTAAACGTTAGCACCGATTATTGTTATAATTCTGGCAGAAAATTGTGTCAAACCCATGAATGGCGGCACGCAAGCCTTCAATCCTCCCAAACCAAATCCCGCAGTGATCATTCCAGCAATAAAACCACCAAGACTCGCGTGGTGTTGCTGGCCAGCAGGGGTGGACGTGCCGAAGATAAGTATCACGCCGGCAAGATATATCCTAATTAACAGTCAGTTAAGATTTACAAGTATAGTCGAGAAAAATCCTCACGCCGTAGCGACACAAATAGTTCTGTACCGACCAAGTCTTGTATCAGCAATGATAGCCCAGGCAACAGGGGAAAGATAGACGGTAAACTGAAAAGCATCGTTCAAATTTGTCGCACGCGCCTGACCAAGATTCAATGCCCCAGGATGGCTGGGGTTACCAGGAGGATTTTGAACGTAATTCTCTGTATTAATATTAGTACAAGTATAATAATACTTTGTCTCAGGTGGCTATGCAAA
This sequence comes from Talaromyces wortmannii, assembly GCA_001939245.1. NCBI lineage: Eukaryota > Fungi > Ascomycota > Eurotiomycetes > Eurotiales > Trichocomaceae > Talaromyces > Talaromyces wortmannii. The sequence continues at coordinate 244,601 of MJVA01000598.1, forward strand.
GACCAAATGAGAGGAACGTACGGAACGGAGAGTTGATTCCATAATATGTGAATCGCTCAGTTAGACTGATTCCAGCCACGAGCCATACATTGAGTGGAATACGATCTGAGACGTGACGAAGACTATCTACTTCCTCGTCGGTTGGCTCTCCACCGTCTGCTGTCCTGGGTGAAGAGTGTAAAGTGGTTTTCTCATCTTGACTTGTTTGTGCAGGTGGCGCCAAAGTCAGGCCGTCTTCATTGGAGGAATTAATGGTGCGGCTGTTTGAACCATCTTGGTGGCGTGGGATTCTATTCATGATAGCATTGTTTTTACACTTCTTTGCGCGGGTTGAAAGAACGGAGTCCCAAGGCTCAGGTGATGGGATGGGAAACACTGTTGTTATTTTCGTACGTAGCGGTGAACATCTTCTAATTACCCATAGACATTGGATTGGCCCCTCACATCCCAGGAAAACTGGCTTACTCAGATTTCTTTGTTTGCTCTTTTGACCAGTCAAAGAATCGCAGCCTCAGCCACTATTTCCGAATCCGGTAATAAGCCAGCGAGGCCCCTGTCGAATGTAAAGGGAAAACAAAACTTACTGGACACTAATTAGCCAGCTAACACTCACTAATTATTAAAATTAAATTAATGTCAACCAAGCAATATGATCAATACCAAACGATTCCCACCAAGGGTTTCCTCGGCATAACGGTATTTCTGGGGTCGATAATTACTAAAAACAATACTTCCCTCGACTTAGCGGTCAACCTTATTATCTCTTATCATATGACAGAATAATCCGTTTTACTAATACTGTCGGATTATCCCAATGCTGAAGATAATAGCGCTACCTGTTTGAAAGCAGGTTCGTGACGAATCAGAAGATGTCAAATAGCTTTATAAGACTAGGTAATTTACATGAACATACATCAAAGAGATGTGTCAGACATGTATAAAGACTTATATAAACTATTTGTTGACTCTTTATAGCATATCAAAGCTAAGAGAAGAGTCTATTGAAGAGTCCTGGTGTGGATGATTGATGCAAGCTTTCAGCCACGATATTATCTGGCATCGGGGTACCCGGCCCCAGTAACAGGGCAGCAACATGCTGGCCAGAACAACGTTGGCACGATCCCGCTGACTTATAGACACATTCTCGGACGTCAAAGAGGTCAACAACGCCCAGAGGTGTGGCAGCTATTCAAAAAGCGATGTCAGGTTAGACCATTCGGAAGAGAGAGAAGGAAGTGCATTCCATTTGTTGGTGAATATTACGAAATAAAGACTGGCTTACATGGGATTGAAGCGTTCTCTGTGTGGGAGACAGGTCACGCCTCCCCTCGATCGGGGATTCACTACTATCCTTTTGAATAAATTGGCTGTATTCGACGGCACAAATACCCTCTGCTGCTTGAAGAATCTCGTCCTCATAGCCGTTGCGTTCCCAAAGAGTCCAGCTCGCTGACATCTGTCGTACTTCTGCAAGTACCTGAGGCAAGCCGCGGTGTCGGCTCATTCGCTGCGTGTCCGACAGAACTGATGTTTGGCTGAAATTTTGAGTGTAGTATGCTGTGATGAGCGAGTCGAGACTATCAAATCCTACCTGCTTGGCACACGAGATTACGTATTCAATCCGCTCTTCTGTACTTGCAGCCCGATCTGGGGTCTGATGTGCATCGCCATCGTCGTCATCTGTAACAGATGTTAATAGGGATACCAAGGGCTGTGATGGCGTCATTTTTGATGAGTCTCGCTTGGATTGGCTGGAAGCAGAGGACTGAGAAGCACCAGGTGGTTCAAAGAATTCATGGCTAGTGATATCAGGTCTTGATTGTAGCTTTCCCTGTATATCCTTCTTCCAAGTGTTCTCTAATCGTGTGCGGTGGGCTCCAGCTGGTCTATATTCTAGTACAGGCGCCATATCGGCCATATTCAGGACTAAAGCAATATAGTTGTCAGACAGCTCAAATTACTAAGCCAGAGAGAGGCCGAGGAAGGGATCTAATGAGACGTAGTCAACTGGCTTACGGTTCAAATCCTTGTCAAACTGCGCCCGACTACCCAGGGCTACGGAGTCCGGCAGGGACCCTGGATACTGCCCTGACCCCGAAGCAGAAGGAAACGCAGGGTCTATGACTTCTGCAGACAAATAGGCATGGCCCATGTTTGGGGCAAAGTCAGGGGACAAAGGAATAATATCAGGGCTTTGTCTCGTTGGCTGCCGCGCTCCGAAACTTCTAGTTGTACATGTGGCTGAAGATAACACTCCAGGACTGGGTTGAGAAAATGGTGGCAACATATTCACGCTATGTTCTAAACTGATATCATTATATGCGTGGAAGCTGTCGGGCAGTGGTAGTTCACTTGTAGATTCATCTGTGATTGATCTGATTGTTATTCTTGGTGCGTTGCTTGAATCGTAGCTTAACATCCATTACCTTTTGGGTTAGAGTTTGCTGCATCCTGCGGTGCGTTATCCTCATAGTCGTGCACCTGCTGCTCCAAGTCCTCGAGGCGTTTTTTCAAGCGATAACCTAGCGATTGTCAGGCTTGAAAATACAACTTCTGCCGTTATAAAGAAACGGTAAGATATCATGCACGCTGCACATACGGTAATTTCTCTGGGCAAGTCGATTCTGAATGCGTTTCTTCGCTTTGCGGTCCGTGGCTGTGGTCCAGTCATCTGTTTCTGGCCCTATACTGTCGGACTTTCTCCTAACAGGGGGATAGGTCAATCTCTGCTTGATTCCGTTGGACATTTTGAGTGCCAGACAGTTGATGTCGAGGGTAGGAAGAGAGGTAAGAGTGTTAGCATATACGATAATCCCCGAGCGTCCGATATATGAATAATCACATTTTGTAAGGCCAGCTTCAGCTTGCCGTTACCAACACCGAAAGTCGTAAGATGTACAGAGCTTGTGATGACCTTGTTTCGGTGATTACTAGAGCTTTAGTGCTCACTCATGATTAAAAAACCCGGGGTTATGAGACAATTTGGAGCGTGGTCGAGAACTATTCGATCTCACACGCTAGATTGTGACAGGTGGCCCATTTTAATTTTGGAGGGCTATATGTAGCGCTAGGGTCAAAATCAATGCAACCACTGCAGGGATCGTAAGACCTAGGAGTTCCATACGATACTAGTGGTTTTCTACCTACCAACCACCTCAAACCGTTCTTTATGAAAAGTTGGTTTCTTCCTGTGACTGACTGCCTGCCGCAATTGAGTAACTACTATATGCGGGGAAACCCGCATATATACTCCGTATACAGAAGGTAGGAAAGTTGTATTAGCAATCTCGGTTAGGCATATGCATACTCAGCCGTCGGGCCAACAGCCGCATAGGGCGTCATTGGTGTAGAAAGGTTTTCTCTGGCTTGGAACGTGTTGGTTCAGTGGCAGGGGGTACGGAAGTAATTATCATTCTCTTAACTTCTAAATACGAATAGCCTTTCCTTCGTGTGGTTTGTGATGTCTCTCAGTGGAAGCCTTTTTGAGTATGTCCTCTATCCAGACTATAGGAAGGCGAAATTCCAGTGCCCGCTACTTCGCCTTAACCTACTTACTCCCCGCTTTTTAAGGTAGTGGGCTGGTAATCTTCTTGGAATTAGCGTTGGCTACTATGTATTTAGTAGAACTCTACTTAATCTTGACTGAAGAGGCGAAGAGGGAAGACCCATTTATCACGGTAAGCAATTAGATTTAATGCTAAGTCTAGACCTCGTTACTGCTTCTTGTATTATTCCGCGATTTGTATAGATTTATACACTTTATATAGTGTCTATTCCCAAAAATCCAAGAATTTTCACGCTTCTAATGTACTTTAACGTTCAAGTACTCTTTGGGTTGCTAGCCATCACAACGACCGTATGGCCAATCGGGGTGCCTTGGTGGTATTGCTCGAGGGCTTCAGTAGCGCTGAGACGACTGGGCAAGAGTTCTTGTTCAATCTGGAATGCAGAGAAACCCGCACCTGCTGGGGTACGATTGCTGAAAACTGACTCGAGGGTAGCGGTGGGATAGAAGTAGAACTTTTTCCGTTAGCTAATGCAAGGAACATAGGCAAAAGAGAGCTAAAAGATACCTTTCTACCGCCCTGCTGCTCGCTATTGGCGTATCCACCAATGACAGACTCGGGCTCACTCTGTTCTTTCCACGATAGAGAGAGGATTCTCCCAGAGTAGCCAGCCTCGTTGGCCATGTTCAAGAGCTCTTTCAGTTCAACTCTTCCTCCTATACTTGAGAGTACGGCGCCCTTGGAACTAATCAGTCCAAAAGCTTTTGCTTGTAACAAGCAGACATAGTGAAGCTCAAGAAGAGCTGCTGATATTGAGCTAGGTATACTGTCCGCACTTCGATCGCCAACATAAGTAGACGAAGTCTGACCATCAGTAAGTCTGGCTGTTTCCGGAAGTGGAATATTTGGAAGGTTCCTGCAGACCGTTATTTTGGAACGAAACAAAACAGGCCTTTGATATTCTATACTGACTCATATATGAGGTCGAATTGCTTTTCACCCTTAAGAGGCAATAACAAATCCCCAGCTCTGGCAACAGCTTGTGCTGCTGTACTTTGGACGCTCTTCTCTGCTCTGGAAGTAGCAGATAGCACGTTCGACTTTGCGATTTTTACGACCTCGTCGTGTAAATCGGTCAATGCTACACCTGATAGCTGGGGAAAAGTATCAAGGGCGGCAACCACATCGGTACCTGACCCTGTACCGACAGTCGCAAATCGATGGACGATGTCGAAGCCTGCTGCCTGGTACGCTCTGAAGGCATGAAAGGCCGCGGTAACCACCCAGTCAGCCCGGGGATTGTCAACCTGATATAATTTAGAAATGATCTAAGCTGCTCAATTGCAAAAGGGAAGTGAGACCACTTGCAAGCACCTCCTCGAAGGTTTCTAGAACATACTTTTGGTAGGTAACTCAGATCCGACAAGTCTAAATCAAACCTGCGATCCACACGAGTCGGCTTGATGCCATAAAAGTCAGCGAACTCGACATGAATTCGCGTTTTGCTACTATGAATTTCCCTGTTCCTGGCCTCCTCTGCACTATTATTGCCATTCTGAACAGTTTTGAAGACATTAGGATCACTAATCAAACCGTTTCGAGTATCGTGGGTGATATATTGTACACCATTAGTACTGTCAGTATGACTGGTAGGCACTGGAAGTGGTGCTTTGACTTCAACAGACATTTTGTTCAGGGTAAATGGAGAATAAGGTTGAGTGAAGTAGTGATTTCCAATGTTGATAGAATAGATTCAATAAGGGGTGTAACTAATTGAACGGAAGAGATGATGGTTTATGTAGGTACAATGCTAACACCTTTGGAGCTAAGCTTTTTGTCAAGTTCTTTGCGCTCGTTCAGCTAGAATGAAGGTAGAAACTAATGCTCCAGGCATTATAGGTTGTTAACCTATGTTATAGCACTGGGCATTAGTCAGGTGCGTTAGTCAGGTTACGGAATCCACTTGAGAACGATTTCACTTAAATGGATTGTTTAATTGGCTTAATAAATTTCAGAATTGACAGACATACGCAATTCTGTGTGGGATTGACGAGCAGACTGAGGGAACAAACGTACGTACTCTGTACACACAAACTCTTCGAATGTTTCCTCTTGAGTGACTCGCTATAGCAGATTCAGTAATACATATGACTAATTTTATGTAGTAATTCACATTACTAAGTAAATAAAGTTTAGTATCAAAATTATGCCACTTCTGGGAAAATTATAGATGCAGGTTAGTTCATATTATTACATATATCAATTGATAATTCAGCGCTCTCGCCTCAAAAGATGCACATTATATATAAAAAATGTCTATTTAAAAGCCTATATCAGAAGAATCACACTTACAGCTAATATTACTTATATAGGTGCTACTAAAGAATATTGTAAGGCTGCAGGCATATTATTGGCTGAAACAATACGACCACGTGCCTGATTACTAAGGAATCACCTTATAAGGGTCTTGATGCCTGAGGCTCCAATCTACTTTACCTATGGACGAACTCACGTGCGTTCGCCCCGGAGTAGCCCGCGCTAGGCCGAGAATGGCAAGTGGCCCCGGCGGACAGCAGCCACTCAGCGTCGCATCTTCAGCTTCATCTTCAATCTTGCATCGGAGCATCCAACCTGCTTCTTCCACGACCATCACGACTCTAGCACGACTCTGGTATACCCGACCGCTCATCTCCTCCCTAGGAAGAGCTCTCGCGCTGCTGGCGCGTTGTTGACGGACTGGACTGACTCTCTTTACGGCCGCTCCCTCACTCTTTCTTTGCTGGCGGCAAATGCCCGTCTTATCCTTCTCGAGCACTTTAACGACGTCACGAACATAAATAACGAACCTGCCTATATCAGCTAACGGTCTTAAAATTCAACTTGCGAGAAGGACTGCCTTTCTTTCTACGCTCCTTTCTTGTCCAATATTGAAGTTGTCTGGCAGACCCCTCAGCCGCACATTTCCTTCCGGACTATTAGCTTCTTGTCACTTGTGACTACTTCTGTCTTTTCTGTTGATTGGAGATGGCTTCCGGTATGGATTTTTTTGGCTTTTATTGTGGCAGATGCTAAATTTCCCCCAGACGTTCCCAAGGTGGTCCCTTTAACCTGCCATGGGCATTCTCGTCCAGTTCCACACATTAGTTTTTCCTCTATAGTGGAAGACGACCAGTACTATCTGATATCAGCATGCAAAGGTACTTTTTTCCCACATGACTATTCTATTTCAGTGTGCTCATAAACCTCTAGATAACAACCCCATGCTTCGCGATGGCATCACAGGCGACTGGTGAGACACTACGCGAAAGAGCATATTGAATATAGTCTGCTAACTCTGCTCAGGATCGGCACTTTTATGGGCCACAAAGGCGCTGTATGGCAAGCTCGACTGTCAGCCGATGCCAATATAGCCGCGACCGCCGCAGCGGACTTTTCGGCGTGAGTCGCCACAACTCCAAACATTTTTTCTGCTGATGCTAATCCATACGCAGCAAAGTATGGGATACACATACAGGAGAATGCCTGCACACATTGCAGCATTCTCACATTGTGCGAGCAATAGCTTTTCCAAACCAGCCCAACCCGCAAGTCCTCGCCACTGGAGGAATGGAAAAGAAGCTGCGCATTTTCGACCTCTCTCGCGGTGGCAGCAGCAGTGGTTCTAGCGATGGAGCCCCAGCAGTGACGCAGCCGGCGCCAACTAACAACACCAACAACTCTGACTCCTCAGCCACCAGCTACGAAATCGGACCGGGCGTGCACGGAGGTACAATCAAGTCCATCGTCTGGAACCAAAACTACAACATCCTCACGACGGCGGCCGAAGACCGCAAGATTCGATGGTGGGACTTGCGGTCTCGCCACCCCATTGTTGAGCACAACGTCGAGGGCACCATTGGCAGCTGCGAGCTCAACCTCCTCGCCACGCGGCCCAACGACTCTGGAATCCTGAGCGTGGCCGCGGGGAAAAGCATCTATCTGTTTGACGGCGCGGCTCCCGGGCGTCTCCTCAAAAAGGTCGACTTTCGCTACGAGGTTGCCAGCGTGGCTGTCAATAACGAGACTGGTCGCTTTGTCACCGGCGGTGCTGGCGAGGATACCTGGGCGCGAGTCTATGACTTGCACACGGATGACGAACTCGGTATGCAATTCAGTCTTACTTCTCTACTTCATAATAACAGCACACTAACACTTAAACAGAAGTCCAAAAGGGCCACCACGGACCCATCTGGTCGGTCAGCTACTCTCCAGACGGAAAACTCTACGGCACGGGAAGTGAAGACGGCACAATCAAATTATGGAAAGCTTGTCGCGAGCCATACGGGCTATGGCGGTAGAATTTTTTTTTTTTTATTCTGTTGTGCCTGGGTTATGACCAGCTAGTTGATTGTTATCAATAGTAAACCCATTTCTAGTGCAATGTTGTCAAGACAGCGTATCTATCTAATAAACAATGTTGCCTCTTATGGAATACATGGATCTGATAAAAAAGATACAGTTTTTTCTCTCGCTATTCAGGTATTTTTTCTGATTACAATACATCCGGGGAAAAGTATGACCAAACAAGACAGTGAAGACATATTCACAAACTCAATGTTGTAGGAGTTTACTCAATCATGTCGATATCGTCATCAGCAGCAGCAGCAGCAGCAGCAGCCGGCGCAGACTCAACAGCTGCAGTCTCTGCAGCAGGGGCAGCAACGGCTTCCGTGGCGGGAGCAGCGGTGTTGGTTGAACCCCAGTAATCGTCCATCTCCTGGTCGAGTTCTTCTTGCGTCTTCTTGGGACGAGGCCCACTGCCGGCCGCACGACCTCCTCCTGCTCCATCGCGGCGCTTCTCGTCTCGGCGCTCACCTGGTCGACGACCACCACCGCCGTTGCGACGCACGGGGGACCGTTGTCCCGGAACGTAGCGATCAATATTGTCTGGAGCGGGCTTGGATACATCGCTGCGGTGTGTGCCGCGGCCGCCTCGTCGACGACGTCGCCCACCGGCTCCGCCATCACTACCAGGACTCAAACTGCGTTCGCTTCTGTCGCCGGGGCGCTCGATACGGTCAAACAGACTTTTCGGTTTCTCTGCCTTGGACGCTCCTCCGCCGCCGCGACCAGGCAAAAGCGTCAACCGAATTTGTTGGCCTTTGGCATTCGCTCCGTCAAACTCTCGGATTGCACGTCTTGCGTCTTCGATGTGGTGGTAGGTAACAGTAGCGGCTCCTTCCGAGCGGCCGGCACGGTCGTATTGAATGCGTACGCGGGAGACGGGTCCGATTCCGCTAAAAAGACCCTGCGAGGAATTAGTTTCAGACAGGGGCATGAACATCGCAAGGATCGAAATACCTCGAGGTCATCTTCCGTCAGGTCGTAGTGGAGGTTATCGATGCGCAGGCGCGCTCTGAGGTAAGGTCAGCGTGTATTTCATTCGAAATCAAGAGGTATTCAAAGACTCACGGTTGATCAGCATCCGGGGAAGCGCGGTCACGTCTGGATCGGTCATTGCGGCGATGTCCACGGGCTGAAGGTCGAGAGGTGTGAGTAGAAAAGACCAAGCTAAATTCAATCAATCAAGATGTAAACGCACAATCTCCTTCATCATCAAATCGGTCGTGTACCCAGTCGCTAGTAGGGAAATAATATTCCGTCAGTATTTGTAGAGAAACAGTCAACACTGAGAAAAACCAACCGATCCAGATCAACACGTTCACGATATGACTGTAAATTTCAAAATCCGGGAACAAGGTCAGCCGAGAGGTCAATTTCTTGGTAGTGTTATATATTCATATAGATCATTGGAAAGAATGATCCATCGCGAAGAGTTGCCGTCCTGCTGCAGGAGTCGGGACGCATTTTCACGGTGTCGGAAGTTGGAGGAGGAGGAAGACCTTTTTTGTCTTTTCATTAGATCTAGATTCTCTTATTTTCTTTTGTGTCCATACCTTTTTCACGCCATCGCGAGGAGCATTGCTTGGGTTTCTGGGGCGCCGTTCACCACGGCGGCCGCCCTGCTTCTGCTATGAAGGTTGCCGATTAGCATGCTGGACAAAGCTTCATTCACATGTCCAATGGAATCAGTTCTTACAGGGCGCTCGGAGATGATTTCATCAAGGCTGCGGTCCATGGTGGGTAGTCAACGCAATGTGCTGCTGTTGGCTTTGGACAAGATGGGATTGGTTTGCAGTCGGAAGGTTCGAAAGCAGCAGCAGGGCTGAGGTCGAGGTCGGGGTTGGCGCCGCGGATAATGATAGCCTATCAGCTTACTAACCCAACGATTCAGCCACTTACTATAATTGGCACCGCATAACAATGATCTTCCTGAAGTACCATTTAGAATTATAAGAAATTATATAGTTACTGTGAATTAGTAGGAGAATCACGTATTTTTGACTGTTTTAGAATTGTATGTTACTAATTATGGATTTTTTTCCTAGCATATAGGATACAAAACTGTACGGAGAATGAGAGTGCTGTCCAGCATGCAAAAGTCATAAACAGAAAACAACCAAAACAGGTCCAAGCCTGATTTTTCTCGCCAGTCCAACAACACCTATTAACAAAAAGACAAGCCTGTCCCAAACGACCAAAAAATGCTATTTCAAGATTGTCGGTCTTACCGGGCCCCATTGGCCGAATGCTTGCGCTCGTCTGAAGGAGTTCCTTGGCCGTCCATCATCTTTTCCATAAAAGTAATATAATCATATTTAGGAATATCTCTGTCTTCCAAGAGATCGGGCCCCTCGTGCTTTGGCATTGATCCGAGGAGGTTCTCGATAAGGTCATCGGGGATAAGAGAATGTCGGAGGTCCAACTCTGTGACATATGGCTGTATCAATGTTAGCATATTACACTAGGACCAGCTTCATTAATAAGAGGACTCACTTTTCCATCCGCTACCTCACGGAAGCTCTGGAATACCTGCTCTGCCGAGTTCTGGTCTTCGGTCACACTGACCATGAACCGGATGAATTGCTCAAAACTGACAGACGAGGTTCGCCCGCACGTCTCGAGGAAGACCTCGTGCATCTCGTCTTCGTCGTAAACCAGACCTAAACTAGCCAACGCAGCCGAGAACTCAATTTCCTGCAGCGTGTTGGAGCCATCTCGGTCGAAATGTCGAAACACGGACTCGAATTCTTCCAGCTGGATAGGAGTCAAGTTCGTCATGTTCCTCGCCACCATTTGATTCTCAAGGAAGGCCAGTTTCTTCGCCACGCTCGATTTGACAAGTCCCAACTCATATGCAAGCTCATCCAACGTGTACATTGTATAATCATTTTCATCAATATTGGCCTCGGCACATTGGTCTTCGAGGTCGGCAATGGTCTCCAAGTAAGCATCTAGGGGCGGCAGGTTGTCGTTGAGACGCTTCACATGCGCAAGTTGATCATCAACTTCTCCTTCCAAGCCGGATATTGCAAGCGTCAAAGTCTTCAAGGTCAGTGCGAAATCATTGGCCTTGTCAGCAAACGAGCGACGCAGCTTGTTCTTGATGTCTCGGATAGCCTCGTTGATGAGCTGGCTTCGCTCGTGCTCGTCCTTCATCAAACTCTCCCAGTCTTGGTCGCATTTGTCAAGACGTAATCCAATTGGAGGCTCATATGGTCGCAGACGATAAGTGCTCAGTTTTGTCTTGATATTTCCCAATAATGCAGCCAGGTCGGACTTTTCAGCAACCCATTTCCGTTTCTGATTCCTCTTGTATTGTGAAAACTGTGCGAGTTGGTCTTTTGCATCGGCATAAGTGCCCTCGAATGAAGCCTCCTGCCAATCGGTTCTCTGCTGAGCAATTTGGCGCAGAAGCTCCTTCATTCTCTTCTCGTATCCGGTCTGCATCTCCCAGGCGCCCTGCATGTTACTGACAAACTTTTCCACCCGTCTTCCGGCGTTCTCCACCTTTTCCAGCTGCGAAAAGGCATGGAACCAGTAGGCCATATAAGTCATCAGCGACCGCTCGTCGGGTTTGGCCACGTCACAGACATCTTCGACGTCCAGCAAGTCTGGGATTCCGATCTCGTTGGCGGCAATGTCAAAGGCCAGCTGCATGTTGCCCCGGTGGTCATTCTTATCCAGGGAATCAAAATCAATAAGATCTGGGCGGTGGATATCAAGTAGCGCACAGAAAGCGAGACCATCGTTCCAGCTCGTCGAGAAATCTCGCACCTCGACTTCCGGGTAGCAGGCGGTCTTGCGCTGACACCATAGCAACAACCCTTCCTTTGCAGATATACCTTCCTGGTTGATGTCGCTGATGGTGAATTTGGAAATGAGCGTCCAGATCAGACCCAAGATGATCTTCCTGTTCCCGTCGACGATATCTTCGGCGCCAATATTGGTCATCGGAATTCCGCGCCATTTGATGAAATCGAGACTCTTGTTGACGTTTTCAAACTTTTGCACGCGCAGCTTTGGTTTGGACGCATATCGGCCGAGGGATTCGTCTCCCAGGATTTCGAGCAAGTGGATGAGGACGACCTAGGAAGAAGGGTTAGAAGTGGTCGTCAAGAAACGGGGCACCTTCACGATCACCTACTCCATCGGAGAGATCTTTCACGAGATCTTCGATACTAAGGTCTCTAGCCTTGATCTTATTGTTAAGCCTGGAGCAAAAGAAGAAGCGAATGTAAGCTCATGTAGACAAAGGATGCCGGCCCGTTGGTTTGATGCAGAGTCGCGCCTACCATTTCGTAAAGGTCTTTTGTTGCGTATTAATCCACTGCTTTTCGACCATCAACATGATTAAGACCAACAACACCCATGTAAGGTGGCGACAACGGAATCAGTCGATACAGTGAGAGTGGTAAGTCGTCAAAGGCAGGACGAAGGAAGCCAAAGAATCAGCCCTAAGACAGCAGCAAGCAAGGAGGGGTAACGATCGACTTGTCGAGTCTCTTGATGTACAGAGCGACGCAGCAGCGAGTATGAGATAGAATTCTCTAGCAGGATAAATTAAAGCGATGCGAGGCAATTAAGCGATATGAAGCAAAAATTGATAACAGGACCAGATGCAGGTGAATCGGTCAAAGCTTGTTTGTCTTGTCTCCGCATGGGCGGCAGGGGGACCATAAACACCGCTTTGCCCCTTTTCCCCTTGCGGCCTAGCTTGTGAGCTGTCCGGCTCCGCAGCAACGGACTGGTTGACACTTACTAAGGTAGAACATTTGAATATTTGCATATATGCGTGTGTGTATTATACTTAGTTGTTGCTTGAATTTTTATGAGTAGTTGTCTAAATACTGCTTTGTTTGTCTTTTCTTTCTTTAATTATGCATCGAACAAAGAACTTGTACTTGTAGATGCGATATCTCGATTGTATATATATTACTGATTGTGTGATGATACCAACATTGAATTCAATGTTGATCGATTCAATTATAATCTCTGGGTTAAACTGAATGTAACAAAATCAATTGATGAGTACAACATTTTAATTTCCAACTACTCGAGGCCAAATTATGCTACCTGTAGATAGAGTAAATAGAGATGGTTGTCTTGACCAATATGCCGATGAGGTCACCCCAAGTGGGGTCACCGCCAGAACATTCGAACATTTCTTATTCATTGATTATGGCGCCATCTTATCACCTGCAAGGTTTCGGCCGACAGTTCAGCATCAATAAATATTCCTTCAGACGCCCTCCCACAAGTTCATACAGAAAAACCATCCACAGCAGTCGACATCCCAACAACCAGATCCATCAGCAGAGCAGTTGCATACCCCGCATCGCATCGCGTCATCGCGAAGAACCTCCCAAAAATGTCCACGCTCAGCATATCCGACCACCTCCCCCTTCGCAACTCGCGAAAACGCATCCCCCGTCTCGGATTCGGCACTCATGGCGCAGGCGCGCAGGGTGTGCAGGCGACGCTGACAGCATTGGAGACGGGCTATCGCCTAATCGACACTGCGCAGTTCTACGGAAACGAGAAGGAGATCGGGCAGGCCGTGGCACAATCGGGGATTGCGCGGGACGATATCTTTATTACAACCAAGATCATGACGCCGGCCGGGTCATCTGAGGCAACGTATCAAAAGGTTGTGGATAGTGTGAACAAGATTGCTGGGAGCGAGGGGTATGTGGATTTGTTTCTTATCCACAGCTCGAGCTCGGGTCCGGCTGGGCGCAAGCTGTTGTGGCAAGCCCTGGAAAAGCTGCTTCAGGAGGGACGGACGAAGAGTATTGGTGTGAGCAACTACGGGGTTCAGCATATAGAAGAAATGAAGGCGTATGCCAAGGTCTGGCCGCCGGACGTTAATCAGATTGAGGTGAGCAAGTCTTTGCAGAGAGAGAGGTTTATCTAACATCGACACAGCTCCACCCATGGTGCCAGCAGCGCCGGATCGAAAGATATTGCAAATCCAGTGGGATTATTGTCCAAGCCTACTGCCCGCTAGTTCGCGGGAATAAAGCAAACGACCCTACGCTTGTTGGACTGGCCAAGAAGTACGAAAAGACGACAGCTCAGGTGTTGGTCCGATATTCACTACAAAAGGGCTGGGTTCCGCTGCCAAAGAGTAGCACTCCCGAACGGATCATCGCCAATGCCGACGTGTACGATTTCGAAATTAGTAAAGACGACATGGCGACTCTGGATAGCTTAGACCAGGGTGACGCCGGGGCGGTACTCGAGGCTGTGATCGACGACTGATGCTGTAATTAGTTTAATGTATATACGAAGTCACTATATGGAGATAATAGAGGTTCAATCTGGTCTCTGTAAAAGAAACGCGTTGACCGATTGAAGCGTCGCCCGTGAGGGGTTGGCATCGGGCTTGGAAGTAATTATCCATGCTAGGCGCTGGCGGATGAACTGTTTGTCCATGTAAAGCTGTGGTTGTTTTCCGACAAATTTACCTGTACAGCGAGAAAATCAGTGACTGGCCGGGGAAAAGTTTGAGAGAACGACATACCACTGTCGTCGTAGAACAAGCAGACGATAGCTAGCAGAGTCCCGACGGAAAGGTCTTTGCCCGTCTCACAAGTGACGAGCAACGACTGGGACGGATTAGAACCAAGATGCTTTTCAGCAAATGCATGGACCTTGTCGAGAGCCCAACGCAAGTCTCGACTGCCAAGCTTATGGGGCCCACAACCTAGATTCAGTTTCTTGCCATCACCACCTTCAGTGGGCTTGTCATTGCAAGCAATAACAAGGTCATAGTTACTGCTGTGACCTCCAGAATTGGGTTGTGACTGGCTGATGTAGAGGTTTGAAGAAGGGAGTACTAGTGTAGCTTGCTGACTCGCTGCACTTTTGCCATTGCGTTCCATCAGCTCTTGGATGGTGTCGGGCAACTCACTTTCATCTGTGGCCAACAGAACATCCTTATTCTCCCAGAAGACAGGAGCTGTCAAGCCATTCGCCCAGCCTTCACTGTCGTCGCCGGCACCCTGTATATAGCCGCCTTCGGAAGCCTCTGCCCCATGCACCCTCCGAGAAGCAGAGCAAAGTACAAACAGATTGTAACGACCACTCTTCTGCAGATCTGTCGGGTAAAAATAGGCTTGGTTCGCCCACGCAATCCGAATGGGCCGACCGAGGTCTTTGCTCAACTGGGCCAAGTCCAGTTTGAGCTCCTACCAACAAAAGAAAAAACCGGGATCAGACCATGATCAAAGCCCGAGACGCGAGGAAGAATGTGAAGACCTACTTTGAGCGAGTCAACAAAGCCGTCAATCCGCTGCTCGATCTGGGCCTCCTCCGAGGCCGTCAGGAAAATGGGAGGAAACTGGACTGGATGCAAGTCGGGCTCGGTTGGGAACAGCGCTCGATTCAGGACGGCGCACCAGATCGGGACGGTTTTTGATAGGGCATCGGGCATCACTGCATCGACGTTAATGGTCAGCATATGACTATTTTGAAACCCGTTCACATGTAACAGTGTTTCCGGAGGGAGCTGGACTAGTCACATACGTTTACCCCTGCGAGTGGAGTCGACAATAATACACCTGTATCGCTTTAGTTAGTCGTTATTGAATATTGGGGAGCAATATGATTGCGGAAAAGGGCAAAAAAGTAGTAGCTCGTACCCGCCATGTACCCGCGCAAGCGACAGGATCTGTAAGTTCAGGCGGCGCAAACTAAAGCTCCATTCGCCTGTATGGCCGTCGGTGCTTTTGAAGTAGGCGCTGCCTGCCTTTTGGGTTGGGTCGATATACCAGCTGCCACAGCGCTCGTTCGCAACGAGGGGCAGGGCATAGTGGTCGGCAACGTCATGCACAAAGCGGGCATCGGCTTCGATGGAGCGCAGGCGGTTCGAGACTGAGAGAGCAGCGCGGCGTAACGACGACAGCAGCTGTGATACGGAGACAGCCGCGGAGGGGAACTCGATGTCGGACACAGACAAGCCCCCGGAGCTCATTGCGCCGTGCCCTCGAACACGGGGATCGTAGCAGTCGCAGTCGTACTACTAATTAGTTAGTAGTTAATCTAGGGAACGACAGCATGAATTGGGCGAACTTGTCCAGGCCCGGGCGATAGTGAATAAAGACGTGGGGCGCCTGGCCAGCCGCGCGGCCAATCAGGCGGGGCGTTCGCTGAGAATGCCGGCGAAAGTCGACGCGCTTTTCCTGGTTTACCCGACGGCCCGCGCTAGGCCCGAGGCGGCATGGCGGCGGGCACGCAGAGCGAAACGAGAAATCGTGCCTCCTTTGGCATTGCCCGAAACGGCTGACCGGCCGTGCAAGATAGGCCCAACCAGATGATGCACGCTTGACGTCGTGCGCGGAGGATGCTCCGTAGATGACTCTATGTAGTACGGAGTACATACTGCTTGGTTTGTGGATGGTCTTGCCTGTTTAGGAGACTAATAATAGGGATAGCAACAGCAACAGCAACACTAACGCACCATACTACGCAGAACTACGTTCCTCTGCTGAGTGCGTTATTTACGCCGTGACTGTTGCAGCTGAAAACTGGTGAAAAGCCTCATGGAGTATACTCCGTTCACTGATACACTGATACAGAGCCCCACCGGCGGTGCTGCAGTAACACTTGCGACTCGCGCTGCTCGGAGCCCGCGCAGCCACGCTCGGCCCCACCGGTCCCTGCGCGACGTCACCGGCGCCTGTAGTGATTGGCCATCCCTACATGCACCATGCCTGATGCGGGCAACGCGCACTGGCGGTGCGGGAGCGGCAGCCCCTGAGTGGTCAGCGCTCTGGCGGGCTCCACCGGGCTCCAGACTGAGCGTCCAGAGCGTCATTGTCTCTGGTCTCTTGTTTCTGGGCCCTATCCGGTTTGCACCACGGCGTCATGTCCCCAATCGGTCCTACTTAAACCACGCCGCCGCGCCTTCCCTCTCTCTGGAAACCACTAACTCACGCCTCAACCTTCTTTCCCTCTCACTCTCCATCTGATCTTCTTCATCCCATCCATCCATCTCATCACCCACTCTACCACACCTCTACCACACATTGAGACTATCTCACTATCCCGCAAACATGGCCAAGGTATGCCCGCCCATGAAACATTGACGTCAACGACTCGTAACTGACTTCTCCAGGTTACTCAACTCTTGTTCGACTGTGACAACACCCTCGTGATGTCCGAGGAGCTGGCTTTCGAAGCCTGCGCCGACATCGCCAACGAGATCCTAGCCAAGCGTGACATCACCGACCGCTACACCGGCGAGGAGCTCATCCAAGATTTCGTCGGCCAGAACTTCCGCGGCATGATGATCTCTCTGCAGGGCAAGTACGGCTTCGAAATGTCCAAGGAGGAGATTGAGCGCTACGTCAAGGAGGAGGAAAACCAGGTCATCGCCAAGTTGGAGGCCAAGGCCACTCCCTGCATTGGCGTCAATGAGGAACTCGAGAGGCTGCAGCGTTCTGGCAAATACGACATGGCCGTTGTGTCGTCCTCTGCTCTGCGCCGTGTCCGCGCCTCCATCAAGAAGGTTGGCCAGGACAAGTACTTCAAGCCAGACCACGTCTTCAGCGCCGCCACCTCGCTTCCCAAGCCCACCTCCAAGCCAGACCCTGCCATCTACCTCCACTCTCTGGAAGTCCTCAACAAGAAGGCCGAAGAATGTGTCGCGATCGAGGACAGCCGCTCTGGTGCCCTCAGTGCCATCCGTGCCAACATCCCCGTCATTGCCTATGTTGGAAGCTACCACGGTGACGAGAAGCGCGCCGAGATGGCCGGCAAGCTCACTGAGCTTGGTGCCAAGGTTGTCATGAAGGACTGGGCCGAATTTGACACTTGTCTGAAAAAGATCGAAGGCGAACCCCTCGAGAGGAGCGAGGCCAACCTCTAGACGTGGACTGGCTCCTTGTCTCACCACTTCGATTCTACAATGATTCCCCCACTTTAACTTGAATTTTCTTTTACGATCGAACCACGGCAACGGGTTCTGTATTCCATCAATTTTTGTTTCTGCTTCTGATGAGCATTACGAGCTTTTACGAATTGCATGATCCTGTACTGTATTTGCGGGCAACGAGCGCAGACAAATCATCTGGCGCATGGAGTTAGATTTTCTTTTCTCTTGCTTTTAATTGTGTCTTAGAGGCCACGAAAGACATGGTCGACGCTGAGAGATACATAGAGAAATAGAACGCATCATCAACACTTTTAAAAAATTTGCCATCGTAATGTCTCATAGAATGCGGTCGAAAGTATACATTTTGTGGCTCCACAAAACTCCTCACCGGACCGCCACTAATGCGGGCGCCGTCGGACGCCCTTCGCACCCGCATATTCCCGCATTTTGCCCTGCGCGGCCGACCATGGGGAAACAACGCATCTACGATGCATGCATTACTACTCAGTGTTAATTCCCGCGTGAGCTGTTAAGCCTGTTATTAATTTAACAGTAAAATGAACCAGTGTTTTGGTGTAGTGTCCAGGTGGGGCAAGGCGTGCTGTCGCTCTAACATGCGATTTGTTCGTGGTCTTGCTTGCTTTAGTCCTTGTGTGTACGACTATGCAGGTCGGTGGAACGGAGCGAACGTAGTACGGGACGTAGCAGTAATACAGTACAATGGCAATGCTACCCCAGTTTTTCAACTGTTCTCAGCTGGGTGCATTGATATTGGGAGGACTGTGCTTGTATGCTACGAATCATGCTGGACTGATTATTCATTGGAATGTGCGTTGTCGAGGTCACAGGGGGTTTCAACCACGAATCATCTAAAGTATAGAGTCATAGACAATATACTAGCTGAAAACAACCCCACCCTCTTTACATAATCTCCTGTGGTTTTTGCCACCAATTAAAACTTTTATTATTTGCTTGTGATACGTACTCGGACCGGACCCCTCCTTTGAATGGTCTGCAAAGGCACGATTCGCCTGATAATCGCATAAATCGGCAAGTCCGCCATGGCTGAATGGTGTAGCGGTTATCACGCATCGTTCACATTATGTGAGCTTCCATAACTTTGTTTAATTGAAGTTATAGTACCGATGAGGTCCTGGGTTCGATTCCCAGTTTAGTCATATTTTTTGCTACTCGTGCTATCTGATGATGTTCAGATACGTCTCGATATGAGGTGCTCTTATTTTTTCTTTTTTGAGGCAGTTTATTTAGTGTTTGGAATTGTACGGAATGCATACTCTCAAATTTCTGTGTTGTGTGTGTATGTGGGATGTGGTGATAAGATAAGGCTGGGCCCCGCTTTGAATGATATCAATCAACTCGACCCTTTTGCTCTTCTCTTCTTCACAGTGTTTGTTTATTCGGCTGCCAAACATGTCACAGCCCAATCCCCCAACCGCAAAAGCGTCCAAGATAATCGAGACAGGGCCATTGGTGTGTACCCCTGTCGCTCATTGAGGTGAAGAGGAACCAACAAAACTAAACAAGAATATATCAGAGCTCTGACGAAGCCCGATGGATCAAACTCGCCAAAATCACCTACACAGACCCCCTCGGAGTACAGCGCACATGGGAGACGGCCGAGCGAACGGTACACATCTATCCCCTCGTTTGAGATACTGACCTGGGCTGATAAGATGATTTGCTAGACACGCCCCAAGAACAGCCAGATTGATGGCGTCGGCATCGTCGCGATTCTCAACCAGCCGACCGGCCCAGAGATTCTTCTGCAGAAGCAATATCGACCGCCGATTGACAAGGTTGCTATCGAAGTGCCCGCGGGTCTCATTGACGAAGGGGAGACGCCAGAGCAGTGCGCGGTGCGCGAACTCAAAGAGGAGACTGGTTACGTGGGCGTGGCTGAGCAGACGAGTACGGTGATGTATAACGGTATGTTGCCCCTCTTAACAAAATATATATTCAGACTGCTGGACTGATGCAATTTTTTTTGTAGACCCCGGTTTCTGCAATACAAATCTCAACATGGTCCACGTCCGAGTCGATATGAGTCTGCCGGCAAACCAGAATCCAAAGCCAGAACTGGAAGATAACGAGTTTATTGAATGCTTCACCGTACCCCTCGCTGGGCTTTTCGCCGAGACGAAAAAGCTGGAAAGCCAGGGGTATGCTATTGATGCGCGCGTCGGGACGCTGGCCGAGGGGATTGAGCTGGCGCGGACCCTGAAGCTGCAGTTTTAGAATATTACTGTCAATAATATCCAGCATTGATGGAATCTTTGTTTCTTAATATAGCCTAAAAGAAATGGAATAAGCCCGCGGGTATCGACGTCACTGCGGATAGCTCCGATCTGAGTCACAAACAACTCCGCCCAGCAGAGCCTCCTCAATCTACTTACTACCTTCAGGTCAAGCGCACCGACTCAATGATCACACGATCAAGACTCGCTCTGCGCTCCATCTTCATTTTACAGAACTCACCAAAAACAAGGAACATGTCCACCTTCACCATCCCCTTCCACGACATCAAAAACGCACCGACAACCATCCCCGTAAACTGCGCATCCAGCGACCTCATATCGCGCGACCAGCTCTTATCCTTCCCCGCTTTCCAGACCTGGCTCTCCACGCTGCAGCGCTCGCTGGCTCGACAGCGCTTCCCGACGCATGAGTTCCATCGGGAGCCGTATGCGCTGCGCAAGATTGATATTCAGGCCGTCGATCGCTGGGGCGGGCGAATCGGGTTTCTGAAGTTTGTGGCAGATGTATCAAATGAGGCTGGGGAGAGTTTCCCAGGCAGTATTTTCTTGCGCGGAGGGAGTGTAGGCATGTTGGTGAGTATTTCAGCAGGAAAAAAAAACAATAAAAGCTAATAAGACCCAGCTTATCCTGCAACCTGATGACATCGCGCCCGGGTCGGAAAAAGAAAAACGCGCCATCATGACGATCCAGGCGCGCATCCCTGCAGGTTCGCTCGAGTTTCCCGAGATCCCGGCGGGCATGCTGGACGACAGCGGCACGTTTGCTGGCCGCGCGGCTTCGGAAATATACGAAGAGACCGGCTTGTCGATACCGCAGAATGAGCTGGTTGATATGACATCGCTGGCGCTCACGTCGCTGCAGAGCAACAGCAAAATTAGCGCTTCAGAAGAACCTGAAGAGGAAGAGTTGCAGAAAGGAGTATATCCGTCTCCTGGCGGCAGTGACGAGTTTATCCCGCTCTTTCTCTACCAGAAACGAATGCCTCGACAGGATATCGATGCTCTGCAGGGCCGGTTGACGGGGAACAGGGACGAGCAGGAGAAAATAACGCTCAAGCTGGTGCCGTTGGAGGACTTGTGGAAGGAGGGATTGAGAGATGGCAAGACGCTTGCTGCGTGGGCGTTGTACCAGGGTCTCAAGCAGGAGGGAAGGATTTAGATTACAAGTTACTCTAAATAGATTTTGTGCAGAAATATAGAACTTGGCAATAAAGAGACTGGAAAAGACAACATTGGAAAACCAGTATATACAACAGAGGTATCAATATGTACAATTTATACAGTAGCATCACGTCCGCCTATACACGCCCAACCCCCACGACGCCCTAAGCACAAACAATCCCCAGGCCATGCCGATGCTGTCCCAGACAACATTCAACTTGCTCCCTTTAACCTCACGCCACCCCACGGGGACTTCAGCGACAGGAATGCGCGCAAATTCGGCCAACATGAGCATCTCTACGTCGAAGATCCAGCCTTCCGAGTGCATGTATGGAATAATGTCGGGCAGAGACGCGCGTGAAAACAGTTTGAATCCACACTGGGTGTCTTTGATCTTGGCGGTTGCTCGGGGCGTCAAGAGCCAGAGGATGAGATGGAACGAGTGCATGAGAAAGTTGCGGAGTTTGGAGCGCTGATACGGTTAGTAAGAACAAACAGAGATTTTTTAAAAAAA
This sequence comes from Talaromyces wortmannii, assembly GCA_001939245.1. NCBI lineage: Eukaryota > Fungi > Ascomycota > Eurotiomycetes > Eurotiales > Trichocomaceae > Talaromyces > Talaromyces wortmannii. The sequence continues at coordinate 266,318 of MJVA01000598.1, forward strand.
AAGCATACCTTCACTACAGCCTCGCTACCAACCATGTGAGCTCTCGACCCGACTGCAACTGCTCGTCCGCTGGCATCCTGGGCCTGCTCACAAGCTTCAACGAGCTTCCCAAGATCGGCAAACTTGCTTGCGCCGTCGGCGTCGGCAAACACCACATACTGGCCTCTGACATGACGCATGCCATGCGTGACGGCGCCTCCTTTGCCTCGATTCTCCGTCAACGTGATAACCCTGACGCTGTCGGAGGGAACGCGGCGGTTTCGTGCAAAGGTAAAAGCGACCTGTTCGGTCTTGTCGGTGGAGCCGTCAGAAACAATCAAGACCTCCCAGCCTTTGGAAGAACCGTCGGCAGCAGCATGGTCATTGCCATTGCTCTGTCCGTTTGCCTTTCGCTGGCGAGTATTCTTGCCCTTTTTCTCTTGGCTGGCGCGATCGTTTAGTCCGTAAGCTTCTTCGAGATAGTCCACTGTTTCCTCGAGCATGCCAAGTAGGCGCTCTTCTTCGTTGTATGCCGGGACGACTACAGACATGAAAAATTCGGGTTTTTCGATTTGCAAGTCGCGCTTGTTCGGTGTTTGCTTTTGGGAACGCTCCCAGCTATCCTGCCAGCAAGGTAGCTGTCGGGGCTTGGTGATTTGACCATCCTCCGCTAGTGTCCGGTATCTCGTCTCCTCGGGGAAGGATAGTCGGGGTTTGAATGCAACGGCAAAGAGAAATACGTATAGCTTGAGAACGTCGGTCAGTTTGTTGTCTTAATACGCTGGAGAACAGACACTCACAAGAATGACAAGTCCGATCAAAGTCGACGCGAGGGACAAGAAGAAAATAGACGGAGAGACCGTGCCCAGCAGCTCAAAGCACGCCGTGCAGACTTGGCCAACATACTCCGACATGATTTCTCGATTGTCCTAGGACTATCGACAACAACTCCCAAGATTGGCGTATCTCCCGCGGAGAGAGAGACTCAGGGAGGCGGAGACTGCAATTGGCACCGCTCCATGCAATCGCAATGCTATACTGCAGGAGTTCACCAGTGGAAACAAACAAAATTCAGCGATTAGCAACCAGGAACAACCATGTCTGGTGGTGTGAGGAGGAGAGACGTCGAAGACATTCTGCCACTTGGCCCGATGCTCAGATACGCGACGCCGATTGGCCCGCGGAGCTAGCTGACTGCAACACTGGCCAGTGAGTGACCGCATAGTTCTTAGCACATACGACACAGTATTCTATAATTAGGAATCTGAATACTGCAAAATATTAGCTTATATTATAACCAGCCTTTGTCTGATGCAGTTTTATCTTTAGAAGTGCATAGCTGGGGCTGCTAACAATGATGTCAATTGCTTGTATAGCTCAAACCCGCTTTTCCCACTCAGGCTAGCGCCGCCCGCCGCCCGCCGGGTCGCGGCAGCCTTAATGCCTGAGGCCACCAATGTCTCTGCCCGGCTGCCTGAGGCCTGAGAGACACAAACGCCGCAACACCGCTAAGCAGCCTCCTTCCTCCTTCCGTACATAGTCGGAGACAAAGCATGGATGCCGCGGGGCAAGCCTCAACCCTGGGCGCCGCTGAGCCTCACGGGCTCCTGGACCAAGCAAAGACCGTTAGTGCTTTTCTCTGCATGCATAATGCTGCCTGTTCCTCTCTAGATAACCTGACTCGCTTCCCCAGTTGGTTTCACAGCTGTACAATCCCTCAGGAGCTGCGCCAGAACACCTGAAACTGGTGCAAGAGCGCCTGCAAGAAATCCAGCGACTGCCGCAAGCATGGCAGCTGGCTCAGGGCCTGCTGGATGACCCCGACTCCAACACGAGGTTTTTCGGGGCCCTCACCTTTACCGTGAAAATCAACCAGAGCTGGTGCGTGGTGTTGAAACGTGCATGCAATGGCATCCCGGTACTAACTTTCCATGGAACAGGGCGGATCTCTCAGATGAGTCCGTGGCGCAACTCAAGGAGCATCTCGTCAGGCGGTTTGTTACCCTCGTTGACGCTCAGGAGAAATACCATGTCATTCGGAAGCTTGCAGCTGCCATGGTGGCTCTCTTCTTCAGAGATGCATCTTGGAAGCATCCAATCCAGGACATTGGAGCTGCTTTCAGGAACAGTCCAATAAATCAACAGTCTCATAACGACTTTGAAAACACAACTCTGCCTTCCCTAAACGAGGCCCAGATCACCGGCCTGCTTTGCTTCTCTACCACAGCAGCTGAGGAAGCAACCAAAGTCAGCAACCTCGTCCGCAAAGGGTCGGTCTTATTTCAATTCCAATTATTTATTCATCGTCCTTACTGAAAACTCTTTAGTGGCGATCACCCTGTCGCAGAAAGTCTTCAGGATGCGTTGTGTCTTTGCAACTATGTTTTGGGGGTTTTGCTGCAGCAAATCTCCACCGGAACCGACGTGACTGACGCGAATGCAGGCCATGACGCTCTTCAGTCTTGCCGAGTAAGTGGTTGGATTTAACGCATACCCATACTTGGATACTTGCTGACTGGCATAGGCATGGTTGAATGTGCGATCGTCGATTCACTTCTCTAATCTACCTAAACAGCAGCATTTAAGCAGTACCACAGATCTCCTAGTCCAATGTATAAGCGTGAAGAAGCTGTCCAAAACTGCAACGGAGATTGTCGCCGAGATGCTGGGGACCGAAAATCGTCTTCTAACAGAAGCCCATCATGAATATATCTTGGGATACCTTAAGAGTGAAGCTGCTTCTGAGCTAGTGCAAAGTCTGAAGGAAGGAGATTACGATGATGATCCAATGGCATTCTGGGACCTTCTCGAATCATACACGGCTCCAAAAAGCGTAAAGCTGATCACCGGAGCTCTTGGTCCCAGTCATGCCCAAGTTCTCTCGTATTTAGATGTGCTCTTTCATTCGCCTGGCTACCCTGGGGTTGGCGATAAACTATCATCTAAGCTCTTAGACTGGTGGACTGCGGTGGCCGATGATTTGCAAGATGGTGTGGACCAAGGTCTCCAGGAGGCTCGCCAGAATCTTGCAAACGCGGTACTCAATGTATACAATCGACTACGATGGCCCTCACCGAGTGAGTCGGCCGATTGGGATGCCGATGAACGAAGCGAGTTCCACGCCTTTAGACGGGATACTCGGGATTTCCTTTTATCTGCTTTTCCAACTTTGGGAATTGAGCTCATTGATCTGTTTCGACAAAAGGCTGTAACGGCATTAAACGCAAATGATTGGACAGATTTGGAGACCGCCTGCTTTTGCCTTGCACAGCTTTCCGAAGCAATTGATGGGGATGATGAGGCAGTCACACATTTGGATGCTATATTCAGTTCCGAAAAGTTTACCGTGGTTTGTTTGAATAGCGATCAGTTGCCTAATAAGACACGGCAAACCCTGGTGGATATACTCGGGAAATATCAAATGTTCTTTGAACAAAATACAAACCTTCTACCCCAGGTCTTGACATTCTTATTCTCGTCACTGAATATTAGTTCGTGTACCAACACGGCATCACGGTCGATTGGATTTCTCAGCAAATCATGCCGTCAGGCTCTGGTCTCTGAAATCCCTGTCTTTTTGAGAATATTTACCGAATTCCAACAAAGTTCGGCTGCCACTACACACAGCTTGGAACGTGTCGTGGAAGGTATCGCCGCCGTTGTTCAGGCTCTTCCATCTGAAGAAGCAAAAGCACCCTACCTTGACGAATTGCTTAAACCTTTTTTTGTTCAAACTGCATCTGCACGTGATGATGCTCAAAGAGGAGACGCTGAGTCTGCTCATGCCCGGGGCCATTTGGCTCTTCAATGCATTGCTGGCATAGGACGGGGACTACGAAGCGACCAAGATGGCATCATTGACCTTGAAAGTGAGGAGACAGCATCCAATGATAATACCTTCTGGGAAGCCCATGACTTACAGCAGCAGCTGTGTCAGTGCTTAACAGTATATCTCGATGGCTTCCCACTAGACCATACAATAGTTGAAGGTGTGTGTGAAGTTCTCAAAGCTGGCTTCACCGAGAAGACTGGACCGTTCGTGCTTAAGCCGGCCAACATTGCTCTTTATCTGACCAGCATCCCTCTCGGGACTGCCGGGGCTGCCGATGTCACAATGGGCACGGCATCATCTTTTCTGGCTTCGTATCAAAGCAAACCTATGAAGATCCAAGAGGAAGCCGCCCTTTTATTCGTGCACGTTTATTGGGCTTTTGCACTCATGACGCAAAACGCAGAATACAATGACCCGGAGGTGTCAAACAGCAGCATCGCATTTTTGACCAGGTCGTTGCCAAAATACCACGAAATCCTCTTTGCGCTAACGTCAGCACCACCCCCGCCTGCATCGCATATTGCGGTGGCGCTTAATGGGAACAGTCAGACGGCGCCCATTCTACAAACAATTCTTAATTTTGTGACCAACACCCTCGGTAGCCAAGAAACTCTACCTTTACGCTCCGCTGCTAAGTTTTGGACTGAAGTTCTCAATCTACCGAGCAGTACTGATACTCTTACGAACGCATCACGGGCTATCCACGAATATTTACCAAGCCTCTGTCATGTCCTAGTGACCCAGCTTAGTGGACTGTGTGCTCGCTCTGATATAAACCATCTGTGTGAGGTGTTGAAGAAAATCATATTCAAATTCCAGGGCCAGGCGCGGCCGCACCTGACAGCATCCCTGGCGTCAGTTGGCGGGCCCAATGACCAAACCCCCTCGACTGGAGTGCTGTCAAAAGAAAAAGAAAGGTTCTTGGCCATGGTGATTGGAGCCAGAGGAGGATCAACCACGCAGGAGATTGTTCGGTCGTATTGGGTGAGTTGCCGTGGCGCCGGGTTTGCCTATACTTGATATTCCAAAACATCGGAGTTGAGGTATGGATTATTTCTATATATCCCAGCAGACGGGGTTTGTTGCATTTATTGCATTCAGCGAAGGTGTGCATCCGTATACATTTCGGTGGTTTTTTTTTTCTCCATGGTCTTTTGTTAACCATGTCGGAAAAAGAGGGAATGGACATTATTGCAGGCTATAGAATTTTCGGGGGAAAGGAGTCTAATAACCCATATAACCCAAATTGTATTCATTCATGTATGCATGGACGAGCTAATCACCGCTAATGACCGAGATTTAACGAGACATTGAAATCGATCTGCCATGGCCATGCTCCTGACAAAGTGCACCCATTTTAAGTTCCTTAACTCTTGAACGCCCCAAAAAAAGGAAAAGGAAAAGATAAAAGGAAAAAACGAAGGAGAAGAAGAAAGAATAAAAAGCACGACCTCAACCGCTCGAGGTCAGCCAAAAGCGTCATTGGTTGGTAATACGAAAGAAGAAGAAGAAAAAAAGATTTTATTCTACCAGCCGCGCTGGGCCAACTTGTCCTTGTCGGGCATTTGAGACACATTGATGCCCACCATGGCTTCACCCAGACCGGAGCTCACCTCTGCGAGAACGCTGGCGTCCTGGTAGTGAGTAACAGCGGCGACAATAGCCTTGGCGCGTTTGGCGGCATCGCCAGACTTGAAAATTCCAGAGCCAACAAAGACACCGTCGCAGCCGAGCTGCATCATGAGCGCAGCATCCGCGGGCGTCGCGACACCACCGGCCGCGAAGTTGACGACGGGGAGGCGACCGAGCTGCGCAGTCTCGAGCAGGAGCTCATAGGGGACCTCGAGCTCACGGGCATAGGCACGCAGCTCGATTTCGGCATCGTCGCCGGCCGACGACGAGCGGCTCAGGATTCCCTGGGCGCGCGCGATCTGATCGTTGACGGTGCGCATGTGTTTGACGGCCTCGACCACATCGCCGGTGCCAGCCTCGCCCTTGGTGCGGATCATGGCGGCGCCTTCGGAAATGCGGCGCAGGCCCTCGCCGAGATCGCGGCAGCCGCATACAAAGGGGACCTTGAAAGGGTGCTTCTTGACGTGGTATTTGTTGTCGGCCGGGGTGAGGACTTCGGACTCGTCGATAAAGTCAACGCCGATGGACTCGAGGATCTAGCATTTGCAGAACGTCAGATCAGACGGGAGTTATAACTTATGTCAAGCTGCAGGAACAACTCACCTGGCACTCAACAAAGTGGCCAATACGGGCTTTGGCCATGACGGGGATGGTGACGGCCTCCATGATTTCCTTGATCATTGTTGGATCCGACATACGAGCCACGCCACCCTCCACCCTGATATCAGCAGGAACGCGCTCGAGGGCCATGACAGCCGAAGCACCGGCTTCTTCGGCGATGCGGGCCTGGAGAGAAGGAAATTGGTTAGCGATCCTAGAAGTCGAATTGAGCTGGAAAAAAGGGGAAAACTCACTTGCTCGGCGTTCACAACGTCCATGATAACACCGCCCTTGAGCATCTGGGCTAGCGAGACCTTGGTCTTAAAGTCCACCGAGCCCTTGGTGGCGACGGTGACGCCGTTGGTGGTTTGACCAGACATCTTGTGTGTGTGTGTGTGTGTGTGTGTGGGTAGTTATTCTTCAGAGGCAAGTCGAATGCAAGAAAGAAACCCAGGGCAGAAGATTGCGTGGTTGAACGAGAATGGAGAAGCGGAACCGGTGAATTTAAAGGAAGAATCAGGGTGGAAGGCGAACCAGTGAGTCATTGGGGACATCCGGCGCGTATAGCGGTTTTTTTTTTTTTTTTTTTCTCCCTCTCTTTAAGCAAACCAACACCCATCAATCAAATAGCCTTTCCCCGATCCCAGGCGACCATCTCCCCCTGTCGAATTGCAGCTGGACCCTCATGAATCCATCTCAAAAGGACCCCGCGGTGGATCTTTTTTTAGTGCATTGACCGGCGCCGAGAACCGTTTCCGAGGAAAAGCCTCTGGGCGCCCTTTGGCAGCGCGCCGAGAACCGGCATCAAATCTGAAGATCTACAAGAGAGTGCTGGTTGGTTAGTTCTTCGTTTTCCCCCTTTATCTTCTTTGTCCCGGTTGCAAGGTCAACTGGTTGTTGGTATACTACTCGCATCTAGATGGCGCCAGGGTATCAGGCGGCTGCCGGCGTAGATTGCTCGATTGGATGCAAAACATAGTCAAAGAAAGAGGTCAATAAAGAAGCCGGCAGACTGGAACCCGCATATTCTTTAGATCAAATTATTATTAGTAATTCTGGCCGTTCTCCTGCATTCGAGATGCACGTCGTGAAGCACGTCGAAGGTTTAAAGCACGCCCTAAAGAGGCGCTAACAGATGTACGTCCGCATCTGGCTTAGCTCCTAATTTGTCATCGCGGGCAGATGCGATTGGCCCGCCTGTGCAGAGCCCCACTACTATAGATGCCTGATTCCCAAGGCAGAAAGTCCCGGCATAGTGACGTCACTTGCTTACTGCAGGTACCCCACCTAAGTGACTTACAGCTTTACTTCTAATCCAGCGCCCATGAACTTCACGCAATTGTCCAATTAACTACAAAAACAGTAAACATGGCCACCCTACTCCTTTCCTACCGCCCATTGTTCCGAACCGCCGCCCTCGGAGCCGGCCTCGGTCTCTCACTTCTCCATCCCTCGTCGCCCTTTCGCTCGTCGCCGCTGCAATGTCAGTACAACGCGCCTTACTACAACCGCCACGCGTCTCCCGAAACCGGGTGGGCGCTGGACCCTAACAGCCCAATTGTCGAGAAGCAAGGACAAACTTCTTCGGCGGCGGGAAACCGTCTCTTGAGCGCGTGGGCAGTGCGACAGATTAGTCTGGGAAGTGTCTTGGGGCTGGCGACCGGGTTGGGGCTGAGGGTGTTTTCCAAGGCTTTGGTGTTTTTCTTGGGTGTTGGAATTGTGCTTGTCGAGGTATGAACTTTTTTGTTTCCTACATCTCAGGGACAAGCTAACTTGAAATCTTCAATCAGTGGGCCGCGTCCAAAGGATATGATATCATCCCCGTCAACTTTCTACAAAAACACGTCAATATCAATCTTCGCGAGGCCACCAGGAAGAATTTCCCCCTCAAAGTGAGCTTCGGGACGACCATGGCCATGGCCGCCTTTGCCAATTTCTCCGATTACAGTTAGCGAATTTTTGATTTTCTAGAGGTCAGGTCCAAAAAGTATTGGTCTATATGTTATTATCTATGTATCAACCGTGTAAATATATCAAAACTAGGATACATGGGTATTAAAACATGGTCTCTCTTATTAACTCAATACCAACTCTTCCAGTACTCCTTCCATATCCTCTCGAGACAACGGCACTCCCAGTGTCTCTGCGCCAGAGGCATCCATGCGAGAGGTAACCATTTGATGGTCGTGGAATTCTTTCAGCAGGGTACGGAACATCATTTCAGACGAGGCGATAAATTCCTCCGAAGCCTTCTGGTACAGAGCCCTGAATTCAATGCCGACTTCCTCATTCCGGCTTGTTTTTCGACTGTCCCCTTTATCTTCTTCTTCGTCACTAGCCCCGCCGTTACCGTCGCCCAGTTCAAGTGTCAGGAGCTCTGTCAAGAGCAATCGATACAGATTGCGGGCATTCTCGGGCAAACTTTTCAGCACAAAAGTGACACCTTCTCTGCCGCCAACCCGCCGGCCCTTCTTGCCCAGGAGAGTGTGCACTTCGTCGACGACGTTGAGTTCCGAGTCGTACGGTGCAAAAGTAGTGCAATCATGAAACACGAATCTGAACTGGTCTCGCAGACTGACGTCCCACATGGTCGAAAAGTTGGGGGTATCGATCGTTGCTAGAATATTGATATTGGGGATGGCGGCCAGGCGAGCTAGATGCGCCTGATGTACTGTTCGCCGCAGAGGCGGCGCGTCAATCGAGTTGATTAGCACTGTCACGGGAGTCGTGCGCGATTGTAAAGCCGAATGAAGAAACTCGAGAACTTCGCTTGGCATCGTGCCCAATTTTGCCGGAACCTGGTCACCGCATACAGAGGTGACTATAGTGTTGAGAATGGCACGGGCAGTTATATTCGGGGTATGCCCGTTGACTATAATAATCGGCTGCGATATAGATCGTTTATACAGCCAGTCGGCAAATTGCTGCACTAACCGTCGCTTGGATCCGTATCCGTAGAGACAGATGTTGAAATTCTCGCGAAACTCAAAATTCCATTGAGGAAAAGAACGTTGGTGTATTGCCAACAGCAAGTCCTTCTCTTCGGCAAACGGATCTTGGTATCGACCAAGCAACTCAAAATATTCCTCATGAGTTAATAACGAGACCTTGTTCAATGTATTGTTGGATGTCTTTGGCGGCCCTGAGCGGTTTTGGAAGAAATATCTCTCGTGAGGCGGAATCTCTCCTTCTGGAGTTGGCGATCTTTTGTTCTTTGCTCCCTTTGGACGACCAGCCCGACGTTTAGGCTGTGGCTCTGTGTTTTTTGTAGTCTTCTCACCATCTTGTTTCTCCGTCGTCTCTAGAACATTTGTGTCCTTTGCTCCGTTGGCAGCTTCCTCGTCGCCCAAGATCTCCTCAGCTAATCTGTCGGCACCATCCCATACATCATCTTCATCCTGCTCTAACAGTAGCTTGGCACTCTTTCTCTTGGCAGACCGGTCGGCATTTTTGGCTCTGGACGGCGTACTCTTCTTCGGGGTAACGAACAGTGATGTCGCTTTGGACTTGTGTGTTGGCGTCTTCAATCCGGTCGGGTTCGGCGTCGCAACTTTCCTCGGGGTTGTTCGAGCGCGCTTCGAAGGAGTGATATCGACGGCATCGCTTTCATTTTTGTTATTATTTGCGACTTGCGGTCCAGGCCCTGTCCGCTGTCTCTTCGGAGTTGATGCTGTCGGCCAGTCATCGCCGTTGTCGTCGTTGTTCGGAGAAAGATCTGCTGCCTTGCGCTTCATTGTTTATTCAGTGTGAGAGACAGTTGCGACGAAGATGAAAAGAGAAGAAGGGAGACACGGCGCGTACCATGGCTGCATGAGCTCAATAAACTCCTAGAATAATTATTGAATTCCAATTGAAGCGCTGCCTTGGGTGGAGAATGGAAGAAGGGACGAAGCGCGCTGCAAGGAGCAGCGATCGGTCTAGCCGTTTTGGTCAGGAAAACACCTTGCCGTTTGAGAACTAGCGCATTTTGTGTATCTTTATCAACAACTCTTACTGACTAGATCATACTGGCTATATGAAAGTAATAAATTGGGCAGATAAATTGATCATCGGTATGGGATGGTTTAAATTTTCTATTAATCACTCGGCTACTATATATAGTACCATCTGCGGCCCTCCTTATTTTTACAGCACGGTTTCTTCGCATTTTCACATACTAGTATCCATTGTAATTACCATTAGCAAAAAGCATTGTTGGGGTCCGTTGGCCTTAGTATGTCAACAAGCCAAGCCCTTTCTGTGTCGATGTCAAATGTGCTGCCAGAATTTAAATCTAGGGGGCACCCGTGGATATAATGGCTGGCCAGTCTGTCAAATGGCACTAGATGTAAGTCATATTTTAACTACTGGTGAATTATTTCCTATATACGATGGTTCCCGCGTTTTAGTCAGAGCTGTAGTTCATGCGGAGTATAATTAACAATTGGATATAAATATGTCAACTGATAACTTCCAGAAATCACGTTGACGTGTAAGTCTCCTTATCAGTGCTGCTAAATACAGCGACTTTCTGTATTACATTTATGTAGCAATTAATAAATTGGACCTAGATATAAGTCAATAATTGTAAACTAGTCAGTTTTAAAAGCTTCAAATATTCTATTATTTAATTACTATTCATAGTAGGTTTTAAGCTTGACATCAATGGCACTTTACCCCAGGTTGTATTCTGCATAATTGATAATGTCATTGTTCTTAGACATCAATTGATAGTATTGAATGATAGTTGTTATTTTTATAGCCTGGATCCTTATTATGTAGCTCATTGTAAACAGTGAACAATACGTCCACGATGGCAAGTTCCCAGCCCCTGTCCCTCCTTCCTAAATTGTCACCGCCCAGTTTTTCTCGCACAATGTTAAGCGACATACGAAAAGCCAGACCTGCTACGTATGCATAGTGGAAATTGATACAGGAAGTTCTTGAATTCTTGCCACACTGAACCCAGTCGATCCCAACTCCTCGAGCAGCAACGAGCATTACAAGATGTCGTTAGATGTAAGTCAGATTTCAAACTACTGGTAGTGAAATTATTTCTCATACGATGAGTTTAGTACATGACTGTCCCAGCATTCCAGTCAGAGCTACAATCCATGCGGAAAGCAGACCAGGAGGGCAAGGTCAATGGGCTATGGAACCTCATTCTCAACCACGTTTTCCCTTCTTCACAGGGATATGTTCACCGTCCTCAAGATCAAGTGACAGCCGGCTACGTGGACATACACTCAGTCCAATGGGTTCAGCGCCCTACATCAGCATCGAGAGTACAATGCCAATTTTTAATCACTCAATGCAAAAGGCAAGAATACGAGTCCCAAGATAGAGTCTGGGCGGAAGGTTACGACCAGCTCGAGGGTTATCTTCGGGACCAACAGAGAAAACACACATGGCCACACAACTCCTATGGCATAGTCGCAGTTGGGAGATACGTTCAAATTTATCAATGGATCGGCGGTGTCTTAAACCAGCTCACTACCCAGGCAACGCCGTTGCATGTTCAGAAGGACAGAACCGCTATCATCCAACATCTAACAACTATCAAGAATAACCATACCTAAGAAAAGAGGGGAGAGAAAAGAGAATTTTTCTTAATCAAAGATTGAATGTGAATGTGCAACTTTACATCATGTCTCTTTATTTGAGAACTGCGGCTAGTTATTTCTTTTAAAATTAGAACTTGAATGATCTTCACAAATAATTATTAATAATGATCGAATGGATTATGAATAATGACATCAGGGCAACAGCAGAATAAAATTCTGGGAATCTCAAGATTAAAAATTTATCTGATTTCCACTCAATACCTATTTATTTAATAAACCATGCGATTCACCAACGTTTATCAGGGCTTTTGCTATGTCTGTCGCGGCTTTCTAAGTGCGACACAAGATGCGAACATGAACGGAATTCAGATCAAAGATGACTGGAAACATTACCCGGAGGACGATCCAGTTCTTCTATCTTGTAAATCCTCTGAACTCGAGGAGAAATACCAGTGTGGAAGAACCTCAGACTGCCTCACGCGTTTAAGTTACGTTTGACCTGATGTAGTATTAACTGAAAACCGTTTTCTTTACAACTAACATCTGCACTAGTCTTCTGGGATCCGCGCAAAAAGGAGTTTCACCTTTCCGGTATCTTCAAATACTTAAACTGCTGGTTTTTTCATATAAGAGTCCCTTGGGATACAGACTTAGCCTTGGTTGCTGGCCATGATCAAGATGAAAATGGAGGCAATAATAACCACGGAATTAATATCATCCTAGCAAATTTTCCTCAATATGAATGGCTTCATTCTGATCTCATTGAGCAGACTGAGAAAGAGGGAGTCTGTTATGGGTTTCCTGTCCATTTCAGCTGTTGGATCTTGGTTCGCCGGTTCATTGGGCCTCAGGCCGAGATGAACTTCGATTCCTTCGTTGAAACCCTGGTGAAGAGAATGAAGATACCGCAATTTGGTGATTTCCATCGTTGCATCAACCCTGGTAAATTTCCCCTCTCTACTATCGTATTTGATATGCATCTGCCAAACGACAAAATTAATATTGAATGGATTTTTTAGACTCTGCAAAATTTCAGCCGCTTCAAACGTTGATTAAAAGGAGCATTTGGCGAAAAAGAAACAAAGTCCAGCCACGAGAAGCCAAATCCAAGCCATGTCGTATCCAGAGACACTGGTTATTATGTCTCCCGGCGGAACTCCAATATATGATACTAGATCTTCTCACCACAGAAGAGATTCAAGAACTGCGACAGGTTATATATTGGCCAATACCATATACGTACTGGATTTCTCGCATTCACCCTAGAGGAATGATGTGGGAACTACAAGATGACGATGGGTGCTATAAAGAAGTGTGTGACAAGATTGACTGGGACTTTTTCTATCCTCGACTCGAAAAATTGTTGCAGAGTTGGGAATTGGCCGGTCGGGGTCGCATACTAACCAATTTGCGAGGTATAAAAGCGGAGTTCTTTCAGAGCTTGCAAGAGCAAAAGAAATTGAATGTCAGTTAAAAAAAGAAGACAGATGAAAATGAAGAGGCCGTGCACCGCCACCATTCCGGATGAAGATGTGTGGCGGTGCTGCATACACAACACACCGCTCAGCCTCTGGTGACTTGGCTCACGCACTACTACATCACGAGTTTCACTGTTTAATGCGTATCTAGAGTGGCAATAATAATATGGTCGTGCTTGCATCGATACTCCTTGACTTGACCGCGGTAATCTTTCTTTGCTGACTTTTGGCAACTATCAAACTTGTCACTTACAGCTACTAGAACACTGCTGCATAATACAGGCCATCTGGCATGCCGCATTACAACAACACCCCAGAATCGATTCTTCCTCGATCAGACTCGCGGAATCCAGCATCAACATGTTCGGGTATCACTGTCAGTGGCAAGCCATGTCGTCGTTCACTGGCAGCATCCACCCGATCTGTTGCCTCTGGACGAGGAGGAGCAATGCTCAAAGGTGAGGCCGGTCAACATCAGGACGCAGCTGCTTTTTATTGCTGGCAGCACAAGGATCAAGCGCCTCAAGGCGTCTATGGTGTACCCCAAAGAAACCAGGCAAATGTTGGGTCTCTATCAGAAAGGACCAGTATTGACACTTTGGTCGAGCGATTGGGTATTCTCAATATCGATACCAGTCAGCGAGTCCAAAGGCCACAGGCTCCGACTAAACGGCAGAACAAGAATTACCATGAACTCAACCGGCCCACTCCCAGGAAATCGGGATTACTTTGTTGTTTTCGGGTCGTGGATGCTTCAGAGAACTTGCCTCCCTCACGCCCAGTCTCAAGCTCTAGATATAATGAACGAGGAAAACAAGCGATTGCTCCTCGACCACCAATGGTCCAGCAACGACCTGTCTTCATCCGGACCCCAAACTCAGGAGGTTCACATATCATTCAAAATCGACCGGTTCCCTTGACTCCAGAGCGGTGGCCCGATGCATCTTCACCCCCATCCTCCCGGCACTCTGTATCCCCTTACCGAACTCCTACAAAGCCAGGATACCTCAGCACTCCTAGGCCCTCGCTCCCGAGCACCTCGACGTCGTCATCGTCGCAAACAAAGCCGCTTTTATCACTGATACCACCTCATCTGAGTCCTCAAACAACGGCACTCTTATTGACAGAGCTGGCCAAGCCAATTTCAGATGCAGATGAAGACGGATACATCTACATATTCTGGGTTACTCCTCAAAGCACCAATGCAACAGAAAATTTACCACCGCGGGAAATCGCGTCCAACTTATTGCCATCACCACATGTCCGCCGGACAAGTGATGCTTTGCGTGCTGCAAGGGGTGTCGACCCACGCTCAAGGGGAAGTGGCGATCGACCAGGAACTATTCGACTCAAGATAGGACGCACAAGTAACGTGAGCCGCCGTCTGAATGAATGGTCCAAGCAGTGTTCGCATGATCTGACTCTTGTTCGGTATTATCCGTACACTGCTTCTTCACCGACGCCCTCACCAGCTCGGACCCCTGGCAGCAGTGCATCTCGAGAGCACGGCCGCCGTGTGCCTCATGTTCACAGGGTGGAAAGGCTCATTCATATAGAGTTGGCAGATCAGCGAGTGAAGGGCCAAGGGTCGTGTCCTGAATGTGGCAAAGGGCACAGAGAATGGTTTGAGTTCGAGGCAACCAAGGAAGCCCTACGATTAGTTGACGAGTGTGTCCGTCGATGGGTTTCTTGGGGTGAACAACACGAGTGATGTATTCATGATTAGCATGTCGCGGTGTCTTCAGTCTGAGCTACTAAGGTTCCATGCATTATTGTGGTTGAGCGTGATGACCCATTGTCGATAGTTGCATTTGCATATAGAAGCATTTTTCATTCTGTGCATTCAAAAAAAAAATATTATCGCATAATTTCCAGAAAATCCGTAGATGTAGTCTTTCACGGCCATACTTCCAGGCGATTTTGACGTCATCGGATGCGGGACAGCGTGTCAAGCCACACCATAACTAGAGCACTCTTGTTTATCTCAATGTTGTTTCTGTCAAGATCCTAAGTTTCTGCTGTTTTGCCATATGCTACGCGACATCAATTCTTTTGAGGTAGTTGATTGTCTCTGCTACGGCAGGGTCTTACGATCCCTTCTGTCAACACCAAAAACTTCGGCAACTTGGGTCACAACCTCAATCCAGTCATTATCAGAGAAAAGACATCCACACCCTTGAGCGTCAGAGTCACGAACTATAGGAGATGCGCAAATGGAATCAATCTCAACAGCTACATCGACCATCGCAAATGCCTTCGTTTCGTTGACAAACCAGGTTAAGGCTGTGGTGAATCGCGTCCTCCCGCCTGAACGCCTGGAGAATGTGCAACATCATCTCATCAGATTTTCGACGGCGCATCCAGTGCTGGCTACTTTAGTGCTATCGCAGGTTGTGTTTTCTGGCATTCCGCTGATTCTGTTCATCCTACTCGCTGTCGGCGTGCTCGTGTTCAGTCTAATTGCAGCTATTGTCATCGGCCTCCTCGGTGCATTGCTGTTCACGGTGTTCTGTGTGGGCGTTGCACTGTTGTTCCTCCTTCCAACTCTGTTTATAACCACGTTTCTGGCCATTGGAGTGTGGCTATGGGTTTGGGGCGCGTTCTTTGTCGTCAGGTGGTTCGGGGCTCGCGACACTGAGCTACTGACCAGACTGGGCTCCGATTTGACTTCTCATTTTCTCGGCAGACCAGACGCAAAGGGCGATCTACATAGCGAGCATGTTGAGAAACAAGAAAATGCATCTGATGGATCTCACGGAACCGACACCCACTCGCCAGAGCAGCCAGAGCCCAAGTCTGAAGCCGCGGGGAAAAAAGCACCTGGCGTCAAGACAATCAACAAGCCTGTTGGGGATGTCCAGAAACAAACCAACGGAGCGGATGTCATAGGCGTCTCCGCATAATGTTAAAGCCTATTTTACTTCCTTACGTAGTGCTGTAGCAGCGTGATTTAGCTGTTTGTAATTACAACGGAACCTTTTCTCTTCTCGCATGGCCGATACACCTGATCTAGACTATTAAATTTTCGCCAATTACATCACGAAATGAAAATCTTGCGTGTTTAAGCGCGCAGAAGCGCCTGGCATTCTGGCGAGTTCCACGTATAGACGACCAGGTGTCTTCTTGGAGCCGCGTGCTGATTGGCAGCGTGGGTGGGTCCGCACTGTCCCAAAACAGACTAGCGCGTATCGCGGAGGAACTGGCCAGCAAGCACACTTCATCGAGTCTCCCTGTTCTTCCTCTCCCCATCGCTTTCTCGACACACTCTCTCTTCCTCCCCTCCCCCTGCCCTTTCCTTCTTGCTTCATTGCAGTTTCAATCCTTCAGCTCGGGTTGAGACTCTGGCATTTTGTTTTATTAATTTTCTTGATTGCATTGAGCCGAGTGTCATCATGAGCGGATGTGAGTTGGCCCAGATCGCACGCGATCACCATGCTGGTGCCTCGCCATCCCTCAATTTTCCGTGTGCTAATTCCACGAAACAGTACGCTTTCTTGACTTGATCAAGCCCTTCACGCCCCTCCTCCCGGAGGTGGCCGCGCCGGAGACCAAGGTGCCGTTCAACCAGAAGCTCATGTGGACTGGGGTACGATACATTCTTCATCTCAAACGCCAGCTGGCGCGCAAGCGTACAATCAATTAGTCGCTGACTTTCTCATAACTAGTTGACTCTCCTGATCTTCTTGGTCATGAGCCAGATGCCATTGTACGGTATCGTGTCCTCGGATACCTCTGATCCCCTTTACTGGCTTCGTATGATGCTGGCCAGTAACCGTGGTACCCTGATGGAACTGGGTATTACGCCTATCATCTCCTCCGGCATGGTCTTCCAGGTATGTCGCTATGCCAATTCGCCTATAATAGTAGCGCAACGGGTCAAACTGACTGGGTGCTTTTTCTACCCACTAGCTCCTCGCCGGAACTCACTTGATCGATGTCAACCTCGACCTCAAGACCGACCGTGAATTGTACCAAACCGCCCAGAAGCTTTTCGCCATTATCTTGTCCTTCGGTCAAGCTTGTGTGTACGTTCTCACTGGCCTCTATGGCCAGCCCAGTGACCTCGGTGCTGGTATCTGTGTTCTCTTGATTGTGCAATTGGTCGTTGCCGGCTTGGTTGTCATTCTCCTCGATGAATTGCTGCAGAAGGGCTACGGTCTCGGCAGCGGTATCTCTCTCTTCATTGCCACCAACATCTGCGAGTCCATCGTCTGGAAGGCTTTCTCTCCCACCACCATCAACACTGGTCGTGGTCCCGAGTTCGAGGGTGCCATCATCGCCCTCTTCCACCTGCTCTTGACCTGGCCTGACAAGCAGCGCGCATTGCAAGAGGCTTTCTACCGCCAGAACTTGCCCAACGTCATGAACCTCCTTGCCACTCTCCTGGTCTTTGCCGCTGTTATCTACCTGCAGGGCTTCCGCGTTGAAATTCCTGTCAAGTCGTCCCGCCAGCGTGGCATGCGTGGATCATACCCCGTTCGCCTGTTCTACACTTCCAACATGCCTATCATGCTCCAGTCTGCTCTCTGCTCGAACGTCTTCTTGATCAGCCAGATGCTGTACTCTCGTTTCTCTGACAACCTCTTGGTCCGTCTGCTGGGTGTCTGGGAACCTCGTGAGGGCTCTGCCCAGCTCTATGCCGCTTCTGGCATTGCCTACTACATGTCTCCTCCTCTCAACTTCAAGGAGGCTCTCTTGGACCCTGTTCACACTGCCATCTACGTCGTTTTCATGCTGGTCGCCTGCGCTCTGTTCTCCAAGACCTGGATTGAGGTTTCTGGCTCCGCCCCCCGTGATGTCGCCAAGCAGCTCAAGGACCAGGGACTCGTCATGGCTGGCCACCGTGACCAGAGCATGTACCGTGAGCTCAAGCGTGTTATCCCCACTGCCGCCGCTTTCGGTGGTGCATGCATTGGTGGCCTGTCTGTCGCTTCCGATCTCCTCGGTGCCCTGGGCAGCGGTACTGGTATCCTGCTCGCCGTTACGTAAGTTTTTGTGCCCTCAGATTTAAAATATTTAACATGGCCGTTTTGCTAATAATTTGTCCAGTATCATCTATGGCTACTTTGAAATTGCTGCCCGAGAGGGCGACTTTGGTCAAGGTCTCAAGGGCCTTGTCCCTGGAAACTAGGTAGCGACCTGATTACAACCGCCCTTGTTTATTAATGAATCTTCATGGGAACGAGGTTGCATTTTTTTTATATACTTGATTCTTCTTATTTTAGTTTACATTACAGATTGGCGGATTGTCTACTGTCGTGGCCAAGTGTTTTTTGTCAAATCGGTGTTTGGGGAATGCTAAACAATTGAATCGTATGCCCTTGCATAGGAATTGTTGGAGTATCTCAGGGATGTGAAGAAAAGTCTCATGCCGCAATTGTATATTATTTATATTGCCCATCTGTTGTACTATTAAATCAATATGTGTTGACACGAAGGCAAAACAGGCAATTCAGCGTTGCAACATTGATATTTTCTATATACCTAGGCCAGTTACTTTGGCGTCATCTACATAGGTAGTCTATTTGGACATCACACATTGAAATTATGTCCGATAATCACCATTGATAGTGACATACTCGTGACTAAAGTCACAGAACCAATACACAGCCTCTTCGCCGCCAACCTCGCCATTTGCGCCACCCCCAAGATCGACAACAATCTCCAAATCCTCATTCTGCAAAATGGCGCTGGCGCGTTGCTCGTCAACAGCCTCGGGCTCGCCATTCACCAGCAGTTTCAAAATGGGCGAGTCGTCCACGGGCTTGAAGCTGACGCTGGTCCGTTCGGGAACAACAGTTCCATCGGTGACGCCCTCGGTGTACCCAATAGCGCACAGTATACGCCCCCAGTTTGCGTCGCGGCCGTACAGAGCCGTTTTCACGAGCGGAGAGCGCGCAATGGTCGAGGCGATGCGGCGCGCAGAGTCGTAGCAAGGAGAGTTTTGCACGCGCACCGTCACGAATTTCGTGGCGCCTTCGCCGTCGCGCACGACTAGTTGTGAGAGGGATTGCGCAAAGGATGTGAGCACCTCTTGCATGGCGATGTAGTCTGGTGAGGAAGGTGAGGCAGGTACAGGGGAGCCGCCAGCAGCGCCGTTGGCGAGCAGGGCGATGGTGTCGTTTGTGCTCGTGTCGCCGTCGACAGAGATGGAATTGAACGAGCGCGACACGGCGTGGAGTAACAGACCCTTCATGGCTGCGGCATCGATGGGCGCATCGGTGCAGACTACGCCGAGAAGAGTGGCCATGTTCGGATGGATCATGCCGGCTCCCTTGGTCATTCCAGCAAGGCTGTAGGTAATTCCAGGCGAAGACGGGAGCGTGAACGTTTGCGAAATGAGCTTTGGGAATGTATCGGTGGTGCAGATGGCGCGAGCTGTGGCTAGCCAGGCATGGTGCGTGCTGGCAAGGTTGGAGTGTGCTGTGGGGATTTTGTCGAGGATTTTGGCGATGGGGAGACTGGATTTGTTTTTATTTATCAGCATTCATACAATTGATACCATGAAATAGGAGGATAAGGGTTTTCATACCGCTGTCCAATAACACCAGTGCTCATCACGATTGTACTCGGTTCAAAGAGACCAGCGCACTTATCCACGGTTGCGCCCATACTCTGCGCATCCTCAAGTCCGCCTTTCCCAGTAACAGCGTTGGCGCATCCAGAATTGATAACAACAGACTGCACACCTTTTCCCTGTCGGTGGCTCAACGTGGCTTTGCTGACCTGGACCGGCGCGGCCTGGAACTTGTTTGTAGTAAAGACAGCCGCTGCATTGCAAGGCTCATCGGACGAAATCAAGGCCAGATCTGGGAACTTTGTGTTTGATGCTTTGACACCGACATGAGTGCCGGATACTCGGAATCCCTTGGGATACGTTCCAGATGAGGGTATGTGTTTCCGTTTCGGGTCTGGAATCGAGGTATCATGGAGGACATTGTAGAGGCGGACCTGGTTTCGTGATGTTGCAATTCCGATATACGTCGTCACCAAGGATGGCAGTTTGGATTTGGAAATGGCAAACATCTTGCAATTTGTGTTGCGTGTGGATGTAGAATATGCAGAGCCGTGGAATATTTGTGTTGGTGAAGCTCAGTGAGTCACTCGCTGATTTGATGTAGTGAGTCACTGGCCACCCACTTTGTTCTGGGCAATACAGCAAACAACCAAGTCGATCGAGGGCGAGTCAATTGAAATATAATGACCAAGAAAAAGCTTCCAGATATCAAGGAAGGGCCTATCTTCTGCCAAATAAGTGATGCTGCGGATTATCGGTGGGCTTTGTAGTTTTGGTTCAGTCGTCGCGCCGGGATGCGTGGTTTTTCTCACCCCTGAGATGTTTGTAACAGAGTATCTCGGAGCCAGCCAGCTTTCAGATATAAAACCCTCAAGCAATGCCACGAGAGGTTTCCTGCGTGGTTTTTCTGGACCAGTCAGTCAGTGGTGCATCCAATAATCCAATTCGAGCTCCGATACCGCGGAGAGCGGGCCGCGAAGTTATGTAAGCGAGGCTAGAGAGAATGAGGTTAGGCTGTATATTGATCCCTTTGGAGAGTTGACTGCGAGACTGCTTCTTCTCTCTTCCTGACTATGTATTTTCAAATTATCGGTTGAGTTATGTGTATTTACGCATGGTAGGATGCGCAGGAGCTTATCAACCATGCTGGCGGACTCTCGAATATCTAAAACAGAGATGTCATCCATGAAAATTATCACCCAGGAGGTCCGGGATTCTCAGATACACCATACCGAGGCATCATGATGCTTTGTTTGTCAAGGATTGTAGCTATTTCAGCTTAGGGTCTCATAATGGCAAATATCATGGCAAAAAAAATATTATAGGAGCCAGCTACCCCACGGGAATACAAGCCGGCAAGCGGCTTCTATATCCGGGGGAACTCCCGGCTCTAGTTCACTTACTAGCAACTTCAACCTGAATTCACCAGGGACTTAGTGGCCCAATTTCCTGGAGTGACGTAAAAGGAAAAGCAATCTCTACAATCAATTGGAAATTTTCTACTCCGCTTCTTGTGTGGATATCGACTATGTTGTACCAGTTTACTTCATCGCGGCTGCATCATCCGAGGATACTTGGGCTTCATTGATCAAGCGCTACGGAACCAACTCGTGAGAAATCCTTGTACAGCAATCTACTAGAAAATAAAAGGGCGTATGTCAAAGAAACATTATGATCCTAGGTTCACACTGCGCAGTGTTCTTCGTATCTACTTCGTCTACCCTTTACCACAATCATGAGTTTGCACGCGAATAACCTTTTGGAGTCAACAGCGTCCAATCAGCTGTGTAAGGCATTTGGCATTAAAGTATCCTCCAGCACGCATATCGTCCAGCTTGCGAAAAATGCCGGGTTTAATTCGCTGTTCATTGATTTGGAGCACGCTTGGCTATCGCTGGACCAAATGACCAGCCTCTGCCACGTCGGACTTCTGACTGGCATCACACCTTTTGTCCGGGTGCCTCATCGGTGTGGTAACGGTTTTGTTCAGCGAGTCCTGGATGGAGGCGCTATGGGGGTTATTTTCCCGCATATTCACTCTGCAGGTGTGCTACTACTACGTCGTCAGTCTATTGCAGAGAGGAAAGACTAATAATCTGCTTTAGCCGATGCCCAGGCTGCGGTGAACATTTGCAAATACCCACCCCGGGGTTGCCGTTCGATGACTGGCCAGCTCCCACAGTTTGGGCTCAAGGCAATGGCAGTTGAGGAAACCATTCGGCAGGCCAATCAGTCTGCATCAACAGTATTTGCCATGATTGAAAGCGGTGATGCAGTGGAGCGTGCGGATGAGATTGCTGCAGTTGACGGTGTGGACGTTGTCTTGATTGGATCTTTGGATCTATCAATTGAGCTTGGAGTGCCTGCCCAGTTCAACAGCGAGAAGTATCGTACGGCGCTTGAGACGGTCAGCAAGGCGTGTCGGGCCCATGGCAAAATCTTTGGACTGGCTGGCATCTACGATGATCCGATGATACAGAACTGGGCTATCAATGAGTTGGGTGTTAGGTTTATGCTTGTGCAGCAGGATACTTCTCTGGTATCTGGCGGTGGAAAGAGGGCTGTCAGCGCAGTGCCGTTGGTTCGTTCATAGGAAACCGGATTTAAATTCTAAAGCATCAAAATATTCGAGTATGCCTCTTCGGACTCCTATAGTCTAAAACACGCAATTATTTTTTCATCGCCTTGAGTCAAACCCTTATCATTTGATAACTACCTTATAAATTCTTCTTAAATTCCTCTAGAATTAAGTTCGGAAGTCGACTACAAGGACTCGGATATGGGTCAAGCCCCCTCGGATGTTGAAGCCGCAGGGTTGTGGAGCCCTCTGGTCGACATCGCTGAGCATTTCGTGAGACCTGTCTTCCATTCATTGGTGCTTGAGCATGCCTTAAGAGTGCCATGTCAAACAATTGATCCTCGCCGTTGTGATTTTCCAGGCCATTGTAACTCAATGGCCATACCACGCACTCCACGATGGGCTCTATAACGCCAAAGCCAACCGTCTATCTCCTCGAAGTGTTCCCTGATAAAGCCGTCGAATACTGCCAGCAACATTTCAATACTATCCTGCCGACAGACCCTGAAGTAAACCAATGGCGGGAGAATGCATGCGCGATTATCGTTAGAGAAAAGGCTATCAGCGCTGACGACATCCAAAAGGCCTCGAAATTGCGCGTTATCGGAAAGCAAGGAGTGGGAATAGACATCATTGACCAGGACGCCTGTGCCGCGCGTGGAATCCCAATTCTAAATACTCCTGGAGCCAATGCCCAGTCAGTAGCTGAACTTGTTCTCGCCCTGACCCTCGCTGTTGCAAGGGAACTCCGGCCAATCTCAACCAAGCAAGCTGCGGGCAAGGAAGTGCGTAAAGAACATTGCTCAGGCGTGATGATGACCGGCAAAGTCATTGGAATCGTTGGTATGGGCAATATTGGTCTACAAGTGGCTCGTATATTCTACGGCGCCTTTCATGCTACTATCTACGCCTATGATCCGTTTGCTCCAAAGGGCGCATGGAAAGATATTCCCCATACACGGGTTCAAGAAGTCAATGAGCTTCTCTCGCACATCGATATGTTGACCCTCCACCTTCCTTTGAGTCAGGACACAAGAAATCTCATTTCCTGGCCGCAACTCACTTTGATGAAGCCCAATGCTATCTTGATCAACGCCGCTCGTGGTGGAATCGTGAACGAGAAGGATTTGTTGCGGGCTCTGCAGGAAGGAATTATCTGGGGTGCAGGTCTTGATTGCCATGAAACGGAGCCTCCTGTTCTGAAGGATTACGAGCAATTTTGGGCAACAGGAAGAGTCATCAGTACTCCTCACATCGGTGCAACCACTAAGGAGACCCAGGTCCACACTGCCACCACTGCTATGGACAGAGTATATAAATATTTGATGGAGCAACCGTGATGTAAAGTCCGAAAAGGAACTCGTTTATTGGGCTGAATATTTCAATGTTAAAATGTTTAGTTGAGATCGATTTAATGTCTCATTCAACCTTGACTGTTTCTCTACAAATCAATATTGGTTTTTTTTAGAGACCTTTCAAAGTCAGATTTGATCTAAACCAATTGACCATTAATAGTTAAAGTAATCAATAAATCATTGGTTAATGAAAATTCAAAAATAAAATAATTATAACTAGTAACAAACTGAGTTTCATGCTATGCCATATACTACCAAAAAGGCCGCGTCGGTACTAATTACCCCATCTTCGACGCGCGCCACCTAACCTCTCTCCAACTTCACATATTTCCCCTACAGACGTCCCTCTATGGAAATATTTAGATCATTGCTGGTACAAATTTCCTATATTCCCTTCTTTCTGTTCATTTTTATTGGTACAAACTACTGCAATGAGCGCATGTGTTTCAGCACAGGGAGCAAGACACTCGGCAGCTTTTGAAGCCGCAAGGACCATCAATGCGTGAGTACTACAGTCACAGTTGCGATACAGCATGTTAATAGACGGTAAAGATGCACTGCCTGTCGGGAACGAAAAGTCAAATGTTCTGGCACTCACCCTTGTCGCTTCTGTTCAAGACGCCGATTGGAGTGCATATTTCGTGAAAGTGGGAAAAGGAAGCTCTATTCTGTGGAGTAAGTGCGTCGATGAACAGTAACCTCTAGTATTACGTGCTGATTTTCTTTGAAGATATGTGAAGTCACTTGAAAGGAAATTGAACATAGCCAGTGCAGCCACTCAAGCTCCAAACGTCTCGTTGCAATCTACCGGACACCCTTCGCCCTCTCAAGGCGAGCATTATGTCGTCGAAGAACCCAGTTTTAGTGCTTCACCAGTAGTCCATGATAACGGGGATGAGAATGAAACGCATAGTCAAGCCGAGGATGTCAACTCATCCAGGCAACAGGGCTGTGATCTAAATACCGGATCAGAACCGAAACGAAATGGCGATTCAGGTTTGTAATATGTTATCCTATAATCTGGTTGAAAACGTTTCAACTTACAATTTCATGGAAGCCATCTTCACGGACCCCCTGCTATCTTCAAGTGTCATCTTTGGGTCCCAAATCAAAGCCATCACCATTCACTCAGACTCGGCTACTCGATCTGGAAATGAACAATTTCCGACGAGTCCGGATAATGCATATGGCCTGAAGTTCCGAACGTTGGGAACAAGCAAAGCTTCCAATAACATAAAGTGGCCTACTGAGAGCGAAGCCGAAGAACTGCTTACTACTGTCATGAGCTCTGTGGGTAAATTACAACATCTTTTTGATCCACGAGCTTTTTCAGACCGTTTATCCCAAGATTACCGTCTTATTACTGCTGGATCTTATCCAGAGGACGTTTGGTATGTGGAGATGCTGCTAGTTCTTGCTGTCGGGGCTCTTCTTAAGGGCCACAAAGAGGACAATGACAGCTTTCCAGGGGCCCAATTCTTTACAGAAGCCATGATGCGTTCTCCAGATTTGATACAGCTGCGAGCTGCTGGAACCTTGGGCGTGGAAATAAATGGGCTTTCCGCTTTCTTTTTGCAATGTGCCGATCGAAAGGACGACGCGTATGTCTACGTGAGTCGAGTTTTATAGAGCCATTGTCTTGATATTTGCTGAAATTGACTTGACTTGGACAGGCCGGTACTGCCCTGCGTCTTGCTATTTCTATGGGGCTATTCAGAGAAAATCGCGGTGTTAATATTGCAAGATCCGAGATAGTCCATCGCAATCGATTAGCTTGGAGCATTTATATGCAAGAAAGGTAAGGCAAATTTTGTCTTTTCTGTTATCAAATATGTATCTGATGTAAATCAAGGCGACTGGCAGCTGCTACAGGCAATCTCAGCTTGATATCCGATGATATTATCAGCATCCGCCGACCAACAGCATCACCTGGATTTTGCTCTCCCACAATTTTGAATGTCAACATCAACATTGCTAGTATCACTGGACACATAATAAAAAGTAAGTTGCCTAAGGCTTCCATAATTTGTCATTTCTAATGCGGTTTTGGGTAGCCGTATACAGCCAAAATAACCAGTCCGAAGATAACTTTGTTTCCGGTGTTCGCGACATCCTTTCATCTTTGGGGCATGCCAGACACAGTATGCCTCAAGATTGTGTGATTGATTCCTCTCATCAATCTCCCATTACTAGAAATTGTATCACCTTGAACCTCATGCTCTATCAAGTAAGTCATTGGACTTTTTTTTGCCTTACTTGAGACTCAATCTATATACAGGCTGTAATTCTGACCACTCGTCCGGTTCTATTGCACCTTGCCAAAGCAAGAATCACAAATCAAATCCTTTCCGCCAAAACGGACATTTTTCAAAAGTTTGCTAAGACATGCGTCGATGCAGCCGAGAGAAGTTTGACTATTCTCCGTGCAGCCAAAGAGCAACATCTCATAGGTGAGTGTCATTGGTACCAGCAATGGAAGAATAATTTCTAATAGGAGTTTTTTTTAAGCCCCCTTTGGCTTTTTCGATCTCGATGCTCTTTTTTCTGTTGCATTCGTTTTCGTCCTGGCCGAGAGAGTCCCTTCAGATATTGGAACCAGGCGAGGAGCCCACGACCTAAAAACAGCCATGGAGATATTTGACTATCTTGGAGAGCGCGGTAATAAAGCGTCTCTGCAGAGGAAGATGGAAATTGAGCAAATGTGCAACCACATTGGTGTTTCAGTGCAAGAGAATAACGTCTTTAGTGATCCACTGCGGACACGTTCACCGTCAAGACAGCAAGCTGCAACTCCACCCCAGCCTGGCATAAATCAAACATTACACGCAAATGTTCGAGATCTTGAACAAGCTTTAGATAATACCTCTGGTTACCTTCATCCCTCATTACAGATTTCTGAGCCACCTCCACGATGGGAAAACGACATCAACCTTGACGACACTTTTTCTGGCTCGGACCCTCGCGACGTGTATACAATTTATCAAAGCAATGATCTGATGCTTTCTGGATCCGTGGAGCTTGACTGGGAGGAGTTGGAAAGGCAACTTCTAATTCATCAATGAATTTGAGATTATCAAGATTTTCGACACTATACATGTATAAAGTATCACTTTCTATATGACTAGGGTTTGTAGAGTTCAAACGTATCACGAGTTCCCTAACTATATACTATAATTGACCTCAATAAATGTATCTAAATTGTGGATTCTTAAAGCCCGAATATGAATTAGCTTCAATCACGGAAAGAGTCAACATTGCAGTAATTCAAACACATACCGTTCGGTCTGTAAGATCATCTTCATACGAGTAATCAAACCCTTCCAGAACTCCTGTTTCATCACGCTTCCGGTTTTCCCAAGTGCATAGAAGCCGGTATACGATGGAAAGGGTCATACATATGACGGAGCTGATCAAGAGGAAAATGAACGCAGGGGTGTAGTTTGGTGCGCTTTGCGAGGTAAAAGATCTAAATCGTGATTGACTTGTCAGCGAAACAAACACATCCATGCAGAACCCATCACATCCTTACAAAGGACCAACGATGTTGCCGCAGCAATAGCCGATAAATATTCCCGCTGCAAAAACGGTTCTTTTGGTGTAGCCGGCGCAGTTGGCCAATGTGAGAGCCATCGCAGTTTGGTATGTTGCGCCGAACGACGGAATGGAATATAGCGCAAAGAGAAGACCGCCCGTACGATCTCTGGGAAGAAGCCATAAAAGAAGTGCTGCTGTCATCACAGGAATTTGAAACATGGCCATCATGATACATCTCCATCCAGTTGTTTTGTAGGCGATATATGAGACGATGAGCTCAAGAGTGCCGAGGATAATGCCAGTTGGTGTTGTTAGAAGAAGTGAATTCAACGAATTGAAGCCGAATGCTACAATCAATGTTCCATAAGCTAATCGGCCGAGAAATAAAAAAGGCAATGGTTCCATTTTTCTCACTGTTTATAATGATGGGAGTCATCTGTCATCCAATCCGTCAATTAGGAATTGATAAAAGACTATAATGGCACCTGGGCACCTGGGGTATATATGTACCGTGGAATATGCTCCATTTCCAACCATCGAGAAGAAGGCGATAAAGAACATTAACCAGAATCTAGTATCGAGCAACGCTTCAATAAATTGGTCGCGTTTCCACTGGTTATCCCGGATACCAGCATTGTTTTCGGCCAACCGCGCAACGGCAATGTATCTTTCTCTTGAAGTGAATCCCTTTGCGTGGATTGGATCACCTGGGAGCATGAGGAAGACAACAATTGACAATAAAATAGTTATCCCGCCTGCAACAATATACATGTATTGCCATGAGCTCAGAGCGCCCCCAGAGATCTGTCCGACTCCGTAGTTGATCAACGGTGAGACAAATCCAGCGTATCCACTACAACACCACCAGATCTGGGCTATGTCAATCGAAGCATGATACACTAGACATAAGAGATTACCGTACCCCCATTCGCCAGGCTTGCTCAGCTGAAAGGTTTCCAAATTTGAGAATTAGGTATATTCTTCAAGCAGCCCGGTGGTTGCAACACACCTTTGGTATACCATCCTCCTACTACAATCATGAAGATAGGCGAGATTCCCCCTTCTAGGAAACCTAAAAAGAATCTCTGAGCAAAAAGCCCCTGATAATTTGTGCACACCACTGTGAGAATCAAACATGTGCCCCATAGAAATATCAGAGCACCCGAAAATTGTCGAATAGGAAGCATCTGGCCTAAAAGAGAACATGGGTATGAACCAATGAAGTAACCAATGTAGAGGATTGCCGAGCTCATTGTATCTATATTCTGAGCTTAATTCAATTAAATAGCGCATGGGACTTACATTTTGTGCCAATCAAGCCAAGATCATCTCGAATTTCAAAAATCGCCTTCTGGCTTTTAGCATACCTGCCTCAAAAACTCAAGTCTTGCTGAACTTACTGCCTGTGATAACATTGCCTTATCGTAGTACTGAAGCCCGAACCTGTATTGAGATTTCAATGTTAGGACAAGGCCTCCGGTAACTGTGAAGTCAAGGTACTCACGAAAGACATAGCAGCCATAGTAGCTTGCGATCAACTTTCCGGACCAGGCGTTTTTCTTCCACCGGTCTCCAGCTATCATCTCCATGTTCTGTAGGTATACCCTTCATCTTATCGCTATTATAAGAACCTTCAAAGGTTTTGGGGCCAATGTTTTCACACATCGTGACGTCCTCCTTCTGTTCATGGTTTTGACCAGGCGCCTCGGGCTTGCCGGGCACTGTCATTGTGAAGATAATTGAGTGCTAGAAAATGGAATATCTGAGTGTATGGTGATATCGGCCAAGGTCAACCCAACGAATCTGGCTTTTAATGTTTTGAGACTTCGCTTTGGGTTAGGGTTATACAGGTGTGGGGAATCGCCTGCTGGAAACAACATCCGAGGACGACCTCTATATCCGGATTCATCGTACTCCTAGTTAAATGGCATAGTATCCAAATTTCTAGATTTTTTAAGTCCGGCACTATTTGAGGGGAAAGAGGCAATACGCTCCCAATATGAACTTTTACTTGCCACCGTCAGTCCTCACGGCGGAGGTTCACTGTCAGGTCCCCGCGTCGCTGCGGTGCCCTGATACTTCCGCATGGGCATCTGCTTTTCCTCATCGGCTCGATGGTATTTTTCTAGAGGGGCCAATTATCACAGAGGAAGGTGAGCTTTTCTGTGTTGACGTGGCGTTCGGCCGCATTTTGAAAATTGGACTGGACGGTCAGTTAGAGGAATGTTGTCAGTGGGATGGAGAGCCAAATGGACTAGCTATACAGCGCGATGGGAAATTCGTAGTTGCAGATTATAAGAACGTAAGTATTGGAATCTTTATTTTGTGAGAAGGATGCTGCTGATACTGCAAAGGGTCTTCTCATTTTCGATCCTTTGATTAACACCATCACACCGTATTTATCGCGACGCCACCTTGAGCGTTTCAAAGGCCTGAATGATCTTATTGTGGATTCAAAAGGCAATGTGTATTTCACTGATCAAGGGCAGACGGGAATGACAGATCCAACGGGTAAAGTCTACCGGCTTACCCTCGATGGGAAGTTGGACTGTCTTGTGGAAAATGGTCCCTCGCCTAATGGACTGGTTCTTTCCAATGACGAGAAAATACTCTATGTTGCCATGACTCGATCAAACCAAGTGTGGCAGCTTCCACTTCATGGTGATGGAACGACCACAAAAGTTGCTGTCTTTTTCCAGGGATTCGGACCAGTCGGTCCTGACGGTTTGGCAATTGACAATGAGGGAAACCTTTTCATCTGTATGCCTGGACTGGGAGCAGTGTTTGTTGTCACTAAAAGAGGAATTCCGTTGGCTCGAATTGAGAGCCCGCTTGAAAACGCATTTTTCACGAACTGCACGTTTGACAGGAGTGAGAAGATCCTATTTATGACAGATAGTATCAATGGGGTGATTCTAAAGATTAATTGGCATGGTTTTAAAGAAAATTACAAAGGACACTAAAAAGTAGAGAAAAGCATGAAGATAACCCGCTTTGAAGCTTTCCCTGAATATTGATACTATAAACCTGCTTGTACTCCCTGAGACTAAAATTGATAAATCTAGCATGATATCACCTCTACAAAACTCTAGAGGTAGTATTTCAATATGCCTTTAACCTTCTTGATTCATCGTTGGCAACGCTCGAGTCATGGAACGTATACACCTCAAGTCAAGGCCCACCCGCTCCGCTTCAATATCCGAGGCACAAACATTCAACATTCATTTCCGGCCGCATTTATGGATAATATGTTGAAGATGACTGTCTGTTACCTCCACCTTGTACCTTGCAATGATTTTCCCCTTTAGTCAACTCTAGGAACAGTTTAAAGACATGACGCATGGCTTGCATATCAATTTGCACCTAAATAGACAATCAGGACTAGGGCCACCGGACAAGTGAGGGGATGGAAGACTTCTTACCACTTGACAGAAAAGGGCACCATTATTAAAAATGGGGTTTTTACTAATCTATAGTCTGGTGGGAGAAAATCAGCTCATAGTGCAATGAATGTCGACTACTTAGATTGTCGCTCAGAACATTATGAATTTGGCCCTCGGGAGTTATAGCCGAGTCCCATAACTCCCCGCAAGCCAACCAAAACTCAAATTTTGGATGGACAATTTAAACCCCCATGGGGTAGCTCTGGTGGACTGCTAAGTACCGGGGTAATCTAGAACTAGTGTTGGCATATAAACGTCGTATATTGCCGCAGGCACTATCGTTCGGGGAACACATCGTTTCCTGCTTGCCGACATGGATGTCGAGAAGAGCGAGGTCAAACATGAACCTAACATCGGTACTGAATATGCGTGTCAGTACAATGAGAATGAAGAGAAAAAGATCATGAGGAAAATAGACTTTCGGTTGATTCCGCCTTTAACGATGCTATACATCATTTCATTCTTGGATCGCAGTAACAGTGCGCTTTTCTTCTTTTTCATTCCATTTTAGAAGCCTGTACTGACGCAATTGTTTCTTAGTTGGAAATGCCAAGGTTGCAGGAATGGAAGAGGATCTCAAACTCACGAGTGTTCAGTACAACATTGCTCTATCCCTCTTCTTCGTACCCTACATCATCTTTGAAATCCCATGCAACATAATTCTCAAAATGATGCGCCCCTCTACCTGGATCTCGTCGATCACCGTCACCTGGGGCATCGTCATGACTTTAATGGGTCTGGTCACAAATCGTCAGGGCCTCTACGTAGCACGCATGTTTTTAGGACTAGCAGAGGCAGGGTTCTTCCCAGGGGCCATTTTTCTTCTTACGCTCTGGTATAAACGACACGAGGTCCAGACACGAATGTCATTCTTCTACGCTGGTGCCAGTTTGGCTGGAGCTTTTTCAGGGTTATTGGCCTACGCAATTCAATATATGGATGGCATTGCCGGCCTGGGGGGCTGGAAGTGGTGAGTTGTCTATCTTAGGAAGTGTTTTTTGTCACCTTGGGACTGAGAATAATTTACTAGGATTTTCATTCTGGAAGGAATTCTTGCGGTCCTTGTCGGTTTAACTATGTTCAAGCTCCTGCCCGACGACTCTTCACGGGCCAATTTTTTGACAGAAGAGGAAAAAACATTTGTCGTCGAAAGACTGCAGGATGAAACAGGCACAGGTATCGGAGTCGTCGAGATCACGGACAAAATGAGTCGAGAACGAATCATTCATGGCCTTAAGGACTGGAAGGTATATCTGGGAGTAGTACGTCGCCCCGTTTTCATAGACAGTGCTGTCATCCGCTTACTTAGATATAGCTTGTGTGGTGGAATAATTCGTGTGGCGCCTATGGGTATTTTCTCTCTTCGAAGATTCACCTATGTCGTATCCTGACCCCTGCTTAGTTTTTCTTTTACAGTCCCCAGCGTGGTAAATGGCCTTGGATACACGGCTGCAAATGCGCAGCTTGTCACCGTACCCATCTATATCTGCGCAATGCTTGCAACTATTGCAGTTTCTGTTGCTTCGGATCATTACAAAACCAAATCTCCGTTTATCTTATTGGCAATTTCGACCTCAATAATTGGCTTAATTGCTCTCTTGGCGGTTCCGCATCCAGCCTATCCAGGTCTCACTTATGCGTTTCTTTTTATCGCTACAAGTGGTTTTTACGCCTCTGTTGTTCCAACAATTTCATGGGTTGGTGAGTCTAGATTTTGAATATATACGTACGAACAATACCCTATTCTAACTTAGCCATTTACTAGCAAACAATATCGCACCCTCGAGTAAACGAGCTGTTGCAATGGCTGCGTTATCCACCGGAGGAAACCTCGGTGGTATTGTTGGAAGCAATATATTCTTAGGGAACCAGGCACCTCATTATTGGACAGGCTATGGAGTGTGTTTGGGTGTAAGTGTTTTGTCTGGAATCGCAACATTGGCCATGCGATTCCTCCTAAAGCGAGAGAATAAACGAAGAGATGCACTTTTGACGTCGGAAAATGCTGGAGAGACCAATGAGCAGATTGGACAGATAGACGATGGGAGTCGGTATTTTCGATACACCCTATGAGTTTGTGCGTGTGAGGTATAAGCCAGGGAATTATTGAGAGTTCACAGTGTGAACAAATGGCTTAAACATATGTAGCTGAGAAAAACATAGAAGAACCTTTATTTCATTCAGCCAAGCCGTATATGGGGATTGTATTAATATATTTACAACATAACATACATTTTTTATAAAAAATAGCTGCTTATTAAGTCGTAGATTTTGCGTCTCCGCTAAGAATATGCAGAGTCTTATCCCAAACTTCCTTTACATGCTTGTCTGTCGGCCGATACACAAAGCAAAATTCTTCCAAAGCCAACAGTAAGCTATCCCAATCTTGTATAGTCATTTTCCTAGTAGCATCTGCAAACGCAGACGCAAACCACTCATAGTGTTGGCGCGATTGTGTTTGTGATGATGCTAAAGCACCTATAAAAACGATCCAGAGAAATAGATCAGGCGCAGTTTTTTGAACCAGGGAGAAACTATTTTCCAAACTCGCTCTTAGACCATCGACAAGTCTTTCGGTACATGTCAATCCATAAAAATCCCAGATTCGAATGGATGCATATATTAAAAGGGTAAGTCGTAAAGGCTCCTGGAAGCCGGTGTTGCCTCTAGTCTCGTTTGAAAGTGTCAACACTTGATGGCTCCAGAGGAGTAAAAGTTCGCTTTCCATGGGCAGAGATGATGTAGATCCTTCAATAATACTTTCACAGCGAAAGGCAATTTTCTTGAAACTTTGGAGAATTAATTTCATCCGCTGGTGAAGATTTGCAGACCATGTAGAGTTTGAGAATCCCTTTCCAAACTTGCCACGACACCGGGTATTATACTCCTGTTGAGATATATATGACCCCTCTATGACCCTTTTCTTCCACGAGATGGCCACGGGGAAAACCGGTGAGGAAATATATGCCACACCACGCATGTATTCAGCGCTATATGTGGGTTAGAAATATGAGCAGAAAACCTTCATTCGGAATTTTTTTCACGGCATACCAGTAAATAGCAGACAAAGTCGAGTGATGAAGGTTATCCAGTCCACCGAGCAAGTAGATTAATTTTCTAATACCTTCCATATGTGCATCAATGGCGACCAGGTTTGCGTCAGCGCCCTAATATCAGCTGTTAGTAACACACAGAAGGAAACAAGATACAGACTCGACGAATACAGACCTCGACGCAAATTAAATTGACAATAATCAGTATCAGCAATTCTAGATTAGCTCCAGGCGTCTCCTGGATATTCTGGCGTAGTAGCTTGATAGTTCGATTCCGAAATTGAAGAGAATACCACTGAGAACGTTGGTCTATCTCCGTGGTCGCGGGGCCTAGCTCGATACCCGCTCTGTGACGTGCACTAGTTGCCAGCAGAATGTATATCAGGGCCGGTTGATCAAGTGCTTTTTGCCACCACCAGGTGGCCATTTCAGTAGAGTTGAATGGGTAGCATGACTTGCGAACCGATGTTTTGTCTACTTTTGGGTGAGCGAGAGATCAGAGCAGGTGAATAAACTGCGATTACAATACTGAAAATAGTGATTCATCTCGCGAGTCATCGGGACTGCTAACGAAGAAAACGAATCCAGAAAGCCCGGGTCAAAAGCTCGACTTATCGCTGGCGCAATGGATGCGCCCCTGAAATCATGATATCCTCTTTCGTCAAGTAGCTCATCCGGCTTTTCCTGCAAGTGTAGCGGCAACCTCGCTAGAGGAAATGGTTGGATCGAGTTCTGCAGGTCATGCAGCCGCTTCTCTTTTCTTAATCGATGGCTGTTTTTCTTGATGAAGGCGTGTTTGGCCCGATGCTTGACGTCATGAGTATCCACCCAAAAGACCTCTGCAGGTCGCATTTCCCACATCGATTCCCTGTGTTTAGAAGGCTTCTTCAATGTTACATTGAATGGCTATCCCAGTAATCCACACACGAAACGCAGTGTTCCAAGTGTATGCAGCCTTATGCCGGTCGGAGTTGCCCCGAGCGAGCCCTACCAGTTTATTTTTAGCTTCAAGCACTAGTCCGCTTTAGGAGAAGGTAACTCGACTTCTTATTGGCTGGTATATGGTCTATAAATACGCCCTATACAGGGACACACTCCAAGATACTGTCACGTAAGCTCTCCGTATACGTATAGACGCGCTGGATCTTAAGTCCAGCTTTCTCCATCAATTCAGACCACGCTTCTCCCGTGCGCTCACGCGAGGCCAGCGACACCATCATGGTCATGTCAACTTGAGTCGCGTGCCAGTGGACGCCAGAGTCAGGGAGAACCATATCGTCTATGAGAATTACGGAGTCGCGCCCGAGAGCGGCAATCGTGTTTTTTAGAATCAACACCGCATTTTCGTCGGAATAGTCGTGCAGGATATTTCGAAAATAGAACATTCGGGCGCCTTCACACTAGTCAGTTTGAGGCAATCAATTTGCAGTGAACGGGTCCGTTTGTTTTCTTTCTTTCCTTTTGGTGAACGCATACCTATTACTGGTTGTGGTTGGAAGAAATCATAAACCGTGGCTTCTACGCCTTCATGCGGAATGGCATGGGCGATGACCACCTCCATATCCTGAACGATAATCTTGTTCTTGAGCCGAGGCAGTCTTTTGCGCAGTGCAACGGCTTGATGTCCGATACCACCGCCGACATCGACGAATGCGACTTGCTCTGGGTTCAGGGTTTGAAGCTTTTCTTCAACCGGGTAAACCTCCCACCATTGACGCATGCCTTGATGCTGCGCCTCCATGAACCGGTTGAAATGGGCATGGTTTTCTGGCTTTGTCTGCACCCAAATAAAGGCGGGGAGGTCCATTTTCCATGCCTTTTGCATAGGCGTGCGGGATGGATCGGTGTAATCTTGATACTTGATCTCAGCAAGGAAATCAGGCAGCACGGCCATGGCCGGGCCGATACTGTCAACACTAATACGTACTTTGTGGTCAGAGAGCGCTTTTGAAATAAATTCCATGCTGGAAAAGGAAAATTATAGGGAGCGAACTTATGGTACACGGCACTCTGAATGCCAGGGATAGCCAGGTAAGTGGTGATGTTGTTAGCAGTGAATGTATCTTTTCCAGTCTCTTCTACCATTCCCACGGATGCAAAGTAGCGAAGAATTCGTCCTGCAATACGGACAGGTCAGTACATGATATCAATGACTCGTCCTTTCACAAACCGAGCAGAGTTGGGGCTGCTCCTGTCTTCTCAGCCAGCTTGCCCACGGTCAAAGGATTTTTGCTTTCGGTGAGAATATTGAAGAGCTTCAAGTCACAGCCCACGCGGGCAAAAGTTGATTGTAGGTGCTAGCTTTATATTAGATAAGAACTTTCCTAGCTCAATAAAAGGTTAAAGACTCGTCAAATGAAAGTAAGCGTACTGTATAGGATATCCGCTGCATAGTATCTTGGGGAGTCTCCAGAGACATGCAAACGTCGCGGAGCTGATCCATGATGTTTTTTCGAGCCATGTCATCTGCATCTTTGGCCAATGATTTTATCTGTTCAATAATGCTATCCATCTTTGCTTGTAGGGTTTGCGAGAGAGGTATTGTATGCTCAGTAAACGAGTTAGGTTTCTGATGGGTTTCACCTTTGGAACTCCAAGTTCCTTTTATATTCAGCTTTCAAGGGGCCCCAGCCGTTTAAGCTTTTCATATTTACGCGAATTCAGCTGATTGGATCCCAACAAGAAAAGTAACCCAGATGTCATTAAGATGAGTAGCGATGGGACCAATCAGAGCCACCGAGACTGTTACTTCTTTTAGGTCTAGCGAGGAGCTCTAGTGGGTCTAGGGTTTGGGCTGAAAATGTATGATTTAATGTTAGTATACGGGGTTACTTCACTCCTCTGTTCGTTCGGTCATTACTAACATTTGAACACGTGGGTGACCATTCACTGATACCGGCTGGCTCAGTCACTGCTGATTAATATCAATAGATAGCTTGATTCCAGCTACATCATATAGTCACTACAGGGCACTAAAATACAGATAAATATCCAGCATCTGCACACAAAAGTAAGGTCCATCCTTCGAGGCGGTTCGTTTTATGTACACAAGAGGACTATACAGTCCGCGAAGTGACTTGAGCTTGGGTTAGCTGCTGGTCTAGCCTTCTATGAACCAACCTCAGAAGGCTTTAGCCCAGCATTATCAAACAGGGCAACTTGGCCAGCCTCTCAAGCTCATAGCAGGTAAGATGGTTGCCAGTAATGAGTGGCATATGCAGTGACCGTGACCAGATAGGTCCAACCTAAGCCATATTCATTCACCGTCCTGGGCCCTTTTCCGCCCCGCCAACTCCGCCTCTAAGCTCTCAACACTTAATGGTACTGGCCTTCCAGACCATGCCTCTCTTTCAGATTTGGAGAATCCTTCCATACTGTTCATTGCAACCACCAAAAACCCCAGTTCTTCGCGATCGACATCAAACACCTCCCACCACTCTTCTTCTGCCATCTTCACGCCAACTTCTCGGGCAGCAAGGTAGATGGAAGCCACGGCTAACGCGTTTGGCTGGTGCGTCACGTATAGAAGCTGGGGCGATAGGAGCGACGCGTTGAGGTGCTCAAAAACTCGCTTGGCAAGGGCGCTTCCCGTCGTATTCATGGTTTGTAGGTATGTAAGAGCAATGGTGTGAGGGATGACGACGTGGGTATTGAATCCAAGAGTACGAAGGATAACCGTCTCCATCTTCAGAAGCGATAACCGTTGAGTTTGATATCCGCCTTCCGACAAATAGTATGTTTCCGGTTTTGGTTTATCTTCGAGCTTCTCGGAGGGGTTGATGAACCACAAAGGCGACGCTTCTTTGGATAAGAGGTAAGAGTATACATTGAGTACAGAACGGGGAGATGTAGGATGGAATGATAGCTTGGCCATCAAGTATATCGAGGCTGCGGATACATCCTGCATGAAGAGTAATCAGCTAATATAGCTTGCCATCCTCGGTCACGTATTCCTCACCTTTGCGGCGTGGATGGCAAGGCTGCCGCCATCAGCGCCGATCCAGAATCGAGTAAATATCACGATAGCTTGAGCGACAACATCCTGAGGTAGTCGCAGCAGTACCCCAGCTGCCTGCGTCAACAGCGCGCCCGCAAAGCGAATCGAGGCTTCTAGGTCAGCGGGGATGCCATCAAGAGACGACGATGAGCTCGATAGCTGGGCAGGTGTAGCTAAGGGATTAGCGAGGCCGTCCAAACCGTCCTGTGCAGTCATGGCGTTGGCGACATGTTTGTTGTCGTCTTGACAAGCTCCGAGCGACCTCCGACGTGGTGAATTGAAAATAATTAGCGGGCCCACTTAATTTCCTATTATGGATGGAATTTCTCGCAAAGCTGTCAAAGCAGTCCTGCGTTTTTGATGGTATTTTCCTTTGACTGAAATACTGTGCAATAATTAAAGCACTCACGCTTGAGAATCTCACGCACCTCTATAGTACTATACACCATACTAGGCAGGCAAACGTGACCAGGTTGACGTGACACAAGGAGGCATGTGATTTCCGTATCCGGCTTAGTGGTATTCTGCGATACCGTTATCAGCTGCTTCCCCTCTCCGAGTCTCCCCAGTCTCCCACGCGGCAAACAGTGTGATCACGACTCGAGGCTTTTGGCTTCGTTGCCTATCTTCTAGTTTCCCTGAAGTATATCATTGTTACCTGCATCTCAACACCCGTTGGAGCTTGAAGCTTTTTATCAAGAACGTCTAGGCATACAATAACCTACCCCGCATTCGGCCGCGTTGATATATTTACTAAGCTCTCACGATGTCGAAAAACCTCATCCATCAGACATGGTCGACGTGGCGAGACTGGATAACTCCAGTCTCTCACACCTCCACCTTCAAAGAAACGGGCAAGATCACACCAGAGGAGTTTGTCGCAGCCGGCGACTACCTCGTCTTCAAGTTCCCATCGTGGCAATGGGCTGAAGCGTCAACACCCGCCCAGCAAGTGCCGTACCTCCCACCAGACAAGCAGTACTTGGTAACCAGAGGGGTACCTTGTCATCGTCGACTGAACGATAATTTTGCCGGTGATTTGCAGGATGATGTCATCATCCAAGATATGCTCCGCGCTGGAGCTTCGGGGAGTGGCGATGGAGACGATGACGGATGGCTACAAACGGGCGGTAAACGCGAGTATGCAGACTCCCAAGAGGCTAAGAGGAAGGATATCCGCACTGTCGATGAAGCGGGCAATGTGGGTGACCAGGTAGAGGATGACGACGAGATTCCTGACATGGAAGACGACGATGACGACGAGGAGGCAATCATACGAGACCCCGCGGGTAAATCCGGCACGACAGCGTGAGTTTGATTTTGATTTTGGATGCAAAAGTAAAGTATCAGCAACTAACTCTAATGGGAATACAGACCCCTCCGGACGTATAATTTATACATCACCTACGCCAACTACTACCGAACACCGCGACTATATTTATCAGGGTATCTCTCACCCTCAGAACCACTCCCACCGCACCTGATGATGGAGGATATTGTCGGCGATTATAAAGATAAAACAGTCACACTAGAAGATTTCCCATGGTTTGATACAAGCTTGCCCATGGCCACGGTCCACCCTTGTCAACACGCATCAGTGATGAAAATTCTCCTCGACCGTGCAGACGCAGCACTCAAACTGCGACGGCAAAAACTTCGCCAAGCGCAATCTGCCGGGGAAGCCTCCAATATCAAAGTTGATAGCGGTCTGGAAGGTTTGGTCGATGACACGAGTAAACTCTCGCTTGCAGAGCGACAGCGAAGCCAACAGGCCGCATCGTCAGGTGGAAATGCAGGTGATGAGTGGGAGGTTCTGCAGCATGAAGAGAATGGAGAAGAGGACGAACTGCAGACAGCTATTCGCGTTGATCAATATCTGATTGTGTTTCTCAAGTTTATTGCCAGCGTTACACCAGGTATAGAACATGATTTTACGATGGGGGTTTAACTTTGGGGATTTTTTTGTAACGTTTGGTGGCTTCGTTATTTGTGTTTTTTATCTTTGGAGCAGGGGTGTCGCCTTTTCATAATGCAGATTGTGGATTGACTGACGAAGGATGACCATAGCGATATATTAGAAATTTAATCAAAGCTTATTATAGGCAGAGGTCATCCACTCTAAACTGTCTACGATGCGGATCAAATGTTGTGTTTGGAAATATCTCATATGGAAACATGTCTGCAATGCTCTTCATGTTCTATCAAAGGTAAATACAAATGTGGTCGAAGAATAAAAAGAACCATGGACCCAACTTGAGTAAATTGAGTCCCGGGGAAAATGATGGGCTAACTAAGTGTCATACACTGTCCAACCACTGTTATGATGAAGACATAACATCAAGTCATGTTGGCAGTGACTGGAAGCAAGAAAAAAAAAAACTGGCCGAAGTGACAAAGTTCACAAATTTAGTCATCCTGACCGGAGATTTGGGGCTTCTTCTGGGCAGCACCACCACCGTTCAAGATACCGATGATAGCAGCAATTTGCTCGGGAGAGAGCTCGCCGGCACTGGAAGGGAAACCCTTGCCCTGGCTAGGAGATTCGGGATCGGAGTGGTGGTGGTGGTCATCATCATGGTCGTCACCGTCACCGTTGTGAGACTTCTTGACGGGAGAAGCAGCAGGGACATCCTTTGGCACAGACTCGACTGCTTTGGGGACGGAGGACACTTCGTTGGTAACTGGGTCGAGAGGACTGCTGCGACTGCCGAGGAACTTGCCAAAACCATCAGAGCCACCATCCTGGCTGTTGTCATCATTACCATTGCCTTGCTGCTTTTGCTGGGACGCTTGCGGAGGAGGAACGGCATCCGGGTTGGAGGATTGCTGGGTGTAGCCGCTCTTGCTACCAGACTTTTCACCGTTGAGGAGCTTGCTGCTCTGTTATTTTGCTGTTAGCGAGACGATATATGAAAAAACACTGGTCGACAAGAAACTCACTGAGTCCAAGGTCTTCTTCAAGGTATCGCCGAGTTCCTCAACAACACCACGCTTGCGAAGCTATTCGTCACAAAGTCAGCCAATATCCACTATATCCAGTGTGTTCCCACATACTCCACCGAGGATATCCTTGAGAATCTTCTCGACCTTGTCCATAAGACCCTCGTTTCCAGACTGCTGGCCCTGTTCGCCACTGGCGGATGAGCCCTGGGGAGGAGTGGCCTGAGGGCTGGCCTGAGGCTGGCTCTCTTGAGGCTGGTGACCGTCGCTGCGAAGAGCGAGCGCTGGAGTGGCGTCCTGGGCGACGGGGGCAGCCATGATAGCCGAAGGGCCACAGGCGAGGAAGAGGGTTAGGGCAGTGCTGTACTTCATTTTGGTCGTTTGTCTTTTTGATATGCACAAATTCGTCAAAAAGCGAAAGCAAGAATGGTGTATCTGCAAAGGGTTGAATAGACAAAAAGAGTGACTTTGAGTTGGATGAGAAGAATGCGCTGGCTAATGATGGATTGAATGATGGAATCAGAAGCCAAGGGGAGAGGACTCTTGGCCCTTTTATGTCTGGCACCAACAGTATACTCTACTGACTATGTACGATCTACCATGTGATTGCATTTCCGAAACGGGAAATCCGTACTGCCAAGACTAGCAATTTCGACTTGCGCATCGACAGCATGCAATAATATCATCATCGCAGTCGACATGCAAGGCAACATACGAGTCTGAGCCGATCATGATTTCACAAAATGAGATTAATATGTATCCAGCCAACTGGTGCTGTATTGGCTCACAGAAGAACAAAGGTTCAGGTTCAGGGCGGGTGCATTGGATGAAGCAGAAAGAAGCTCCCCCAGCGTCAACCCTGTCATTTCAATAGCTTTGCCGATCTGTCTTTCCAGCCTTTTTTTTTAATGTTTATTATCTAAAGGAATACGAACTCAGGCCAGAGGAAAAAAAAAAACAAACTTTGTTGTGACGTCTAGACAGATCAACTAACGCAAGGGGCATAGTGATACTAGTTGAGATCTCATCATGCAGGGGGAAGACACACCATTACGCGCTATAAACCCGAATCTTGGTAGTAGAAGACGTTTAACTGCAGGCAGTTTGATGGCTAAGTAGTAAGGGACAAGTCGATCCTTGTTTGCTCTAGGCTTATAGATAGTATAATAATATGGTTTATATCGTATAATCAAATCCGCAGGTATAACTCTAGCCATAATATGCTGAGACCAAGTCAAATCATAGGAAAAATACATCAACTCCATGACCGTGCATCTGCATCAAATTCAGCCGTTTTTACATGTATGTAGTAGTAACAAAAAGAAAGGCAGTTGGCAGGAGGCTGGCTTTTCCCGCCGGGTATAGGTTGAGACATGCCATCATCATCATTGCGTCCATCATGCACCAAAATCCAAAATCATAAATCAAAACAAACAAAATATGCAGCCACAAATAGCAAGTTCAAAAGGAAAAAGAAAAGAGAGAGAAAGCCTCACTCGACTTGGCCAAACACGGTGCCAAAGTTGGTCGAAGCTTTGAGCTTAAGCTCTGGATCAGGCTCCTCTCCCGCTTCCTTGCTTTCCTCTGCATCGTCTGCGTCTGAAGGACCCGAGACGGCCTTTTTGGCCTCGTCCAATAGCTTTTTATCGAGTACTGAAAAAAAGCTGCTGTCTGACTCTGCTTCATTTCGCAGAGAAAGGGGGCCCGTGAGGGCAGGGTCGTCGTCGATCGTCGGGAAGTAAGACTCGGATCTCTCCATGGGCTGTTTGGTAACTACGGGAGCCAGGGTAACCTCCTCATCTGCGATATCGGATGGTGACCGCGTACTGACCTCTGTCTCTGTGCCAAGAATTGCCATTGGTGTGTGTCCTGCGTCCCGGGTCAAGTTCTCGGCAGGCGGGCCCAGATCTGA
Organism: Talaromyces wortmannii; assembly: GCA_001939245.1. Classification (NCBI taxonomy): domain Eukaryota; kingdom Fungi; phylum Ascomycota; class Eurotiomycetes; order Eurotiales; family Trichocomaceae; genus Talaromyces; species Talaromyces wortmannii. The sequence continues at coordinate 308,711 of MJVA01000598.1, forward strand.
GAGATTGAGGCGCAGCGGCGATTTGCCGTCAGCCGCTTGTTTCAACGACTCGGTTTCAGTCTTTGGCGGGGATGATGTCGGAGAGATCGACGTCGGAGGAGTCATGACTTTGGCCACTACATCCGGGGGCAGCGCAGTCGACTTGAGCGTGATGCCATCCAGCCGGCTGTCGACTTTCTCGATGGGCACGGGCACGCTGGCCTCGGCTGGCCGGAATAATTGCGGCGACAGAGCGGCATCTAGCGACGAGCGGAAACCGAATCCATTTGCTTCGGTAGGGGGGATGTACAAGTCAGGCTTGCCAGTCTCGTCGGGGAACACTCGAGTCGGTCGCCTCGATCCCGGAATAGGACCTTCCCATACAGGATGCTGCTGGGTATTGCCTTGAACATTGTTTGGCTGCCACAAGCCGAGGCTCATGGAGTTTACTTTCAATCCGAAATCTGGGTTGCGAAACGAGGGTTGAAAAGCACCGCTGCCGGCCGACTCCAACTCGACGATCCTCGACTTCAGCATCGCCCGTTCGATCTCCCATAGCTTCCGTTCCTGAGCAAAGACGAGTCGCTCCCGCTCAAAGCTCAGGCGCTGGTTCTCCAGAAGCGATCGTGACTGTTCGACGTAGGCGCCATACTCGTCCGATGACTTTTTGGCCGCGCGCGAGCTGCGGTGTACCGGATCCAAGAGCGGATTGCTCGAAGCGACAGATCGGGCACGGCGGATTCGCACGAGAGGCTGCGAAAAGCGGACTTCTTTGTGTTGCTGGGGCTCGCTAAAGGAGGGCACCGAGGGCTTCATGTTGCTCCGTGAGGATATATATAGTCGTAATTATTCGTAATAGTAATATTGATGGGGTAAGAATATGATGTTCGAGTATGACTCGTCACCGAGCACTCGGTCTCGGGGCTGGAGGCCACGTCGTGCCGGCAAGAAAGAGGGATTCGAGTCGTGGCGCACACACACAGCTATGAGCTATGGATGACCATGACCTGGAGCCAGAGGGCTGTGTTTGTATCGATACGTACTGCGAAGAATAGCGACGGCGAAGAGAGTCGGATAATCCGTTGCGGTCGAGGTGTGGTCGAACAAAGGACGAAACCACGGGGCCGGACCCGCATCGGCTAACTAGTTTCACCTCCCTCGCTCGCTTGTGCCTGACCAGCGCAGCAGCCCACGGCCTGACTGGAGCTGTTTGTTGTATGCAGCGCTAGCAGACAATTACGATGAAGCGCACGAACTGGGCATCGTTGCGTGTACGTAGCCGACGTGAGGTCTCCGCGCGCAACGGACGAGACGGATAAGCTAGGACGGACGCATGGAGTTATTATCCGGAGCCGAGGTCAATATAGCAACTATATGCTCAGGGCTCGACTGTTTATTTAGTATTTTACGATCGATCTACTCCTCCTCCCCACGGGGAATGGACTCCACAGAGCAGTCCACATTCCATACTCGATAGATTCTTCGGGATTCGAGCATCCCATTGGGTCCGGCACTGCCGAATGCGTCGCCTGTTGTTCCCGGAGCAGCCCGACGTCATGATCGCCTCCACCAAGCAAGTTTCTCGGTGGGTTAGCATGTGACTACTAGTCATGGGGAGGTTTTTGAAGTAAAGAGCTTGATTTGATGCTCCTGGGCCAACTCCATCGCCCGTGCTATTCTACATGCCATAAAGCCCCTACAGTGGCCCATTGGTACATATGTATATGTATATGTATATGTATCTGGTATATTCAAATGTTGTATACATATATACTTCCGGACAAGAATAATTTACCTAATCAATGGATTTTTTTTTTTCTCGGTATGATCTTATTAGTGACATCTGGATTGCTGTATGTATGGCGGCTTTGTAACCCCTGTTTCAAATTGTACTAGGTTGTCCGGGCAAACGAATATCATTGGCGATGCAGGCCTCAATACAAATTTTCTAGTCACAATATCAATTTAACGCTTCGCCAATCAGCCGGGAATACACGGATATAGCCATAACATTGCTGAAACTACTCTAAATCGCTTTACCTTCCATTATTGTGGCTGTGTTTGCACCCCGGGCCTCCTAGTCAGTAGTCAGCTATTTCTGGTCTCTTCTTCTTTTACGCAGATGCCCTATCCTAAGTCTCTTAAAGATACCGAGTTGAAGATGGCAAACATCGGCTAAAATAAATGCCGAGCTGTGTTCCCACAGCTTTTGCCCCTCGCTTACTTTGACCAGCTGCGGCTTTTTTGGCCCAAAATAAGGCGATATTTACTCATCCACCTGTGCCTAGACCCAAAATTTTAAGCAAGGCAACCGGTATCACGTCACATTGGTACATTTTGATGGTCATCTTGAGCAAGTTTTGGGATATCTGGATACCCGGGTGAGATTGGCTACGGTATAGGCCGGGCTTGGTGAGAATACAGCCTAGTTTGTGAAGACGTGTCTTAAAAATTTAACTGGGCAGAAAATCTTGCTTAATTAGCATTTTAGGGACTACAGTATTAATGAAGTTCCTGGGGCAACTTTGCATGCGCCCTTGCTATTGGCCTGCTGCGTATGCATAAGAACGCATATCAGGCTTTGCCAGCGCATTGATCAGCATCTCGCTGCTTTGGAAATTAAAAACAAAAAACAAAAAATAAGTTCCAGCCTCGGATTCGTCCACTAGGAAAGAGAGATGCCCAATAATATGACCCTCAAGTGCTGTTGTGAGACACAAACGGAGTGTCAAAATGTGCAAGGATATTCCCTGGACATTTTTAATCCGGCTAATCTTTTGCTTCAGAAGTATACTTTGATATTTTGGGAGTGGTTTCTACAGAACATTGCCTCGGATTGGTATATGAGGGATCAATCACCCGCGTTTCTCTCTGACCGCTCTTTCAGGAGGCTCGTGTTTGCTGGGGTATTTCTATCGTGAAGGATCTCCGAATATCCACTAATATCGGCATGAAAACAAATAATCCCGTAATCTCCAGACCGATCAAGGCAATTGGCGAAGCGAGACCGGAAATCCAAGGGAAAAAGTCCCTGTCCGGTTAGGTCCACTAGACGATCGTACTCCGTCAAGTAGTCAGCCTTGTCCGGGATCTTTATTTTCTGTGAGGAGTAAACAGGATTAAAAAAATCATAAGCCAGACGAGGGGCTATTCAAATCTATAAATAGCCACATACTGCTCAGCAAGGCTGTAAAAGATGACCCCCCGGGGGGGAAGGGGGGGGAAACGCTGTCGTTGAATGTTAATGGCGAGGCTGAGACTAAATAGAATAATACTTACCCAATTGGTGTAACATGCCAGGTGATGAAAACTAGGAAGTATCCAGCCTTGTTCACTCAATTTTGTCTTCTTGCGAGTTGGTCAACCGTGTGTCTGGTTTTGTTGTCTGGAGCTTTGAATTTGGGCTCAGCCTTGTGCACTGGGTGCTGTGGCACAGACCATTATTGATGCTAGCTGACGTACACATGTGAGCACTGATTCAAGTGCGTTGATTTATTTAGAAATACACGGATCAATTGTCAGCCTAGGTATGCGTAACACGGGAGGCCAGTCAGCTGGTTTCAGGTTGTTCAATGATGTAACGCTATCGACCATCAGTCGGTGTCTACGGGGTCAATATATATCCACCTATCAATGGATATACCAGGGAACATGGTTCTATTGTTCTATTGATACATGCATACATATAATTTGATTGGTTACTCACATCCCATGGATCCACATATAAATCCAGCCCTTGCTGTATATAAATATATGTATATTGGGATTCTCGAATTGGTTAACTAACGCCTCATACATAAATGTATGCAGCTATGCGAGAGAATAAAAGCGGAAATTCTGGCTCGCTCATGCCTCGTCCAGATGGTGTTTAAAATCCAACGTGGGAGATTATTATTGCAAGGATCTTTCAACTATAATACTGTTCCACGTTGTTCACCCGGGTGCTCAACATCAATATGCAGTCATGCGGGGCCACGGCCGCTAGCCCTACATATGCATATTACACATCTTATTAATGTTGACTGGCCATGGACCCGGGCTGATTTCCGGAGAGCCGACGGTAATAAATGGTCTTACTTGGCTGTTGTTCTTCTGCCTTTGAGAAATCTCGGACTTGTCAGGCTGGTTTCAGATGTCGATACTAGTTATTACATGAATCACCAAAGGCGGCTATCCATGAAAACGAGGCTCTCTCAACGGGCTGAAGACAGAAAATTAGGCCCCCACGAAGGAGAAAAAAGAAGGGGGAAAATAAATAAAACTAAAACTGAAAATAAGCGGCTGAAATCTCGTACAAAGATTGACCGGTGGTGCTTTGTGTTATTTTCGGGAAGTTTGATGCTGAAAGGACAGCGATTTTGGCAGACACATACATATGTATATAGTGTTTCCCATGTTACACGATGCCTAGTAGTAGTTTGTCTAGTTGCATTCTCTAAATCCTTGCAATAATTCTATCATCATGTATATAGATGTGCTTGTCTTGATACTTTATAAGGCTGCACTGCAATGTTGCATGTGATCCGCTCAATGCGGCTTAGAGCCATGGATGCCTTGCAGCAAAGTTGAGCCGCAGTGTGCGGACCTTTTCGAACAATTCAAATAAATAATGAAGCTCATGGTCGCTGGTGTATGCTGACCTCCTTCTCGGACAACCACACACTGTATTATGTTTTCTTCTTCTCCATTCGACCCAATATGGTTCTATGAATCTTTGTAAGCAGCCCTTGCCGCCGTGTCGTGCGCTCCAGGCAGCTCCGAGCTATCTTAGAAACTGCTAACCCCTCCATCAGCCACCACACTTTTTCTGTCATCGTCCTATGTGATAATGTGTAATCCACGAGACTCAGTGCGATATTGTACATGCCTGGTCAATTCTCGAGAAGAAAGCATTTGCGGAAGCCTCTCCAAGACCAATAATGAACGACCAGAGGTGAGACCAGCACGAGTTCTTTTCACTGCATGCAGCTAAGATTTGCACAGCAGCGTCTTCAAAAGCAAGCACCGAAAGCAGTCTCATGAGGCGCCGGGTGTCTCGCCTCTTGCCTATTTGTCTGGAGAGACGGCCAGTCCTGCGTCAGCTGCCACTTCTCCAGGCGCCGATCGCTTCCGACAGCTTCACATTCGCACTGGAAGCTCCAGTTCATCCGGAAATGGCAGTCCCATTCACACCCCGGTGTCTGTATCTTCGAATAAGCAACCCCTCTCTCCGGAGCGCCCGGGTCTGTTAGCAGAGAGTTACAATTATGCGACAACGCAACGAGCGTCAGAAGCTCCTATTCGGACAGGGTCCGGCCAACCTCGATCACATAGAATATCCAACGATGCAGACGCACTGAGCAATGTCGCCCGCGGAAGTTTACATGATACGGATAGTAGCTCGCCGGAAAACCCTCAACCAGCCGGGGTTAAACAAACTAAAGACGATGAAAATCAAGGTGACTTGCAGCCACGAGGATTTCAGGGTCTTGATGTTTCAGAGAAACCTCATCTGCCCGAATCAACCTACCAATCGAAATTAAAACCGCCCTCTTGTGAATCATATAAACCGAGTGGCATGGTTTTACAGCCCGAGGCTCATATTATCACCGAAGACCAGCTAATTAACGAGGTCCGAGCTATTTATGCGGGTCTTGTCATGGTTGAAAAAAAATGCATCGACATTGATAAGCAACAAAGTGAAAATCCTGACGAGTTGAAGGACGTGCAGTGGCAAGCTCTTATCGCGCTTCATAGAACACTCTTACACGAACATTATGATTTCTTTCTTGCTTCAAACCATCCTTTGGCGAGCACAGTGCTCAAGAAATTGGCCGACAAGTATTCAATGCCTTCTCGGATGTGGCGATATGGTATTCATTCATTTCTTGAATTGCTGCGGAAAAGACTTCCCGGGTCTCTCGAGCATATGCTCACGTTTATTTACATGGCTTATTCTATGATGAGTTTGCTGCTGGAAAGTATCCCTGCGTTTGAAGGAACGTGGATTGAGTGTTTGGGAGATCTGGCCCGCTACAGAATGGCTGTCGAAGAGGTCGATATGCGTGATAGGGATACCTGGAGTGCTGTTTCCAGGTATTGGTATGGTAGAGCAGCTGACAAGACTCCCGAAGTTGGGCGCCTCCAACATCACCATGCTGTTTTGGCGCGACCAAACTTGCTCCAGCAACTATTTTACTATTCCAAGGCCTTGACCAGCATTGAGCCATTCACCAACGCACGAGATAGTATATCACTAGTCTTTGGGCCTCTTTTAGACTCCAGCAGACCAGTGAATCCATCAAACCCAGCGGTTTTAGCAACGTTTGTTAAAGTACATGGGCTGTTCTTTACCCGAGGCGAAATTGCCCAATCTCTCTCGTTGGCCGACGAGTTTATCGGCCAACTGGATGCCCACATTATATCTGTTGGGACAGTGTTCCGAGAACAGGCCGTTTATATGATGTCTGCAAACTATGCTGCTATATTTGACTTTGGTCATACAGAATCACGACTTTACCCGATGTTTGCAGCCAAAAACCTCCAAAAGCCCCAATCCGAAATAATTGATGATGCCATTCAGCATTGGAAAACTAGGCCACACGAAGAAGGTATAATCGGACTTCGAAAAACTCCAAACAGTGCCGAAGTGAAATTCGAGACAAGCGATCAAACAGTCTCCTTTGCTTCTCATCTAGCCTTCCTCACTTTGGATGTCATTCTCCAACGCACAGGCGACCGAAAAGTTTTACCATCTGCTCATCTTTCTCTAGCATTCCTTTGGTGCATGGCCCTAGTCCCAAAAAGTATGGAATTTATACAAGCAGACGTCCCCTGGAAGCGAATTGCCGCCTATTTAAACTCGCTCATCAAACCGGAGACTGATATGGCAAAGATTGCCAGCGAGGAATTCCCTGTACACGAGACGGGTGTTGCAAGACAACTTCCTGAAGACTTTTTCATTCGAGGCTTAGCCTGGGGCCAGCTTTACTACCCAAAAGATTTCTTCAATGAAACAGCTGATTACGAGGAGAGATCCATTGAACTCCCCTCAGCGATTGTACCACGGACGCGACGCTGCCTCTGGCTGGGTCTTCAAATTGCTAAGGTGAGTCGCTCTGTTGTACACTTCTCTAGAAGTTAAATTAAGTGTTCTGATTGTGTCGTTTAGTTGAACTGCTGGATTGAATATAACCAGGAGGAGCGTGCCTTTGGTGCAACTGGGTTTGCGGACGAGCTTTCCGAACTGGCTGAACAGCATCGAGTTCTAGGAATTAAGACCGAGCAACAGGATGCAGATGTTACAATGACCGGTTAATTTCTGACCGGAAAAATTTATACACAGTCACCCACTCTGCGTAGACTCCTAAGGAAGTTATCCCGGGGGCCATTTTTGCAGCTTGCAAAGCTTGCACAGATGACGATATTACTATCCGATACCTATATTCTTTATCCAACTACTCGTGTTAATTAGCCTTTCAAGCGAGTCCATCATGTTCGGTCAATTATCATTTTAGACGGCGTTCTTTTCTTTCCTCTCAGATACACACTACCACGCGGCGAGGCTAGTTGATGCAGGCATATATGCCACCGTAGAAAACAGTAAAACAGGCAGAGCCTCATGTCGTTTATGAAAAACAAGGCTGTAATTGTCATATCACCCTCGTCTGTCCCCTCTATAGAAAGGCTTGGCAGGGTCTCCTTCACTAGCGCCGATGCTGGACGCGAGGCAAGGCCGACGGTAGCCACCGCCAGCCAGCACGCACGAGACCAGCGACCACACCCCGCCACTACCACGGACTACTTTGCCTCCCCGCTTATTGTTTTCCTGCCAATCTCATGCTCTTCAGTCGCCCTCTGTTTCGTCTGCAGTCTGCTGCGTCGCTTTCATCGTCTTTGCGCTCCTACCCACGCGCCGCACCGTCTGCTTCGAGGGCTTTTACTAACACTACCATACGCTGTGCTGTCGACATGGAGACAACCGATACGTCAAAACGCCTGGGGAGGCTCAGAGAGTTGATGAAGCAGCATCAAGTGGATGTGTACAGTACGCCGCTTGTTTTCCCTGATGTCTCCTCTTGTCGTCATGCTAAAAGCCAATGCGCCGAAATTTAGTTGTGCCCTCTGAAGACAGCCACCAGTCCGAATACATAGCTCATTGCGACGCGCGCCGAGGTAATTCATTACCCCCCCCCCATTTGCAAATCGCATATCGCATACAAGCACTCTAGCTTATCCGGAAACTATTCTCGTTATAGCCTTTATTTCAGGCTTCACAGGCTCTGCTGGAACCGCCGTCATATCGACCAGCGCCGCCGCCCTCTCCACCGACGGCCGGTATTTCAACCAAGCTGCGAAACAGCTCGATAGCAACTGGACTCTTCTCAAGAGGGGTTTGGAGGGTGTTCCCACATGGCAGGAATGGTAATTGGACACGCGCCTACACAATTCGCGCTACGTATATGGTTAACAAGGCGGATACAGGATTGCGGAGCAGGCTGAGGGAGGAAAAGCTGTTGGCGTTGACCCCGCAGTCATCACTGCTGGTAAGACCAGGAAAAATTGTCCCGCAGTAATCGATACCCCGACTAATAAAAAATTATAGCTAGTGCACGCAAGCTTTCCGACTCTCTGAGCAAGAATGGCGCAAAGCTAGTAGGCATTGAGCAGAACCTAGTCGACCTCATCTGGGGAGAGGAACGTCCGTCGCGGCCACGCGAAACCGTCAAGGTGCACCCAGACAACTATGCTGGCAAGCCTTTTCAGGAGAAGATTGCGGATATCCGAAAGGATTTGAAAACAAAGAAGCGTGCCGCCTTCATTATTTGTGGGTAGACCTTTTATCGTTTCTCTTTTCCAATTGCTAACAGAGCTGCAGCTGTCCTCGATGAAATCGCATGGCTTTTCAACTTACGAGGAAATGAGTATGACAAAGTATCTCCTCATACTCCCCGTTCTGTTAGCTAATCTTTCTTCTTCTTAAAGCATCCCGTACAACCCCGTGTTCTTCTCATATGCAGTCATCACTCCAGAGACAGCAGAACTTTATGTTGATGAGGAAAAATTGACTCCGGAGGTGAAGGCTCATCTCGGCTCAGATGTTGTCATTAAGCCCTATGAATCGATTTTCGCCGATGCAAAAGCCCTTGCTGCCAAAGCTTCAACAACAGACACCGGAGCCGCCACTAAGTACCTTCTCTCGAACAAAGCCTCGTGGGCACTTAGCCTTAGTTTGGGTGGCGAGGGCAAGGCGGAGGAGACTCGCAGCCCGATTTCCGATTCCAAAGCCATCAAGAACGAAGTCGAGTTGAAAGGCATGAGGGACTGTCATGTTCGAGATGGCGCGGCACTGACTGAGTACTTTGCGTGGTTGGAGAACGAGTTGATCAACAAGAAATCTACTCTAGACGAAGTCGACGGCGCCGATAAACTTGAGCAAATCCGCTCGAAACACGACAAATTCGTCGGCCTTTCCTTTGACACCATCTCCTCCACTGGGCCAAATGCAGCTGTCATTCACTACAAGCCAGAGAAAGGATATTGTTCGATAATTGATCCCACTGCTGTGTATCTCTGCGATTCGGGTGCTCAATACTTGGATGGCACAACGGATACCACACGGACGTTTCACTTTGGCACGCCTACCGAGATGGAAAAGAAGGCCTTCACTTTGGTGCTCAAGGGTCTCATTGCCCTCGACACGGCCGTTTTCCCTAAAGGCACCAGCGGATTTGCTCTTGACGCATTGGCGCGTCAGCATTTGTGGCGCCACGGTCTCGACTATCTTCATGGCACTGGTCACGGTGTGGGTGCATACCTGGTAAGTTTTATGTCCTCCGCAGCACATTGTGACGATCTCAAGTGCTAACCTTATATTTAGAATGTCCACGAAGGGCCCATTGGAGTAGGCACTCGTGTCCAGTACTCTGAAGTCCCCTTGTCTGCCGGAAACGTGATCTCTGACGGTAAGCATACAGCTGGTATCTTTTGGTGACCAAGTTTACTCATTTTCTCGACACAGAACCTGGATTCTACGAAGATGGCAAGTTTGGCATCCGTATCGAAAGTAAGTCTACTCCTAGGAGATATACCCCGCTTGAATGCAGCTTCCCGTACTGATGCATTTCATTTCCTAGATATCATCATGGCTCGTGAGGTTGAAACGGCGCATAAATTCGGGGACAAGCCTTGGCTAGGATTTGAGCATGTCACCATGACTCCGATTGGACAGAACCTGATCGAGACGTCTCTTTTGAGCGACTCTGAAGTCAAGTGGGTGAACGACTATCACGCTGAGGTGTGGGAGAAGACGAACGGATTCTTCACGCAAGACGAGGTGACATCGGCCTGGCTGAAACGGGAAACGCAGCCCTTGAAATAGACGCTTGTAAAAGATAAACATACATAGGTTAGCATCGGATATACAGGTTGATTATTCACATCAGATTGCATACAAATGTAGTGGCTGTAGTAGAACGGCCAATGGCAGCGTGCGGGAGACAAGCTCGTGTGGAGCCGTGACCCGCACTGCGTTCCTGCCTGGTCTGCCCGGCCAAGAACACGACTACGACTACGACAACAACGACAGCGACGGCGACAGATTTTCGCTTTGAAAGCAATTCTATTCGGCACTAGTATCTCACTGGGGAAAAGAAAGAGCGCTGTTTTGAATCGCATCTGAATCGCGCGTCCCACGTGTTCTCAATCCCCGGCGCTGAGAACATGAGCAGTCATTCGATTCCTCGGACCTAAGTAGGCTCGCTACCAACCCGATTGCCTCTCAACGTGATTCTCGCCGCGGGCAACACAACTTCTACAAAGACACCCGGTTGAGATATTGTTATGAGTGGTCGCAATCCCTACGCAAACGGATACGGATATCCGCCCGATCACGGCCGCGGGGGAAATGGAGGAGGATACGGCGGCGGCAGCGGCTCGGACAGCCACGGTGTGAATGGCTACGGAGCGGGAGGAGGAGGAGTAGCAGCAGGAGGCAGAGATCGCGACCGTCGTCCTGGGGGGTATGGTGGATTCTACAGCGACGAACCGGCGCCTCTGGCTACTGGGTCGTCGCCTGGATCTCGCGGAAGAGACGCAGACAGAGATAGAGATCGAGAATACGGCGGACGCCGGCCGGAATGGGATCGAAGTCCCAATAATTCCTCGTCGCGATCGCGGCCGCGAGATGGGAATGCAGCGAACACGGGGCCCAGACGGCGCGCTGAACCTGGGGAGGGTGACTATCTCAGACCGTCGCAGCCGCCCAGTCGTCCAGAGATGCCGCAGCCAAGTCGCTTAGAGGGTGTGAATGGAGGGCGCGCTCCTCAGTCGATTGAAGGTGGGTGTTTTGTTTTTAGTTCCACCTCCAAGGGAATTAAGCAGTTATTCTAATAGACTGGTGAAGATATTCTGCAGAAAATTGAACGCAGCTGGGACTTCATGGCGACCGATGACTGTACGCCCGTGCAAGTAGCGTTGCAGTTGATGGATAACAGTACTCTCGGCAAAGCAGACCGAGAGCCTGAATTTCTCCAGACCCAAAAGCAGATTCAAAAGACATTGAAGAGCATTGTCAACGGTATGTTTGTGGGTTTAATACCATGGAATTACTACTGGCTAATCTATATTGTCTCGATTAGAACACCACCAAGGCTTCAACAGTTCCATCGGTACATATCACAAAATCCAGTCGAGTATCCACAGTTCGCAGGGCCGAGTCCGCGCGCTTCGAAATTCGCTCGAGGAGGCCAAGTCCGGCCTGATTACGACAAAACCAGAGTTGCAAGGACTTGCAACATCATCGCAGGACTATGACGATATACTGCAACTGTTTAACCACATCCAAGAAATTCGATTGCTTCCGGAAAAATTGGAGCAGAGGATATCAGACAAGCGGTTCCTGGCGGCTGTTGACATTCTCCACGAAGGGCTGCGCTTGATGCGCCGGTCTGATTTTGAAAACATCGGTTCGCTTTCTGACTTGCGCTCCTATTTCTCAAACCAGGAGACGTCTCTCACCGACATCTTGATTGAGGAGCTTCACGATCACTTGTATCTCAAGTCTCCTTATTGTCAAGACCGTTGGAAGTCTCCTGCGACCGAGGGCGATGGAACCTTGAAGAGTAGTGGAAATGCTACTAGCTGGGAACGACCGGTGTATAGCTTCCTTACAAACCTGGAAGCGGCGACTCCTATGGTAGAAGACGCATCTCGCAACCCCGAGGCGGATACATTCTATTATATTCGAGTCATCATCGAAGCTTTGAATCGGATGGGCAACCTGGAAGTTGCCGTGCACCGAATCGAGCAGAGACTTCCCGTGGAGTTGTTCGCCGTAGTAGACAAGACAAATGCTGAAGTCGACGGTCGTCATCCCAATCTGGCACGGGGTCTTTTGTCCCGGGACAGCAAGACTGGGCTGCCAACCGAAATAAACGAACAGCGTGGCCACGTATTAACCGAGTTCCTGTGGAATCTCTACGCCAAGTTTGAAGCTATAGCAGAAGGCCACCGCGTGGTTCATGATGTCATTATTGGAATCGTTGAGCGCGAAGACCTTCATGGGGACAACCTGGCCAATGGTTTCAAGGAGCTGTGGAAGCTTTATCAGAGTGAAGTAGGTCGCATCCGAAACTTTGGGACATGTCGACTATTGACTGACTTTTCATCAGATCCGCTCTCTTTTGCACGACTACTTGGCTACAGACAGCGACGATTCATATCGAACAGCTCCACGACAGGCAGACATGAGACGAAACGTCTCTCTAACTCAAAGAGATAGAACAAGGGTATGCATTCATTCTAAAATTTTAGGCTGATGTGGTCTAACACTGGTGTAGAAAATCTTCAAAATGTCCGATGTCGATCAAAAGTCCATCGACATGAAGACGGAGCGAGAAGAGCTGGATGAGATTCTGAGGTCCTCGGTTCCTGGTCTTGTCACCAAATCATCGCAGCGGGCCACAGCGGATGGGACGTCTCAGTCAAAACAAGGAAACTCGGGCACGGGTCACAAGCTTCTCATCGAACCAAGCGTCTTCAACATGGGGTTGTTGCTCCCGCCTGCGCTGTCTTTTATCCAACGACTCAAGGACATTGTTCCCAAGGAATCGGATATTGTTATGAGCACTCTGACCTCCTTCTTGGACGATTTCTTGGTCAATGTCTTTCAGCCACAACTGGACGAGGCTGTCACGGATCTTTGCGCATTGACTTTTATTGCGTCCGATGCTTTTTCAGAGGATCCAAATTGGGCAGCGGTGTCTCCCAAGCCTATTTTCAAGGTAAAAGACTCTTGGGTTTTAGATTGAAGTGTGATTTCTAATGTGAGAATCTTCGACAGGGAACGATCAACTTTATGCTGCTGGTCAAAGCATTTAGTAAAATGCTGGATAGCATTCCTCATGATCAAATGTTCACCCAGATGGTACTTAGTCAAATTGTGACGTACTATGACAAGTGCTGTGGTTGGTATAAAGGTGAGTCGTAGTGCATCATGGCCTTTTCTTCGTTCCAAGTATGCTGACAAAGTCTAGCACTGGTCACACGGGTATCAACAGAGTTTACTGGGGGTATGCGATTGAAAGCCTCTGCGTCGTTTGCAGACGCTGGTGATATTCACGAGACCGCGAAGAAGCTACTGACTGGGATCGGAGACAAGAAGGAACTCATTGATAAGGTATGTATACATTCTATCTCATTTGAGATATGCTAACAATTTGTTTTAAACAAATAATAGGAAACCCAGCTATTGATTCAGGAAACAAATGCTGTGCCACTAGACAAGTATGATTTGATATCCGACTCAAAGAACGTGGTGGCCCTGTCGTTGCTACATAACAGTTTGGTAAGTGTAGTCACAAGACGAACACGAGAAAAATCTAATCAGCGACATAGCAATGGCTTGCAAGCCACCTTCGTAAGCTCAGATTCATCACAAAAATATCAGTCGACTCGAGCCGCAGCGAGTCTAAACGCATGACGCATGCCCGGCGATGGACGTTGATTAGCTCAATGAAGCCGCGACGCGACAGCGTCAGTCAGCCCGTCTACCTCCCCATGAACAATGAAACAGTGGTCATATTTGACAACACACTGCAATCATTGAGAAGCCTGGCCTCGACCGCACTTCTCGCGCTCCACGTTGACCTCCGATGCAACGTGATTCATGTCTTGACGAAGACAATGGCCGGGCCCCGCGGCCCCCAGGCATCGGGCGAGAATAATACCAACAACTGGCATTTGATTATTCCCAATACTCCCACGGCGGCGTCTCCATTGGTCATTGAGCTGAATAATGAGTTGGTCATGTTCGACACGCACCTTGGCTCTTACCTGTCGCCGGACGAGCGGCGTTTCATGACATCGGGACTGGCGCGGTTCATTGACCAAGTCTTTGTTTCTTGCACTCGTTACATTGGAGTGATGAACCACAACGGTGCCCTACGGCTACAGCTAGATGTGCTCGTATTGCAGCAGAATTTGAAAAACATCATTGTTGAAGATCACGACAGGGACGAAGACGACGTCGCAGCATTACCAGAGGTCGTCGCCCTCCCGCGCAGCGCTAAATTCCTTGACTGGTTCATGGAGGGACCTCAGAAAGCCCTCGACTACGCCAAGGAAGAGAAAGAGTTGTTCGCGGCGCAGGGTGATAAGGCTCTTGCGGCGGGCAATGGCGAGCCCTTTACTTACGAGGAGCTGCGCGTGCTCGTCGAGCTCTGCTTCTCAGAGATTATGCGTGGACCGCGCGGCGAGCAGAACCGCGAGGATTTCATGGCAGCGAAGCGGAGCAATGGGGATGCGATGCTGAGACTGAGTGAGGTGATGTGGGATTCTAAATGATCTGTGATGAATAGATTTTTTTCTTCTTTGGGAATAGATTTACTATTCATTTATTTAACTCCCTTTCCTTCATGTACAGTTGGTGAATAGTGCCATGGTTATTTCTGATGCAGCTATCAATTAACCTGCCAAGTTTTCTTCATTCTCCTTTGCTAATGGACAAAGCAGATAAGTGGCTGCAATGCCACCCTTGGTCTATTCATTTTATTTTAATTTTTCATTTCTTTGACGCTGGCGGTGTCCCTTCTGGGGGAGAGGGCGGCGGCGGTCCCCCTTTTGCGCACCGTCTTTGTTGAAATCTCACTGGATCAATTTATCTTCTATCCCAGTGCTGTCGATATTGAAAAGCACGACTGACTCTTTGGGACTCGTTCGCAACTAGTCAATTGTCGTTAGGTTCCTATCTTGACTACAGCCAGCACAGCAAAGAAACATGAAGGTTTTGACAGCCTCGCTGCTGGTGGCAGCCTCTGCCAGCGCCAACCTGCACTATAGACATCACCATCTTCATGCACTGGGCCAGCGCGACGATGGCTGCCCAGCTGGCGCAGTGAAAACTACGTATCTCTCGACAATCACCTTCTCGCCAGTGGCATCTGCTATTTCTCCAGTCTCTTCATATGCGGCGGACAACTCGACGACAACAGTGACGGTCAAGACGACATCGACTACGACTAAGCATATTATTGTCACGCCTGTGGCTACAGATGCTGCAGTCCCTCCGGTGAATTCGCCTTCAGTTCCTCCAGTGGCACCTCCTCCTGTCGTCCCTTCAGTTACTTCAGCTACTTCAATCCCTCCAGCTGTCACTTCAGCTACTTCGGTCCCTCCAGTCCCTCCAGTCGACTCCCCCGACCCGTCTACGATAGACATATCTACAGCACCCTCTGCTACGGCAGCTATCATCAACATCCCCGCAGTATCCGACGATGAATCCGACGTGCGCGCGACTTACTATACCGAGGACGGGATTGGGCAGGGCCACTGCTCGTTCACGGGCTACACTCTGCCGGCGGACATATTTGGCACAGCTCTCTCCGTGCAAAGCTGGGACGACGCTGCTCAGTGCGGATCGTGTGTTGAAGTGACGAATCCTAGCACGGGAGCCAAGGTCAAAGCGATGGTGGGTTTCTTCTTTTTTTCGGATCAACTGTTGATATCTAATGTAAGTAATGTGTAGGTTGTCGACTCGTGCCCCGGATGCCCCAGTGGAGGACTTGATCTATTCGAGAGCACATTCAGCCAGATTGCATCCACCACAGCGGGATATTTGTCAGTGGACTGGCAGTTGGTCGACTGCGGTATTAGCACGCCGGTGCAGGTCGCGTTCAAGGATGGTTCGGACGCCGACTGGTTTTCGCTGCAGCTGCGCAACCACAACAAACCCATTGGCAAAGTCGAAGTGAGCGCAGCCGGAGCCGGGAATTGGCAGGCTCTCAGTCGCACCGAGGACAATTACTTCCCCAAGGCTGGCGGTGTGGGTGGTGATACAGTCGACATTCGTGTGACGGATGTGACGGGCAAGAGCATCACTTTGGGAAGAGTGTCGGTGGGCTCGGGTGTGACATCTGGATCGTCGAATTTCTAACTTGTCTCGTTATTTTCCGCTTCGTCAACATGTGATATAAAAAAAATGAGAATGGCCTTGATATTGATGCTGTAGTACTCCGTACGAGTAGAACAGACCAGGTGGATGACGCCAAGACCTAACGGGCGACCGAGAAAGCTTGGCCCTCCACGTGACGGTCTAGACTGCAGGCAGTGCAGGTGCACCGAGTTTCGCTGGCAATTTAATGATTGCGATCTTCTGAGGCCTTAGCAGCGCAGATTATTCCCTGAGTGACCTTTATTGCTCCGTCTCTGAAACAAGAAGCGGCTGCCTGGTTTTGATTAGCAGGTAATTGCGCGATTCAATGCTACTGTGCCCTTTGAACGAGAAAATTTCAACTAGGTAATCTTAAATAATGCACTGAACACCACGGGTAAGACATTTTGTGTTCTTTGTTGGCGCTAACTCACCGAGCGTGTGTAGGTGGTGGTAACGTACCGAGTATTATCAGCAGTAGATAGCACTTTAGATAGCGTGCTCCGTCGTATGCGGAAGTAATTTCGTACGGGACATACGTGCATATAATACGGCCGGGCTTCCGGAGATCAGTGGGGCGGCGCTAGAGCCAAGACCTGGCCAATCAATGGGCGCGGCCGCCCACAGCCTCAGCGGCTTTCCGTGTCTGACTTGTTTCGCTGACCGTGCAGTGTGCTGGTTACTTACCGTACCGTACCACAATACCGTGCGACAAAGCGTGTGCTATTTTGGACGCCAGGGACGCCCATAGTCTGTGCTCTGTGCGTGCAATCGACGTCCATCTACGCCATACATCTGTCTCCGTATAGAAGAGCATCCACGATGAAGTCATGATCATCAGTCCATCGCCCCTTCGTGACGCGTCGCCGGAGCAGGCCGTGGGTCAGATCTGTGATCAGTCCGTCGATTTAATTAATGCCTTAATTACAGCACAGTTGGTATTTTAGTGCGGCCCCTGAGCGCGTAGAACTCCAGTAGTCACAATGCTTGATTGCCACCTTAATCTACGTCGAGTCTAGGCTGCCTGAGGCTCGGCCTGATGAGCCCTTGTTGCGTCTTGCCTGCTCGCAGCCAACACCTGCTGCAAGTTGTGCTGTAACTCGCAAAAACGATCCATTCCAGCCCACATGCCGTTCGCGGTCTGACCCAGCCGCCCTCAAGCCTCTGCTCTGCCCTTGCCGCTCTCTGGGCGCTGCCCGTGCCCACTCTGACCCCCCTGGCCGGCCGCATTATTCTCCTCGTCGCCCATTGCTTTGTCGTCCGCGTTTGTCTGCGAGATCTGAGTGATTTTTTTCCGTTTGTGTCGCGCTGCGTGTCTGTGTGTCTCTTGTCTCTGTCCGTGCCTGCGTTGGATCTAACCAGAGTCAGACCCGCCCAGCCCTTCTTTCCTTCTTCCCCCTTCCTTTTTTTGCCTCTGGCCACCTTTGACCTGAACACCCCCTCTCCGCCTCTCGCTTCCCTTGCGGAATGACTTTTGTCACTCGCATCGGCTTCTTCATCAATGCATCTGTCCGCGGTCTTGCCAGAATCATGTCGGCTCGGACGGGTCTCCGGTCCTTCCTCTCGCTCGCTATCTTCTTCGTGATCTTCGTCGTTGCCTACGCCGAACTCGACCACGACGATAACAATCCCAATGCCGGCATCCTGGGCTGGGAGTTTTTCAAGCTCAAGGACGACGACCTGCGCGAGCAGGAGAACAGCCAACATTCTTTCGCCGTGAGTTTTCTGTGTTTACTATCAAGGTTTGAGTTTGTCGGCGTTGTCACTGACCGAACCAAACGCGACAGGACCTCAAAGTAGGCTACAAAACCCCGCAAGAACGATACCTCGAAGAAGTCAAAAGGGTCCCCAGGTTGGACTCTCCTGCGCCGTTGATTGCGATAAATCCATGACTAACCCCTTTGCCAGCAAATTTAAAGACGTCAGGTCCACCTTCCCAACACTCAAACTCGCCGAAAACTACAGCAGTCCGTATCTGTTCGAAGACCCTCGCGCCGCCATTCAGAAGAGCGAAATCGCCAAATCGAGCAAAATATACCGTCCCTATCCCAGCTACAGCTCTGACGAATGGAAGCGCACCCACCGCGGCGCATTCGTGCCATGCGTCGGCCCCCGCGGCAAGAAACTGGACCAGAGTCTGGATGACAGCGTCAGCGTTTACCTCGGCGTGCCCGAAAGTATGGCTCTTTTTTCTTCGTTTTCGCGTCAATACACAAAGCTAATTTATCAGGCTTTCCATCCCCCAGTTTCGGCTCCTACGAAGCCGTCGGCGTCGACGGCCAGCTGTCCTACGATCGATACGGGAGATACGCAGCCTATGGGTTCGGAGAGGACGACCCTAGCGAGGACTGGATGCGCCCGTCCAAAGTGGACTGGGATAACGTGAATTGGGGCCAACTGCAGCAAGATTGTGTCCACGTCAATGCCGGTCGCTACAACACGACTGCGCCCAACGAAGGGAGCGGTCTCGCTGCCTGGTTCCAGCACAAAGCCAAACCTACCAACCTTCTAAACCCCGATATCAAACCCGAGACGCGCACCGCAATCCTCATCAGAAGCTACACCGACAAAATATACTCGGAAAACGATAAGCAGGTCATTCGCTCCATGGTGCAGGAGCTGTCACTACAATCCGGAGGCGAGTACGAAGTCTTTTTGCTCGTTCACGTCAAAGAAGACAACGTCCCTATCCACCAAAAAGATATCTACGAAAAGGTTCTTCGCGACAACATTCCCCAAGAATTCTGGAACATGACAATCCTATGGAGCATGCCCATGGTCTCGGAACGATACAACAAGCTCGACCCAAAGGTGATGAAGTAAGTTCTTTTTATTTCCAACTAGTCGACACTCCCTGCTAACTTTCACAGTGTCCATCAATCGCAGTGGCTTCCTATCCAGCATTTCGTCTTGGAATACCCCGAATTCGACTTTGTCTGGAACTGGGAGATTGACACCCGCTATACCGGCCATCATTACGAGTTCGCCGAGGCGATCGCCTCATTTGGCCGCAAGCAGCCTCGTCGTGGCATCTGGGAACGCGGTGAGCGGTTTTATATTCCAGAAATCCACGGTGGTTTCGATACCGATTTCCGCCACTTTGTCGCCAAGAACGGGGGAGGAGGCGTCTGGGGGCATTTAGGCTACGAAGCAGACGAAGACAAGCTTCCCAAGCCCAAGGGCCCAGTGCCCCCTGTTCCGCGACCTGATATGGACAATTATCAGTGGGGTGTTGGCGAAGAGGCCGACTGGGTCGGGTTTCTCCCTGTTTTCAACCCGCAACACACCGACTGGATTTTGAGAGACGATGTGTTTGGATACCTTGGAAAGGAAACGCCGCGCAGGTCTACCATCATCACGCATTCCCGCGTTTCACGGCGCGTCATTCTGACCATGGACGACGAGAATCTCAACGGTCGACACATTGGCTCCGAAATGGCGCCCCAGACCATCGCCCTCCTGCACGGCTACAAAGTCACATATGCGCCGCACCCGATATGGTCGGACAAGCCGCTTACTGCAAACCGCATGGACCGCTGGTTCAACTCTGGAGTGAATGGAAAGTCAGGTAGCACCAAAGACAGCCCATTCTCATGGGGCCGTGAGCAACGCTTCAAAGATCTGTCGTGGTACTACCGATGCAACTTGCCTGGTCGGTTGTACTGGAATCTCCTAGGATGGGAGAAGGAGGGCACAGGAGGAGAAAAGGTATGTTTTGCAACCCGCCAAACAATAATTATAAACAGAACGACTAACAATCCACAGTATGAGAAAGAACATGGACGAGTGGTTCTACCATCAATGTTCTTCCATCCAATCAAGGATGCAACTCCCGATTCCGACAGCACGCACTACGACCTTCCTACTTAACGACATTCACGTCCAACCCTTGAACAAAAAACAAACACGTAGTTACTACTCCCCTGACTGCATCCTTCCAGCTTTCAATCTGCTATGAGCATACATATCGCATCTAGCGTTATACATATTGTCCAGCGGCTGTTTCTTCACATACCTTCTTAATTCCTTGTCTCATTATCTCTCTATCTACCTTGGGTGGGCGTCTTGCTTCTTTTTCTTTTTTTTTTAGCCCCGAGTTTTGGCGTGTTGATGGGTTTGCGTGTATCATACATACCACTTTCGCCTTCTTGTGACATAGATTATAGAGCATAACTTGAAAATCATAATTATTATATATGTTTCATGTAGATCTCAACCAAATCTTTTCCGGTTTTGGTCTCAGGGTTTTCATGTGCTTAAATAGCACTCGAGGTCAAATGTTGGATGTCATAATGCTTTATTTCAACCAATCACATATATCATCACATGTCATTTCCCATGAATATTTACATGCTTATACACTTCCAGTGCATTGTATATACTTGTACTGCCATGCCTGATTCCCGTAAAACCGATCACGACGTAGCAAACGATGCAGCGTCACTCACGTTCTCAGCATACGTCAGATGCGCCGGCAGAATAAGGTCGCCGTTAACGCAGATGTTGTCGGTTGTGTGACAATAGGTCTGGACATTGGCCGAGTCGACGTTGGGGATAGCGGTTCCGTTGTCTATTATACCAGTCAGCGACTCTTCTTTTTTCTTCTTTCTTTCTTTTTTTTGGGAAGGGAGTCATACCCGGATCGCCGAAAAGCACAACCTTGTTAATCCACGAGGCAGTGCTGGCGTCTAGTTGCCCAATGGCATTATGCACAATCTGGCATCCCTGCGAGTATCCAGCGGCGATGACCTTGGTGTCGGGGCACGACGAGTATGCTTGCGAGATGAGAGAGGCCCTGTTATTCAGTCAGAGACAAGCGCGACAGGCAAATTAGACAGGAAAAAAACATACATGTTGGCACTTCCGTCAGCGTCGCCGCCGGCGAGATAGCCCGCCACCGAGGCAGAGTAGTCGTTGACTCCCTGGATCGTCAACCCGTCCGTTCCAAGAATATCCTGCAGCGCCCACACAAACGGCGGTCCCACGAGCACGCCAAAGTTGCCTGGTTCAGCCGTTCCTCGCGCAAAGATGAGTGTGTGGTCGGCACACGACCCATTTCCGAGGTCGTTGTACGTGGTCGTGGCGCCGGTGGCCTTGCCTAGCAATGAGTCCAAGTCTGTGATCAACGTCGTGGCATCGTTGATGTCCTCGTTGATGTCTGGCAGGTTCTTGAGGAGCAGCGTCAGGAATTCATTGAGCACGGTGTTTCGGAGCGCAAGAGGAAAGCCGAGTCCAAGGACTGCCAAGGAGGAAAAGGTCAGGGCAGAGGAGAAATGCATCGTGGCTTGAACTATTCCTTAACGAATTGAAAATGAATCGAGGCCTGGACTGGGCTGGTCAACAGTGAATTCAGACAAGTAAACTGGTCTGAAAAGGAAAATTGACACGGACTTCACATTGTTTATATAGGTCATCACATTCAAAATGTTGTCTATGCCCTATTTTTGGGGGCGCATCTAGCATCTCCTTGGCCTAAACCTCTATAGGACTGAGGAGCGCAGTTCAGACAAGCTATCATACCCTGACGTGCGGGGTACAATGTGTAGGATTGTCTCAAGTTCCTGACTTCTTCGCTAGGGCAAAAAGCTCTGACTTGATAGACACACAGATTTGCCTAACGGAGCGTGGTGCCTGTTCGGGGATTTCTACGCAGCGGTGAAGATCCGTTGCTGACGACTATTGTCAACCACGGGATGATGGACGCCGGGATACTTTCCAGAAATGGCTGTCGGAGTTAGATGGTGATTAGCGTCTTTTTTTTTTGCATGTGCCACGTCCGACGTCGTTTCCTGTTTGATGGGCTCTTTTTAAAAAGAGAGTCAAAGATCAGAAGCGCCGGATGTACGGAGTAACCCATTAATGACTTGATTCTCCGCCAATCTCTGATCTTGTAAATCTTATGAGCTTAACCTAATGCATTTGAACACGCGTGGCCACTATACATAGACCAATCACTGCTGTCTTGCAAGATGTGCGACGTTTGTATATGCCGGCTGATCATCGGCAATGCCGATCTAAACCATCGTGTCATGCTTAATTAACGGGCATCACATTCATGGATTGATTTCTGTTCAACATGCCGCGGTCCTTCGACTCGAAACAGCTCAGCCACCGGCTGTAGGATTCAGGATGAGATGTGTTGCGGGTCGATAGCGGACTGGGGGAGAACCCCGGACTCCGCAAATATGCAAACTTCTCCGGCAGTTTATGTGTTCCCTACACTTGCGTTATTTAACCGTCTGTATATACGCAGCATCAGAACAAAAAAGATTACAGTCGCCAAAATCACAAGCGTCAAAATACAAACTTCGGCGGAAATCATACCCGTGTGTCACGTAGATTATTTCTCCCAGACCTTTTCAAACTTAATCGACTCGTACAGCGCGAGTTTCTCGTCTGCCTGGCGGAGCGAAGAATTCGAATGTAACGTGAGTGCGTCATAGCTCGTGAGATCGCAGGTCATGAGGACCGTTAAGCACGATCGCTTGCTTGGCAGGGATTCCTCAGGTCCGACTCCTAAGAGCCAACGGTCGGTTCATTTGTTCCTGGCTCCGTGGTCCACATGGCGATCTCTGTTCAGCAACGGGCCGTCTCATCGGATGTCATGCCCAGACATGCAGGCCGTAGAGGCATCAAAGTGAGGATTTTCCAAATTGTAACTTCCGGCCAATCTCGTTCTCGCACAGCTGCGCATGCCGTGCAAGAGTAGAAAATAACGATGCAAATCGTGACTAGAGCATAGAACGATAGCAATTGTATGAGAGCAAAAGAAGAAAGAGACGAGTTTATGTGGTTTCCTTCTATTTCCGGAAGGTGCGGTCATGTGACCTCATCGGACGGAGCCGCTCCTGCCAAGTGATGCCTCACGATGAAACGGATGCATGTTCATCCATCCATGTTCGAGCTCCGATGAGAATAATGCCTCGGGCCCTCTCTCGCAGGCGGCTACTTTGGTTACGTTATTTGGCGGTCTGATCAGCCCCCATGGACGACTCGACACCAAATAATCCAGACAGCAAAGCCCCGCAGAAGAACGCCTGTGCGAGCTGTGCTCGTCGTAAGATCAAATGCGATCGCCAAGAGCCTTGTTCAAATTGCGTCAAGTCAAGCATAGCTTGTGATTTCTCTCTTCGAGTGACGTTCGTCAGAAGTCGCAAGAGACCGGCCGATGAGGATATACATGCCCGTCTCCATCGCTATGAAGAATTGCTTCGGAAAAACAACATCGACTTTGACCCTTCTGATGACTGGATTCATACAACTGTCAAACAGCAAGATGATTCTTCACATACCATTCAGACCGCTTCAAGTAGCACCTCGAGTGTTCTCAAACACACAACTGCACAACAGTAAGCACTGGCAAGCTCCGAGGTGGCGTAATTTTACTCTGACGTCTTCTAGGAACTGGTGGGCTGAATTAAGCGAAGAGGTCAGAAAAAGCTCTTGTCACATATTGCTATTCAAAATATTAACATATTACAGCTGAAAAATCCTACAGAGCAGCTCCCACCACCCCGGACTCATGAAGATCCACCTTCGGTAGAATCTTCTGTTCCTACTTCCCCTGAAACTGCGACTTTACTTTTCGGGATGCAGAAAGGTTCTAGATATGTAAAATCCCATCCGGTTCCGGGCATGATTTTCAAATTCTGGCAATTCTTTCTCGACTACATCAACCCACTTATTAAAGTCATTCACGCGCCCACAATGCAACGAGAGATCTTGAAAGCCATGGACAATTTGCAAGAAGTTGACAAATCAATTGAAGCACTTCTGTTTTCGATATATACCATTGTAGTTGCATCCATATCAGCTGCAGACTGTCTGTCGATGTTTGCGTGCGAAAGAACTCCTCTTTTAGTTCAATTTCGAAACGCGACTCAACAAGCTCTTATCGATGCCGACTTCCTTCGTACCACGGAATTTAAAGTCTTGCAAGCTCTTCTCCTTTTTATGGTTCGCTGTCTGCCTCCTAGTGATTTTATTGCACTAACATCAACCTTTGCCAGCTGTGTGACCCTGGCTCGGAGGAAAGCTTCATTCTATCAACAGTTAGCGTGAGATTGGCCGAACGACTCGGTGTTCTTGGGAGAGATAACCCTGAATTGTCTTTTTTCGAAAATGAAATGCGCCTTAGAGTATGGTGGCAAATCGCTTTCCTGGATGCCCGCGCTGCAATGGCTAGACCCAACGTTTCTACCAGTGTAACGGCTACTGAAATGGACACTGTTAGACTTCCTTATAACGTGAACGACTCGGAACTATATCCCGAAATGTCAGAGCCTCCACGGGAAAATGGAAGGATCACTGATATGGTTTGTTGTATTATGAAATACGATGCCCATCGAACCATGCGACGATCTAAGCTTTTTCCAAACCATATTCGAAGATGGGTAGACTTCGAAATGTCTCTTCCTGACAAGGATATATTGATTAGTCTAGTCGACAAGCTATACCAGGAGAAATATATGCAGCATTGCGATCCTAAAATTCCCCTCCACAACCTGGCTATACATTTAGCCAAGGTGACTGTTTCTCGAATGATATTCCGCGCCCATCATCCTCGAAATAATCCAGAACATTCGACTCCACAAGAAAGTGAACTAATTTTTCTTCACAGCGTTCGTTTGATAGAATATGATAACTGCATACGGCATACTAAATTCCCGCAACAGCTGCTCAGGCATCTCATCGCCAAGACGCAGCTTGATGCATTGATCTGCGTCTTAACCGGATTGCAACAGCGAACGGCAGGAGAGCTGGTGGAGAATGCATGGAAGCAGATCGAAATATTCTACCGTGATCATATATCACTTGTGGATGACACCGAAAATACATTGTACAAGGCAATGGGAGATTTGGCTCTGAAAGCTTGGCGAACAAGATCATCTTCTGCACGCTTACAGACAAAGCCTGACTTTATATCGAGGCTATTGCACAAAAGGAACGCAAGATATTCTATTGCGATGGGCCCTCACACATCTGTAGATTTCCCAGAGGCTCCGTCATTTCCAAACGACCAAGATTATACCGCGCCTGCGTCTCTTATTACCACCCCAGCTGCAGGATTTTCGTTAGATACTCCTGAAGTAGACTGGAGGTTTTGGGATGGTCTACTGGCGGACCCTGGCTTTGGTAGTTATGGACAAGAGATGTTAGGCTATAACTTTGGACCTTGATCACATTTAAATGGAGATATTCTATATTATCATTGAGATGAGATGGAAGGCAAAGGCGCCCCCAACAAAGATTTTTATATACACAGACTTTATGCACTTGTTCTTGATGCCAGTATTGTGTCTCGGGTGATAGAACTCTGCTCACACATGCTCCTGAAGATCCCACCTGCATCAAACAGTTCCAGTGGAGTGGCTAATTCGGCTACCATTCCACGGTCCATGACACAGATACGATCATATCCGATAATTGTCTTCAGTCTGTGAGCGATACAGAATAGTGTCCGACCTTGGAACCCATCTGACATGGCCTTTTGGATTTTCAGATCCGTCTCAAAGTCAATCGAACTTGTAGCTTCGTCACAAATGATGATTCTGCTATTGCGAACGAGTGCACGAGCCAGGGCAAGCAATTGTCTCTGGCCGAGCGAAAAGTTAGTTCCGCCTTCTTCAACTGTCGTTTCAAGGGTGATCTGGTTTTGACCAGTCTGAGTGCCAGCCTCAGTTTTCGAAGAAGTTTCTTCGTCAACAAGATGGGCTTGTCGTAGTGCCGACCAAAGCTCCAGGTCTGTTCGGGTCTGAAATGGGTCAAGATTCGACCGAACAGTGCCGGCGAATAGCGTTGGGTCTTGCGGAATAATCGCCATACGAGAACGTAAATCGTTCAGGCCTATTGAGCTAATATCCAAACCGTCTAACTCGATGCTTCCTTGGGCGAGCTCCACCATTCGGAAAAGTGCCATGATAATGGTAGACTTTCCGGCGCCAGTACGACCAACAACGCCGATTTTCTCGCCAGGACGAACATGGAGGTCGAGCTTCTGGAGAGCGAAAGGGAGACCCGGGCGGTATCTTAGATGTACATCACGGAAGATAATCTCCCCTTGGCTGGGCCATTCTTCCGGTACGGGAATGGTATGGGGAGGTGCCTCCTGTTCGATGTATTTTCCGTAGTAATTGATCCTGTCGACAGAGTTCATATTGTTGTCAACATCAGCTGCTTGTCGCACTGTGAACTGAAGCATTTGGATACTCGACAAAAGATATGACAAGACCAATCCACTAGTACTCGGGGAGACATTGAATCGGGAGGTGACAACCAAAATCATAGTCACACATACTAGAACGGTTCCGATAGCGTCGAGCCGAACAGCAAGCCAACGTTGGTTGGCGAATGTCAAGAAGTAGGCGCTGCCCATGTGATCGATTGACTTGTTTAGTGATCCAATAAACGTGTCTGTTAGTCCGTATGCTCGGATGGTTGCAGTTCCAAATATGGCCTCATTGAAACGCGCGAAAACCCGGCCTCGAAGGCGAGACTCGTGCTTCTGGATTTCTCTTGCGGATGCGTTGTAGAAGAGAGCGAGCGTCATATATATCAGGAAAAGAGGCACCACAGCAGCTGCAAAGTAATAGTAGTAGGCGATGATCAGAATGAACACGGCAAATATCTGAGCAATCGTCAAAGTCGCCGTCCGCATCGAGTCCATCATGTTGTTGTCCAGCGTGTCGACGTCTTTGGAGAAGCGATTCATGATGCGTCCGAGAGGCGTTGTGTCGAAGAAGGACATCGGGGCCTGGAGAACTCTCTTGATGGCCAGTTGGAGCAGATGTTTACTGGCAGTCGTGCCAGCCATAGCAAGAGCGGTTGAATACAAGAAGAGTAGCAGAGATTGGCCAACAGCGAGGCCAGCATAAGCACCAATCTAGAGGTGTTAGTGACCCACAGAAGCTATAATTAAAGCAAGACTACTTACGTATGTTCCGGTCTCGAAGCCAAACTTGTCAGATGTCCACCAAGACAGCCACAAACTGGTGACGATGGCGCCACCTTGAGACAATACCAACAATAGCGCCACAACTGGCGCTACAAAAAGCGAACCTGCAGCAGCAAAGTATTGGAAATACATGCTACCAGAGACTTGTTCTGGGCCATCCTTCTCTTCCTCTTGCTCTGAGCTGTCCTTTACCAATTCAGTGGCATCTGTGGCATTTGCTACAGCCTCACGGGCAGCGGGCTGCTCGGCGTCTTCTTCCTCTTTATCATACTCGACAGTTGCAATCATTGCCTGGAATTTCTCGTTGTTTGCCACGAGATTGTCGAAAGTGTCATTTGCAATGACTTTCCCGTCGTCCATCATGATGATTCTGTCACATTTGTTGAGGATATGAAGCTGGTGCGTGGCAAGGATTCGACATTTGTTCTTGAGAAGCCCGCAGATGGCATTATCCATGATATGCCGACCAACATGAGCATCCACGGCCGAAAGAGGGTCATCCAGGAGTATTATATCTGCATCCGAGTAGATCGATCGCGCCAAGCTGATACGCGCTTTCTGTCCTCCTGAGAGGTTGATTCCACGCTCACCGATTTGTGCATAACGACCGCGCGGAAGTATTTCGAGATCTGGCCGAAGAGAGCATGCGTCGATGACCCGTTGGAACTTCTCTTCGTCTAGTTCATTGCCAAAGGTGATGTTGTCTTGTACCGTGGCGTTCTGGATCCATGCACTTTGAGGGCAGTATGCTTTAGATCCGCTGATAACAGTATCGCCATCTATTTTTCGCATTTCACCAGCCAGTGCTGCTAGAAGAGAAGTTTTACCGGAACCCACGCCTCCGACAATACCCAAGAATTCTTGATAGCCGACCTGGATATTGAGGCTCTCGATCTTGAACGGAGTCGATACTGAGCCGCTCTCGGGAGTTTCAGTACCATTCGCTTCGTCTGAATTTTCGTCTGCATTTTTCTCCACATCTGTAGCTTTCTTCTTCGCCTTTTTCTCCTTCTTTGCCTTTTTGGCATTCATTTTATCGGCCTTTTTGTCGGCTTTTGTCTTTTTCTCAGGGCCACTTCCCTCAATGATGCTCTCCCATGTAAATGCCGCATCTACGAGAGAAACAGCATTTGGTGCATCTCTAACAGGTTCCAGATCTGGTTGCACGTCCTCGGTGAGCAAGAAGGCTTCAATTCGCTCAATGGCGGCTAAAGCATCCGTCACCAGGCCGACAACCATGGGAAACAACATCAGTGGCAGTCGAAGCTGGTTGAAAAGAGTCAACGATGAGAAAATAGGAGCGGGGTCCAAGGCGTGGTTTGTCAAGGAATAGGTGATGAAAGCCAGCATAGACGCAAACATGGGGATCGAGGTGCCAACGGCGGTCATGCCATTCTTGATCGCGTAAAGGAGCTGCACAGAACGGATTTCTTTGCGCCGCAGCTTGCCAATGCGGTCTAAAAAGTCGGGCTCCCATGCGTAGTACTTGACGAATCGAATTGCCTGGAGAACTTCCTGCGTCAAGCTGACTCGTTTATCGGTGAGTACGTTGACCTTTGCACGAGTGGTAAACATGCGGCGCACAGCAATGCCCAAGATAGGGATTGACATGATGAAAAGGCCAATTCCTGGAAGGGCGCTGTACGTAAGATTGATAAGCAGAAGAACAATTGTGACAATCATCGTCAGAGGTGAGACCCATGCCATGTGCATCCAGCCGGCCGCCTTGTCGATACGGTTGGTATCCGTTGACATGAGATTGATAATGCGGCCGTTGCTCCAACCTTCAGTCCTGGTTTCTTTGAGTTGTTCGGCAAACCACTGCTTCTCCTCCTCACTATCAGGCTTGATATCCGGTGGAATACTCTTGGGCGGCTTCCATCCGGCCTTTGCACGGCCAGAGATGGTCATCGCCTTTTTGAAGATGATAGATATCAAAGCGGACCGGGCCTGGCCACCAACAATCATGCCTCGATACATGAAATGGTTATTGCCGATACTGCCTAGGATTTGCATGCATGTGAGGCCGATCACGTAGCCGATTCCGGTGCGTACCGCAGGTGCAGGTTGTCCCGTCAAGTTAGCGATGTATGCCTCTGTTGCGAAGGCAATCAGATACTTCAAGACATAGGGAACCAAGATGAGAACAAGATTGCCCAGCATGCAGCAAAATGCGCCGATCAGAACATCGGTGCGGTACGTCTGATAGAGGGCTGTGAGCAAGGGCCGTTTTATGCCCGCTTTTGCATTTTTCTCAAAGGAATCTTGCAGGTTTGTCGAAAGTAACGAAACCGCGCGGGTCGGATTGATCTGGGGCAGATCGTTTTCCTCTAATGGCCGCTGGTAACCAACCTGTATACAACACACAAGGTTAGTTTGTAGACTTTTTTCTCAGTGAAGGGAAACAGGTTTTTTTTTAATCATACAAAAATAACGTGTGTTATCCATTGAAAAGTAAGCAAACTGAGAAACCCGGCTTTATGCTCTGGAGATTCTGCGCGCTCGTCTGGGATCGGGATGGTCCTTCTTGACCTGATGGGGTTGATTCGTGACAGCCATGACTTGGCGGGCTGGGCAGTGATGCCCTCTTCCTTGGACTCTGACATTTTGGGCCGTGTCAATATAGTCGGGCAATTTATATCAATCAAGTATTAGTGGTGTTGGTGAAATTCCCCGAAACCCTCGGGTTTGGTCAGCATGTAGCTGCACGAGAACGACAGACGACAAACTCTTATACTCGCAGATTACCAGGCAGCATGGTTTTCTGGAGACTGGCTCAACTGAAAAGAAACATTGAGTAGGTCTAGAAACCAGACAGAAAAAAAAAAGAGGTGAAACTGGAGGGAGTAATATAATTAATAATATCAGCCCGAAGTAAGAAAACAACCTTTCCAGGCTGCTGTCAGCCCCACGTTCAAAAGGTGACCATAGCTTCTTATGCTACGTATTACGCTACATCTCATTTGCTAGAGCATTACTAGGGAAGGGCATTCAAGGTCTCTTTTGGCCTTTGAGGAATCTTCGGACCCGAGCTCGGGCGTCGAGGGTGCCCGAGGACGCGGCTTGCAAACGCATAAGTTGCGCTCGCAATTTATGTACGAACGGACTAGCGCCCGTGTCGGGCCCGAGAAGGACTAGTTAGGCATAGCGCGGTGTCATCTCGGGACCGTCGCGATGACTCGAAATACGGCCGATACGGTTGGCCGAATCGCAGTCGTGACAAGTGATCACGCTCTAACTACTTCAGGAGTGCTTTTCGAAGTTTGTATCACCCATCTGACTAGTTTCATTTCGCTTTTGCCCCGAGTTTGTAGAAACCCGCCGCTAAATAATATTATTCTGTTAGGATGACTCACTTCGGAGTAGTTTATTCGGAATTCCAATCTCACTGAAACTTATACGATGCTACACGTGTAATAGTTCTGGCGAGATCGGGGGATGAAATTTCCAGATTAGCGCTATGCCTCACTATCTAGTACCCTCACTGGCATCTTCCACATCCGCCAATCGATCGTCTTTAATAGCCAGGTACTCTGCAATTTCAGGGCGCTCTTCGGCACACTCGAGAAGAACGTCCGAGTGAACACTACCGACATCAGCGCCATATTGAAGAAGCAGTTTCACGGAATCGAGGCAGCCATGAACAACCGCCATAGACAACGGCGTTTCTCCGTCATTATCAGTAGCAGAAACATCGGCGCCATTCTCGAGTAACGCAGCGAGTGTGTGTGAATCGCTTTCGATTTCCGCTGCAAGATGTAGCGCTGTCTGTCCATTCTCTGTGCGGGCTTGTATATCTTCCCCCCGCTTTAGCAGTGCCTCAATTAAATCTTTCCCACCGATTATATCACAAGCCAAATGAAGTGGTCTATGCCCACGCGGGTAGAACTTCCATCGCTCCTCGGCGTCTTCAAGCTCATCGTAGGTCGCATCGTCTAGATACGGCCAGGCATTCCTTGCTTGTAGGTATGATTCTACTGAACCACGGCAGGATGAAAAGTTGGTAAATAATTCGATGATGTTTGGTGGCGTTTGAAATCTCGAAGCAGAAGTTGCCAATATGCGCGCCGCATACGGTAGAAAAGGGTGTCTCTTAAATCTTTCTTTCAAGCTCATTGAAGATGGACAAGGACCTCCAGAAAATTCCTTTAGAGACAGGTAACGCAGGGAAGCCTGAACCAATTCCTCTTGAAATTTAGGAGACCTCTCTTTCGCCAAATGATCTCTAAGAAGAGGAGACTGGCTCCGCAATATCTGACCCCTGCCGCTGAACATTATAAATGCTGCATGCTTCAGGCCTTTATGATCGTATTGAATGTCATTCTGAATGCCAAGAGCCTCTAGCATCTCCCCAATTACATGTCTCGTAGGGGTATACCCGAATTGCTCCATTTCGGCAACGAGTCTGTACACCATGTAAAGTAGGTGTCCATGCCTTGATTTTTTAACCCGGGTAATCACAAACTCACAAAGAGTCTCAACTTTAGCTGACGCTGGTGTTCTTGTAAAAACATCCATGAATTCAGCCAATATATCTAGCGGTGAAGCCTCTTCATGCAGGGAAAAAATTTGTGAGATTGAAGGGGGATAGCTAGCGAGCCCTAGTCAGTCGTTGCTATTAATATGGAGATTTACGAGAGAAAACTCACCAGCCATCAAGCACTTTAGCAAGATTAGAAACAGCGTCGGAAAATTCTTGCTGTTGCTCAGGCGCCACTATGCCCTCGGTTCCTTGCAAAAGGTATTTTGTCAAGTCCTCATCCGGAGCCCGTATTTCCACGGCGGACACTTGAAA
This sequence comes from Talaromyces wortmannii, assembly GCA_001939245.1. Classification (NCBI taxonomy): domain Eukaryota; kingdom Fungi; phylum Ascomycota; class Eurotiomycetes; order Eurotiales; family Trichocomaceae; genus Talaromyces; species Talaromyces wortmannii. Next base: position 340,847 of record MJVA01000598.1, read on the forward strand.
TTGATCAATGAGGAAACGAGGTGGTGGGTATCGGCTTGTTATGAATATGTGTACATTCAATTGCTCCGTGGGTAGCTTGAAAGTATCGACAAGTAAATCCTGAAATGCCCTGGCAGAGGTATCAACACCATCCAAAATAATAAAAATAGAGTCGAATGATGAAATGATTCTTCTTAGCAATTCAGGATCAATGTGCCAATCGGTGAGTTCTTTCTCGAGTAGAAGAGCTTTGAGCGCATCTTCGGACAATTGTGCAACAAGCTGCCTAGCAACAGAAGATAATGCATAACCAAAATCGGCAGCATTGTGCTGTCTGTCGCGGTGGCTCTGAAAATAGAACACCGCTGTCGCTATGTTTTTGTGACTTGCAACGCTTTGAGCTGACCGAATGTGCTCGAGTAACAGGGAACTAATGAATGTTTTCCCGGTTGCAGCTGCCTTCCACATTAGTTGCTGGAATAAAGTAATCCATGAAATTACCTATCATCTCACATACAAGGACCGTATGCCCATAACAGTGGGTGACAATTTAGCCAATCTTGCGTGCACTTTTCTGCAAGAAACCAGGAACCCAGAGTTGGTATTTGTTCTCTTTTCAACTCTTCTTGTCTTTGAGACGAGCTGTCACCAGGACATAGCTTCTTGTGAAGCATCTGAGTTTGAGTTGTGGAAGTCATTCTAGAGCAGTTTTGCATACACAATAAAATAGGAACAGACTGGAAAGTGAGCCAGAAAGGAGAATGTGAAGGTCCAACATTCTTCTCTAGGGATATCTTATTGCTGTTGATTGGTTGAATACACCAATGAAACATTGCTGCCTTGTCAGTATGCCCCTATTAACATTCGGTTAGCGCCATCAAAGCTCGACCTGTGTAGGTAGCAAAGGAGAGAAAAATTGAACTATTGAACTATTCCAAAAGTTTATAAACTGAGTTTAAAATATAACTAATTATTCATAACTTGCATAGCTGGGTTATAAAACTAGAAAAGAGATCAAGAAAAGAGATCCCATACATCACTTGAATATGAAATTTCGTTTAAAGAGAAAAAGAACAACCAAACCGCATATACGCATCGAGGTAATCATCTTAAGAAAACAGCAAGTGAAGTGAAAGACCGGTGCACCTGATTCGCCATCCATTTCCGAGTATAAAAGGCAACAAAAGACGAGCTGGGCTTAAAAATAGAAGGGGAACGACGAGAATAAATGTCATGGACAAAGGGCGGACAAGTAGCCTCAACTGCATGCGCACAAATGGATAGCCATGGGAACCAGGGCCAACATCTCATGGGTGAGAAATTTGCACTTTTCGCTTAACCAGGTGCTGTGTGAGTCATATCAATAGACGCCAGCTACTAAGCCAGAGAAAAGAAGAGCCATGGTTCGACAGTTCGCAGAGTCATATAATAAAAATCCACGCCATACTTGACACAACAATGAAGACCAACAAATAAGCTCATGCGGTATATCGTACGGATGATGGCAGGGATTTTCCGAGATGAGTCACAAGTGCAGTCGAGTCATAAACAAAGAGCCACCATAGAAATACGAAGGCTGCATCATACTGTGTGCAAATCAGGTTGCATTGCTTAAGTAATAGGAAGAGGCCGTTTTTATGCAGTCTGGGTATGCTCAGTGTCTAACTGGCCCAAGTCTTTTTCATCATCGTAATCATCAAACTCGAGACCCGCGTCGCGAGCACGTTGAATCCACTTGAGTGCAATATCGCCGCGCCGATTTACCTCGGCCTTCCACTTGGAGTTCTGCGTGTTGATCTCGGTAAGGGCTTGCTGAGTAGTGAGATTCGTGTGTTCCCAACGCGTGCTCATTTGCTTTTTGTCTTCTTGTAGCTGAGCAATGTACTCAATCGCACGCTGCAGGATTGCTCCTTTGTTTTTATCACAATTGGGAACCAACTGTGCGATTTGGTTGATTCCTTCGTTGATGGTCTCACGCCGACGTCGTTCAACTATAACAGTTTATTATTTGGTACTTCAAGTAGAATATTAACAAACTAACCTTCTTTGTGATTATTTTTGCGTAGAGCATGCCACTCTGGAGACCCGACCGTGGGTTTCGCGTTCATGCTCTGAGCCTCACGAGCGGCATAGACAGCAGCGGCAGTCGAGGTGTGTGCCTGCGTGTGCCCAGAAAGGCCAGCCGCCTGCCCGAGTTGATCACCGAACGGGAGCCCATGCGAGATCTGGCCATCGAAACCACCGTCAGGCGGCGATGAAAATTTATTTTGGGGGTTTGCGGCCAGAGCAGCCTTAGCATTCGCGGTGAGGGCGCTATCATCGGGCAAGCCGTTAGACTGGGCCACATGAGTGAGGAGTTGTTCGTCGATATTGAGGTCGGTAGTTCCATCGTAGTGGCCCAGGCCCGCGTGAGTATATGCGTGGGCATCATTTGGGCCGTTCAGGCCAGGCACAGTTCCATTGCTGCCGCTGTGGGAGGTTGATAGACGCTGGGGGTCTGGGCCGAGACTGTCCTCCTCCTCGCGTTTCCTCTTGTTGCTGCCGTTGTTATCGGCAGTGGTGATGCCGGAGTCGGACATGAAGAAGGGATGTTATAATCGTCCTGTAAGAGTCGTTAGTTAAAGCGAACTGTTTCGATTCATAATGTCGATAACATACTGGCTAGAAACAAGTAATGTTGCGTCCGTGGACTGGTCGGTCTGTCTGTCTTGCTATTTCTGGGGAGCTGATCACTATGTCAGTGACTCGGGAAAAAAACAGCAATGAGTAGAAAGTCTCGCAGTCAAAGTGATGAACAATGCACAAACGCGACAGTCTAGTTGTCTTGAAGGTCTAGACGGTGGCTGCGGGGTACTAATAGGAAGGGAGGTAAACGCGAAGAACGCGGGTGAAGCACACACACGTCGACAGCAAGCAGCAAGGAATTCGTTCGGGAAGACTGCAGTCGAATGCTGTCAGGTCCTGGAGAGACAAGATGCCCAGACAGGAATCCAGTGTACCCAGGACCGGGACATCATTGACCTGTCATGTGTTTTCAGCTCTTCAGCGACCGCGTCGAGGATGCGACCGAGGCAAAAACACGACACGACAACAAGGTCGCGACAGGCTGCAGGCGACCGACACAGTCTGCACAGTTGCAGGAACGAACGCTGGCTGGCTGGCTGGCGGCATGGTGATGCTGGGCATGACGGCAGGATGGATGCAGGTGGAGAGCTTCAAGCGTACCTTTGAGGGACTGCTGGTTGACGATATCACCTGACGAGAAGTCACGGGAAATCAGGTGAGTATGGAGTATCTCGAACCCGAATCGGGCAGTTTCGAGAAACGAGGCAAAAACCGCGCAGAAAAAAAGGCGCGCGAGGGATTTGGGGGTTGGTTGATAATTTGAAGTGTGTAGACACGCCGAGCAAAAAAGAACAAGACAGGCTTTTGTCTGGAGGTTCAATAGCTTCAGGACTGTGAAGACGCAGCAAGAGAGAGGGCGGGCTGCTCACGTGGCGAGGGCGATGCGAGAGAGAGAAAGAGACGCTCTCGGGCGGCGTCACCTGACCACCCCGCCCGTCTGTCCAATAGGAGTGCGCGTCGGGGCCCACAGGCCGTCTGCCTTGTTCTCGGCGCGTTTTGCTGCCTGCGCAAGTCAGTACTAGTATTTGCGTCCCCCTTTGTTTTGTGTGCGTGTGTTTTTTATTTTTTCGCTTTCGTCGCTGTTCTCCCGCCCTGATTTTCTGGCTGCCGCGTCGTGGTGGTGTTGGCGAGCCGCCGTGATCATGTGCGACGATCCCGTGGCGGCGGTGGCTCTGCCCGGAATCGCCCAGAAGGGAAATCCTGCATGCACGTGCCCGCCGTAGCCCTCCATCAGCAGCTGGACGAGTAACCACCCTGAGGCATCAGCCACGATCGAGCGTCGCAGAGCGTTCGAGCCTCGCTGCTTGGGCCAGGCAGATGACATGCAACCCACCCTTCCTTATCGCCGTGGTGTGTACTACTACCTGGTGGGCTGCAGTGGTGCACCCCCGGTTTGGCTGCAGCTTCTTGCTGCTTTCCAGAGCAAAAATACTTTTTTAAATGTTACAAATACTATGCAAGAAAAAGAATATATCGATATATTTAGTATATCTCTGCAATATTTCCGCAAAAACTCCCGGTTTTATGTATAGATGGTACATATGTATATTCCAGTTGCAATAGCTATCGGGTGTTAGTGATCTGCATTTCAGCCATCTGTGTATCCAGCACCAACTATAATTGTGTACGCTATAACATTTGAAGCCAATGTCACATGGATTGGAGCCACCCCCTAGCATCTAGGCTTTTTTTATTTCTAGTAGGATCTACACTGATCATAACATCGTATACTATTCCGGGTGTATTTGCGACAACTTGCTTACTACTCGACAGTGGTTGACGTCATGAGAAAAATAGGACTAATTATTGAAAATTCGAATTTTTGGGCCATTCCTTCCAGCCATGGCTTGAATGAAATAATGTTATAGTTTTATGGTGATTATGCAGGTTATTATGTGAATCAGTGCTGATACACGTACTGTTGTCTATGTAGGTATGGATGGAGACCAGTTTATAAAGCGTTGCACTCGTTCAGGGCTATGTGGCACAGTTATGTAGCCACAGAAAAGAGCGTAGAACAGAGCTTAGCACGGGAATAAATAGTTCAATTCTGTTCAGAGTAAATGTAGAAAAACTTCCTAGTCGGTTTCTTTTTCAATGTTCTTTGTTCCACCCCCGCAACCAAAGCTAAGCATACAAATAGGGATTTCACATGACAAACTTTTATAACAGAATGAAACGGACCAAGTCTGAAAATTCTACACAAGAAATACCTTAGCTAATAATTACATTCGATACTTTATGTTTCATCTCCTTTCTACGCCACATGATCTATTATATTCAAGGTCGTGAGGTCTCCAGTCTCGCTCCGCTGTTTATGCGGCGCTGTATTGTTTTTCTCGGCAATCTCGCCTTTGTTATTAATGGCGATGACAGCATTGTTGTCAGGTGGAAAACTTGGAGATGCCGCGGATTTTTCAAGCTGAGTGCCGTAATTAATTCTGAAGCGATCTCCATTTTTGCAGTGAGCGTACTTCCAAAACCTCGTCACCAAGAACCAACGCGGCGGCGATATACATAAGTCCAGTAAATAGCCAAACTAGAAGATAGATTTCGCGTCCTTTCAGGCTTTTCGGAAGACTTAGGCTAATTAGTTCAGCAACCCAATTCAGGCTCAAGGTGCCGGATAGGTCTCTTCAAGCCGGTGATATCCACCACTGTTGCCCAAAAGGTTCCTCCAACCATGCCGGTCAAAAATTGCAAAGCTATAAGTCTGCATTTGTCGTTTGAGTCCACATAACCAGACACAAAAACACAGTAAGATCTGTAAACACAGCGGCGATATCCATGCGGCATTCAATGTTAATATCGGGTGTGGGGCAGCCTAAAAGGCAACGGGCAGCGGGAGCAACCTTAAAGCTTACCCAGAGGGGCATATCTTCCTCCTAAGACTGAGATAGAAACTGGGAATTTTCTGATTAGGCAAAAATGCGTAGCTCTTTACGGGATTAATATATGGCTCTATAGATACCCATGCTAATATCGGCGCCTCGGAAATTAGAAGCAGGCCATTCGTATATAGCAGCTTTCCAGCCATGCCTTGGTAGGCTGTTTAATTCTAAGAGGGTTAGCGATGTGCCTAAAGAGTAGCAAATAGGGAACGACTAGCCCGAAACAAATCCTACTACTAGGACCAATATAGAATTTCCTTGAGAATAAAAAAAACTTGTTTTCTGTTTTTGTATCTATTTCAATGTTCAGACGACATACTACATATGTAAGCTAGAAGATCAATGCAAAACTTGAATAAAGCTGAGTATCAATTAAAGCTCAGATGGTTTATGGGTTTGGTTTTAGGAACTGAAAAGTACATGACTTCGTTATTAGTATGAGCTTCTGGTCTGGTTTCGCCAGGGGCTCTCACAATGTTGAAAAATTCTCATCAACATTGCGCGATATAACTACAAATTCATGACTACATAGTATCCAAAAGAGTTCTTTGTAATTGAAAGAAGTGCCATTTTCAATGAACTAGCCTATCATCAACCTTCCAAATGCGTATAACCACCTAGGGTAAAAAACATGTGTCTATGAACTTTCATCATTTTCGTCCTCAGAGCGTTTCTTCGTGACAAAGGTCATTTTCGGCTCTTTCGTGGTGTCGGCAAAGCATATGCCTTCTTCTCGCGTGCCTTTGATGTCCCAGCAATGTATCTTGACTTCGAATGATCCCGCATTCGCGTCTTTCTGGGACTCTTCCGGTGCATCTTGCGAGTCAGAAATCAACTTTTGCGCAATTGTAACAATCGTACTGGTCCCTGCATATGTAGCATCGGGGACAGTATTCGCTCCATCTTCGAACCCCGTTCGGTTTGCGAAGATGAGGACTATATTCTTTTCCGTTGGCGTTGAAAATCCTTCCAGTAGCGTACTATAGTCTATTTTTTTATCAATCAAGGGCCAAAATCTGCGAATCCAATAATTAAACGTATCCATGTCCGGCAGCTGCTCGGGTATGCTATTGACGATAGACGCATCAGCCACAAGCCAGGACGTCGGTAGAATAACCATGTGAGATTCCGAATCAAGGACTCGATTGGCAAACTCCCATGCCGTGAACGGTGCTTCAAATTTATACGGGTTGATGTCCATGCAAATCCCAAACGTGGTCGGAACGTGTAATTTGAACCCGTGTGCGTCCTTCTTGGTGGGTGCTGTGCTGAACTCGAGCGATTTGAAGCTCCATTCCGGTTCGCCTTCAGACGCCCAGATTTCGTCTGTATAGTAAAGAAAGCGCTTCCGATAATTGTGGACAAACTTCCCCGTCTCGTCAACGACGATCATCGAGTTGTAAAGTGTCTCCGAAGAGCTACTTTCTGTAGTCGATCTATTGTTCCTGGACACCTCTGGGTAGCCTACACAGACTTTGCATTTTAGCCGCATGGCAGTTTTCTTTGCCCACTGGGCAGACGGCCCGTCGTTCTGAACTTCCAGATACGGCCGGATAGCCTCTAAAGTTGGGAAATTATATCCTGAAATAAGCGTTAGCAAAAAAACCAGCCAATTGGTAAAGCATTAATTGGACGACCACCTACCGGAGAAAGCCATTTCTGGCAGGACCAGAAGATCTGGCCGCAATTCTTCAATTCCCGGTCCATCGGAGATATCTCCGGGCGTCAGCTTCAACAGCTGGTCTGCTCGTTGGATGTTTGCCTCCACATTTCCCAGCTTGGGCGCGAACTGCAGCGTGGCAATCCTCATTCTCGACAGGTTGGAAAGACGCAGACCTGTCGCAGTTCGAGTGGCTTCGTCAGTGAGTTGTTAAAAATCCAAATCACAAAGGCAGGCACAAAGGAGAGAGCCTTGGAACTGGGCGCCCCACTTCGGCGACAAACTCCTCTTGATGCAATCCGACTTGCAAATAATTGAGGCAGGCCGTAACAATAGTATCTGGCGGCGATGTAGACTGGTCGGCGATAATAATGCCCAAACAGCATTTCAGATTGCTCGATCAAATCTCTACGACGAGAGACATCCGACGTCGAGGGGGAAACATTTGGAGCGGGGTGTTATTCTGTTTTCCCTGCATGGGCTCGGAAGTTTTTCTCTCTAGGGCTTACAAAAGGCCCCCTTCGCAGGGCGAGGTCGCGAGTCTCGCCAACGCACTGATACCAAATGGATACAAGTCCCGGTGGTTGAGTTTGTTGTGCAAGGTTACCTTCGGGTAAGACTGTACAGTCAGCGATCGGATTCGCAGCGGCGGCAGTCATGTGATATCAGCAGCATTAGAATCCCGGTGAGACTTGAGGCCATTACAATTAAATAATAGGATAAGATGGTAGTAATATTTATAAAAGGGATGATAATGATACATGCTTCATTATTCAAATACACCGGTATCTCAGTTACACACATCACTAACGCCATGCCTAATGAATCCCCAACTCCACAAGTAGCCAACAAACCGCATATGTACACACATGTGTGGTGAAATCTGAGAGAGATGTCTAAATACAACCGAGAAATCCATAGTCATAATAGAACGACCGTGTTGCGAATAAAAATAACAACAAATTCCAAAACAATGGTACGTCTTAAAATCCGTTTTTCAGTTTTTTCCTCTTTGCTTTCTTGCCCGTTTCTGTCTCTTGATCAGGCGTGAGTTGGAGAGGTTTATATGCAAGTCCTTTTCCTCCAGTGAGCCTTAAGCGCTGTTCAGTCCGCGACAACGTACGGCCAAGACCAAGGGGGGTCTCTGGTGCCAACGCGACTTCGTAACCATTTATGCGGGCATAAGGCGATGGCGCGCTGAGCGAGCTCCTTACCGAGCTCATACTCTGCCCTAGGTAAGTAGAAGACCGAAGAGGATCGAGATAAGAATAATCGGGCGTGTGTTCTATAAGTCTTGGTCCGTTCTTCAACTGCTCCGCTGCAATTCGGGCGGCAGAAAGTAATAGTTCGTCCTCGTCGACTTGCGATGCTCTGGTACTTTCAACATCCTCTTCTTGTTTTTTGGGTTGCGTCATTTTCTTGACCTCTTCGAGAATTGGGAGTGTTGGAAGAGGTGCAATCGAAGCAAGGGCAAGGGACGCCTTTTTCGGTTTAGGCCGAGCAGGTGCAGGCTTCGGAACATCTTGATTCGGTGCAACTTGGACCTGTAACGGCAGTGCATCAGATACCTGGGCTCGCAGTACCGGTGGCTCTGCCTCCAAGGGGCGCTTTCGATTAGGTGGAGTTTTTCGCTGAGACATTGCCGCTCGTTTCAGGGTCTCTATCCACGAATTACGAAATTCTTGGTTCTCCTCCGCAGAAGCCTCCGATTTCGGCGGAGACTCGACAATTGACTCTTGTTCTTCCCCTGAAGGTTTATTCGGGGGAGACTCGATTTCTTCTACACGTGGAATCGGCTCCACGCTATCCGCCGCTGGTGGAATGGATGACAACAACGAAGTGTCTTGTACCAACGGTTGATTTGGGAAGATCGATGACTGCGCTGGAAATAAGGGCCGAGAATCTTCGGTAGTGACCGGTTCCGGCTGCGATGTTATCGAGGGTTCGGGGACTATGCTCGAAAATGGGTTCGCCGAAGGTGCAGGCAAGGTCAATGAACTAGCTGGGGCCGATGACCCTAGCGATAGCGTATTAGATGTTTCTACTGAAGTTGCAGTTGTAGAAGCATTTCCTAAATTCGGTTGACTTGTGAAAGGCGACGTGAAAGAAGGTGGCGTCAATCCAAACAGCGGCTTCGATTGCTGCAGGACGGACGTAGATGAAAAGGCTTGCGAAATGGTTGAGCTTGGGAACTCTGGTAGCCACGAAGGTCGTGGTTTTGATGGCTCAGCAGATGTGACTGGAGCAGGAGTTGCTGACACCGAAGGGCCCTCGGAGGACAGTGGCCATGAAGGAAATGGAGCGGGTGGTGCAGTTGTGGAAGTGATAATTGACGAAGACTCCGATGTCAACGTGGTATTTTGAAATGGAGAAGAGAATGAGAATAAGGGCTTTGATGGCTCGATGGAGGAAGTTGTCGGAGGAATAATGGCCGCGAAAGGGTTGTGGGGAGCCTTGGGTTCCGTGCTACTCCCAAAAATAGACACTGAAGGTTGTGAAGAGGGTACCTCTGGCTTCTCCAAAGACGCAGGGGGTGGAAAGAAAGGGTTTGAAGGTTGGTCGGTTTCCATTGTGGAGGCTCCAGTCTCGTTCGGCTCGTCTTGGCTGACGAAAAGTTCATTGTCTTCTTCCATTTCGATGGGTGAAGATGGTGATTCGATTAAAGAGAGATCGATCATGCCTCGAGATGCTGCTTGCTTCACATTCAAACCAAGAATGATGGCGGCAAGGGTTCTACCACCGCGTTTCGTTTCGACATAACTTCTCGAGAAGACTTGCTTTGAAGAGGGGGTGAAGTCTGTCAAAAAATTAGCCGGAGTGAAAATCGGGTTTTGGTTATTTAACATACCAACGATATCAATAGAGCTACTACCCCAGTTCAAGTACGGCACCCCGTCATCCCTTTCCATTAACTGAAGCCCTTGCTCTTCCAAAAACTCCTCGGTTTGTAGATGGTCGTCAAAGTAGAGTGTTCGAGTGAGTTCGTCTAATGTCCAGTCTTCATTTTTGTGCTGCTGAGATATTGGCACGCGGCAGCAAGCCTTCCAAATTGACCTGATCGCTGTCTGTCTAACACTGCTGAAGTAAATCTCTGCAACGCAGCCCATCAGATAAGAGACAGCCGGCGAATCCACCAGGCTAAAGAACCTCTCATAAAACCCCTGCGCTATGGCATTGGGTCGCAGGTCATCTAGCACGCTTTGATAATCCCAAGCATTGCCAGAGGCTGCTAAGAGGTCTAAAGCGACTTTGACTTTCGGGTGTTCGAGGATTTCTCGGGGCCATCTTTGGACTCGGTCTTCAATGTCGTGGCGTTGGTCGTGGGTAGCCAAGACAATATAATACGCGCGGAATTCCGGCTCATTGGGGAAATCTATGCGATCCCTGTTGTCTTCATAATAGTGCATCAAAGAGAGCATGGTGTTGTTAAGTTGTTCTCGCTCCTGGTGGTGATCAAATTGTTCCTCGTTGTCCGGGCTGGAAAGCAAATGCAGCGAAACGATATGGAAACGCGCTATACGTTCCAGACATTTCGCTGCTATCTTAACATCCTCGATTTTAGTTAACTGCTGAACGGAAAAATCGTTTCTTATCGACCGAGTCCTGTCCCAGACAAACTTATGGATCAAACCCAGGGGCTCAGGTCCGCTAAGAATATACCGGATAAGGTAGTTCATTGTCTGAAGGAGGGTCGGTGGGGTGCGAATATCGGATGGCATCTGCTCGTCGTAGCCCGCAGCAGATCGTCTGAACCTTTTCACCATCTTCAACTCGCGTATCTCAAGGGTATCTGTCGAAGGGTCGATAGACTGTGGGTGTAACTTGTGAGAAGATAATAAACCAAGGGCTGCCTGCATCCCGACTTACTTTCTCGCATTTATCCACCATTTTTTGGACAATCCTTTCCACTCTCTCAAACTCCGGACACATGGCCGTACATGTGCCAACCGGAGTTTTGTTCTGCGCTTGTTCGGGGTCTGTCGTACCTGGCTTGACAGGCTCTTCTCTTTGCTTGTTCCGTTCGATTTTGAGCTTTTAATTGTTAGCGAGGGTGTTGTTTGTCACGGACTATTTGCGAGCACCTTTTCATAGCGTTCTTGATAATCTATTGGCTTGCCACCTCCATTGCTGCGCGGGGCCGGGATAGGTTTCTTGTGGACTGGTCGTTTAGAAGCAGCGCCAGGACGAGGGTCTCTCGTATGGTCCACGTTATTTTCCATCGCTGTAGGTATAACGGAAGGCGCGCCGAATCCAGTCAAAGGTTTGCTTTCCGGGGTAGGCGACGGTTTTCCGAACATGAGAGGCGCGCTCGACCCATTTGCAGATAGGAAAGCATTGTTGTTCTTGATCTGAGCGAAGGGCGAGTTGGATGAGACCGTCCCGGCAAAAGCTCCTGCCCCCAGCCCAGTTCCAGTGGTATTGGCTGCAGGCTCTGATGACTGCTGCCCCCGACCTCTCCCACGCGCAGGAGCTCCTCCTCGACGACTCGCAGATGGCTTCATCCCGTTGGTGCCGCGCCCTCGACCCCTTCCACGCCCTGGAGCTGTCGCATCGTTTTGGCCTGTGCGGGTCGCGCCCAAAACGCTCCCAAACTTAGGCATGAGTCGGCTTGTTCATGAAGCTTCGCGGAGGAGACACGAGGACGAGAACGTGTGGTGCCTGGATGAATTTCGGTCGTCGAACAGCGGCTGGGTGGATAATACCTTGAGGTATATGAGCGAGGCGATGAATACCGACTTCAAACCATACCTGGGCTGACGACGTTGCCTCAAAAGAGTCACCCGTGTTGTTTCAAAGTCGCCTTTGTTCGGAAGCCGCGAAGAAGTGCCAAGTGGGCCGCGCGCGTTCGGCGCTTATGGGCGGCTGTTGTGCACAGGCCATATCGGCTCTTACATACTATTACAGTATTAACATCCGACAATTCATTCTACTGTGACACAATATGTTCTTAAATTTGCTTATACTAGTCTCTTATTTTTAATATTTGAAGTTAAAAGTTTAGTTTTCTCCGGCTCTCTGCAAATCACCGGGTACGACAAGCTGTATCTGCTCATTGTCCTCGATCAACGGCGGCTATTTTACTAACTAGATAGTTGAGATGTCTACTGTTACAAACAGTCACTTTACCTGATGGCCCATAGCCAGTCCTAGGCCTTGGAATCCATCCTGGACAATTTTCCGGCCGGCGAGCTCATTGGCAAAGCGCAGTTTGCGAGCCCATTCCCATCCATCATAGTGGCATAGAAGGCCAAAAAGGATACCGGCAATAAAAGTATCGCCCGCACCTATCGTACTGTAGTCACTGTTAGGGAAAATCAATCTGAGTTTTATGTGATACCCCCAACATACTCAACTACTTCTAATTCTGTGACTTTCAACGCAGGGACAGATATGCAACTACCATCTGATCGTGTGAACAGTGCAGCACCACCCTCTCCCCAGGTGCAGCATAGATGTCTCCTGTATGTATATCAAAATATATGAGCATCTTCCTTTTTTGTAGACAGGCCTGGGCATACGCTTTTGGTGTGACTCGAGACTGTGATCTTAGACACTCTTCCATTGATTTATAGCCGCATGACTGGGCCCAGCCTTTGGCATAAAAGACCAGATCAGCTTCAGCTGCAAGCTTCTCAAGTCCAGCACGACCAGGTTTTTCGAGCTCGACGCTGATCTGTATGGACGGCTGCGATCTGCGTAGGAATTGTATGCATTTCAATGTAGTATCCGGGACTCTTCCCTATAAGTAGCTGTCTCGTCAGCGTACAAGCCGCGCATACCACCCAGAAAAAAGACATACCTCGAAATGAAACCAACAATTTTCCAGCCCTATTTGTTGCGCACGAGCCTCGAATTCTTCAAAGGTCATCTCGGATAATCCGTTATAGTTGACAATAGTTCTGCTCCCCGTCTGCTGGCTCTGGATGACATAGCACGAGGCCGGTTCAGAGGTGTCCTCGCGGAAAATGCAATTGTCGCAGTCAACACTTGAACCAAGCGAGTCCCGGATGAAGGCAGTGTTGTGTGACTGGCGTTGTGGGAGCACTGAAATGAGTCCGAGGGACAAATCTGAGCGAGAAATTTCCACGAGCTGCTGGAGGACCTCGAGTGAATTGGGGCAATTTCCACCACGTCGTCGACTGAGCTTTGAGGCGCGGAGCTTCTCATCTTCTGAGGGATAATGATCAACACTAGAAACAGTTGGAAGGGGTTTTTGAAGAATATCAGGCGGCAGGAATATGAACATGAATAGTTGTCAATTGATGCTCTCACCTCAAAATAATGTCAACATAGCACGCGCCAACCATGATCAAGCGGGGCATCGTGGATATATATAAAGCCCGAATACGCTCACGCTGGTGTTTGAGCAGCACTCAACGTGGCAGCCCGACAGTCGAAGGATTGGGTTAATTGATCGATTGATATATTCGATGGTGTTTTTTCAAGGATAATGCGGAATCTTTTTCCTGTCGATATACAACACACAAACTCGAGGCGGGAGGAAGCCAATCACAGAGCCATGATTACCAAGACTCAGAAACAGCAGAGAGAGATAGAGACACGATAGCCCTAAGCTCACAAGCTCAGACCAGTCAACAAGCAATAATGCCAGCTCTGAGGCTTCTGGCTATCACGACAGAGCTCATGAACAAGGATGATACAGATGACACCGCGGGGGGCAGGTGCTAATTAGTCGTTGTAGTGCGATTCGCCAAGCATAACGTCACCGCGCTCCCCACTCGTTCAGGCAGAGCCTCGCTGCAGACGCCTCCAAAGCGCGTAACTCGATATCTCCTGTCCTATCTTGTCTTGTCCAGTCCTGCTGCAGCCTCTGACTGTCGCCAATGCCGTCGAGATGTGTCTGCCTCCTGCTGACAAACAGAAAAACTGCAGACGCGCATTAATAAGCTGCATATCGGATTCGGCCAGTTATCGCCGAGCCCGCCTTCCTGTCTAGTCCAAGCTCCTGCTACCTGCGCCAGTCGTGCACGGCTGCCGGGCTCCACCAAGCAAATAACCAGCCAACCCTCAGTATTGTATTCCTTCCTCCTTGCTGACCTCTCCCATCGACAATCAACAGAGAACTTGCCTCCCGAGCAAGCTCTATCTCGTCTGCTCCTGTTCCATCTCATTGCTACTGTCGACTCTTCTGCGCTGTCCTTTGATCGCGACAGAAAATGGTCGATGGCAATGCGCAGGCCGTCCTAGCTAGCGGTCTCGCCGCCTACACCCACAACTCCTCCCAGCCTTCGCACACCCCGACCTCGCGAGAGCCCTTCTGCGCTGATGTCGAAGGATGGGGCCCTCTCAGCTCTCTCAGGTTCGACCTGACGCCCTGCTTTCTGGATGTCTCGGTTGCCATCGCTGCGGCATGGGGTGTTGTGTTCGGCGCCGGTGCCTTGTGGTTTCTATTCACCAAGCGTGAGGAACAACCAGTGTCAAAGAATTGGCATTTCTATGCAAAGCTAGTGAGTGCTCATCGTTGAGCTATCTGCTGTCCTTACGCGGCAGGCGAACTCAAATCTGACCGGGTATGTGTCTGTGACTTCTAGGTTGTCCTCAGCGCTTTGATCGTGACTACTGCCCTCCAAGCCTGTATCCAATTGGAATCCAACCTCCGGCTGTGGGCCTCTGACTTTCAATTCTGGACTTCAGTGCTGACTATCGCGTCGCTGGGCGTTATCTTTGCCGTGCAGTATCACGAGCACTGGCGAAGCAGGCAGCCCAACGGCGTGGTTCTCTTCTATTGGGTCCTCTTCATCGCTACCTACGCCGTCAAGTTGCGATCGCTCGTCGCCCGCGAATTGTTCCGCACCAATCTTCCGTACTTCGTTGTGTTCAACATCAGCCTGGGTCTTGCCATACTAGAGTTTATCTTGGAATACTTTGTTCCGAAGAAAAAGAGCGCCTACGACGCCCTGGGAACGGAGGATGAGTGTCCCTATGAATATGCCGACATTTTTTCTGTCTTGACTTTTGGCTGGTTGACACCATTGATGAAATACGGTTACAAAAATTATCTTACTCAGGATGACCTGTGGAACCTGCGCCAACGAGACACCACTAGCACCACAGGTAGTGCTCTAGAAGGCGCATGGCAGAGAGAGCTGAAAAAGAAGAAACCGTCTCTGTGGATTGCTCTCATCCGAGCCTTTGGGGGCCCATACTTGCGTGGTGCCATCATAAAATGCGGCAGCGATGTTCTAGCCTTCGTGCAGCCTCAATTACTACGTATCCTGATTTCGTTTGTTGACTCCTATCGTGGAGACGATCCACATCCTGTCATGCGAGGTGTAGCCATCGCTGTGGGCATGTTTCTCGTGTCTGTCTTCCAAACTATATGTCTACACCAATATTTCCAGCGGGCATTCGAGTCTGGAATGCGTGTTAAGTCGTCGCTTACGGCCATGATCTATGCCAAAGCCCTAAGATTATCCAATGAGGGCCGTGCGGCTAAAACCACCGGCGATATCGTCAACCACATGGCCATTGACCAGCAACGTCTGGCTGACCTGACTCAATTTGGAACACAACTTTGGTCGGCACCATTCCAGATCGTGCTTTGCATGGTTTCCCTCCACCAGCTCGTCGGCAACAGCATGTGGGCCGGAATTGGAGTTATGATCCTCATGGTTCCCCTGAATGGTGTCATTGCACGCATGATGAAAAAGTTGCAGATTATTCAAATGAAGAACAAGGACTCCCGGACACGACTCATGACGGAGATTTTGAATAATATGAAGAGCATCAAGCTTTATGCTTGGAACAAGGCATTCATGGCTAAACTGAATCACATTCGTAACGACCTTGAATTGAATACCCTTCGGAAAATAGGAGCAACACAAGCAGTTGCTAACTTTACTTGGTCATCAACCCCATTTCTCGTCTCCTGCTGTACCTTTACAGTGTTCGTGCTCACCAATGATCGAGCGTTGACCACGGAAATTGTTTTCCCCGCATTGACCTTGTTCAACTTGTTGACGTTCCCCCTCACCATATTCCCCATGCTTATCACCGCCATTATTGAGGCGTCGGTGGCCGTCAATCGTCTGACCGATTACTTTACTGCAGACGAACTCCAGTCAGACGCTGTTCTTTTCCAAGATGCGGTCACGCATAATGGAGATGAGTCCATTCGAATCAGGGATGCATCCTTTACTTGGAACAAATACCAAGCAGGAAACGTTTTGGAAAATATCAATCTCAGTGCCCGGAAGGGAGAGCTTACCTGTATTGTTGGCCGCGTGGGAGCAGGAAAGTCATCACTCCTGCAAGCTATTCTTGGTGACCTATGGAAGGAGCACGGAGAAGTTGTCGTCCGTGGCCGAATCGCTTACGCTGCGCAACAACCATGGGTTATGAATGCTAGTATTAGAGAAAATATCGTCTTTGGACACCGCTGGGATCCTCATTTCTATGAGCTGACCGTCGAAGCTTGTGCTCTTGTTGCTGACTTCAAGACGCTTCCCGATGGAGACCAGACAGAAGTTGGCGAGCGAGGCATCTCCCTTTCCGGAGGTCAAAAGGCTCGGCTAACGCTGGCACGAGCTGTCTATGCCCGTGCTGATATTTACCTGCTGGACGACGTTCTTTCTGCTGTGGATTCTCATGTCGGACGTCACTTGATCAACAGAGTTCTAGGACCCAACGGAGTCCTGAACGGTAAAACCCGTATTCTTGCCACAAACGCCATTACCGTTTTACCAGAAGCTGATTTCATCGGTTTACTTCGTGATCGGACGTTGATCGAGAAAGGTACTTATGAGCAGCTTCTGGCGATGAAAGGCGAAGTGGCCAATCTCATCCGCACATCGTCTACTGAAGAGGATGAAGGCAGCTCTGTGGCTAGCAAAGGCGACGATAAGAGCCCTATTAGCCTTGACTCAACGGCTGCTGAGGAATCTGACTTTTCAGAAGTCGAAGAAGCTAATGATGCCGTTGGTGTTCTGGAGCCAATCAAGCCCCGTGGAAGAAAGTCTAGTATGGCTACGCTGCGACGGGCCAGTACTGCAAGCTGGCATGGCCCGCGCAGAGAGACTACTGATGAAGAAAATGGTATCAAGACGAAACAGTCGAAGGAGGTATCCGAGCAGGGTAAAGTTCGGTGGACCGTCTACAAGGAGTACGCCAAGGAAAGCAACTTGTGGGCCGTCAGTTTCTACCTTCTCGCACTTCTAGCAGCCCAGTCAGCCCAAGTTGCCGGAGGCTTCTGGCTGAAGAGATGGTCGGAAGTCAACGAAGTTGAAGGCGGGAACCCTCAGGTCGGGAAATACATTGGTATTTACTTTGCTTTTGGACTGGGGTCATCCGCTCTAGTTGTTTTGCAAACGCTCATTTTGTGGATTTTCTGCTCTATTGAGGTTCGTATTTACTGTGCATGTCACGCAAAAAAAAAACTAACTTTTGAGCCAGGCATCTCGAAAATTTCACGAACGTATGGCCTACGCAATTTTCAGATCACCCATGAGCTTTTTCGAGACAACTCCTTCTGGTCGGGTTCTTAATCGGTTCTCGAGCGATATTTACAAAGTAGATGAGGTTCTGGCCCGAACCTTTAACATGGTAAGCTAGACTGATGACATTTGATAACAAATTTCTGACCCTTTCTAGCTCTTTGTCAACAGCGCTCGAGCTCTATTTACCATGGGTGTTATTTGCATATCTACTCCCGCATTCCTAGCTGTCATCGTCCCCCTGGGCTTTATATACATTTCCTACCAAAAGTACTATCTGCGGACATCCCGTGAGCTCAAACGACTGGACAGCGTGAGTCGCAGCCCTATCTATGCACACTTTCAGGAGTCTCTAGGCGGCGTGTCCACTATTCGTGCCTACAGACAAAGCAAGCGATTTACCATGGAAAATGAATGGCGTATGGATGCCAATAACCGAGCCTACTTTCCGTCCATCAGTACTAATAGATGGTTGGCTGTTCGACTCGAATTTATCGGTTCAATCATTATTTTTACCGCTGCTACTTTTGCTATCATTTCCGTTTCCACCGGCAGCGGTCTATCGGCCGGTATGGTGGGTTTGGCAATGTCTTACGCTTTGCAAATTACACAGTCCTTGAATTGGATAGTAAGACAAACGGTGGAAGTCGAGACCAACATCGTGTCTGTGGAACGAGTGCTGGAGTATGCCAATCTACCGAGCGAAGCCCCGGACGTGATATTCAAGAGCAGGCCTACCATTGGATGGCCAGCAAACGGCGGAGTCTCATTTAAGAACTACAGCACCCGCTATCGCCCTGAGCTTGATTTAGTTCTGAAGGACGTCAATCTTGATATCAAGCCACACGAGAAGATTGGTGTTGTTGGGCGCACAGGCGCCGGCAAGAGCTCTCTTACTTTGGCTCTCTTCCGTATCATTGAACCGTCAGAGGGTTCTATAGAGTAAGAGAAATATTAAACCCCGGGTTTCTTTACAGGTGGGCTAATTTGATATAGTATCGATGGATTAAATGTGTCATCTATTGGGCTTCTTGATCTTCGTGGTCGCCTTGCGATCATTCCCCAAGATCCAGCGATGTTCGAAGGAACCGTTCGAGACAACTTGGACCCTCGACATGTTCATGACGATACCGAGCTGTGGAGTGTACTTGGCCATGCACGCCTCAAGGAACATATTGCCGGTATGGACGGCCAACTGGATGCCGCGATTCAAGAAGGAGGTAGGTCTGAGAAAATTGCTACTTTTTTACGAGATACTGACAACGGTTATCACTGGCAGGATCAAACCTTAGTCAAGGACAGCGACAGCTCGTTTCTTTGGCGCGGGCTTTGCTGACTCCAAGCAACATCTTAGTCCTTGATGAAGCAACGGTAAACGACCCAAGCCCTTTTGATATATAAGAATACATCTAATAGGAATCCTAGGCCGCTGTCGATGTAGAGACTGATGCTCTTCTTCAAAAGACATTGCGCAGCAGTGTCTTCAAAGATCGAACGATAATTACGATTGCACACCGCATCAACACCATTATCGACTCTGACCGTATCGTTGTTCTAGACCACGGTACCGTAGCCGAATTCGACACACCGGCAGAACTCATCCGAAGTGGCGGCAAATTTTATGACCTCGTCAAAGAGGCCGGAATTATGGAGAGCGATGCTGTTGCGACCCTTCTGGCTAACAAATAGCGTCGATATAGCAAGCAGCAAAACGGGTCCTCGCTCTTTATCGCCTTACTAGCTCCCTCACGGCCTTGACTTAGTCCGGTTGATCAACTGTCTCCCTTGAAGATGGATTGTGGCCAAGCGCATGAGCATCCTAATCCGGAAGTCGTTTTTCAACGGGACCAAGCACAAATTTGCGCCTTTTTTGATGGCCAAGTGTGGAATTTTTGTAGGATGGTTAGTTGGGGCTAGCCCCAAACTGGTGCATAGCACATACACAAGGTCATGCTACTTTTATATAGTAAGGATCGGGTAAATATTCCCCATTTAGTTGCCATATTTTTGATTGGGTTTGTGACGGTTGGCTGTTTCCAAAATTTTGGACATTGTATATAAAGAAAAGTCAGGGAGTTTCAAATGTTGTTTGTTGCGTTTTTTTTTTTTTTGGTGCTTAGCAATAGCAAATAAGAAGATTGGGTATGGCAGGGATAATTGATGCCTCAGGGCCAATGCCGGAGTTGCTCTACGCTGAAGCATTTAGCTTGCAACGTAAAGTAATCTTGAAAAGTTGTTTCCAGGCTGATTCTCGCCTGAGACCCGTTTGTCTATCAGTCGATTAATTTCTGTAGATACCAGGGATGACGCTAATGCATGTCGGTCTTCCCCTCCATTACATTATCACCACGTAGTGTCGTCTTATTGTTCGCCATACTAATGGTTTATTTCACCAAGTCAGAAGAGGGGGGCGAGGGAGTTAGCGGTAGAAGACGTTTAGCATACGAAACTGGGTCTCAAAATGGACACTACGGAGTACTAGCCTTGTTTTAGATTAAACTCCCCGATTGACTTTCCTCTGATTATTTAGCCTATTTTCTCGTTTGACGGTGGGTATCTTATCAAGTGGCGTTTAGGCGCGGTTTACGTACGGAGTAGTTTGAATGCAATGAGGGGTGGAAGGGGTGCAGCAGTATGGTTAGATGGTGTGGTCCACTAGAGCAAACGTGTTTAGTGAAGAACATTACACGACAGTTGAAAAAAGAAACTGCTAATGTCGATCGAGTACTTTTCTTCAGACCAAGTCCGGGCATATCCGTTCGTGCATGTGAATTTTAAGGACTAATAATAGAGAAAATCCCCGGTCCATCGGAAAATGATCAGCATCGTCAGTAGACACACGCGTGCTTTCTTTGCTTTTTGTTTTTTTTGTTTTTTTTTTTTTTTAAAAAAAAAATCCAAGCTGAAGGCGGTTTACACGGAATTTTCCTACATACCCCGCCCGTCTAGCCCTCGGCCTACTACCAGATACCGCAGTGAATGAAGTTATCTGGTTAACTATTTGACACTGAGTACGGATCCATGTACACATATTTTCCCCTCTATGGAGTGGCTTGCTCTAATTGACTCGGAAGGATGTTCCAGAAATTTTAGCTTCTGACCAACCTTTTACCTAAATCGGAAAAGAATGGGGATATCTTCAAGCCAATGTAAAGGCCCTCTTCCCCCCCCTTCTTCTTTCCCTTCTGCTTGCCGAAGGGATGATCGGAGATAGTCCACCCCCTCTATAGACCCCCCTCCCACACCCAAACTAAGGAGGTTTTCCCATGCAGCTGGTGCGACAACGGGCATCTATAGTCACAATAATTATTGTTGCGCTAGATATGCAAGCGCGCTAAGATCGATCATTGTGGCGCGTGTGAGAATTTTCCAAATGCCAGGTGGGCATTTTCCGGTTTGATGAATCTTTATATTAATAATTTATTTTGATGTCTTGCTGTGGCTGAGCGAATCAAAGGTTTGCTTCAGATATCATGCCAAGGAAAACGTAGACTCTCTTCCTGCATAAAATCAAGTACATAGACGCGTTGAGTATATAAGTATCTGCAAACCATTAAGGAAAAGACATTTATGAGACATATGATCCAAACTTATGCACTGCAAAGCCACTGCATTTTTTTTATCCCACCATCGCACAGGATGCCGGAAGGGGGAAATATATGGAGACAGCAGGTGTACTGTATTTTTCCTGCATTGCTTCGACGCTAGCCCACTTACACCGTGTATTCTGCATGGCGCACTCCCCTGTATATATAGACTTCGGGGAAGCGCTCCCGGCATAGGCGAAGGGGTCGTGAGGCGGCAACCTGCATGACTCGTCCAGCAGCCAAGTCCTGCTTCTGCTGGATGGCCCATGACAGTGCACACGATCGGGGTTTGCTTGTGGGTTAGTTCAGCAGCTACCCACCTAAACAAGCGCCTTGAAGCTAGAGCTCAATCTAATTACATCTATATTCTTTTTGACTTCAAAAATGCCCCAAACCTTGAGCCCAGCTCAGCTCAGATCGAGCACGGAGCCATAACTAGGATCTGTGCAGTTATCTGTGTGAGGAACTATTTAACCCCAATGACTGCCAGGATTCTTCTCGCTCTCGATGTTTTCTATGTACGGATATGCGATGCTACTCCACTTCAAACCCCGAAGCAACATGAAAGCCGGCCATTACGTAGTACGTAGCAATAAATTATTTTGCTCGGTCTTCTTCCCCTCACCCCTCATCCTCTTAGCCACTCAGCGGTTCACAATACGGGCTTGGTCCCCCTCCCCCTCAATCAATCACATCCACAGAACGATGCGATGCTGCCTCAGATCAAAGCCAGTAGATACCGTCTTGCATAATACAAGAACCCTTGCGTATTCTATGATGACCATGTATTAACCAAGCAGAGCTAATTAAATCAGACCTAGCTACGGTTGCGAACCTGGTTTCTGGAACAGATGAGCCGACCGGGCGGTTACACTGGTGTAGCCGCTATGACATCAAACCACTACAATCAAGGATCCGAAAGGTTCTGGAACCGGGAGGCATCTTACCAAGTGAACTGCTGGTTCTATTATTATTGCAAGTCAGCAGCGTGCCCCTCCCGGATGCTCTTCTGCGGGGTGATGTCAACGGCAAGATATTGTTCGAGACAAACGGCTATGTCCGACCCACGCTATGCAAACAATCGCCGCCGTCTGCATGCTTGGGCGACGGGTAGCAGATTGAGGGCCCGACACGCAGTAAGGACGTCGAAAGGCGGGTGGGCTGATCGGTTTGTTGATCGATGGCCGACCCATGGGTTTGTTGCCGCTGGGCCGTCCAGATCGGTTGAGATCGCAGGATCGGCGAGCGGCAGTTACGGGATCTAACCTTATTAGGAAAGTAAGCGGGTTAATGCTGGCTACAAAGCGCACTGATTGGTGGATACTCTTCTGCAGCAGGCTAGCGCCACGCTAACTAATTTAGTCCGAAGCAGCTTGTTAGTCATCACTCCACAAACAATGCTGCTTCTTCCTTGTCAACGACCAATTTGACAGCTTTCGAGGATCTAAAACACGATGAGAGTTAGGGCAAAGCTATGAGTTTTGGGATTTTCAGTCAGACTTAGCACTTCTCGTCATGGAAATAAGAGCCTTGAAGACTGGGGAGATGCTTGCTTCTGTACGCACTGACCCAGTCTGTCGAAAGCGAGGGATCCTGGTCGGCAAGCGCAGGGCGTGTATGCACCTCTAAGCGATATGGTTTCCATCCAATCGTCTCCTAATTCTTCTTACCAAGTCTGCAGCTAAACTTCAAACACCGGCCCCTCTTTACGCCCCAGTCAAGCCGCCCATCTTGCATATGTATGTACTCCGTACATACAGCATTAGCTACACGGCTGATCGCGTGGACGCCGTGACCAGGCACAAACAGGCTTTGGCAATTTAATCTTCCGGACAGGAGAATTAATAACGTTTAGTAGGGCTACTTACGACGTGATTGATGACATGGCGGACCCGTTGATCTTTGGAGTACGGGGATTGGCGAAAGAATTCCTACTTGGCCATTGTCTCCATTTCTTTTCTCTTTCTTTTTTTCCTCCTGCATTTTGTTATCTGTAGTCTCTCATGCCTAGCTAGGATTGCAGCTACATTACTGACTCGCGGTATCGTCTCAATAAACCTCTCCACCGCAGTAGGAGCACAAGGCACTTCAGCATGTGATAACAGTTTGCTTTCGTCAGCGCTCATACCTACCGATGATGCAGCTAGTTGTTTGTAGATGGAGAACCGTGTGATACGATCGGAATATTGATCGACAGTATTCCAGCAGATCTAGTAATTCATTTACACAATCGATCATTTTAACTTGATATCGTCTATCCGGAGCCAGTTAAATCACGGAGACGGTTGTCATCAAGCGCACTGATCCTGCGATAGATGACTCACTTTACCTTGAGCTACTCCCAAAGCATTTCTATTGGGCCACGAACCTGTTCGGGTGGTGTATCTCAGGTCCCAGATCGGTGAGAAATTGAGCTTTGAAGATCACACAGTAGAAGAGCACCACTTTCGCTGGACTGGGCTAATGCTGCTCTGCGAATACATCCAAGACAATCGAGAAGAAGTCAGCAAACTTGCCGAGCCACCAAAGATCAATAAACCTCTCTCTTTGGATTTAACTTGCGGGTCTCGAAAGAGTACCAAATATAGCATCTACAAATTGATCACGGTACGACCCGAGTCATTGGACTGAGAGATATGTACACCGAAAATCAAGGTGGGTCGATCGTAACCTCATATAAAGCGAGGTTGCAAAAAGAACGTTGGTTGTGGCTTTGTTCGGTCAGTTATAACCAAGGGCACGGTTGCCTCATATCACCCCAAGTTTGTGTGAGGTATCATGGCACGCAAGCAGCTTGGCTTTCTTAGGGATAATTTCGAACGTCTTCCCTGATTATCTGAGAGTGAGATCCGGTGTGCTTGGAAGCGATATTGGTCTGGCCCTGTTCAGGCCTGCAGCTATTGGCTCAGTGTGTCCCGATGGGCTGGTATGCGACCTCTCGGGCCCCTCTGCCTCGTGATAACCTTATGGCTGGGGCCGAGTCGGTGGAGTGATTGCCGTCAAAGCGAGAACCAAAAAATGAGATTCCCAAGACATTCGGGGTCTTTTTATTTGTTTACTGCGGTCTCCATAGGGGCGATCCATACGGGAGCGTTCCGCCCAAAAAGTCTATATCTTCGGGCCAATGGCTCCCCAGGAACTACGATTGTCCCCCTTGGCCGATAGCCAGAAAGATCTAGCTAGTATGGAGTACTAGCAAGCCGTACCTTGCTAGTGCTTTGCCCGACCAAATTACTCCCAATCGCCCTTTGACGTTGAACCAACATTATCACCCCCCCGGCCCGGACCGGATATGCCGGGCCCGCGACAGCGCTACGCTACTAGGCAATATCCACTAGATTTCCTCCGAGAGCTTGTCCTTTCCTTAGACTGTTTCTGTTTTCATTATTTGTGATCATGTATCCAAGGATGTAACTACTAATTAACAAAGGATTGACAGCAGCATAATAGGCTAACGACGATAACCGATAACCAGTCGAAGGCGATTGTACGCGGACCGTGTGGCGAACGTAATGAAACGCAAGGGATATACATACATGCAAGCACGCATTACTGTCTAATAGAGGCTAGAGCATGCCATAGCACGTATTGTGGGTGCCACCAGCTGGTTCTCTGCGCGAAATAGACGCAACATGTACCTGTGCACAACTGCACAGCCAGGTATTTCGTTATTACCGGCTGAGCGGCGAATCGATGACCGCAACAAGAACCCCAACACGGTGAAATCTCGATCGGGATCGCTTTCTGGGCGATTGGGTTTGGTGTTGAGACAAACTGCAGAAAATAGTGTCCCTATGAACCTCGGTTCACCAACTACCTGTTATTATCTCTTGCTCCCGAGTTCTCTCTCCCCAGCAGATGAATGCACTGCAAATTTACCAAAAGACATGTACCAAATACCAAGTAACGTCGAGGGATAGCAATAGCAACCAATCATGAAGAAGATACTTTAAGGCGTTCAAGGCGCCAAGCTTCCCATCAATCGGATTGAACTTCATTGAAGCGCCGGCGACGCTTCGGGAGGTGGCGATCCTTGCCGTCTTCTGGCATTACCCCGTACGAGCAGGGCTGGGCTAGACAGCGACGTGGCTGGGCCTTGTAGCTTGGCCGCTTTGGCGGCTTGGATCCGGGGCGGCGACAGGGATAGTTCGTGTTTAGTGTTTGCCGTGTTTTGTCCCAATACGTAATCGCTTCGCAATAAATTTATTATCATGCATACCTCGAACATCCATTGACGATGCGAATATTAAATAGCTGTACATATTATTAGTATAGCAGCGCTGGTGAGCCTCGGAAGGAAAACCAGTCTGGAGATCGCTCCCCTCCCATTAATAGTGTTGCCATTTTCGGTAATAGTACGACCAGATCGCTATGGCCCATACTACATAATACGTAGTTGCTGCGGATGCTTACTAGGCCTTCGGTCAACGGTCTGTGCTGCCGCCAAGTGTGCGTCTATTTTCGACGGCGCCTCACGGAAGAGATCTTAGGGTGGCACATTTCCTTGCCTAGGCCTGTCCGTCTTTTGCAGATCAATCGTGTACTAGTAGTCTAGTACTACGCTGAATCGCTGTTTCAGCAGATGTCCAAGAGGAGTGCTCCAGTTCAGGATCCCGGTGGTTGCCCATTTTTTCTATACCGTACAAGAGCAAGGCATTGGTGCCATTCTGGTAAAGTAGTAGCACCTTGTTAATGCACGTAGGTAGTGTCGTGCATCACTGCATCCAGTGCATCGAAGTCGATGCACGTGATGTCCAAGACAGTCACTCAGTGGCAAAGGCGATAGTTTCAGCTGTCATTAGCCGGTCTGTGCGAAACATGTACGTAGTTAGGTACCTCAGCTTCTAGAGTACGTACAGGCTTCAAAGCTATGATTGACATTGCCATAGCTCGGTTTAGCTCGGGGATGGGGCCACAGCCCAAACCAGCCCGCTCCAAATTCCATGCAAAGGGTTCCGCGATCAATTGATACTGGGGGTGATTCGGCTGCATTGGCGCCTCTCCATTTTCGGACCTTGGGCCAGACCTGACAAAAGAAGCAGCACTAGTGCGTGTGTCGCAGCTGGGCCATGATGCGGTCTCCCGAACTAAAAACAATGCCATGGTCCCTTTTGGACAAGCGTCGACGCGTTCTTCTTTGTTTGTTCCTGTCGTCATTGCTTTTTCGCCTCTTGCGTCCTTTGTCTCTTTGTCTCATGGTCGCTGATAGCTGCAGTAGCGGTGGCCGTCGCTGTAATTAGCCGTAAACAGCTGTAAAGAAGTGGTAAAGAAGTTGTCGAGAGAACGAGATAAAGAAGACGCGACGAAAGGGGAAAGGGCGAAAGGGAAGGCGCGGGCTGCCCCATCCACCCCCATCCCGTCGCTCTTTCCCGTTGTTCCGCACGCACAACATCCTCCGCCATGTGGACCGCGCAAGTCGTCTCGTCGTGGAGAACATGGAACTCGATATCGTCTTTTCTCGAGTCTCGCGGCCAGAGATCGCCGCGCTAGCAGCACTCTCCCCTCTTTCTCTCCCGTACGGAGGACTGCGACAAAATGCCGCACAACCCCCGCCGAAGCTCAGACAATAATGCCTTCAGCAAGAGTCTCGCCCGCGATGCTTCATGCTGCCAGGGATCTTATCCGCCACGTCGTAGGTGGCACCCAGACCGCATGCACGATTCCGGCCAGTGACAGTCCTCGGGGGAAATTCTTCACGGCTCCCGATATCGACTTAAGCTGTTGCCAAGTGTCTCGGTGCTGCCGCTCAACCCCCTGTACGACCTGTGTCCCTTGCCCCAGATGTGGATGGCGCTACTTCAAAGTTCACAGCGAGTCGACCTTCCAGCGCCCTGTTGTCTCCACTACGAGGATAGCCCATCAGCCTCAACGGCTCGCGTCCACCAGTACCAACATGCATTTCTCCTTTGCATTATACCAAGGAACCACAGCACGAATTGCCGTAGACCTGGTATGCGAGTACAACTTGCGTCGCAGGGATACCCCGGTGACATTTGTCTACTTGGTCCTAAAGTATAAATGAAGGAGTTATCCAGACGCCATGCTCTCGGGCCCAGCTGCTGGGTACGCAAGAAAAACAAAAACCAAAAGAAGAGGAAGAAGGGTCCTGGGATCGTGAGGCTATTGCACTGGGGATCCTGAAATTCTCATTGGCTCCGGGGAGCAAATACCATGGACAACTCAATTGCCCAACTCCATCAATGGCTGTCATATCAAAGCATTCCCTAATTA
Organism: Talaromyces wortmannii; assembly: GCA_001939245.1. Taxonomy (NCBI): domain Eukaryota; kingdom Fungi; phylum Ascomycota; class Eurotiomycetes; order Eurotiales; family Trichocomaceae; genus Talaromyces; species Talaromyces wortmannii. The sequence goes on from MJVA01000598.1 coordinate 368,274, forward strand.
GGTGCGGGGCTACAGGGGTTGCCAAGCGGGGACATCATGGGACTCTCGGAACTCTCGAAATAGTGCGCCACACCTAGCGAAGGAATACATTGCTCCGCTGGCATGCTGGCAGAAACCAGATCGCAAGGCGTGCGGCCAGACGTGGCCAGCTTACCAGCTCTCGGGTTTTCTCATGACTCCATCCTCGCTCAGGCCTTTATAATAATAGTACGTACTCCTGAAGATGAAGAAAGGGGAAATTAAAGGGTACAACACCACACACTCTCAGTGAACTGGACAACCAGTCCTGGCCCTTTTCATTCCGTGATTCAGCACTCGCACAGCCAATTGTATACGCAAGCGTCGAAAATAACGTCAATGATTGAGGAGCTATTACATTAGTGTCTTCGCATATTCAAGTCGATGGTATCCCTCGCTTCGGCTGCATGTAGTGGATGTACATGGCGCCTGTGCATCGCTCCACCAACCAACGAAGCATGCAAGACCCTCGATCGTCGTTTCTATTCCCCAATGGCCCTCTCTTTTCTTTTTCTCAAGTTACGTCCAGTATCTATGTATGTACGTGCGTACCGTATTACCATGACTCACTTGTTCCACTTCTTTAGTACCAACAAGCAAGATCCTGGACCGGATCACGCACTTAGCTTCCGACAAAGTTAGATAGATCTACCCAAACCACTAACCTTAGTGTACCCTCTACCTGGGTGGTAGCATCAATCGATCTGCTTTTCAATGCCTCTGTTTTAGGAATCTGCTTCTCTTATCTCCACCGAACTGTCGGGCGGGCCAAGAGGGCAGAACTGCGAAAGAGGGGGATGACATTGCCGCTCAGACAGATGCCACATCTATATCAACCCCATGCCACCTCCCCCCCCTAGACATTGATTCAAAACTTCTACTCCTAACATCTTCTTTTAAAAGCTACTGTTCCCCAAGTGTTTTACCTCTCAAGTCTCACTAGCTTGTACACACACACACACACACACACAAGGCATTTGCTTTTAAACTCACCTATTTTACAATCCATTGATATAAACCGCGTCCTTATCCGAAGTATATACGCGGTTTGTACTGCTGTTGCGACGTCCTCCCCAACCGTTACTACTTGTCGTTTTCTCTTTGCGGACTGTCTAGCGCCCGTTGGTCTCAAGATTTCTCTATTACTTGGGCGGCCGTTTGATTAGTCGTGCTTGATTATTGTTTTTGCTTGTCAATCATCCACCAAAAAGCTCATAACGATTGACGATTGTGTGAATATCGGGTCGGTAATCTCAGTTGCCTTAGCTATCTCAGCATCCTGGAGTGAGGATTTGTCATTATCCTCAACATCTCCATCTCATCACTACAGTCAAGATGGTTCTCAGGCCAATGTCACAAAGCGTTGATATGAAGGAATCATCATCTAGTACTTCTCATGCACAAGAGAATAGGCCTTTTGAAACTCCTGAATCGGTTCGTTCTTTACTGAGCTGCCTGATCACGCAGAATACTGACTAACTAATTGTTACAGACTGTGGTATTTACCGGTGCTGTTCCTCCATTCTGGGCCATTATGTATATGGATGACAATGGAAATATAGGGGAGAGTTCCAATCTCCCATCGAGTGTCTTCACGGCCGGGGCATACCAGGACTTTAGAAATGCCAGCGAACTAGCTGGACCAAGAGACCCGGATTCGTCCCTGATACCCAACGTTACCGCATTAAGCTTCAACTCCAGCCGGTCATCCCGACGCAACGGTCGATTCAAGCGCCGCAAAGGCAATGTTCGTGAGGAGCCGCTCACTGTTGATTGCATGGATTCTTTTGATGACGAAATGGATCTTGTTGCTCTCAAGATTGGTGATACGGAGAAGGTGACGGCTTATTATGACAGTGCCTTCAAGAGATTACAACAGCTCAATTGTCGGATGTTGGCCAAAGGATTCATTAAGGTCATCGAACCTCGTAAGCAGGTCAGACACCCGTACAATGGTGGTCGAGGTTCGGCCCCTGGGGAAAGGGGTGACCCGGAATTGACGAAACCCGATTGGTGGCCTCGTGATGTTATTCACAGGGAGCCCGACCATCTCAGAAAAGAGTGTGAGTCTTGCCTAGAAACAAATCTGTTGACCTTCGCTTACAAGAACCAGTGCGTCTAAAACTCCTTGTCCATATCATCCAGCGACTTTTGCCAATGGGAATTACTGCAGACAAATTAGAGGAAGTTGCAAACGATAATAGGAGGCAAATTAAACCTCCTGCGAAGGTTGGGATACTGGACGAATTGTTCCGCGTCCGAAGATTAGAAGAAAGGTTTGAACGAAACGAAGTTGGTAAGTTTAAAACCGTGACTTTTTTTTTGGTGTAGGATGAGAACTAATTTTAGGATAGATGCAACGGCCGTTATTTACGTCGTTGATCACGAAGGAGCCAAAAAGAAAGAGGCAGCATCTGACGGCGAGGATGAGCCCATAGATGATACAGAGGAGCCGAGAACCCCTCCTGATACTCCAAACGTCCAGGGCTCTCACGGTGGTTCCCCTGCGGATACTTTCCAAATGCTCCCGGACATGAACTTTGGGAATCAAGACGCACAAATGCAGTTCCAATCCTCGCAACCGGATATTGGACATCATGGCTTAGCAACAGCCACCACTCCTATCCCAGCTCCGATAATGACTCCGACGGCGAATCAATTTATGAGCCACTCTCCATTTCCTTCTCCAACATCTCCAGAACAAATGCAACCCATCAATCACCAAGTGCAGCCGCAAATGAACACGCAAAATTCCTTCCCCGGATGGTCACCTGCTTTACACCAGAATATGTTTGCTCCTGTTGATTATACCGGTGTAAACCGCCAGCAGATGGCTTACCCAGCATACACCGTTTGCCCTGCACCTCCAACTCACCCAGTCTCGGCTCCTCACACAGTTCCTGACCTTGATCGGTCTCAGTTTGATATGATGGTTATGGGAAGTTTACCTTTTCGCACCGGCTCTTTGAGTCATCCTAATGTGCTGCCACGCCCTGACGGCAGCAGCGGCCCACAGATGTGAATGACGTTTGGGCCAAGAAACGCTATAACGACTTTATGACGAATACGCAAGATACCTTTTGGATGAAATTTTACGAGCGAATCTCACTCTAGAGGGCGTTGGCGGACAACTGACTATTTACTGAGAATTACCAGCGACATCGTTGTTGCCTTTTTGAACTTTACATAATAGGACGGTAGTCAAATTTTCTCTTCCTCGCCTTGTTATATATACACTCGAATCGACTTAACGTATATACTTGCCTTTTGGCGCCCCTGTCGATTTCTCCGGCCGTTGCATGGTGGTTTACTCATATTGACGACCAGTAACCACCAAAAGTGTCCCAGGTTTTTCTGGGATATCATTTCTTTTGTTTCGGGTTTTCTTCTTCTTCTTCAAAAGTAATGTAGTTTGACGTTTTTGCTTTTGAATTTTACTTTTCGTTGTGTTATCAATGCTTGGATGATTGATAAAAAATACTTTTCGGGAGAGCAACAAAAAGCAGAAAGTTGGTGATGATGAATTGATGACTGACGAAGCGTAGTGTGTTCCGGATGATTTGAAAGTTGATTATGTTATATATTGAAATGATTATATAGCCCAAAAGTTCACATTAATTTGAAGCAGCCTTTACGAGTTCCATGTAACTAGATCTGCCACGTGAACCGGGGTTCCCCACATGCACCCGAAGAGGCAATTAGCCGAGATCGGAGTGCGGAGATACCCCGGACTCGGAGCAGAGGGGCAAAAGAGTTCATCTTTTTATTATTCTAACCCAACCAAAAAAAAAAACCTTCGCCGAGTGATCTGGATCTAAAAGAGCTGTAACAGCTGTCGTCTCTTCTCTATTGATATAGCTGTCGATCAATGTTCCATCAGTGGCAACAGCATGACCCCGACAAGCGACCTCGTTTGGCGAGGACGCGCACTGGGTGTTTGACATGCCGGTGAGTCAAAAGAAGCTACTCATAGCCTGAAGTTACGAAGAAAGGTCTGACATGGCGAGAAATTTCATTTAGACGGAGAAAAGTCCGCTGTAATGAACAGCGCCCAGAGTGCGGCCATTGTAGTCGCCTTCATCTATCATGTTCTTGGCCGCAGGATGGATATGCGCCAATCGCCAAGATAGGCAAGACGAAGACAAAGATTGATGGTGGTCATAAACGACAGCAGCGAATACAGCAAAGACAGCAGCACCAGCAACAGCAGCAATTCCAGGCACAGTCCCAAGCGCAATCGCAATCGCAGCCGCAGTCACCACCGCAGTCACAACAGCAGATCCTGCCAGAAGTTGAATTCAGTGAGATATTCAACTATGCGAGCTTTCTATGGGACGATCCTTCGCCGACGTTTTCCTCTGAATGGCCAACTGGGTCATCGCCTCCCCTGGCCGGCGGTGCGATTGTGCCATACGATCAATTACAGCCACCATTCTCGGTCATGTCCCACGAAACGAGTAGGAGAGCAACGATATATGAACAGTTTTTTGACCCAAGGGAACTAGGAGGGACTCCTGGTGATTATACATCTAAGTCAGCGTATTTCACCACATTCAATGAGTCTCAACTAGCAGACTACTTTGCACAGTCTAATGCGCCACCCATCCTGGTTCCGGTTGAAACGAGTTCTCGCTGGTCACGCATGAGGAAGATGTTAATATACATGTGCGGCAAGTCGACAATGGTCAAGAATGCGGTCATGGCCTTTGCCGCGCTACAGACCCATTCGCCGTCTGACCAACACCCGACAATATATACCAAATACTACGACGCGTCTAGAGAGAAGCTGATTGAGGTTCTTGCTGAAATTAGAAATGATCCGAGAGTGATGGACGCCGAACTCAAACATATCTTGGCGGCAGTCTTTCTATTAACTTATATTGATCTTTTGGCGGACGATGTCTATAAGGCGCACGCAAATTTGAGAGAGGCCTATGATGCGTTGCAGTTGGTCAAGAGTGGGACGCTGGGAATTACAGGTTTGTTCCGTTATCCCCTTTGTAGTACTACAGCCTTGCTGATTTGATTTAATCTAATAGAGAAATGCTTTTTATCATGGCTTCGGCTTCTTGACGGCCGCGCTGTGAGCGCTGGTGGAGAAGGCCTCTTTCTAAACGAGGATGGGATCAATATCATAGAAGACATCGAAACACCCACCGAAGCTGCCGATGAAAACATGGAAAACGCCGAGACTGTATTAGAAGACATCCTCACCCGCCCAGCTTTTTCCTTCTTTCAAAAAGTGCAATCTTTCATGGGTCGTATCTCCAGGATCGACCGGTGGCATCGCTCTCGCGGAACTGTCGAAGACGAGACGGAGGTTATGATTATCGCTCAAAAGATCAGCAAGGATATTAAAGCCCTGTGGCAGCAGCGACCGCCTCTAATGGACCAGGCGATTGCGCAGAAACTAACTGCTCCTTTACTGGCACCTTCACTGGCGAATACCCTAACACGCGCATTGATGGTGTGTTATGCAAACTACCATGCTAGTTTTGTCCATTTACATCGAGTGGCGTACAAAGGTATAGATTTCCTCGGATTATTCACTTTACTCTTATTTTCATTGATGCTGACTGCATGATAGACCTCCCTCGCACACCAGATGTTAAAAACGCGCTCTCGGCCATACGCGAAGTAATAGAAAATGTAATCCAGATCCCGCCAGACTCTGATCCCAACGAGTCTGTTTTCGCGTTCACGTCTGGATCTCCGCTACCAAGCAGCATGCTCTGGCCGCTACTGATGCTTGGTGTTGAGTCTGATGACCAAACCCAGCGAACATGGGTGGTGGCCTCGATGAAGAGTATGGAGAGCATTGTGTCGAATGCAAAGATTACGGCGGATGTCTTGGAGGAAGTTATCAAGCGACAAGATGAGACGGGGAAGAGAGCTGATATTAGGCAAGTTATGCACGACACTTTTACCCGGGCTTTTGCTATTGTATGATAGTATGTATATCTCTGTTTGTATCTATAAAGTATATAACTTGAAACTAGCCTATTCGCCAGTGGATCAGAAAGAACACTCAAATAATGTTAAAACTTCCGAATATGGTATAACAAACTCATGCATCGCGTTGAAGAAGTGCTGCCTCCACCTTTTGAAGCGGCTTCACAATCTCCGTAATCCATTCCCTCTTTCCTTGATCCAAAAATTTTGGATACGGCCTTCGGCACCAGGTGCTGTCCTCTGGATATTCAAGATACTTTCCAACAACCCATTTTGTGCCGTTGATGCCACCTTTTCCGAAACCCCATTCGACGCTGGCTAGTTGGAGCTGCAGTTCTTCGGCTTCGGCTTTTTTGCCGGAAGTGTAGAGGTTGAAGATCTCGATACATGCCTTGATTACATGTTAGTTCAATTGAAATATCACCCAAGTAAATGATTTGAGAAAAGAATACTAACCTTGGGGTACAGATTGGCAAGACCGGTGACACATCCCGTTCCACCAACGCTCAGACACGGAACAAGCCAGTCACTCTGGCCAGCGAGGGCGACAAACGAGGGCTGGGCACCAGATTTCGCCAGGCCAGGGCCAAACTTGGCCGCTGTGCGTGAAACCGACGCAATTGTGCCGCATGTGAGCTTGACAGCGACGATGTTTGGGTGGTCACCGAGAGTCTGCAGCATCTCCGAGTTCACATTCAACCCGCTCACCACACCTGGGAAATTGTAGATAACGATGGGAATCGGCGATGCGGAGGCGACCTCTTGAAAGAATGCGACAATGGCATCTGAGTCGAGCGCAAAGTGGAAGTACGACGGGACCAAGACGAGGGCATAGTCTGCGCCGGCCTTGGAGGCAAGCTTGGTGTCTTCGATGATGGCCTGCGTGCAGCCTCCGAATGTGCCACAGGTGATGGTGAGATCTGCTCGTCCCAGTCTCTGTGCGACGGAGTGTGTGAGGCTCACTAATCTTGACTTTTCGTCTGGTGTAAGAGTTGCGGCTTCGCCGTTGGTGCCGGCGATTACAACACCGTGCAGCCCGCTGCGCACAAGGAACTCGAGATGGCGCTCTTGGAGCTCCCAGTCTATCGACTGTGTCTCGTCAGATCGGAACCATGTCAAGCTGGGGGCATGGATTCCGGGAGGGTACGATTTGCCAATGGATCCCATTTTGTTCTGTTTCTTTCTCGGAAGTTGGAGAGACAAGAAAATGCTGTTTGATTTCAAATTTTCCAAATGAAATCAGACGAAGGAAGGACTTTTATTTTAAACCATGCATCGGATTTCTTCCCGTTTGCGCCAACCCGCACTGTCGGTAGAAATCTTTCTGGGCGAGTTTATGTAGTTGATGCTATTATCATTTCCTTGTTGGGAAATTAGGCGATCGGCAATCCGCTTCTGGATTGGCACTAACCGCTTTTGTGCTGCGGCGAGCGACGACTAGACAGCCAATCACACTACTTCTTATTTTATTGTTGATCAATATTCCTATCTAAAGCAAGAAAAAGGTATTAGTCTGTTCCAGCTTAAAATAATAGTGAGAAGAGTCAAGAAGTCATTCGTATTTGTAAAAAAGTAAAAATTCTTTGAAAAGCTTGGCCGATCTATAAACTCAGCCTCGGGCGGAGCAGTCACTCATCGTGACTCATCCATTGCATTGCCAGGAATGTGTAATCATCATAGCATATCCTTATTTACAAGTTTTTCAAGGCCTTATTTATATCCTGCCCAATCCTGTAATCCAATGTTGCGATCGTTGTGATTCTGGAAACCAGAAGCAGATCAAGAGCTTTTATCTATCGGAGGGGCAGCGATAAAGATCTGCCCGCCACCCGCTCCGTTCGCCATTAAAACCTTCAACTACATTGCATTCTACGTCATGGCGACCCTCGGGGCCCCGGCAGAGGACTTTCTGAAGAGGCCTCTTTATGGTGAGTACTGTTGACACTTTCGTTTGCGACTGCAAAATAACATTTCGGAACCCCCAGTGTACGACCTTCCTGCGGAGCTCTTGTCAACGTTGACGATAAAATCCGACGGGCAGCCCACCTCCGTTGCGACCACAGGAACCGCAACCCCAGCGTTATCAGAATCATCCGAGAAGGAGAATGGCATTTCGACAACAAAAACCTGTGCCCTGTGCCAGGTATCCTTCCAAAACGTGCAGGAACACCGCGACCACGCCAGATCGGATCACCACAGATACAACATCAAGGCTCAGCTCCGTGGCAACCGGCCCCTGACCGAGGTCGAATTTACAAAAGCAATCGGCGAGATCGACGAATCAATATCGGGCTCGGAAAGCTCCGAGTCGGAAGAAGAGGAAGACGATCCTCGGTCGGCAGATTCGACGTTGGTGGCGTTGCTGAAGAAGCAGGCAAAAATCTCGCAAGAGGCCGAAGACAATGAAGAGTCACTGAAACAGGGAAGCGCTGGAAAGCAGCCCCTTATTTGGTTTTCTAGCCCAAAGCTTCCTTCGAATACCTCTGTCGGAGTATATCGAGCGGTTTTCACGAACGAGGAACAAGACGAGCCCGGTCATATTGTGGACTCGTTGTGCAAGAAGCAACTTGAGCCCTTAAAGCGTATAAACAATTCTGTGAATGCGGCTTCAAATTCTGGTCCGCATATATTTATGTGCATGATTGGTGGTGGCCACTTTGCTGCCATGATCGTCGCGCTTGCCCCGGAAATACAAAAGAGACAAGGAGGTATCGAGGAAAGGCAAGCCCGGGTGTTGGCCCATAAGACATTCCATCGATATACGACTCGCCGAAAACAAGGTGGCTCACAATCGGCAAGCGATGCCTCGAGGGGAGCAGCGCATTCGGCCGGGTCCAGCTTGCGAAGGTACAATGAAGCCGCACTGGAAAAAGATATCCGTGATCTGCTGCGGGATTGGAAAGGCATGATCGACACTTCGCAGCTTATCTTTGTTCGTGCCACGGGGAATACAAACCGTAGAACTCTGTTTGGTTCATATGAAGGGCAGGTCCTGAAGCATAATGACCCAAGACTTCGAAACTTTCCATTCAGCACACGCCGTGCGACCCAGGCGGAGCTGATGAGGTGTTTCAAGGAACTGACAAGAGTCAAAGTCAGTCAAATCGATGAGGCTGCCTTGGCTGCTGCCGAGGCCAAACAACGTGAAACAGTTTCAAAATCACCCAAGCCCGCTTCACAACCAAAGAAACCAAAGCTGACCGAAGAAGAAGAGGCAGCGACGCTCCATACTTCGCAGATTCAGGCTCTTATCCGCCGCTCAAAAGCGCCGGCTCTTCTTTCATACATTGCAAACAATGATATTGCTCCGTCTTTCAAGTTCTTCCCCGCGGACGCTTCTCAAAATCATCATGCTCCTACCCCTCTGCATCTTGCAGCAAACTCAGACTCTCCCGCGCTTGTGACATCGCTTCTAAAAAAAGCGAGGTTTGACCCAACAGTTCAGAACGATGAGGGTAAGACGCCCTTTGATCTCGCCAGAGACCGCGCCACACGGGATGCCTTTAGAGTCGCCAGGCATGAACTAGGCGAATCGACTTGGGACTGGGAAGCGGCACACGTCCCCTCGCCCGTAGCCCGTGCAGATGTGGATCGCCGCCAGGTTCAGGAGAAGGAAGAAGCTGCAAAGGAAGAGGCAACCCGGCGCAAGGTTGAGATGGATCGTTTGAGAGCAGAGGAAGCTTCTAGCGCGGCAGCTGCAGAAACAAGGAGAAATGCGGGTGGACGGAAATTGGCGTCTTTGGAGAAGACTGCTGCAGAGAAGAGAGAAGATGAGATGCGAGGAATGACGCCGGAGATGCGGACGAGGTTGGAAAGGGAGCGTCGCGCCAGGGCTGCCGAAGAGCGCATCCGGAGGTTGCAAGGGAAGTGAACGAGCCATTCATAGCTGTGTTTTTTTTGGGATACCCGACTACTATGACATTTGATGAAGCCACATGTAACAAGATCATATAGATATGCGATTCAAATAGCATTCAAGTGTTGTTGTATTTAGGTTATTTGACGTGGGATGATGTCTCGCGCCTTCCGCCTGGGTCAACAGCCGGCTGCGGGTACTACCTTCCGCAGCAAACGGAGAGCAGACTTGCCTCTACTCTTACTCTTCTTCATCTCTTCTGTAGCATACTCATACAATCTCACGGACTTTGGCGTGCGCAGTAAGGAGACGCGAGCTGTGGCATGTCCGGTGGCAGTGGATTTCGGCTCATCTTGACATCCGTTTTAGTTGAATTCTTTGAAAAAGAGCTTCTATACAAGGGTGATGGTCTCAGACATCCAAGGCCCGCTGCATCGTGTCGGGACGATCTACCGTTGGAACCCAGCGACAAAAGAGGTGGTTGATGCCCGACATATCTCTGCTTACAGTCCTCTTTATATTGGGAGAGACCGGAAGCTGTGGTCTGTTGTTCCCATCGTTGCTGAAAATGTTACTGACGAGAAAATACCACATCCAGTGAGTACACCTTTGACGATCTCCGCGTATCAGCACAACATCTTCGGATCTACACGATCGTCTACGACTTTGAGAACCCCTTAGATATTGCTCCTTTGGTGTATGCCGAAGATCTATCTCTGAACGGAACGTTTTGGAATGGGCTTCCAATCGATAAGCGAAATGGGGGAGCAGTCCTTCTAAGTGACGGTGATATTCTGCGATTGTCCCCGGAGAGCTACCTTGAATTTCGGTGTGAGCTGGCCGATAAACCCTTGCCTCCGGTTCAAAGGAAGGAAGCAAAGGTTAGTCTTCGAATTCTTTGTAGGAATCCGCTGATGAGAACCAGGATTTTGCGACTGATTATTTGATCACGAACCGTCTCTTAGGGGAAGGTAGTTTTGGTCAAGTACGTATGGCAGTTAATATGCGAAGTGCAAGTCAAGTTGCATGCAAGGTCGTGGATCTTAGGGCTGTGAAGAAAGTGGTTGAAAAGAGACTACGTCGTAGCGAACTGAAAGGCACAAGTCTTTTAGAACTTCAGAAACGCGAGGTCGACATCCTTCAAAAGCTGTATCATGTATGTTCGAGCCATTGAGTCAAGATGGCAGCAATTTTTCTGACGTGACCAGCCCAACATTATCAGAGTTGAGAAAGTGATTCGCACGGAGAATTCATTGTTAGTTCTAGCGGACCTAACACCTAACGACGACACTACTGACTTTGATAGATACATTTTCGAAGACCTTATCACGGCTGGTGACCTTTTTGCATTCGTTGAATCGATGAATGGCGACATTAAAGACTTTGATGCAGCCTCAATAATGCAACAGATTGTAATTGCTCTGAATTACCTTCACGATAGCAACATTGTCCATCGGGATTTGAAACCTGAGAATATCCTCATGACGTCGCACGGAGACGGGCGTCGGGTGGTGCTTGCGGACTTTGGATGCGCTCAGGTTGTTCCATCGGAGATCAAGCGCATGTCTTCGGTGGTTGGAACGTGGGACTACACTGCGCCGTGAGTTTTTTGCTAGGGTGGGCTTTGACGAATCTAACACTTGGCAGTGAAGTGTATAAAACTTCCGCAGCACAAGGATATACCAAGTCTATCGATCTCTGGTCGGTTGGGTGTATAACAGTTGTTCTTCTGATGGGCTCCCCTCCTTTTCCATTCTCTCAATCCGGGCAGATCGAATGTAGCGAACCCGGCGACATGGATGAGGTTTTCAAACAACCCAAGTGGAATGAGGCTAGTACATTGGCACAGAATTTTGTTCTTTCATTGCTTGTTCTAGACGAGAAGAAGAGACTGAGTGCAAAAGAAGCTCTTGGGCATTGTTGGTTCACCAATCCGGAGTACAAATGGAGATTGGATCGCGACTACCAAGCAGCCATTCGCGACTGGCGTCCTCAAGCTGTCGAGCCCTTTTCTACTTCGCCACATGGTTCCGTTGTCAATGTGAGAAAGAAGAGAAAAGAGAGTCTAGCTCTAAAGAATCGTTCGTCTGTCAAGGGAGGATTCGGATCGGAGGGTTCGTCTGGTGTTGCTTGTTATACAAAGCAGCAGTTTTTAGCAGATGAAGAGAAGACGATATGTCCTTTCCCAGGAGGAAATAATACTTACTCCATTTTGCAACGCTCCATAACGTTTCAAACGTCAATAGGAAGTGAGAACACGTCGGAGCGTACCAAAGAGACTGGACATTTGCAAACGAGTGCCGCTTATTCCCAGGCCAAGCCTAGGTCAGTAGGTCATACTCCCCGCCGACCATTTAGCCCACACGCATGGAGTGTATGGAAGGACGGTTCTACTTCATACGACCCTAGGAAACCCACTCAATGCAACAAAGACGAGAGCATGGGCAGCATCAGAGGTGCAGTACTGAGAGTGAAGCAAGGAGAGCCATCAGGGCTGGAGCTTTTGCAAGAGCCAAGCGAAGACAGTGACGCCTCTACGATAGAACCCTTACTGATTTGTACAACTGGAGCGAAAAGAGATATCAGTAGAGCTCTAGCTTCTTGGTCGGGCGAGTCTCAGGAAGGAGGCGAAGTGTATGAGGAAGTGGAGAACAAGGTGACGGGCAAAATACAACGAATTCTGTACGGCGAGAAGCGGCGGCTGTAATCGCCACGCCCTTGATGGCGCTTATGGAGACCAAGGGCAGGAGAGGAACAGACGATCTATACTGCGATATAGACTATTGATATCGACCAACTGTCATTCGCTATGGCTAATCCGGTTTGTAGGGTTAGATTGCATCAGACCATCGTTTCCAAATGGAGTAGCCTGAGGTTTCAACATTGAATCATCAATTAATACTGCTGACAAAAGGTGCTATTGATTATCCATCGTAAATGCGTTTTAGTAGCTAGTCAGATTGAAATTACTCTGCCCAGATAACAAACGCCAATGTCGATCAACAAGAAAGAAAACAGCAACCACACCAAAAACATTGAAACAAAAACAAACAGCATGAGCCTTCATAATGTGAATTTGATGTTGGAAGGCATACAAGTTGACCCGTATTTGGCAGTAGACTTCCCAAACAGGAAATATAAAAGCGGTAGACTCGGCAGTAAAAAGGCAAGCAAGGAGGGCTTCGACCCACTCTGCGCAACACATAGATCGCCTTGCATCGCGATTACTTGCATGAACAACGGGCTCGGACCAAAAGATGGGATGATAAGATTAGGAAACCAATCTGTCAGGTGCTTTGATAGCGGAGAGTTGTGTTTTATTTTCCTATCGATTATGCCGACCCCAGCCGCTCGTAGGTATGCAATGCAGCGGCCACGGGTGGACGCTGTCAGTCATGCAGTGTTTGCTGTTGAGGTCTGCATAGGGTCTGTTTACATATGTACATCAATGTATTTGTATGTGTGAGTACTGTTCAGAAGGCATTTACTGATTTCAACACGTAACATCAACCAAACCTTTAAAGCATGTCAATATCTTGCTTTCCCCAGGTTTCTGGCTACGTACGGATCAAGGGCTGGGACAAATCCCCGATCGGGAGAATATCCTACGTGGGAAGAGGTTCATTCCTGGAAGGCTGGAGCTGCTGCTTCGATGGTTGTCGGGGAAACTGGCATCCCTTGTTTGAGGGAGCACGAGTCATGCGATGCAACTGTAACTTTGGGTAGGGCTAGTTAGAGTGGAGTTAGGACTATACATGTATACAATGATTGAGAAGTTGAAAAAACATTACAAGGAGGACTACCGTATATATGTTAAACAGTCGCTAGAATGGCTGTCAAAACACCAACCCCGGGACCTACAGATTGCAACATTTGAATACTGCCGGACGTTTTTCTTTCTGAACGTGTGTCTACAAAAAAAAAGGTCAAATCTACGAGGTCGGCCTTTTTTCTTGCTGTCTGTATCCCTTGCCGCGCCGGGACAATTCTGCACTCACATCCACACACGCTGTTCCTACTTTTCAGACTTGAAACCGAAAAAAAAAACAGACAGGAAAACACTCCGAGTCAGTGCGTGCAGACCAAACCAGCCAAGGTTGGGTTAAATTGTGTCTTGGGTGCAGGGCCCGCCTCCCTTATTTCCGCATTGAGCAAGATAGGGTTAACTTGTCGCTCGTGCAAAAAGGACGTTTCAAAGTTCCCAGATGTGGCTGGCTGGCTGTCCTTGCTTGAAAAGGACCCGTTGCTACATCAACATTGACTGCAGTAGTCTGTCAGAACTGTGTGTACTATGATGCGAGGCACTGCACTGCGCTGCGCTGCACACATGTTTTTTTTCCTGACAGCAGCCACCCGCCGGTATGCGCATATGCATCGCGGGTTGCTACAGCCTCCGTGAGCTATATGAACCAGCCACCAGCAAACACTTTGACTATTTATTTTATTCTTTTCATGTTACGAGTCTATCATGGTGTAATACGTAGCTCTTAACTGGACTAAATGATTTTGCATTGTCTGCCTGAAAATAACCCCCTTGGCGAAGGGCTGTCGATAACAGTTCTAACGAATAATATTGTACGCTAGCTCTTGAAAGTCATAGTAACAGCTAGGAGTAGGTCAACAGAAACACCCAGTCAGAGGGATAACTAAGCCATTTGTTCCCTGCATGCAGACCATCAACTCGCACGTTTTAAGTTGTCTTTTGATTGACCAGCAGGGATAGGTACTCCGTAGACTACTGGAGAAACCAATCCTTTCTTGCAACAAGTGGCTTTTCTTCTACGTCACCGTCAACACAAACTAGCTATTTGCTCACAGGATAGAGAGAAAGAGAGAGAGCACGAATCAGACATGGTCTTGCCCCTTTGGCGGCATCGGCCTGAGTGACGGCGATGATGACCTCATGCAATCTCCAGGGCAGAGTCTCGTAGGGCCGATAAGATAGAACTACATCATCGGCGCCGGGTGATCGCCTAGAAGTAGAAGAATTGTGTACGTGCTTGTAATATTTATTACCTCTTTCTTTTTGTGGTGGTTGTGTATTTTTGTCAGCAACAGTTTTGTTCTCTTTGTTTCATCGAATCCTCCCGCGCCAGCCAAACCTCACGAGCAGCGACAGGAGCAAAGGAGGCTTTTGCGCGGGGTGTCACGTAAGGAGGGTAGTATTAGTACTGGTTTGTTCCGAACGCTTAGGTCACCAGATCCAAAGAAACGAGGGGAGAGCGACGAGATTCACACGTGCGAGATAATAGCTCCGATTTGTCTAGACAGTAAACAAGGCAGAACTAGTCCGTAGTCCTCCGTGCTACTCATTAGCTCTATTCCCATTAGCAAGTACTAATTACGCAGTTTTGAATGGAGATCACCTGGCCAGCCTTCCCAATGCGGTTATATTGGCTTATTGGCCTGCTGCCTGCAGACTCAGGCCGAAAGCCACCCGACGTCATGGGAAACGCGTATCGACGCGTCGCGCGTAAATCCTGCCGTCGTGCGCGTTTTGAGGGTGTCTTGGGCCCTAGAGGATTATTTTTGGTCTTGTTGACTTTGTCGTTGGTTGCTCGCTAGTCAGTGTAGCCAATTGCTCTGTCCAGTCTGTCATGCGAGCGCATCGTCGTGCGTCTGGCACGAGCAGACTGCTGCAGGCCGGCAACGAGGGCAGGTCAGCCCTCTGCTGGGCGCCAGACGCAAGGCGGTGGCTAGGAGAATTGATGACTTGCAGGCCGGGCAAAAGCGCACAGGAGCAGAGAACGAGGAGGGCAGGATAGTTGCCAGGGGAGACCGGAGAAATCGATAAGTCGTCCTTGCAGACGGTTCGAAGTCGTGGTGTGGAGAGGACGGAGGCAGACGAGAGAATAAATTACGGGCGGCGTACGGTACGGTCACGGCAGCCGGCCCACCCGCCTCTGGTATTTCTTCGCTCAACGTTCCGCCCCCGCCCGCACACACTGACTGACACTCGCACTCAGCGCCCCGAGTCCTTTTCGCCTTCCGTCCCTGACTCTCGCTCTCTCTCCTTCTCCCGCGCTCACAACGCTCTCTCAACCATCTCGCGCCCACCACCACCCACGTCGCATCACTCCGCAAACAGTCTCGTCCATATCGCTCGCTGCGCCTCGTCGTCCAGTGCAATCTTTTTTTCGCGTTCGTCCGCCTCTGCCGTTCCACCCGCTCCGGCGCAACGGCCAGCTCCCAGCCTCTCAGAGTCGCTGAGGACCGCCGCTGGACTTGCCCACCCACAGAACCCAGAACACGTCGATAGTTTTCGCTACAAAATCGCATACAAATCTGCTCACCATGCTGATGCAATCGGCGCTCTCCTGCGACAGCAGGAAATACCTGTCCGGTCCCCTGCCCCTGTACCGCGCGCTCTCGCCCACGCCTCCTCCATGCGACGGCATCAGCGGCAGCCTGATGGGCGTCAGTCGCAAACTACAAACGCTGCTGAATGTGCCACCGGGCCCTGCGCCGACTACTCCACCGCGCTCTATGCGCCTGGCGAGTCCTTTCCACCTCGACGAACCCAAACCGACCAAAACCAAATCGCGGTCGCGGTCGCGCAGGACGACGCCCAAGTCTGTCACACCAAAACCCAAGACACCCTCTCCTCAACCCCCTCGCAGTCGCCACAAGCGCAGTCGCAGTATCTATGAAGACGGCAACAGCGACAGCGAAACCGACAAGGTTTCGAGTCGCCCGCGCAATCGCTACTCAACGCCAAAACGCCAGAAACGCTTCCCTTACAACATGCCACTCGGGCTCGGTATTTCCGATTTCGAAGCGCTTGAAGAGCCCATCGCGCTCCCCCACCGAACCATTTTCCCTGTCCCAGCCGCCGCCGAACCGCTCCCTGACGTTGTTATCCCGTCGATCGAGGTAGAAGACACAGAACAGCAGCAGCAGCAGCAGCAGCCGGCTGCGTGGACGGCGGAGGACGACCAGATGCTCGTCTCAGTCGTGCTCAACAAACTCAAACTCTCGAAACGGGAGTGGGACGAGTGCGCTCGGCAGCTTGGCAAGGATAATACCAGTGTTGGCAAGCGTTGGCAGGCTCTTGTGGGCGAAGGCAATGTTGGGCTTCGCCGCGGGTCTGGGCCCTTTGTGCGCGGTCGGTTAGACGGGTGTTTTGACCAGTCTTGATTTTCATCTATCTACTATTTCCTTTGTGCATGCATACCCTGTGGAGTTTCCTATACATCAGGAGGACTTTTTTTGTTTTTTTCAGATACCCTGGGCAGGTGTTTTTGTTTCGATACCATTTTGTGCTACGTATCATTATTATCGTCACCACTTCTTGTCATTATTACTGATAGTGTATTCTAATAATTCTCTTCCAATACCAAGACATAACAATAATAATGTATCATCTGACACCCTGAAATTGACTCCACCCGTCTGTGACCGCGCCGGCCCGGCCGCGTCCCGTCGGCGTAACGTGGGTGGACCGGGCTATTCTCTGTCTAACTTCTTCTCCTTGCCCCTGATCGTGATCGAGAGACCCCGTTATCTCTACTCCGTAACCCTGCCCAAATTCAACGCATACACACACTTGCATTGCCTGCAAACAAGAAAGCAGGCCTGCAATGCAATGCAATGCACAGCAGATCCTGCACCGGACCCCACGTGTGTCCTGAGCGCCAGTGGCCTACAAGACGGAGCAGAAGAGTCAATTCCAACTAAGTATTTAGTGCTGCCTAGTCCAACCCCCCTGTTCAACGGTTTCCCTAGTCGCTCATCGACGTTGTAGTCTTACCGCCCCGATTCCCGAGTCAGCTGCCCGGCCACTCATTTGCGCTGCGCAAAGGCTTGGTTCTTGAGCTGTGTGCAGGTCCTGGCCATAGTTGCTGCCAGTTGCTGCATCGATATCGGTTGTGCAGCCTGATCATCGCTGTTCTAGCTTCTGACTCTTCCTGCGCAGGCTTTATTCTCAGCCTCGTGTCTCTTTTGTTCCTTCGGCATTGATAAATCCCGTAGGAATATCGATTGTATCAAGTACTCCGGAGCTACTACGCAGCATCTGGCGGTCAAGGAACGCGGCCTGAGAGCTCTACAGTGTACACACTACACGCAGAGCTGCGACCCCTCTTCAGTCCCGAGTCCACCAAGTCATGCGCAGTCTTATCGACTGATGGCCCGATGGGTCCTGCGGCACGGCATGTGGTTTTGCCCGGATGGCGCATTGGCTGCGTCGCCGCACTGTTCTCGGCTAATGCGGGCTATGCTAATTAATAGTTTTGATACAATAACTTACGTATTAATGAGGAGTCTATCAATTGATGTACTCCGTATTATATACATAGACTCAACTGGTGCTAAGCCTCAGACTCAAGCCTACTCTACGGATCAATTGATCTCCATATGAATATAATAAATGCAACCGGGTATGCTAGACAATACATACAACAGAAGAGAATCCCACCTGTACGCCATGACGCTCGTAAACGGTAATATTCATATATCCGATCAAAACCTAGTTAAGAGTCAGAAGAGCAAAAAGCAAAACAGGAAAAAGCAAAACAGGAAAAACATACCGAATCTCATAGCTCCCCGCTCGAGTCATGTATCGCACCCATTTGACACTG
This sequence comes from Talaromyces wortmannii, assembly GCA_001939245.1. NCBI lineage: Eukaryota > Fungi > Ascomycota > Eurotiomycetes > Eurotiales > Trichocomaceae > Talaromyces > Talaromyces wortmannii. The sequence goes on from MJVA01000598.1 coordinate 386,679, forward strand.
CTGTAATTACTCTTCTCAAACACCTTCAGATAGCGCACCAGCAGCCCGCTGCTCGTAAACATCAACAGGTTAAACGACAGACTCAGCGGCGGCCGACTCCACGCCTTTTGATGCGTCATGCTCGTCAGCGTCGCCTCGGCCGTCAGCACGTACTCGCTCTGGCCCGTGAAGCGCGCAATCTTCCACACAATGTTGTTATGCTCGGGCTCGTACTTGGCCTTGCCCTGCGTCGTGCGCTCCGTGATCTTGGCCGTGTTGAGCGGCGTCGGGATGCGCACCACCACATTGGTCGCAAACAGCTTTTGCCCGTAGTTGGCCTTGATGGCCACGCTGTACTCGACCTTGGTCGTGCCCACCTCGCGCACGATCGGGTGCACCTTGAACGGCAGGTTGACGTTTTCCGTCGCCCGGTAGCGCATCAACTCGAACTCGCCGTCCGGCGGCACAAACGAGATGGTCCGGTCTGCGTCGAACCGGCCCAGCTTGACGCACTGGTGGAACTGGCAGTCTTCCAGCGACACCGACCCAGCTGCTGCTCGTGTCGCCTTTGTGCGGCCGTCGCGGTTCCCAGATGGGCCCGCGTCGTCGCCATCCAGCAGTAACCGGTCGTTCAGCCCAAACTTGCACTCGGGCGTGCCGGTCAGGTATGCTCGCATGATAATCTGCCCGTTGACGTCGGCTCGCAGCACCGTGCCCGTCGCCGACATGAGCAGGTTCACGTCCTCAATCACATCGACAAAGGCCTCGTTCTTCCGGTATTTCACATCCGCCCGTCGCCACGAAAGCGCTCCTGTCGCTTGCATCGTGATGCGGCTGGAATCCGAGGCCGAGTTGGCAATGGCCGATTTGACGCCTTCGGTGGTGATGTACATTTTGAGCGTATCGGTCTCGGTGTTTTGCGGGTAGCCGAAATCGAGGATTTCTAACCCATCAGCATTTGTACGTTTGTAGACAAGAAAATAAGACGAGACATACCGTCCAGCAGCTCGTAGACCAGCACAAAGTTGTTCTTGACGGCCTCCTCGTCCAATTTGCCAAAGTACCCCTTGCCCAGCAGAATGAAGCGGTACAGAAACTCAAAGACGAGCGCCGCATTGGCATTGCTCTTGGTCACCACGACCAGGTATATGTTCTCGTGCTTGACATGGCTGAACGTCGTCGAACCAAGAGTCAGAATGGGCGAGCGCACTTGCGGGTTGGAGATGACTTGGATGCGGAAGATGTCGGCCAGGCGGGGGCGGCAGTCGTTGCGAAAGGCGCGGAAAATCAGGTTCTCGCCCTTCTGGTTGAAGACCAGAACGCCGGAAATCATTGTGATCTGGTCGTGCTGTTTGGGCGAGTTCCTGGACGGAGGGAACTTGGGTCCTTGTTTCTTCACGGTGTTCACTATCGCTGACCACTCGCTTACATAACAGCTGCCCCTTTCGCTAGACTCGCGGGGTGGACAACGGACAGTGGACACCTCAGGCATCTTCGACCTATGCAACTAATTATATATAATAGATTAATAATTGATGTTCCTGGGTTAGAATTTGACTGTTCACAGTATGGTACAGCAGGTATAAACAGCAAACTTCAATTGTTATGAGACAGGCCACTGGCGGCTAATACGAATTAAAAAGGTATTTCCAAAGTCATTAATGGTATCAGAAGGAGTCGAAGCTCGTAGTCGGGGGAAAAGCAAATCAATCGCTCAGATGCAACAAACAGAAACAGCCCTTAAAAATGTAACAATCACAATCAGGCTCCATGTCATCGACCTTGAATCTCTTCAGGAATCTGGCTGGTAGGGCCAGTATTCGGCCGCGTGTCAGGCGCTGAAGGCGCTTCACTATTGACCAGACCGATTTTCGGGTCAGGAATCTGTATGTCTATCGTCATGTAGGCCGTTCGACGCAGACTCCATATGTGCACACCCTCCTTGGATCCGACTTCGCGATTCCACGTGTCCAGCCAGTCTTCTACACCACGTAAATGGCTCTTGATGCCCGGCAGGTTCATGTCATCAAACACCCAACCTGTTATCAACCCGATAGCGCCGTCCAGCCAGTTTCGTACCGACCATGGGTCAAAGGCTTTGACTAGCTCGCTGTTGATCTTCGAGACTATACGGCGGAATTCCTGCTCAGACACCAAAGGGTCGAGGATTTCGGGATACAGGTTCGAAAAAGTCGGTGCAAGATCGCCCTTGACCATCCAGTCGCGACGAATGCGAATAATCCGTGTCGATGTGAATTCGTCCGAGTGCAAGGGCACATGCGGATTCAAATGTGGATAGCATGGATGCGCGGGTCCCCAGGCTAACTCTTCTGCAACCTCTGCTTCATCGCCGCCAGCATTCTGGTTCCCCTGGGCTGGATACGCCGCATAAGTTGAGTTTCGAAGAGACGAATTGGATTGTACGTGGCGGGGAGGATGCGTGATGCCGTCGTCTGGTTTCAACTTTTGCCCAGGCGCCCGGTTCTCCTGGTCTTCGGGCATCTTGGCCGATTCTTCCAATTCCAAGTTCAGCTGCTCGCTACGCCGCCGACTGTGTGGCAGAGCAATACTTGTGCGGCCGCTTTCGGACTCGGCTGCACTGCGCTCGACTGCAGGACTGGTATTTGGTGAAGGCGCTTGACGACTTCGGCGCTGTTCTGGAATCGACAGCAGTGGATATTCGTCACGGCCAGCTCTAAGATCTTCGTCAGAAGCGTGCCCGAGATGTGCTGTGGTGACAACTGTGGTTCGGGGAACGTGGTTGATGGGATTCCACAAGCGAGGTTTGTATGTTACTGCGCTTTCAGCAGTAGCAGCAGCCTTGGGTTGGGGATTGTTCTTGCACGACAGAGAGACGCGGTTCCGGGAGGGCAGTCGCTGATGGCCGCGGACATGAGTGTCTGGAGCGTGATGGAGCGGTTGGGGTGTCGCAATGTGGATGTTTACTTCGCCTGGATCGAGATCGCGATGCAGGTTTTTCGCCGCCAGCGGTGATACGTTGTGAGAGAACTGGTGGCGGGCGGAAGAAGCCGTTTTTGTAGAAGCGAAGAAACCGCGAGAAGCGAGGAAGAGACGACGCACAGCAATCTCGAGACGCTATGCTCGCCAGAAACGCGAGTTGAGGTCGAACGGGGGTGCGGAGAGGAGGATCGGCAGGAGGAAGTCTCGGGGCGGGAAAGGGGCGACTCGGGAGGCCCCATGCCCTCTACATACACACAACAGCACCAGAGCCGATTTCTCTGTGGTGCTTCACCCAGGCGACGGCGCGAGGAAATTTGGAAATCGCAATTGAGGAGAGGAAAACAACACCAGCAGCAGAAGTTCTGTTGATCCTTTTTAACAGCGCGAATCGTCCGATCGCAGCGCCAAAACAAGCCTCTTGCGTTAGGATACCTATCCCACCAATCCTATAGGATAGCGACCAAGGGATAGATGCCTTGAATCGGGTCCTGGATTGATTATTAGCTGGGCAGCAACTGAAACGAATGGCGACTGCAAGACCGCCGGCAGGGGAGCAAGGGAGATAAATAAAGCTGTCGACTGACGCATCAAGTTGCCGGATTGATGTTACTATATTTGAAACAGGACGCCAACACCAGGCCTGGCCGTCGGAGAAAGAATTAATAATGATAATTAGCTACGGAGTACAGTACGAAGGAATCGAATCCCAGAAGCCACGGCGTCATCGCGTATAGGAAGAACAAAGCACTCCATAGCGATCCCAACAATGACCATACAGAATGAACAATGAAACGAGGCTAGCAAACCAAGAACCGGAAGAGACACGGAACTCTCCGAACCATCAACATCCGGCCTTTCCATTGTGGGCACTCGGAGCGCTTAGTTAGTGCTCACTGAGTCACTGCTGTTGTGCACCAGGTGATCCCGACTTCAACGCGTTAGCGAGGCCAGGCCCGGAACCAGTGTCCCGGGCTCCAGGACCAACGCGCTGGGTCATGGACACTGTCGATCCTCGTCATGTGTTAGAAAAGGGGTAGGAAGGCTTCCCATGCATGGAGCCATCAGTAGATTATTGCTTCAACCGTTGAGCTGTATGGAGTAGATTTATTGAATCCAACGTGTGAAACCTTGAAGAAATTTTCATTGGTGAATGCAGACAAGCCAAGACCTGTCAATTGTTAAGAATCATAATAATAATACAGCTATTATTAATCCCCTCTTTAAAAGTTAAGACAATCCCTGTTACAAGTAAGAAATTTCTACTTAAAAAGAGATTAGATTAATTAGTTGAGGTCATGAAATCGTCAATCTATATACAGACGAACATGGGTATCTTTTGGTGGATTAGTAGACAAATATAGCCCGGACTTGCAATATTCAAACGCTCAATGAAAAATTTTCCCTCGTCATATCAATTGGTACCGTCCTGTGCTTTCCGGTTTGCGGTGGCTTGCATGCGTCTCATCGCTTCCCGGTGGACGTCCTGCATTTCTCCTCGTCGCATACGCTCGGCAATGGAATTGTTCAGATTTTCAGACGCCAACGCCCGTTGCGTCTTTGCAATATGGGCTTTGCGTTGTTGATCCATCATCCCCTGTCGAGCTGCGTCCACGTCGACCAGAGGCGTCTGAGACCGAGTCAGGTCCTCCTGAAGGGACTCGCGCCAGGCCGCCATTTTCATCGAGTTTGACTGCGCGGACCCTCTTGAGTCCCGAGATAGTCGATGAACGTCTGCTGTCAATCTACCTGGATCCTCCGCTTTTGGTATCATATTCACAGGGGGTATATTTTGTTGTCGTAGCAAAGCCCGCCGCTTTGTGAGAGGCATATCGTCGCCGTCGACTGGCAAGCTTAACTGACTGCTTGTGGGTGAGCGAAGGTCCTCGTCTCCAGACTGTCGAGATTGAGACCGTTGTGGCACCCAAGAATGACGAGAGAGTGACATGGAAGACATGCGAGACTGCACCATCTGTTCCCGCTGCGCCATAAGTGGCAATGACCCTTCAACTGGCTGACTGTCGTAATTCACCACCTGGCTTTCATCTATGGGTGACGCCGCAAGCGATGTTGCCAGGAACGGAGTGGATGAGCTGCGAAATCCACCCGGAATATTAACATTAGGCGGTGGAGAACGGGTCGAATTCATATGCAAAAGGTCTGGACTAGACGCCGCGTGAATATTCGTCGGATGAGTAACTGCATTGTCCATGTAGATGTTGGATAAACGCTGAGGCGCTGCTTCTAGCGCCGTCGCTGGAGCCGACCGTTTGCCGACATTCGACGCAGCCTGATGAACGATATCGAGCTTCTCAGGAAGAGATGTACGTCTGTCAATTGCAGGAGGTGGCGCGGCATTGGTGGCAGTCTGTGTCAACTCCTCAACTTTGACTGGCACAGTGGTCTCTTCATCCGAATTTACAAGTGCCGGGCTCAGTTCAATCTCTTCAAGGGCAGGGGTATCGGCAACGGACAAATGCTTCGCCCATTCATTCGTACGATAGGATGTGATGAGTGGAGAAACATGACTAGGCAGGTGCTCGACAGCCCCGGCTGTAAGACTTTCTTTCTTCCCAGTACTCGACCGGGAGTTGGCGCTAGGTTGGGGACGAAGGTGGGCTTGTTGAGGTATTTTAGGGCTCTCAACTGATTTGCCTTTCGGAGAACCTGTCTCTGCTGTACTAGCAACAATACTCCTGGCTGGTGGTGCTGGAGCAACTTCTAGGAAGGAAGATGCACCGCCATCAAGTGCATCGGGACCTTTTGCGGAGGAGAGACCTAGGCCGTGAGGTTGCTCCACATTTTGTTCCTCGTCGGTTTCTTTCTCGGTAATGTTTTCGGTACTGTTTCCAATTGCAGTTTCTTGGTCTGCCTGAGGTTGATGATCTTCATGAACTGTTGTTGGTGTGCTCTTTTGGTCTTCGACTGCCGGGACGAGTTTTGGGTCGGAGTCACTGGGCGCGAATTCCTTCAATGCATCATCACGGTCTTCATGAATTTTTGCATTGGATTGCGCATCAATATCTGCATGTGGCTCTGCATCCTGCATTTCAAAAGAAACGTCATCGGGAATCCCCTTCACTGACGACGCCGGGCTCGATGGAGACTGCGGAACAAGCATTTCCTGTGAGACCGACGTAAGCTGACGACTGTTTCTGCGAGAGCTACCTCTGCGTGACAGCCTCTGCAGTATAGAATACGCTGATAATCTCCTCGACAAGCGATTGGCGGTCGAGTCGCCATCGTCCACAATAGCTTGGATTGAATGAACATCATCTTCGTGCCCTTTGTCGTTAGGGTTTGGGATTTTAAAGGGGGGCGACTGGACACATTGAAGAGGGGTTGGGACCCGAACAGGAGGATTTTCCGGTATCTCTTTCACTCCTCCATGCTCTGCATCTTGGTCGGCTTTGTCACCGGCTTCAGGCTTTTCGGAAGATTGTGCTTCCTCTGTGTCCTTAGGTCCCCCTTTTTCATCAACACTGTTGGCGTCTTTGTCATTATCTTTGTGTTTTTGCTCGAAAGGTACTTTATTTCCTTCTGCCACTGACAAGGCAACCATTTCCATATCTGTCCCTGAATCCTTACGCAGAATAGGCGCCGAATGCGTCCGATGCAATCCAGACGTAACAACTGGCTTTTCCGCAATCGTCGACTCACGCTTGGATGGCTCTCCATAAACCGCCTCCCAGCGAGCCAACTCGTGCAGCTTTTTCTCCTCGAGTGTCCGGCCCAGTTCGAGCTCGGCTTCGTCTTTCTTTTGCTGTTCTTCGGCCAGGATGGCTTCCTGCTTCTCTCGTCTTTCTCGGATGACTTTCCACAGGCGGAATTGTGATAGAAGGCCAAGTAAGCAGACAACGATAATGGCAGCTAACTCAACTCGTATGCCTCTTGTCAGGGGATAGGTTGTTGTGTTTAGCGGGAAAACATCGTTGTTCAATCCTGTGGATCACGTTAATATAAGACAGTCGCTTTTTTTTGACATTTTAAAAAATATATCATTTCTTACCCCAATTATACAACCAGAATTCCTTCAACCCTGCCCGACTGAAGCAATCAACACCCAAAATAGCCGCCGTACTCCCGGCAAAGGCAGTCGAAACGATTAGTGCATAGGGCCTCGTATAGGAAGTAAACGAAAAGGCATATGCGACCACACAAAAAGCACCGATGAAAGCGCCTTTGTTGGTTGAACCGGTTAACAGACCACCATCCTTCAGCGACAAAAACCACATACTGAGACAGAACCCGCCCAGTAGACAGCCTAGGCCTTCTGTCAATTCTTTGAAGACTAGAGAAATGCCTCCGAAGATGAGTCCCGTGAAAAAGACGGCGACAAAGTAAGCTCCTTGTACCCCGTCTGACACGGGAGGGTTCATGACATATTCAATCAAAACCTATATTGGTTGTTAGGAGAGGGATAATTGGATCAGAATGGAGCAACTGACTGTGATTGATAGACTGGTAAGAAACGCAGCAGATAGAAAAACATGGGTCCTGCGAGACGTGAGATTTTTTTTTTTCAAAAGTTTCATTCAGAAGGTCGCGCATACCATAGGTTCTTGATGCCAATCAAGTTGTAGGCTATGCCCGTGATGATCAATACGACGCCCGCAATAGCAATCGCTGGGGTGATTGTTGGCTGAAGGGGAAGGCCAATGCCATCGAATGTATCTGTCTCCCAATTAGAAATCAAGAAAAACTTTATTTTCTAACCTCGCCACTGCGAAACGAGCCTACCGCTGGTGGAATTCAATGATGAAGCAGATGTAGGCGCCGCACCCGAAACTATGTCAGTGTGAATATCAATCATCGATGTCGAGGTAGCTGGCAGTCCTGTTGTACGAGTAGGGACCAATGTAGTAAATCCAGAATGTGTGTTTATATGCGTGGTGACATGTGTATCCGGTATGCTTGTTGTGACATCTTGTCTCCTGATAAGAGCATCCCTGGCGCTCACCACAGAACCGAGCGAAGCAAGACAGACGAAAAGTATAGTGTGAAGCCGCATTTTTTTTTGCTGGAAATCTCCACTGGTATTAAATATTAGAATGATAACAATTTTGTCGCGCAGTCGTAAGCCCCAGGTATATATTCAATGCGTCAAAAGAGCCGGCAGTAGAACCATTGAATGCGCTGCAGTCGCGCTTCAATGTTCTTACCAAGCGCAACCTGCGGTGAAGCAAGCTGAATTTTTTTACATGGAAACCTGGAGGGAGGCTGGGTAGAAAATCATGTCACCTCCAAAACTCAAAATAGATGAATTGGATGAATCTGAAAGCAAGTGCGAAGAAGAAAAAAGTGCATGACGCATAGCCTCAATGCGCTCAGCAAAGACTGATCTCGGATCCGCCACTACAGTTGGGCTAGTGAGGATACTTATCCTTTTTTTTTCACTAATGGCATCTGGGCTATTCCAAGTAAGGGCACGACACAAAAGTGCATGGCGTCGATCGTCCACTGAGCGTTGGGCAAGTGGGCTCTTACTATTTACGGTGCAATGCCCCCTCCTAGCAATGGAAGGCCTGGACAGTAGAAGCGACAGGATTATTGGGTTGCGGGCACCGAGTCTCTGAGGAGTCTGGGCGTTTCGAGATTATTGGGTGAAATCAAGGCACGTAGCTCAAGAGTCATGGCTTGATCGGCATGTTATCTGTATGATTGCATGTTATTTGTCTGCTGTTGCGTCAGCCACTGTGACTGGGCGAAAGCGTTCCGACTAGTTTTAATACTCCGATCGATGCACCATCTCAGACACCCGGCGGGTTCGGCTAGGCAAGGGAAGAAAAGTGATATTAATCGTAATTTTGATAATAACAGCCTGAGTGTAAACAGCCAAAGAGCCAATAAACCGCTTTGTGGCTCTCGAAGTGGAGACCCTGGACGTTGCATCGCAAGAAATGATCTTTCGCATCACTGGACGAAATGATAACAAATACAGTTGTCACACCCATTGGCGTCCCTCTGGGCTCGTGGTTAGTCCAGTCCGAATGAATACGTTAGTGTAGGACCAAAAGGACCTATAGCGTCCATAATGAGAACAACGAGGTGGGGTTAGTGGACAAGCAGACGATGGCGCTGAAAAAAGGTGGGAAAGCCACGGATTGGACTCCGTAGATAGTAATTAGTAGCCAACTTATGGTGGATCGGCGCTGGACTGGTTCGATCGAGCGGTTCCTGACTAGCCGGGTTGTGGGTCACTCACTGCGAAAGGTACGTAACAGGTGAGGCATCAATCAATATTTAATTTGTAATAATAATAATCAGCATTATTAACCTAACCTAATTATGCATCAGATCATAGATGCATGCTTTTCTGCCGTAGTCTGCACGAGAGAAAATCTGCAGTCAAAGATAGGTAGCGGTGTAGTTCACAACAACAGACGAGAGAAGTCTCTCGTGGTGATAAAACAGGCGGTCTATTTCTGTCTAAAGACGTGGCTACGTAGCAGCAGGCGTGAGTCATGTCCGGTGAAGAAACAGGGGCTTGAAGACGATGATTTGATGGCCAACACCCCTTGCGTTGTTCGCCAGCTCGCACCCCTTATACAAGTTCACACCACGACGCGTCCTTGGAGTAAAGTTTGGAGCAAATGAGACGCGGCCTCCCGATTGGCTGTTCCCCTCGGAAAATGGGGACTCGGTCCTCATAAATTAAGATTGGCGGAGCTAAATAATAAGCTTAACCATATGTAAACTAGTCCACGGCCAGTCCCGATAGGGAAAGGAGGAGTGTTACACTAGTCTTTACTCAGTTTAGCGTGTTATCATCAAACCGCTCGCCTGCTTTGCCGCTGGATGCGCATCACGTGAGCCGTGTCACGATTGGGTCCGTGTCACTCATCGCGGTGTCACCCTGAACGCAGACTGAACCTCGGATTATCGATCTGCGCACGCGTCACATCTAACCCTACGAACTCTCAGTCACTCAACATACAAATATCCACAATGCAGGCAATTCGCTCAACTCTGCGCTCTCGCGCTGTTCCCGCCGCCCTCAACGCGCGCTCCTTCAGCTCGTCGCCCGCGCATTCCCTCGCGCGCATGACCATCACTGGACGTCTCGCCGCCGAGCCCGAGCTCTCAGCCACCTCGACTGGCGGGGAAATCATCAAGTACGCTGTTGGAACCAGCTCGGGCCCCAGGGAAAACCGCCAAACGAGCTGGTTCCGTATCGCTAGCTTCGCGCCGGACGGCCCTGGCAGAACTCATCTCTTGGGATTGCCTAAAGGGTGAGTGTGTTGTCTTTGGTCTATAGGCGCATTGGTATATTGATAGAGTTTGTTATAAGTACCCTCGTGCTCGTGGAAGCCGACGTCAGTCTGCGCCATTACGAAGATGCCGAGGGCAAGAAACATTCGACCTTTAGCATCGTACAGAGTGAGTTTGGCGTCCACCAAGCATTGAACATGGCCAAGCGCTAACCTGGGCCTTTCCAATAGGAAACCTCGAAGTCCTGAAACGTGGCACCCCTAGCGAAGAACAGAGCGAATAGTTGTGTTGAAATCGAATATTCGACTTGGTGGGATTTCTTTCAACAGCGATAGAGCTCTGCTGGAGGTTATCTGCACATGTACTCTTGTGTTCCTTTGATAGGTGTGTTATTATTGTTATTTTATTAGTCTTCTGTATGAGCTGAAGGATGAGGAAATTATACCCTGTGAAAGTAATTTAATTAGGAGCGAGCTCGTTTGATAGACAGATCTCTTCTCTAGACGGATGCTCATCGTATAAAAGTAACTAAGCTGTATCATGAATTCTCATTAATAACTATGTGTATGAATAAAATTTGAACTACCGTATTTCTTGCATTGCGTTGAACGTCGAGAGAGAAAAGAAAAAGGAAGTGCAAGTTGAAGCCAGCGAAAAATCACCTCATATGGCAGTACACTCCAGGTGTCATATAAAAAAAGTCATCAGTTGCAAATTGCGATAAAGTTGTGTTTTTAAACGAATAAAAGGATGAACAAGAAACGATAACTCAAACTCCCATATCTAGACCATGCTATGCCCTTTGCGAGAAATTTCTGTGGCATCGATGATGAAGATCTTTTCGTCTTGTTGGTCGACATGCTCGGATGGCCGACAAGGCAATGGCTTATTTATTGCGAGGCCACTGCATCCAGTCGTGTCTAAAAATGACCCTTCGCTCGTGGAAGTAGATCTTTCGCTGCTATATTTTCAATCAGTATCCTTGATTACCAGTATTCGTTTGGAAAATTGGATTGCATACCTGTGTTTTGACCCAAGCCAGCTACTGTTCTTCGACAACAGGGTCTCATACCAAGATCCCTTTTTCTCTCCACGGGAGGGACGAGAGATACCCATTGATGTAACAAGGCGGTCGAGACCAACGCTCTTGAAGAACGAGCGGTACATCTTCATCGCATCCTGGCCCAGACCAAAGAATATAAACAACAGCACACTGAGCGTGATGGGGATCCACCGGTCCGGTTTCACAACACCACCAGTCGGTACTTTAATAATCTCGCTAAACGCAGGGCCACGATTGTTGCTCCACGAGTACGGCAGGGGTGGGAGCATGGGCAGGATATTGGTGTAGAAAACGTAGATCTGCAGGGGCAAGACGAACAGGATCATGATCAAAGCGAGACAGAACAGTCTGATAAATCGCTGAGTGGTCAGGTTGCTTCCTGAAGCTCCCAGAATATTCGAAAACTCTGATGTGTATCTCGTCAAACGGATCACAACTAGGGCTAGATTGATAGTTAGCCAAATGACCATTATATAACGGAGAGAATGACAACATACCGCAGTAGACAGCAGCAATCAGACAGATAACTGGAGGCCACGTTATCGACAGCAGAATTGCCACCCAACTATCATCGTAAGACACAGTGCAGCCTGCAATCGCAAAGATGTAGTAACGGGTTGGCTGGACAATGAAATGGCCAACCATGGCAAAAACAGGTATCACAGCGCAGAAGAAAAGCTCAACTGCAACTCCACGAAGTCTTTGAGCCTTACTTGGAACCAGGACTGTGTTTTCTGTGTCCATTACCAGTGCGAGGTTTCGAAAGATGCACACCAACGCTCCTGGCATCCCAACTTGGATACCAATGTTCAATTTGACTTCGATATCACAGAGTACTGAGCCGTTCCACCAAGAGTTGATGTCGTCAGTAGGCCAAATTATGGCATTGATGATGTTGAAGAGGTCGCTTAGGATGACGAATACAGTCAAAAACGAAGCGGCCAAGTTTCTATTCGAGGAATGCCAGATCAGAGGGGGGATGCAAAGCAGTAAGGCGAGAAATGACAGTATCGGAGCAGCGATAGCCTGTCCAGACGCGTAGAAAGGACCACCGGATGACTCCATGGTGGTTTAACAGGTTGATTCAAACGGCAGCAGAAAGATCTCTCGAAGAAATTCCACGCGGCAGCCTCAAACACAGTGGAAATGACAAGGTATGTGATGTGTTGCTGGATAGCTAAGAAACACCATATGCAAGATAAAACTGCAGGCTCTCTATCGAGGAGTATTAATCAGAGAAAATACTCTTGACGAGTCCGAATATTTCAACTTCCTTTCGGTTTGCTCCAGAAAAGAGGGGAGGGCCACGGTCAATGCCACCATTCGCCAGGCATGACCGGCCCAAAAAAGCGACTATGGAAGCCATTTGACGAGTCAGTCTCGTGAGCAAACAGAGTCTACAATAGACCAATTCACACGCCACGACTTGAGGGTGGGATGTCTGAAGATTTGGCACACTTTGCCTGTTTCGGGTCTCAATAGGAGGACGGTGGAGACGCAATGCGAGCATCACCAATAAGTGAGAGCGTTGGCAATAAACAACAGCCCACGCATGCCTTATTGACGCATGCTGAATAGAATATTTGCCTATAGGACTCGCAGAACCGGCGATAATTCTATTATCAAGCGTCGCTCTTCTCTATAGATTGCTATAGATTAACTCGGTGGAGCTGGGCGATCCGATCCGGGGAACGGAAATGGCGCCCGCTAGTCAGTGTTGCTGCAGGCCTCGGCATCCGTTCCCCGCCCACTACCGACCGGACTATTACTGCTCTCGTCTCTCTCCTCCCAACATCGCACGAGGAATGACCGCACTCTGGGCCTGGCTAGTCGCTGCTTATCGTCTGCGCGACTAACGTCGTATCATGCGCTGATCTGCTCTCTTGCCCCCCTGGTCGAAGTCTTGTACCCGCTAGACATGTGAAATACGTCATGTCCGAACAACCACGCCCTCCAGTCTCCCAGCGCGCCTCCTTCCAGAGCGGCGTCTATACGAGCCCTTCCAGCTCGTCATATCTGCGACAGAGGCCTCTGGGACGATCCGCGACGCTTGCTGACACCGGCAGTCCTCTCAACTTCCGGCGCAATTCTTCTGCCCTCTCCGATACAGTCTCTGAAGCCAGACAGTCCCTTCGAGACTCCACCGACGACCTTCTCTTCCCACGCGCGAGCAAGGGAGAAAATGCAGCACTGCACCATGACGACTCCCATTGGGAATCGGCGCCTCTGGCTTTAGCGTTGCTGCCCGCAGTGGGTGGGCTGTTTTTCCAGAATGGAAGCGCTTTTGTGACCGATGCGACATTGCTCATTCTAGCCGCCATTTTCCTGAACTGGTCGGTTCGATTACCATGGTGAGAAGATAAATGGAAAAACTGCCAGTCATCAGTTTGACTTGCGCTGACTAAAGACAAACAGGAATTGGTATCGATCCGCTCAAGAAGTTTACCGGCAGTCTACGGATGACTACCTAGAGAACATCAACGAGGAAGTCAACGAGGAGGAAAACGAAGGAGATGAAAACTCGACATCGGAGGCACCGAAAACCTCGACTCGAAATAAAACCTCATCTGCATCTCACGCAGCCACAAAGGAACTACATAGACATGAAGTGGCTGCTCTGGTTTCGTGCTTCGTGTTCCCATTGATCGGCGCGTGGCTGTTGCATACGATCCGAGGCGCCCTCTCACGTCCATCGGAAGGACTGGTATCCAACTACAACCTGACCATCTTTCTCCTTGCGGCAGAAATCCGCCCCTTTGCTCACCTGCTGCGCATGGTTCAAGGCCGAACCCTCTACTTGCAACGGGTGGTGGCCGCGCCGGCGTCCGAAGACAACGAGAAAATCAGCGAGAGCCAAATTCTAGATCTGACCAGGCGCCTGGAAGAGCTTGAGACGCACGTGGCTGACAAGGCCATTGCCGGCTCATCGCAGAATTCGGGTGGTATCACATCCCAGGGCCAGGCCGACTCGCAAGATGCGGTTGCACAGATCGTGGCAGACGTCCGAAAGGCGATCCAGCCCGAACTCGACGCCCTCAACCGAGCGATCAGGCGCTACGAGAAGCGGACAACCATGATTGCCGTCCAAACAGATGCTCGCTTGAACCAACTGGAAACACAAGCCGGTGATGCCATGGCCCTGGCCGCAGCCACTCAGAGGTCGGTTTCTGATCGACATCAAACTTTTGCCTTTGTTCTACTGGATTGGATAGCTGCCATCGTCGTCATACCGACTCAGACGGCGATTCAGCTTCTGAATCTGCCAGCTCGGGCTGTCTCGTGGTGTCTTGTTAGCGCCAAAGTGCTCGTCGTCGGTAACAAGAAACCACGAAGAACCAATAAAGGCAAAAAGCCTGTGCCTCGGACTGAGTCCAGCCGTCGACGCGCTGCTCCGATGACAAAGGAGGGTGCTATATAACTTACTGCTACGAAAATAATTGTCTTTTGTTTGCTGGCATCCAAAACTGATGGTTGCCATATAACCTAGCGAAATTTTTACACTGATTCTTATTCCCCACAAGTCAATTGGCTATATTGGCTATATTGACATGTACGAAAATCCAATCTCGGAAAAGATTGAGGGCTATCTATAAGCTTATGTCTAATAGTGCCATATTCTCTTCAATAAAATCGCATTCATACATATATACGTATATATATAGTCTAATCGAACAACTCGAATTTATTCCCCCAACCTCGCTAAGACTCTTTCTGTTGTACCTGCTTCCGCTCCTCAGCAGGCTCTGCGGCAATGCCCGTATCAGGATTCGGTGTCGTCGCAGGCTGTAAAAAGGCCTGTATAATCACCCGTTTCCGCTCCTCGGATGCAAGGCGTTCTTTCTCTCTAGATGGCGTTGGTACAGATGACGAGATCATCAGACCTGCGAACAACGTCGACAGCGCTAATTCAACCGCGTTGCGCCGTTGGTCTTTCGGGTTATCAAGGCGAATAGTGGTGTCTTTGCTCTTGTCGACATCCTTTTTGTCCTTGGCTTCAGACGACTCCGATGATGTGGCCGTGCCTCGTTTTTGCCGTATTTGAGCTAAAAACCTTGGAGCAGTTTGCTCTGGCGTGGTGTTGGGATCGGTTTGCGACGGTGGAGGCGGTGGATCTAGCGATTCTGGTAGAGCAGCAGGATTTGTTGCAGGTGCAACTTCGTTGATTATTTGAGTCAACATGAAGGTTAAGAATGTAAAGGAGACGCTGTGTACAGGCGACGGAGCCAGAGTGTCTAGAACCCAGGCTTGTATCTCCTCCGAAGAGTGCCAAGGGGTTTTCGACTTTTCTCGAGCTGCCAGCTGCTGCTCTAGTGTCTTCCAAGTCTCAGCCTTGATAATGCCGTCCTTGAGAGATTGCAAGAAGGTCACCAGTGTCTCTGCCAGGATTTCCAGCCGTGGTAGCGATGTCACCTCTGGCGGAAAGATTGACACCAAGGAGCCCCCGATATCTAGAGCCTCGCGGACACCGAACAGAAGTGAGGCTCGTTGATCGGCACCTTTAAGCGTCCACGATTCAGGGTCGAATGGCCATCCAAGCCCATGTGGCTCGACTAACCACGGTGGCGTTTCGGCGTCAGAATCTCCTTTCATCATGCCCCATTCAGCAATGGCTCTTTCACTAAGGCGCGAGATTGCTTCCGTCAAACGAAATAATTCTCGCGGGGCCGATAACCGGACATTTCTCTCGGTTCTTTCAGCCTCTGATGGAGAGGCAGTTCCCAGGCTGCGAACTCCAGCCTCAGGGATATGCGTCAGTTCTTCGAGTGACCGCCCAAAACATGTTGGTAGCCATCGGCCATAGACGGGAATGAACTGGTCCCGACCCCCAGCAACGCGAAACACCAGAATATCTTCGACCTTGGCGGTGCTGTCATTCAACGCCCGCACATAGTCCATTTGTCTTACACAGGCTGTCACTTCCACGCTGGCCGAATCTCCCGGTGCAATGGTGTACGTCTGTTGATACCGCTGCTCCCTTTCGTCTTTTTTCTTCTCGTCTTCAGGCCAATTAACTCGCACTTCGAGCCATGCTGGAGGATTTTCCTTTGATCGCACAGGATCTGCAACTAGTCTCGATGTAAAATAAAAGGTAGCAGGCACAGCGCCGGTGTTGGCAACAGTCACGGCCCTGCTCACTGGGACACCAAATGGCACACCGCCAAAGTAGATGGCATTCTTATCATATGCAATGTCTCGATGCACGTCCTCGGATTCATCAGGATGGCTGTCAACAATAACAGTCAAATCTGGTCTGGCTTCGTTTTCGGCTTTGTCCAGTTCTCTCACGACATCCTGATATACCTTTCTCTTGAGCTCCGGGATGACGGCTTCATAGGTAAGTGTAAAAGCAGCATCCAAAGGTTTGTGATCGGAAGAAAGAACCCCCTGGTGTGAGGTATAATGCGTTAATTTTATAGGATCCTCCTCCGATTCGTCATGTGACGGTGCCTCTGAGGCATCTTCATCCTCCCTGTATTCCTCCTCATTTGCGCCATCTGTGTCGGGGTTATAATCGAACAAGACATTTTCATCGTCGGCAGCCTTATCCACCCCACGTGCCTTCATCTCCTCATCTCTCTTTCGTGCTTCCTCCGTTTCTTTAACCTGTCTATAGTATTTCAACCGGTCATTTCTTGATCTATAAAGTATTCGGTCGCACCAGCTCGGGCCTCTTTGTTTTTCACTTGTATCGAACATAGCGATACTCCCAACATCATACTTGTATGTAGGCAGAAATCTTATTTCTCCTTCTCTCCATCCTTCATGGAATGATTTCCCCTTTCGCTGCTGGCTGTGCAGTTGATCGTGAGGTAGCAAAGACCTCAGCGTCGTCAAAAGAGACGATGGGTCAACAGACGGATCCATGGTTTCCACCATTGCCGTGGGCTCACTAAGCTGCTTGTCCGGGATATCCTGCAAAGACGAGTCACTTGTATCCTGAGAAGATTTCGAAGAAACCTGCGTCTTTACGTCGTTTGCTTCTTCGTCGGTTAACTGCGCGTCAGACTCGGATTCCGCAACTAGAACAGGCGATGGGAGGTCTCCAGAGTGCTGTGACCGGAACATGTGCTTCGCATCGTAATCATTCTGGGTATGCAGCGTAAGGAGACGCCGGACATCGTCGCCTGGTATATCCTCCAGTCGATAGTTCAGATCACCAAACCAGAAAGCAAATTCCTCATTACCGATGCTATCGTTGGGCTCCTCTGAAATTTCATTGTCCGGGTCAACATCGGTGAATTTTGTGCGACTGACAATCTGAGCCGCATCCCAATTCCGCCGCTCAAGACTCCCTTTGTCGGCACCAGCAGCCAAGTGGCAGTTGACAAAGACCAAACGCGTAGTCTCGCCTAGCACGAGACGGGTTACGGTAGCTCCCTTATTTCCCATGTATCCCATTAAACCGGTCCCTGTAGTAGAAGAGCTCACAGAGGATATCGTAGGAGCAACATTTGGAGCTGCATAGATCAGGAGCAGCAGCCCTACTAAATGCGACTCGGCAACCAATTGGTAACCAGCAGGAAGGCTCTTCTGTACTGCTTCTTTCCAGCGAATAACAGGACCAGTGTCCGCGAAGGGGCTCAGCGTCGCAGAAGCCGACGAAACGTCGACAATTTCCTGCAGCCCAAGCACATATATTCCGACATCTGACGGTGAATAGCCTTCGGGGTTTCCCCGCTTCGACTCAGGTTTCTTATGTTCTGTCTGCTCCTGCTCAGACTGGTCCTCGGTCGAAGATGATGTCTCCTGTCCGAGGGAGTGGCGGGTGATTTCTTTCCCCTCCACAAACCATTTTCCAATGTCTCTTTCGGTGCCCGAAATAGCAGCAACATTCCAGGTGCCCACCTTGATGTGAATGGTGCGAGACCGGGTGTATTCGCCTCTACGCGCTTTCACCGCCTGCTTCAGGGTCAATACATCTGCGGTGTCCGATGCCGGCGCATCATCATCGTCGGGAGGAGCCTGTCCGTCATCATGATAAGCCTCCGAGTCGCTCATGCTCTGTTTAGGAGGATAGTCATCCGTAGAGGGCGCCATCCTGTCGGGAAAAAAAAAAAGCTAGGTCAATTGGACTCTTCAGTCATCCGCATAGCTCTCTCGCCAGCTGTTGACCCTGAACTGCTCTCCCCTGAATGCCTCGGGTGGCGTATTACTGCAAGATGCCGTTGGATAAGAATGGATCGGCAGATGGATACCTGCAATAGCCCTCCGAACCGGCGCCCTCAGCGCACGCGTTGTAGAACCGTCTGATCAAGCCGAGAGATGGCAATAGCCATCGCCAGAGGCTCGTGAAGGTAGACCGAACGCCGGAGTATGTGTTAGAAGTAGTTCGCGCGGCAGTCGAACATCACGGGGATGGAGCTATCCGACGACGAAGAGCGAAGCGACTGAGATGAGGCGAAGAGGCAAAGAGCCGAGTAATTTAAGCGCCAAACGAAGAAGTAAGAGGAGGCAACAATGCGATATTAGTGGGGAACAGCGTCGCGGGGGGTTTTTTGACTTTTTTTCTGGCTCGGCTTGCAGAGAGGGCTGGAGCCAAGGTCAAAGAGCGAGGAATGTGGGATGAGCAGCAGACAGCAACAGCAGACCGAGGAGGAGGGCAGCAGGGCGCATCGACCGCAGTCCAGCCACGCAGCGCACACAAACCCAGCGACTGATCGACAGCATAGCGACTCATGGCAGAGCGAGAGTGTTCGCGCTAGCAGCCATAAGCGGCCGACAGTCCATCGCGAGCGCGAGTCCAGACCTGCGGGCGCGGTGGGGAGGAGAGCAAGCTGCCCGTCGATCCGCCGCCAGAAGAAAGAGCGCCGCCAAGCCCGCCTTCCATTCCCGCGTGTTTTCCTATGGTACTCAAGTCACTCTTCACCACCAGCATCATTCTTCAGTCATCTGCTCTCATCATCTCTACGCACGCTTCCCTTCCAAGCGCCACGTTGATCTGAGTCGCCGAGCTGCACACCACTCACACACACTGACTCGCGCTGCGCCAGGCGTGGCTTCTTTCACAATGACCCCTCGCAAAAGCCGAGGCGGCCGGCCCAACAACAACAACCACAATAACATCAACATCAACAATAACCAGTATCTACAACAATACCCTGTCGGAGCATCCGACTACGAGTCAGACAATCTGTATTCCTTTCCCGATGCCCAACAGCAGCAGCAGCAACAACAGTCGGCGCTGCCGTCCCGCACCAACGAAGAGCTCAACAACGCCGTCCTCCGCCGTCACAACCCCGAAATCGCCTCCATCCTATCCCTAGCCCCTTATGCGGTAGTCTACGCCTTCAACCCAGAGTCGCAGGGATGGGAGAAAACCGGCATGGAAGGCAGCATGTTCGTCTGCCAGCTGGTTCCAGCAGCCTATGGCCAAGAGCGCTACAGCGTCTTTGTCCTGAACCGCCGCGGCCTCAACAATTTTGACCTCCCCCTGACCGACGAGAACAACGTGGAGATTACAGACGAGTTTGTCATCTTAAAGTCCGATTTCCAAGAAGACAACGGCGGAGCGGCGAAAATCTACGGCTTGTGGATTTACTCGGAGCCGCCACCAAACTCAACCGCCGAGACACGAAAGATCAATGCTCAGGTGATCAAAGAATGCGCAATCCATGCAGGGCAAAGTTTGCTTTTGGCACGTGAGAAAATGGCAGCTGATCAGCACAACGGTTATCAGCAGCAGCAACAACAACAACAACAACAACCTACCCCAAATGCCTTGAAAGAGCTTTTTGGCCAGCAAAATGTCCCTCCGCCGCCCGAGCAGACGACTTGGCCACAACAAGCAGCGCCAATGCAACCGCAGGGGCAACCTGGCGGTGGCGAGGATGTTCTTGGGGATCTGTTTCGGAGAGCCGGTCTGGTTCAACAAAATTTATGAGGGGGGCAATTCGTTAGCATTATTGCATACATTAGCGGTGATACGTTACGTTATCCAGGCCGGAGTTTCAGGTGTTGTTCCTGCTGAGAGGTTCTATACCCTTTCAACCTTGATTGTTTGACTGTTTGACGCGTGGGTTCTCTATACGGTTATTTACTTAAACAACTCCAGAAAGAAGACGAAAGAAAAGCTCTTCCAGGTCGAGACCGCGGAGAAGGAACATCTCCAGTTTCGATTCACGAGTCTATAGACACAACTGATCTGATATCAGAACAATAATCAATAATAAATCATGATCGATCCCACACAGGCCAAAAATTTATTCACATGTGAAAGAAGAAAAAGCAAAACGATGGAAAATGGTAAAACTCCACATCAGTTGCTCACAGGAGACCGGTTCCCTAATCCTCCTTGAGCCCATGCTTTAAGACCTCATTGTAAAATAATGAATAATCAACAACCAGCACGTAAAAAAAATAGTTTGGGTTCCGTCATCCCGCCAGAACTTCCTCAACTCCGACGCCGTAGATGCTAGTTTCTGAATGAAAGAGAACGAAGAAAGAAAATATTGCCACCAGCCGATGAAATGTAAAAGGGGAGAGATCAAATCCGTAAGAGTGGCTTCAGGTTGCAAATATAAGGCGATTTGCAATCCATACACCATGAATCGAAATGGCAATGGGCGAAATAGGGCTTGTTGTAGAATTGTACTGATATAAGTTGCGACCGCATAAACAAATGCAATCCGTTGTGGTATCAAAAATAACCGTAAAATGCAAAAAAAGAGGTAGACATAAACTCCAAAAATCTATATCTTCGACGATATAAGCAACTGATCGAAGTGTATCAATCGCCGTTCTCGTTTTCCGCATCTTCTTTTGGTTCGTTGTTGCCCGTGTTCTCTATGTCACTGATGTGAATTGCTTCAGCCTCCACAGTGACAGAAGACTTCAAAGACGGACTCAGATTGATAGCGATCTTCTTAGGTGCCGCTGACTTGGAAACATCACCGGCCGCCGCCTTTTTGCTTGTTATCGGCTGCCCAACGGAATTTCGTCGACGACGCAAGTACGATGACCCGGTAGAGCTAGCGTTAGAGCTCCGTCGTTTCGGTCCGTTCTGGGCAAGCCGTACAAGCTCATCATCATCTTCATCATCGCGGCGACGTTTCTCAGAAAGGCGTTCTGGCGGAGTCTGCGGCTGTGTCGCAGTTGGCGTCGAAGGGGCGTCTGTCTCTACACCACGTTCCGGCAATTCGATTTCTTGCTTCTCAATGTTGGCATCAGATTTGGCGTCCATCACCTCGTCGTCATCGTCATCAGGATAGTCAACCAGCTTTATATTCGCCGGCGCCTGGTTCTGTGGCGCCAGTTCATCTTGTCGGGCCTCGGGAGGCCACTGCAAAGAAGTCATGATTAGCTCGGCCTTGACGTAACCATGCATGCGAATACATACCTCTTCCTCATCATCCGAGGTGTTAAAGTACTCCTCTTCTGCAGCATCCAATCCCCGAACACCTTGCCACTGCCCATTGACTGGGCCCCGTTGGGGCATTGCGGCCTCTTGCTGACTATAAAGAGTCGCATCACCCTGCATTTCGTAGCCCTGCAATTGGTCATAACGTTGAATCAAATTCTCAAACGTGTCGACATATGTAACCGCCTTCAACTTGTCACGGCACTTCTCTACCACATGCGTTATGATCGGCTTGATGTTCTCGCGCTTGATGTATTCAAACAGTTCGAGACATGCGGAATTGAGCAGATTGTCGCGAGGCATGGTTTCATAGACGATATCAAGAATGAGCCCAAATATATTGTTATGCGTTAATTGGGCAAGGTAGAATGTATCCTGAAGGCTGACCAGAGTGCGGAAGAATTTGAGGGCAGCTAGATTTTGTAAGTAAATTTGTAGAAACGAGTGATCGGCTCCAGCGGGATAATTCTTACTAAGTTTGAGATGCTTTTGAGGCACTTTCAATAGTTGTGCTACTCGGGGAGCCAGCGACTCGGTGTGTATGACACTGCGACTTCGGAATAGATGCTGCCGAACAAAGAAGGTCAAAATGTCGACAAGGTGCGCAAAAAGCGAAACATCTTGATAGGTGAAGTCGCTCACTGTAGATAAATGTCATTAGTACTGTCGGTTCGATTGCAAGGGGACAAAACACAGGACATACGAGAGGCTCGGTGTTCCAAAGCTTTAAGAGGAGCAAACAGTCTTTTGGCCGATTCATCAAAGTGATTTTGAACAAAAGCATCTGGAAGCTGATTTGTAGAGCGCATTTTGGCCGAGAAGTCCCCGCCCATTCTTCCCACGGTTTCCTGCAAAGGGATCTGGGGATCAAGGAGAACTTTAATGGCGTCGGAGAGCTGGTTCTTAACGCCCAGGTCGTCTTCGGTGTGCAAAAGGTCAATCAACGTATCGGTCAATGGCGTCTTCTTCTCTGTCACAGCCTTCAACATATAACTGCGCATCATGATAGGATCATGGTCCAGGAGCGCAACGAGGATGTCGATTCCAGTGGTGCGCATTGCTGGTTTGGGATGTTTCACAGCAAAGGCAATAACGGCAAATAGACCGTGGTTAATCAAGTTGGCGAAAAGAGTAGCTCGCGCGGGAGCCTGGAGATTTTTCGCGATAGAAGCACACTGGTGGATGAAACAGACAGCATCGTCTTTTCGCTGCAAATTGGTGTTGCTTTGAGCGAAGATGCGGAAGAGATCATTCAAAAAGGGAGCATTGGTTTGGATATGGTTGATGATGTCGACTTGATTGAAGAATATAAGAGAGTTGAGAACGGAGAAGGTGGGATCGTCGAGAATACGCGCGAGCACGACATCTTTGAGGTACTGTAGTCGCCAGGTTTGGCGAATCTTCTTCTGGATGACGGGGTCTTTCATCGGCACGACTTCTTTGTATCGCGACTGGTCTTGGAGGTATTGGCGATGGTTAGCCTTGTGCGTTGGGAAATCGGGATCATCTGCGATGGTTAGCATGTGTTTGCATGGCTAGTACGGTGTATCTTCATACATTCCAGCGCGCCGACGACACCGATGATGATGGGATCGGTAACGACATGTTCAATGATGATGTTATCATTCAACAAAATAAGAGACTTCATGATATTGCATAAACGGTGGAGATCGGGCAAACTTTCGAGATCCTCAGCCGTCTCGACTAGAGGAATCAATTTATCGATGTAGTTGTCACCCAGTACGAATTTTCCCAGAGCATCGCGACCGACTTGAGTGAGGCTAGCGGATCGCACTGCCTGTTCGATTTCTGGGAGGTTTCCCAGCTCCGGCGGGGGTAGCATAATGGGATGCTGATACGCTTCAATGGCATCGTCCGACAAGGCATCGTCTATTCTCAAAAAGTCAGCATTGAAGAAGCGAAAAAGGTTAGCGCATTGGAAATTCCGTACCTCCAGCCAGCGCCAATAACTGATGCTGCACACTGCTGACATAGTCCCTAGAGCAATCTCACGTGTTAGAAGGGTGTGCGAATGCGAGAGTCGAAGCGAACTCGGTCACGAACCAGATTGCGGCGCATCCGTCGGCTTCTTGAAAACTCAGCGCCATATCGGTTCCATTGGTCTCGGTCCACACGATTAGTGTTTCTGCAGACGAATTAGTTGTGTCTTTGTGGGCAATCCTACGTCGAGTAAGAGGTGGAAAAAGCCAACCTTGCTGCTTCTGATAGCCTTCATCTTTGCCGATACTCGTGTTGAGTAGACATCGTCCCTTTTCATCTTCTGATTCGACATATATTCTCGGGACATCCTAAATATTTGCGAAACACACGCAGTCAGCGAAATCGGAACTCGACAACAAAGGCGCTGCGACTCGCCAGGCACGACGCAGCCGACATGTGAGTCGCATTCTGGCGGCGCGCGACCAAGTCGAAAACTCCAGGCTTGCTTACCTCGACAATCGCGCCCGTGCAAAAACCCGTTCCGCGGTCATACCAGTCATTGTCTCGTAATTCGTACACTTTCACACGCTTGCGGTCTTGCGGTGGCTTAATGGCCAGCGCCATCTCGGCCCGGGTGACAGAGGCGTGCCGTCACTGCGCGAGGGTTCCGGGCAGTGATGAGGGCCGCAAGGTGGCTTCTTAAGATTGTTCCGCCAGGATTGCGGCAAAGCACGGGGGGGAGGATGGCAGGGGATGGTTCGTGGCTTGAGGTTCGTGTTGTTTGGCAGCCGTGAGCGGTCGGGTGGTCAGGGCGTCAGAGAGCGTTCTGGAGGAGGGCGAGAAGCGACAGCTACAGCTACAGCGATGGCGATGGCGATGGCGATTATCGTGGTCGCAGTCGCAGTCGTATTCGCAGTCGCGGATGGGGGTGCTGGTGGTGCTGGTGATGGTGACGGCGATGGAGAGGATGATCGTTCGAGGTCGGGGCCAGCTGATGGGTTCGGAAGATGGGCAACCGACTTTTTAGGCGCGGGCGAGAAGGCGGACGGCCGGGCGGGAAGGAGAGAGGGCGGAGACTGCCTAGTGCCGGTTCGCTAGCACGCGACTCTTCACGCCCGCCCGCGGCTTCGGGTTAGCGCCATCTGCACCGCTTCAGCGGGGGAAAAGCCAGCGCATTCAACATACACAACTGCTTCATACGGGGCATTACTGTCCATGCTGCTACTCCTGCTGGCGAACCCAAGGCATCGTGGCTCGAATTCGGGGAAGGCTGCGCTGGCAGTTGATGCGCAGCGCCAGCAGAGGCTATGACGTCGGAAGAAGGGGTTCAGGAGCAGACAGACAGACACCCTGGGCAAGGGATACAAGTCTGTTATTATTGTTATCGCTGCTATCATCGCTCAATTACCACTACTAATACGACTGCTCTGACGCACAGTCGACACGCATTGGCGGCGCACAACTCCCAGGCCCTGAGCTGGTGAAACAATGCCATTGACAGCTTCGTAATCTCTCGTCAGTGCCAGCCATACGTAAACGACCGTCCTCGATGAGGGGAAAGCACCCTCCGCAAGCTTGGACCCATGTTTAGGCCCTACTAATGATTAATACCACTGCTCGTTGGGCATGTTTACGTTTGACATCACCGCTGTCCGAGTGGCTGGTAACTTCTGTGGCTTAATCGCCTTAAGGTTGGGGGGATCGACAATCAGGTGTCACGAATTAGACTCACCGCTGCCACGAGAGACAGCTGCTGCTACGTACGCACATACTTGCTGCGTACGTACATAGTTCCGTGATAACCGCAAGCCAGTGCTGGGCTGGAATGTGGCTGGCCCCTTCGTTATGCATAAAACAAAGCAAGTACGGGGTGCAGTACTATTTATGGGTATTTGAAATGTCCTGCAGAGCTCATAGGTGAGTCCTGCCACCAGTAATACTTCTCCGCGGGCACGAGAAACAACGATAGGCCAAATACGCCTTGACAGCACACGACAAACTCATTAATAAATGCACAACGCTCTATATAGTACGTAGTACGTACTGCTGAGTCCTGACCTCTCCGTAGCTAAAAATGTTCCAGAAGCCGAACGCGCATGACTCGCGATCGCCGTCGATCTTCAGCACGTAGCCGGTTTGCACTGTTTGCACCCTCCACCGCTTATCACCAAGTAGTCAGACAACCTCACCAGACGACCTCTCCATTCTCGCGCCCGCATGCCATGCCAGTGAGACGCTGTGTCGTGCTTTTTTAGGAGCCGCGCTAGCTTACTCGATAATTCCAGTGTCGACAATATGGTTCGCAGCTGATTGCAGTAATCTATGCGACGCGCGGTTGATGTCAGATCTTTTTTTCTCGAGTGAGCGGGACTTATTTTCTGTACTGCGAAAATAGATACTCTCTTGGCAAGTCCAGAAGACAGCATAATTATACATATATATCAGAATGGCTACTCCCGATCCGGAACCCTCCACGCCAAAAAGCCACCAGAATGATGCCGCCCCGTCCGAGGCAAGTCATTTCCGCGACGATTATTACTCAGATTCATTCGCTGCCGGTGGAGAACAAGCGCCTTTGATGACAGCCGACTCAAAAATTTCCGAAAAGAAAGGTCTCTTTTCATTTATCGGCACCAAAGACTTCTGGATCGTCCTAGTCCTGGGGTACGTTACGCCGAAGGAACCAAACACAGACAACTCTAACGGAAAGTACATATAGACAAGTACTATCCATCCTCAACACGTCCGACAGCACATTCTCTGCTCTTTTGGCTCGAGAGGGAACTTCGATACCGGCATTTCAGACCTTTTTCTTTTACGCTGTCTTGAATATCATTTTCACGTCGGTAACCATCTTCAAGTACGGCTTCAGGCGATGGCTACAAATTGTGCGGCACGATGGGTGGAAATGTATGAGTGGTCTTTTCCTTTTCTCTTCTTCCTCTAGCGACCTTACACGGGCTAACCGGATACTGCAGATTTTCTGTTTGCCTTTTGTGACGTGCAGGGCAACTATTTTGTCATCCTAGCTTTCCGATACACGACCATTCTGAGTGCACAGCTGATCAACTTCTGGGCCATTGTCGTGGTAGTCACAATTTCCTTCTTTGTTCTGCATGTACGATACCACTACATGCAAATCCTAGGAATCCTTGTTTGTATCGGGGGCATGGGTGTCCTGATGGGATCCGATCACATCACCGGCTCCAACGGAGGCCAGGCCACAGATGCCGTCCTGGGCGATATGTTCGCTCTGATATCCGCTACTTTTTACGGTTTCTCGAATGTTGTCGAAGAATACTTTGTGACCAAACGCCCCGTTTATGAGGTCATTGGCCAGCTGGGCTTCTGGGCCACGTTTATCAACGGCATTCAAGCCTGCATTTTCGACCGTTCATCCTTCGCATCTGCCACCTGGAACAGTCAGGTAGCCGGCTACCTGTTTGGGTACACCGTATGCCTTGTGCTCTTCTATTCGACTGTTCCCTTGGTCTACCGTCTGTCTTCTGCAGCGTTTATGAACATATCCATGCTCACCAGCAACTTCTGGGGCGTCATCATCGGTCTCCACGTACTCCATCTGCGGATACACTGGATGTACCCAATTGCATTTTTACTTATTATCCTGGGACACTTTGTCTACTATTTGGGTCAGGCTGGCATTGAAGAGGCCCGTAAGCCATGGCTGGGCCGTGACCAGGAGGAAGGCGTATCTGGCCTTTTCACTGCCAGGAGAAGACTGGAGCAGGCAAACGCCGCTCAACAGGACGGCGAGGATGCGCCGTTTTTGGGGAGATAAATACTCCTAGTACAAAAATTACACAAATGACTTACGTACAGTGTTATCCGTACATATTTGTGGTATCTTATTTTTAGTTTTATAAATCGATCAGCTGGCGGACTAGCCGTGCCTTGAAATGTCAATAGATACATGGATCAAACAGCTTTTCTAACGTATTGGCTAAATAAATTATAACCCAAATCCTGTCAAATTCTATGTTTCTGCTATAGCGGCAAAGTTTAAAGAGGTCAACTGAACAAAGTTAAGCCCTAATTCCTGTTTAGGAAATAATATGTTCGTAGTCAGGAGTCAACAAAAAAAGGCAAACGAAAACAACCAGTAGAGGGCCTCTTTTCTCAACCTGCAATTTTACCCAAACTTGGGATTCAAAAAAGAATATTGAGACAAGCTCACTCTTCTCCCTTGAGGCTTTGTGTGTCACGTTTGTTTCCTATATTACGCCGAAATGCTGGAGTGCCTTGAGTCTTTCACAATTTAGCAGAATAGAACATTTGAAGCGCTTTGTTTTTAAAGAAATACCATTTTCTCTTTTATTTTAAAATCAAGACCGAGAAACAATAGCTTGGCTTCTTAGGACTCTAAAGTATCAAATCAATTGACGTCATAAATAGACAACATTCATGTTGTTTCAAACCATCGTGGAACCATTAATACAAGACATGTATTCATACGTAATTTCAATTTTCCATAAAACCACAATTGTAATAATTAATTACATCTCGAGGGTTTGTTGGACAAGGCTGAACTAAATGTTGCATGCATGCATTACCCCGCCACGCTTTTACTAAATAATTCACATGCCAAACCTACATACAGCGCCTGTCCTTTTTTTTTTCTCTCTCTCCAAAACTGCTTAGTAGTAATAAGTCACTTACCAATAAAAATGACCAACTTTATCACCACTATTGGTTGAAAACAGAGTTGTGGCGTTCTCCCCATTACCACACATACCCCCCCTCCCCGGAAAAGAGGGGGGAGGCAAGGCCTTATTTTTCCTGTTTTGTCGTTTAGTTGGTGGGCTGAGATGCAGGATGATGCAACGTTTCGAAGATTCTGGCTTTTTTTTGACCCCGCTGCAGGTTGCTCTAAAGTTACCCGGGCATGTTACGATACAAAACTATGCATGAAAATCTTTTTGGGATAGGACACCGTATATACGCCGAAGATATGACATTTTTTTCCAGGTCCACCATGTACTAGACACAGAATACATATATGTAATGAATAAAAGGGGGGCATAAAAATATGACAATACACAGTGGGCATTATGTATGAAGGAAATAAAAATCCTGCAAACTGGTTAATAATAGACATGAACAGTCGGGGTAACAGAAGAAAAAACTCCTTTCCAACTCAAAACGAGAAAAAAAAAACCTAATGTCCTTTCCCTGTACCTCTCCTACCAATATTTTTAACCCAAAAAAAGAAAATATACGAAACACAGACGGGGGGAAAAAGTGGACAACCCTGTACCACGAGGCCCAGAAAAACAAATAGATACACAAGACACAACATTAATAAACCCAGTCCGCTCCCTGCGACAGAGATCCCGTTCACCAGAAGGCATCAGAACGCTAAGAATATAAGCTGACGAATGGAGTAGACACCGAGACAAGAAACCAGAAAAAAACGAGAATGCGAGGATCCGAGAAGAGTAACGCGCAAGACAAATGCAAGAGATCAATCGAGATGGGGATAGCAACTCCTTCACAGAACCCACAGAAAGATGAAATAGCAGAATATAAAAAAAAAGTTCAGCCCCCAAGACCAGACCAGACCAGACCAGTTCAAGCCAGCATGTTAGCAAACCAATACCGTGCTCCAGGAATCCAAAAACACAACTTCCCATGACCGGAACCCTTAAAACATAAAAATCAAGACCCTTCAGTTCTCGTATAATATGTACTTCGCTTTCCACCTGTTGAAAGAAGAATGGACAATGCGGCATTAACAACGCCATGGTGCTTCGTACAGAGGCAAATAAAAAGAAAATCCCAAGAAACAAAGTGTAGTTTTGAAAGTTCGTGTTCAACCCCAGACAGATGCCTGGGCTCCAAGGTTCTTCGAGCCCCAGACACCGCTGTTGGCGCCCCATCCAGAAGCAAAGGCGTTCTCTTTGCTGCTGGCAATGGCATGGTTGGATGTTGCCGAGGCCGATCGCTCATTGACGGCAGCGCTCTCGTTAGGAGTGAAGCCCAGACCCAGTGGCGAAGGCAACGGGGTGGTAGAACGCTTGTTCAAAGCTGGGTTGGCGGCCTGGCTGGTGGCTGGCTGGGAGGGACGCGATCCAATGGGCCCAACAGAGCCGATGGCAGCACTGGGTTTGGACGACAGCTGGCGGGACGACGGCGACTCGGCTCCACCGGGAGACGAGGTCGATGTGGTTGACTGTTCGACGTTATTGTCGTAGAGACCGTATGAGGCATTGCCTCCAGTGCTGGGAGACCGAGTACTGTTGGCGCGCGCCGGAGACTGGCGTCCTGCGCTGGGGGCTCCTCCCTGCACGAGGCCATCAGGTTGCGATTGACCCAAGCCGAAGGGATCGACTGCTCGGGGAGACGCGCCACGAACTCCGCCACTGCTCGAAGTCGGGGTGGCGCTGTTGGGGTTATCGCCGCGAGCGCTGGGGGTGTCCTCGCCCAGAGAACCCGGTGGGAAGAAGGCAGGACTCTCGTTTCCGTATAGGGCGCGGTGCTGGCGTGCAATCAGCTCGCGGCGGCTCTCTTCGCTCATCGCCGCGGGGCTCGAAGAGCGTTCGGATTTGGACGATCCGGACATCTCGGCAAGAAGGCCTTTGAAATCAAAAATATGTTAAAATTTTGTAATATACAATGCAGGAGTGGCTATCTCGATAAGCATAGACAGAAAAAAAAAAAGGCAAAAGCAGCAGAAGTTAAATGATAAGGGTATATGAAGGCAAAAAAAGATAATGCTTATCACATACTGCGATTGTACTGCTGCTCCTGGTGGTAATTACGGAGCTCCCGTTCACGTTGCGCCGCCATCCGACGCTTCGCCTGCATCATTTGTTCTGGCTCTGACTGACGACCTTGAAAGCGCTGGGAGGCATAGAAGCCTTGCAGGGCAGACCCCGTGTGGGCGCGAGATGGGTCGAAATCGCTGACCGAGTGGTGTCTTTGCGGTGGCATGCCGCTGCTCATTGGCCGAGGGTCTGTAGAGAGGGTATATATTAGACGATATTCTATATCCAGATTTTCATCGGCCGGGTCGTACCATATTCTGGGAAATGGCGGCCCATCATCATCATCGGCATAGATTCTCTCCTCGAGCCGTTGAAGAGTTTTCCGCTCTTGGCCAGATTATCAATAGCCCGGTCGACCTCATCGAATTGGGAGGAAAACGCCGAGGGCTCGTCTCGCTGGGAAACCGAACTCGTTCCTGAAAATCAAGCACAAAAATGAGATTTATGTTCGGATAATGTAGCATCGGTCCTAGTTACCTGATCGCGACGGAGGAGCGGGCTGCTCCCACGAAGCCTGGCGAACCGGAGCTTGCCAGCCTTGGGGCTCGTAGTACGTGGCAGACATGGTTTCTTGGCGAGAATACGCTGTTTCCGATGTCTTCAGGCGTCGACGTCGATGTAGGCGTAGGTGAATACCACCGGATAAGCAGACGGGGCAGTCCGTTCGAAGGGCCAAATTTCTCTACTGTACCACAGGCGGTTAGTTAGCTGTAAGCCCAACACAAATGCATTTATCATCGGAAATGGTGACAAGTTTTCTTTTTCTCTGGTTTTTGGGGCAGCAATAATAACGACTTCGAGTTGTGGGCGCAGGCGGATGGCAATGGCGAAAGCGATGACATAGGTGTTAAAAAAGTGAGGGCGGCTGAGATCGCTCGACTTTTTTTTCCCTCCTGTAGGCTTCCCCGATGTTGCACACCACGCCTAATGGGCCGGCATTGGACGAAAGCCGATTCGGCCACAGAGCAAAATAAACAGGAATGTGCGATGAAGGCGAAGGGGGTTTTGGTGCTCACTCACCTTGGCGGAAACGAAAGCCAGGCCCAGTCGCGATAGGATTGTCGAAGTGACCGAGGGGGGTGCGCCGGACCCGAAAGGAGAAAACCCTCGGCACAAGAGAGACCGGAAAATTGGCCTGCGGAGAGAAATACAGAAGAAGAAAAAGTATAGAAAAAGGGAAAGGACGAGGAATTTCCCTGTGGCCGGAAGAAGAGGAGGGGAAGACGGGGTCGCGAGCGAGAGCGAGACGGAGAGGAAGAAGTCGGCGGAGAAGAGAGGAATGGAGTAGAGAGGCTTGGTTTGGCCGCGGTACCGTGAGCGAGAGAGCGAGCGAGCCAGAGTGAGCGAACGAGCAGGAAGAATTCGTTACTAGTGAGTTGACCGAGAGGGTCAGAGGGTCCGTCAGGAGGTCAGGATGCTAACTGCGACTGGTGTAGTCGATAACGAGGTTAGCCTGCTTTGCCGGCCCTGGGCTTCCGGCTCTCCTCGTGCGGCCGGGCTGTCTACTTGCTTTTCCTATGTGTTTGTGTAGCAGTTTCCTTCATGGATATAGTTATACATCGATTTATTTATTTGTTTTGTCCGGGCGAGATTCTTGCAAGAAACGCTGTGTGATTTCGCCGCAGGTCACGTGGCCGCGCCTAGAAATGATACAGTACGGAAGCCGTAATAAATGACCGGACAGAGCCGGTCACTTGTAATTAACTTGTAACGGGAGCGGATCGGGCGGATACAATTACAGACCGGTACAGCATTTAGTTCTGCCTATACATCATCTTACAGTATTCCCTACTGGTTCAGTGATTACATGCATTTGCATTCAGAATACTAATTGCCATTACGGAGCATATAATAGTTAGTTGCAATTCTCATGCATCTCTATCCACAGCCAGCCGGGCTGCGTCGACATAGTGCACACAGGCCATGTTGCAGTGGGGGAGACGTAAGCAGGTGGGGTGTGTAATTATTATTTAATATTATTTAGTGAGTTATTCACCTGTGCTCGGTTACCGGAAATTAGCTGCTGTTTGGCCGTTGCTTTGACTTTGTGTCTGCTTAACTTCTTAACAGTCTCCATTAATTAATGTCTGGTTTTAATGAGCAGAATGCCAATGGTCTTCCTCCCCGGGCGCCATTCATGTTCCATGGCTGATGCATGTCCAGAGTTGCATTAATAATAATAAAAACAGCCATTCTTGTCATCTACCACGGGGGGGCCAATAATATGATCCTTCATGGTGTCGTATCGCAGGGGTTACAAGAGGACTAATGAGAAGATGTCCACCCTGTTCCGTTATTAATTTCAAACATGGGGTAACTTAACAATATTAATAATTATTATTGGTGATGGATGATGGTTCATTGACTTTCTAGAATAATTATTACTGTTAGTCTTTTTTTTCCTTGCAGGAGATTCTGCCACCGCCTGGGTCGATGTTCTCGAACATTTCGAAGGCTTCTAGCCTGAAGCCTGTTCTCTTTAAAATATTTACGTATTACATATTATTATAGCAACGATCTATATGCATTATGCTTCTGCATATGACATCTGAAATTGGGATATGGCTTTGTTAGTCTTGGGCGGAAGTGTATAGGTATATCTAGACATCCAATAGTATCAGCAATGGAGTTCATAGTAGAAGTCAAGGCTATAAAAATGATGTATGCGCAGAAGAATAGGCATTTTAAATTGGTTCAATATTGATTTTATACTAAAACAAGCAATTAATTGCTTTTCTTTCGCAATAAATTAGCTCTTTTAGCTTTTATTTACTTATACTGATGATATTAATAATCTAGGCTTTTGTACATATGGTATAGAAATATTGATTCTACAACATTGAGATTTTAGACGTTGCTTAAATTTAAAGCATTTTCCTTATTGGATCTCTATAGTAAGTGACATTTCAATATTCCACAATATTGGATTTGTGAATAGAAATCTGGGCCAATGTAATCGATGCTCATCGATATATACCAACAACAATATCAATGGATGCAATATTTCCAGGTTTCCCACCTTCATCTAAACACCAATTAACATCGATTAATGTTTATTTCTATCAAACTCTACTGGGAGAAATGGAGATTATAAAGTGCTAAGCGTTGTCTATTTGTTATTTATGTCAACATTGTGTCTCGGCTGTTAAAGAATCGATTTCCTCTTTAGGCAGTACGGACCGCCCATGTCAGCATCCATCGCGGAATGAGCTCAAAACAGGCAAGGCTATGTTTAAGCTTCAGATGTTATCCATTGATAGGACAATAAAGATCAAGGAACTTTACTCTATAAGTAATGTCGCCGGTCTGCAATCACCAACAACTTTTCTGATCTCGATAAGAATTCCCTTTTGTCACTTCCACTTGATCATCGACGAGATGATCCGTAACATTTTCCTCGTCGCTGGTCTCCTTTCAGCCCAGCTAGCAACCACTGCATCTGCGACTCTCGTCTCCCATGAATCGCTGTCAGCTGTTCCTTCGGGATGGAGCCATGCGAGCATGCCAGAAGCCGACACGCCAATCCGTTTATCGGTTGCGTTGACGTTGCAAAATATGGACCAACTCGAAAGTGCACTGAAAACAGTTTCTACGCCAGGGGGTAGCAATTATGGTGAATATAAGGATTTGGATGAGCTTTTTTCGCAGTTTGGTCCCTCTCAGGCTTCCATCGAGGCTGTTACCAGCTGGCTTACGAACGCTGGTATCAACAAAATTTACAATAACAACCAATCAATTCACTTTGTTACGACTGTTGACAAGGTACGGCATGTATTTTTTGTCAAAAAAACAAAGTTCTAACCCGAGAACAGGCAAATACTCTGCTGAATGCCGAGTTCAACTACTACACAGATGGTAGCATTCACAAGCTTCGCACCTTGTCCTACTCTGTGCCTGGACACTTGAATCAAGACATTGATCTCATTTCACCAACAACATATTTCGGAAAATCGGCCGCTGCTCGAACCATTCAATCGTACCAAAGCAAGAGGACGGAAGCCGGCACCACCACCGCGGCGTACTCTTCAAGTGCATCAGTTGCTCCCTCTTGCCAAAGCAAGATTGGGCCAAGCTGCCTGAAGCAGATGTACAATGTTGGCAATTATACACCAAATGCCAAAAGCGGCAGCTGGATTGGCTTTGGCAGCTTTCTAAACAATTCAGCAATCTACGCCGATTTGGCCAAATATGAGCAACATTACGGGCTGCCTTCTCACAACTTTACCAAAGTTTTTATTGACAACCCTGTTAATGATCAAGACCCGAGTTCTGGCCTTGATTTTGAACCGGACCTGGATGTACAAAATATCGTGGGAGTTTCACACCCACTCCCAGTCGTCGAGTATCTTACCGGGGGACTTCCGTAAGCAGATGGAACACAAAAATCCGCTACGAACAAAATTCTGACGTGCAGCAGCCCATTCACTCCAAGTGCCAGCTCACCAACAGATAACAACGAGCCTTACTTGCCATATTTCGAATACCTATTGTCCCAAAAGAACAAAGATCTGCCCCAAGTTATTTCAAACTCCTACGGCGATGATGAGCAGACGGTTCCTTTTAAATATGCTTCTAGAACTTGCAACCTAATTGGGTTGATGGGACTGAGGTTTGCTTCTTAAAGTCACATTTGCCTGTTTTAAATACTAACTTCCATATTACAACAGAGGCATAACGGTTGTCGAATCTAGCGCAGATGTCGGCGTTGGCAGTGGATGTTTAAGCAATGACGGAAAGAAGAAGCCCCAATTCGACGTCTTCTTTCCATCTACATGCCCTTATGTTCTTTCTATCGGTGGCACACAAAGCGTATCACCGGAGATTGCTTGGTCCTCTGGATCTGGTGGCTTTAGTCACTACTTTCCACGGGCCTGGTACCAGGAGGATGCTATCGAGGACTATCTCGGCCATGTCGATCCAGCCACTAAGACCTACTACACAAACTTTACGAATTTCGAGGGACGCGGATTTCCCGATCTCTCAGCTCACAGTTTGACCCCGGATTATGCCATTATCTACAAGGGCAGCCTGGTTCCTTCCGGTGGCTGTTCCGCGTCTGCTCCGGTTTGGGCTTCTATCATTGCGTTGCTGAATGACGCCCGACTTTCTGCCGGCAAACCGGCGCTGGGATTCTTGAATCCCTTCTTTTATAGCCTCGGATCCAAGGGACTGAACGATATCACCAAGGGCGGATCTGTCGGTTGCACTGGAGTTAATGGTCAGAACGGCCAGAATGTCACTGGGGGAGCGATTATTCCGTGGGCGAGTTGGAATGCAACAGAAGGATGGGACCCAGTGACGGGGTTGGGTACACCTGACTTTCAAAAGTTGAAGGAGATTGTTCTTTCGTTTTGAATAGGGTTTATTCGTAGATTTCTGAACAGATAATAGACTCGTTCGCTTGCCGAAATTTCAATGGTCAAGGGTCGATATGTTTACCACAAAATTTCTTAGTTGCCAAACAACTAATAATAATTAGTTAAATAGAAAATAAAAAACTAGGTACTTTTAAAAATATTCATTATGATTGGACTATTGGTGGCTGATTATCCTGGAGCCCAGTCACTAGTTTACTAGTCTCTACTACCCTAATGTTTAGGGCTAGGGTTTCCCCAAGGTTCCAGTTGACCGCGTGATAAATAATTACTATTATTAATAAGAAGGGTATGATCATACAGCGATGTTCCATCGACGAAAAAGCTAATTCTATAGTCAGAAAATATCCGAATTCTAGATTACTGACATTCATGGAGTGATCATAACCCGCCGTGGCTGCAACAGTAACGTTAACATAATGCGAGCTGATCGAACCCTGTGGGAAACTCCAAGCCACCGACGATAATCACAATTAAATAAAATCCCGGGAAATTTTTGGAAAAGAAAAGGACTTTCCCCCTCAGGAGAAACAGGTTACAGAGAGAGAGAGAGCCGCGGATCTTCGAAGCTGATCTGCAAGTGGGACAGGCTAACTAGTCTCGCTAGGGCCAGGCCAGTCAATTCTAGGGGATGAACGTTGGGTCGATATCTAGAAACGCCCCGGATTCAGTTGTAGAAAAGGTAGTGACAATGATTTCTTTGAACTTTCTACATAGTTGGAGATATGGAGCGTGGCGTTTATTGTTGCGAAGATTCGTACAAAATTGAAGCATAAAGCCGTTAGTCCTTGGCTGCGTATCTGCATGTGGGCTATACCAGTTCACCCGGGAGGATTGGCGGACCAGCCCCTAATTCCAACAGGATTTAAAATACCATGATCTTCCATGTGGCTACTCCGTACAGTAATGCAATTGGTTGTATTTGCCGGAGTTGTTTCTAAATTGAGACGATTCTGTGCACTGCCGATGGATGGTTCTCATGCATAAGATAATGGTTCAAGTGTTGCCAGATAGCTAGCATACGCCACAGCAAGATGCAAAAGAATACATGTAGCTCATCTACATGACTCGACTTCGCTTCATACCATATTAGAATATTCTGTAAAAGCCATTATTTTGATAATTAGAGTTGGGTCTATACAAGAACAAGCCCGCGCTATCAAGGAGCTATACAAGCCAGCCAGCAATAGCCTCAGAGTTATCCGATTGGTTAGCGGATGCGTTGAGTCGGTTTATGATTATCAACACCTGAGGCATGAACTTATGCTGGTAATATGTGTATGCCCTAACGCCTATCGATCGTGAAGGTGTGAGACAGAGTGTGAGACAGGGTTATTTTTAGCAGAAACAGCCTTAAAGCTGGCCTCCCAGGAACCGACGAGTCTGCATCGAATCATAGTGTCTAATAAGTAGTAGGAATAATATTATAGTAATAATGCAAATAAAACGAGTACAGTGCTGATTGCCCAATCACACACCGCAACCAGCGGGGAAGCGATCAGCGTTGAGTTGGCGGTTGGTGCCTGAGGCAGCAGGCGATCATAGTGGCCGCTGGTGGTCCGCGCCTGCCCCATGCATAATTAATATGGACGGGCGACCATCAACAGCGGAGGTCAGCAAGTCTCAACCCCCCCCCGAGAGACCGCTCACGAAACTCCCCGGACGGCCTGTACAACCGCTTCCTTTCCAACAAAAAATAAGGCGCCTTTCTGTGCTGTGTTTGCTTCCTCTGTCTTGTGACCAATTGTGACTCTTCACACCTCCCCCAGAGGCGGGCGGCGTCTTGTCACTTGCCGTGTGTTTGGTCGACGCTACTTCCCACGGGGCAAATAATCACCACCACCGTCGCCTCAACTTCACCACTGCCTCACTGCACGTTGTCTCCTGTCCTGTCCTGGCTTTTCAGAGCTGCCGCTACTCTATCTATTGCCGAGGCCTTTGGTATTCGCCTGGTTGCGGGTTACTCCTTTTGCCTTTTAGGTACGCCCCGTCCTTTTTATATCTGCCGTTGCCCACTTTGCAGCCACAAGGGGATCCGTCCCCCGGAGATCATCAGATGAAGAGGGGGGCCGACGATCTGCAATCGCTTTCTGCTGGACTTCTCTTGGGAGATCGGTAGCCTTGCTTTATGAGTTCAGATTACTGACTCTTTTCATCCGACCAGTGCTCTTTCGCTGCCGATCGTACTGTTCGCTTCCGCATGGCGACATTCTTTCCATAATCCACCGGATTCCCGCTTTTCCAGCGCCTTGTCTACTGGATAGATTTTTTTCCCCTTCGCTTCGAACGCACATACTTCTTCATTCCTTACCTTTGTTCTTTCTCCGTCGTTTGTTTGTCCAACGCTATTCCCGAATCCCCTCCCAGTGTGGTCGATTCTTGCTACCCGCGATCGCCCCAGACTACTCGACGTCGAAGTGACTGGATACCTAACCTCGCACAAAAGATCCGATACACAGTCAGAGTCGAACCGAAATCACCGTTATATCCAACTCCCTCTGTCCTCCTCTGTCATACGCTCGACCCTGACTCACACCGGCCGCCTCCGCGGTCACCTCTGACCACCCACCCCTCTTCGAGGGCCCAACGTAGCGTTGGATTCTCTGGATGTCTTTCAAAAACACTGATGGGAATCATAAACTCTTGCAGAGGTCAGGTGCGAGACCATCGATAGCACAACAATCACAGTCCAAAATGGAATGGCGCCTGCCGACGGACCCGTCGACGTCAAATGCCGACATGCCTTCACGACCACCGCTTAACTCACATCAATCGAATTCCCTTCCCTCAACCCCATATCAGCACACGCGGGGGTTGTCCTTTCATTCGAGATCGCCGTCCCCACGTCGTCGAAGTACCTCACCTCGATCTGCGCATTCGGAAACGAACCCTCTGCCGTCTTTTAGGAAACCACTCGGTGGTTGCAAATATGAAACGGGAATGGCTTTTTTCCGGCGAAGGATGCCGTACAGTCTTGGAGGGGACCTGTTGCCCGAAGATAGAGTTGGATTGAAGGAGAGACTCGAGCCCGCGGAAGAGGAACGATTAAGTGCGGACATGCAAACGCTTTATACCCAACTCCTACCATCTGCCGAGAGCGACGATCGTCGAAGGCAGCTTGTTCAAAAACTGGAAACGCTTTTTAATGAGCAGTGGCCCGGGAATAATATTAGAGTCCATGTCTTTGGCTCCTCGGGGAATAAACTCTGTTCAAGTGACTCAGATGGTACCGTGCTCCCGCCAATACAACCAAAACAGGGATTTCTTACCTCTGCTGACACCGCTATTACAGTTGACATCTGCATCACGACATCTTATAAAGAACTGGAGAATGTCTGCTCATTAGCAGAGGTTCTGGCAAATCGTAAGAAAATTTCTGTGTCTCACATTTTTGGCCGAGCAATTACTAACATGAAGAACAAGATGGAATGGAGCGAGTTGTTTGTGTTTCTCACGCAAAAGTTCCTATTGTTAAGATATGGGATCCGCAGTTGAAAATGGCATGTGATATGAACGTCAATAACACATTAGCCCTGGAGAACACACGGATGATCCGCACCTATGTGGATGTTGATGAACGAGTCCGCCCTTTGGCTATGATTGTGAAACACTGGACAAAGCAACGGGTGCTCAATGACGCAGGTAATTGTTTTAGCCGATATAGTTATTTCTCCTTCTAATAGTTTCATCTAGCACTTGGCGGGACCCTCAGCTCGTACACATGGATATGTCTCATTATCAACTTTTTGCAGACCAGAGATCCACCCATACTACCTAGCCTCCAAAATCGCCCGCATCAAACGAAAAAGGTTATTGATGGCGTGCAAGTATCATTTGATGATGACTTGGACTCGTTACGAGACTTTGGCAACAACAATAAGCAGACTCTTGGACAGCTCCTATTCCAGTTTTTTCGCTATTATGGCCACGAAGTGGACTATGAGAAATTCGTGATTTCGGTTCGAGAAGGCCAATTGATTTCCAAGGAAGGCAAAGGGTGGCACTTGCTACAGAACAATCGACTGTGTGTGGAGGAGCCATTCAATACAACCCGCAACTTGGGTAATACTGCAGACGACACCTCATTCCGTGGCCTGCATATAGAACTGCGGCAGGCATTCAAAGCCATTTCGGAAGCGAAACTGGATAAATGCTGCGAGCAATATGTCTTTCCTCCCGAGGAAGAGCGTGTCTGGGAACGACCTCCCCCTCAACCCCGACCGACTTTGACTCCCACCTTATCACATTCATCTTCTCGAGGCGGCAGGGGCGGTGGTCGTGGTGCCAGATTTTCAAATCAATACAGTCGCGGAGGGGGCAATTCTGCACGCCGTTCGTCCAGTGCAACGAATCGCACGAGCAGCGCCAACACCTTCCGTCCTCATCATGTTCAGCTTAATCCAGAACTGAACATCCAAGCGCAGCATGCACAGTACCTACTTCATGACCAGTTGTATCAACAGATCCAGATATTGCAGGCACAAGAACAAGAGTTGCGAATGCAGTTGCATAACCAGTCCCTATTGACTGGTCGACCTCCTCCAGTCCTTATTCGTCAGCCTTTGATTCAATTTTCATTTCCGCAGCAAGACACGCCCACTGATGATAACTCACGATCTCGAGCTGGCACAGTGAACCAAGCGCCATTAGGTCCAATCCGTCCAGCAATGTTCTATAGCCCAGCGTACTTGCCACTCGCTGCGCAGAGTGTCCAGGGGAGCAACACAAACCCTCCGTCTCCATCTCTCTCATCCGCAGTTCCGGATCTTCGTCGAAATCCTCGTCGTTCATCCGTCGCGAATGGCTCCCCTGGCGGACTACGATCCCACTCTCAACCTGCTAGACCTGTACACTCTCCTGTCACGCAGAATTTGGCTTCTCTATGCTCACCGCCTCGAAATAATGATAATTCTCAGAACTCAAGGGGCCGCTTTCACCCCGCGTCGCCAAGCCGAACTGCAACCGAAACAGATTCGTCTCTACAATCTCCTCAAGTGTCGGCTGTCCAGACTCCCACCTATTTGGAGGAGCATCGACCGTCAGATTATGTTGGCTATTATGTGACCCCTCAACATTACCAGCAGAGCCTGATGGCGATGTCACTCCCTGCAGCACACTATGCTCAAACAAATGCTGCTGACTATCGCTCAGCAGTTCTGGCTTACCCTGATACTTTTGGTGCATTTCCAGATAACGCATACAATGGGCAAACGGTGCCTGTAGTATCAGCGCCGCGTCATGTTTCTCCCCGAGACCGGGGCCCTTTAATTATAGACGGTTCAGTCCCGGTTCCCGATCATAGGACGCCGAGTCAAAGTGAATATTCGAACCTAGCTGCGTCTGTACCAAGTGATGTGGAAGTGGGCTGGGAATCACCGTCCAGAGCCTCAGATGCTTTCTCGAACGGAACACAAGAACCGACGACCTTTGAGATGGATGCATTCTCATCAACGAATGACAACAATGCCCAGCCTGGAAGCGCTCAGCACACAGTTGGGGGCTCAGATCAAGCTCTTAGTACCCAGTTGCAAGGACTGCGTGTGTCGAATTTAAACGGTATCGAGGATTCGCGACCTGTCCCTGACCGGAAAGGCGCAAAGTCTGGACAGCTTAATGGGGACTCGCCTACAAAATCCTCTGCAAATAACCGCCATCCCAAACCAGCTGAGAAGTTTTCATCAGCAGGAAACTCTCGTCCGAACAAAGAGTTATCTTCTGTTTCCCCAACAACAAAACCCCGTACAAACGGGGTGGAGTTTGAGAAGGCAAACGGCGTCCACCACAAAGGTAAAACGAGACCAAACCAGGAACCACAACCTACATCGTCAATATCATCGCTGAGCCGGAGAGAGACTCAACCTGCCTCGCTTCCACGTAAGCCTGATGGGCTACCACCAATTACAGGGCATACAAACACAAACGGGGGCTGGCAAACGACCAAGAAGAAACACAAGCGTAACACAAAGTCCTTAGCCGAAGTCCAACATACGAACGCGGGGGAATCTCTACCTTTGGATGAATCCCTTCGAAAGGGGGGGTGAAGACGAGGACTTTGAAGGGTGAAAATACGCTGCTACCATTTCTGAAGCTAGCGAAATTATCGCAGTCTCTAGAGTTTTGTAGCAATTCAACATTGTGTTACGACGCCTCGGGTTGAGCGTGTAATGAATTTCATTGGCGGTTTAATGCAAAATATACCACCTCCTGATTTCCTGATTTGCAAAATTGGTTTTCGTTACTATGTTAAGTGTGATTGCGAATTGCTTCTGGCAATGCCAGAATTTGAGCTTTTTTTGTTACTGTTTGTTGTTATTCTCCTACCGCTGCATATTGTTGGGCGGTAACCATGGCGTTCTGGGCCGCATTTTTAGGGTATTTGCATCGCAGGCGAGCGAAGAGATGATGTTTGATTCTGTCGAACTTGTGTATTTTGTTTTTATACCAGTTCCGTTGAACTTTCAACAGTGTGGCTACTTTGGCATGATAGCTATTAAGGTCTGCCATGAACGTGGGATGATAGATTTTTTTCATAGTCCACTGCGAATAGCACTGATAGCGATCTGTTTCTGGTTTTTCTTTGTGTAGGTTATTACATATTGCATTGCTCATGTTGCCAGGATATCTATATACAGGGAAAAAAAGAAAGGAAACCATAATTTTTGTATAGGTAGACGAAGAAAAACAAAGTGTTTAAAAAGGCTTCCTCATCAACCTGCAATTAAAAAAAGTATTAGTGCATGAAAAAAGGGGGGTGTATGTGTATATATGTATATGCAAGATGATTTGAAAAGCCCTGCTCTTCCCAATGTACTATCATAGAAAAAAGATGAGTTCTTTCTCTTTCTTTTTTTCACCTCTTCATCTCGGCAATTACATAAGGCATAATCACAACACATGCAGTGTAGAGAACGGCAACACTCCGGTAGAGTGCCACGGGGAAAAGGTAGAAGGGCGTCTCGACAATGTTCATCCAAATGCCGAGGAATGCGACGGAGAAAAAGTGTCGCACCAGAGTGGAAGGTCGTTTGATAATACCTGCCAGCAAACCGGCGGGTTGCTCGCTCATGCCTAGTTCGAAATAGCGGAAGCAACCGCGTTGTAGAACAGCGAGGTTAACGCCTGCAATTGGGGATTAGATTACGGAGAACTCAAATGGGATTATAGGGGAGGTTTCTTACCGTCTCCAGAAAAGACAGAGTATAATGCCTGGGCGAGGATATTGATTACCGATGCAGTATTTTTCCTCTGCCAGTGGAAATCTTTCATTATCTTGGCAATGAGTGGCGTGTCTGCAAAAGTCGGCACTTTTTCCGGGCTCAATAAGTTCCGTAACACGACAACGTCGCTGAAAGCGACCGTCATACCGCCACCTGTAAGTGGATGCCGCATATTCGACGCGTCGCCGAGAATAATTAGGCCGTGAGTCGTGTTGGTAGAGGATGGGAGGAAGGAGTTTGGCATCGATCGGAGTCCTCCCTTGTCGAGGGCTTCGAGAAAGCTAGGTTGAATGGTTTTGGGAAGCGACGGTAAAACGGTATTCCGCAGGTGGCCCTTAACTCCTCCATTTTGGGTAGAAGCTGAGGGTAAATTGTCGGGGATGTCGACCAAAGCACGAGTTTCGTGCTCTCCAATCTGGTACATGAGGATTGGTGGTCCATCGCCGATAAACACATGGCCGTGTTTGGGCATGGGGAGTGTGACATCAATCAATTCGAGTCCCCAAAACTTGGATTTCACAATAGGAGTGTGTGGGTGGTACTCCTTTCGGAATTTTGAGGCATAGCCATCGGCGACAACGGTCAAAGGTGCAAAGAAATGAGCGGGTACATCGCTGACTGTGGCCTGCACTCCAATCACGTCGGAGGAGGCAGACTTGATAAGCGATGTAGCGGTAGCTTCGATAACGGTGACGTTGGACGTGGCTTTCGCAGCTTCGCGCAGTTTCATGATAAAACGGCCATGGTGGAAACTTCGACCCCGGGGCGTTGAACCTGTTTTCTTGTCGACAGGGTACGGAATCTTCATATGAGTGCCGCGCAAAATCACATTGTATCCATCAACCTCAATAGCGTCAATTCCTTCCAGACAGCCTAAAAGCCCCAATTGCTCCAGCGCTTGTACGCCTCCGGGCTGTAGCAGCTCTCCGACGATACGATCGGGCTCTTTCAAAGACCTCTCAAGCAGGAGAACATTGCGGCCTTGTTTTCCCAGGGCGACTGCAAGAGCACACCCAGCAATTCCGGCGCCAATGATAACGATATCAGCCTGACGTTCTGGCGCATCCAGTTCACCGTCGACCGCGGTCACTGATATCGATGACCGCCTTGTGTCCGTGGTAGTCGTGGCAGTGGTCGCGGTGGAGGTGGCGGTGGCAATGACGGCGGACATGATGGGCGATAGGAGAAATAAAAACGAGTGATTGAACAGGTCACAAAACAACGATTGACTAAACTGAGCAGCAAAAGGCAATGGCGCCTAGCGATGCTGCTTACATCAAGAGAGAGCGGCGCTGAGGATGTAGAGTCGTGCGTGGTGATGAGGTGGAAGATTTTCTCGAGTCCGAGAAAGAACCGCTCGTGTGGCGTGACATGTGAAGATTGCCTGACCGCCGCCAAGCCTCCCCCTTAATAATCACTCACTACACCGGCAAATTAATCAACAGACAATACTAATTATAGATTATGGATA
This sequence comes from Talaromyces wortmannii, assembly GCA_001939245.1. NCBI lineage: Eukaryota > Fungi > Ascomycota > Eurotiomycetes > Eurotiales > Trichocomaceae > Talaromyces > Talaromyces wortmannii. Next base: position 431,037 of record MJVA01000598.1, read on the forward strand.
ATTGATACTCATGAATAACTTATGACTTTTTAAGAGCAGTAGATAGTCTGGGTTTCCATGTCGCTATTATTCTACATAGTGTGTAAATTCTATCTTTTTTACAGTAGTGTACATCGAAAATGTCAATATAAATACAATAGTATACATACAAGTACGTAGGTGTGTGGATGCTTATGCCCTGTTGAGACCACAGTCTAGTCGACGTAATACTCGTCTCCCGCTTGGACGATGTTCCTCTCATCCCACTGCTCCTTGGCATTTTTCCCAACCGCGACGCCGGGGGTCCTGAGGAGATAGTCCATCTCGAGCGCCTCATCCCAGCCCTCCACGATCCGTCGGATACTCTCCATGTCACTGTCCTGCCACTTGTGTATCTGTGGCTGAAAGTTGCTGCTGAATCTCTTGCGCTCAATCTTGGTCTGGAGCGATGCCAGTTGGGGGTCACCTTTCACTTTCTTCTCGAGAATATCGGCGAGAAATTCAAGGTGGTCGTGGAACACTCTCCGCTTTAGGTATTGTTCACGGAATCCTTGCTTGATTCTCATTCGCAGCCTGGCGATGCTTCGCCGCATCTCAACCATAAAAGGGTCACTGCAGGCCGACTCTCGCGATATAGCAGTCAAGATGCACCACCGCACCCCCTTGAGATTCCCGCTTTCCGTGAATAGTCGGATGAGTAGCTTCATGCAGGTGCCGTTGAATTGCAACTGGCGTGACCATCGCGACTGGTAGACTGTGAGCATCAATTCCAGTGCAGCTGCTTCTTGATAGCGGCGGAGCATCTTGGCAGCCAAAGAATTCATCAAGTGGTGTTTCAGCTGTAAAGATGGTTCTTCCCAGCAGATATTGTAGAAGCGGAAAATTGCCATTTTGTAGATTTCGACTTCTGGTATCGAGGGGTCACACTCGTCAAGTTGGGAAAAGAACTTGGGAACGACGGGACGCCTGGTGTCCCAATGGTCTCTGATCAACTTCTGAGCTCCAACGAGGTTCCTCTCTTCCACGAGAGTCGCAATAGCCGCAAGTTCGACGTGGACTACTTTGAAAACATAGCCCGACCTGTGAGCTCTGTAAAATGCATCCAAAGTCAAGGTCGTGTTGCCGGTATGCAGACCTTGAGCCATCTGCTTGTCAAGAAACATGAATTGGTCGATAGGTCTATCTGTCGGAGTTTCATCCATCACTCTGCGATACCAGTTCGGATGTTTGTCTTTATGGGGAATCTTATTCACCAGCGGATGAGGAACCGAACGTTGGTCATGTCCCAGAATCTGTCGGGAGAAAGCTGCCTGGCCATGCTTTATCCTCGCTGCATTCAGCATCTGCCAAATCCCAATCGGACTATTTTCGAGAGCGTGCCGTTGACGCTGTAGCATCCTCATGAAACTGGTTTCATTAAATTCAATGTCCCACTTATAATCAATCGCAAGGTCAAGTAATTTTTCAATCTGTTGCACACCGCCCTTTTCCACAAAGGCCTGGACAACGTGTTTGAAGAGTACACGATCGGGAACGAGGTTGTACTTTTCTACCGCGTTGACAAAGAAAGTAGCAATATCCTCGAAATTATGAGTTGGCCAGTATTCTAAGAAGATGCTGTCAAATATCCGGCCAAAGTCGACTGTATCGGATGTCAGCCCCAGATCATGCATCTCTTGGAGGCCACTTTCGACATCGGCCCAATCACAGTTCAGTGCGGATGCATACAACAACAGGCCCTTTGTTCGACACCTCAATGGGATGTTATAGACTTTCTGCATGTCTGCCACTAAGGCTTGTGCATCTGCAAACCGACCGAATTGGACGTAGGCTCGAATCATGGGGTTGAAGAGCTTTTCAGTGGGTCGCTTTCTAAACCGAGGTAAGAGCATCAACAGCCTCTCAAATTGCTGACTGACTGCATCGATATCCCTCGTCTTTTTCCAGAGGTAGCTCAAGTAAAGGCCAGCTAGCCCGCAGTTGCGATCATTCCGGACACACCTGTACATCAAACGCGACGCCTCTCCTAATCGTTGTGATTCCAGCAAACACCGCAACACAATCTCGTTAAGGAAGCCTGTCAGTTCCATCGTATTGCAGTGATTCAAGTAGAGTTGCGCGGCAGATTCTGTGTAGGCCGAATTTGCCAAAGCGAGGATTAGCACTTCCCACATGCGCGGTGATACAGCATCCATCGATTCCAGACGATTGAACATTCGTCTTGCTACAAATACATTTCCGGCGCGGCAATTGGCGTAGAAGATATTAATTCCAAGGTCCTTCGCATAGGGGTCCGGCTCGACCCCCCTCGTCAAGTGGTTTTCATGAAGCATTTCCGCCGCCTCGATAAATTTCCCACGCTCAAAGAGGCTACGAACATTTTCAAGACTTTTTTGTTGCAGGCGCCGGTTGTCGTCCTTTTCTGGATTCTTGGTCGCTTGTTGAGCTGGCGTAGAACTGTTTGGTATGGGCCCGTTTAGCTTAGGCAAATCGGCTGGCCGTTGCTTCAGCCAAGCCCGGATTTCGTCCACTCTATTATTGATTGTATAATCGCTACCAGGCTCAGAAGAACAGTCCGGATTGTTTTGTAAAGTCTCGTTGCCATGTTCTGTTTTTTCCGTGCCAGTACTGTTGATGACGGCCCCGGGCGATTTGTGACTGTTATTCCGGTTTCCAGTCCTCGAAAATTCCAATCCATCGTATCTCCCAGATTCGGCCGCTTCTAATATCCGAGACAGCCTTCGCGCGGTCGAGGTCGCATCGTAATAGGGAGCGGACGTTTGGAAGGCCCGTTTGTTCTGGAGGATTTGCTGCGCGACTCCGACACGTAGATGGGTATTAGAAGTGATTGCAGCAACTGTACACACACTTTTACGTGTTGAGCTAGCTAAGGCTAGCTGTCGTAGAACTCGCAGGGCATTTTTTGACGGTGCGGCCGGGGTTTGGCGCAGCATGGCGCAGGTGGTCTCGAATGACTCAGGTGCAATCAATTGAAGTGTGGGAAGGCATTAAAATAAAAAATAATAATAAAACAAAAATGAAAGAAGATGCAAGAAGAAAGGCGCCCCAAAGAAGAGAAGGGCGATGCTAACTCGACGTTGACAACTCCGTTGCTGCTGGAAGTTTTCTTCGGGCCGTGCCTGTCCCGGCCGCATGCCAAGCCTTGCTCCGGTTTACCATAAATTACACCTTACGCGTATTTTAAGACACTTTGTATCGAGTAAATTTGCAAATTTCGTATTCCTGTCTATGTTCGTGTATAAATGCTTCAATATCATTGCGTCTGGCATGCCGCCTACGCCTCATAAGGACAACAATGTTAAAACCCAAAAAAGCCGACCCAAAACAATAGCTCAATCTTCTGCAACGTCATCTTCTGTGGCCGCCGGACGCGAACTGGGCGTTGGGGTCACTGGTAGGTAAACTAGAGGCGAGTTAGCATACTGGGCGACAAAGTAACTTCAGACTCAATAAAAACATACTGCCGGGAGCAATAAACCAGCTCAGAATAGCGGACACTCCAAATACCGAAGCTAGACAAACGAAAACTGTCTGCGTGAATTTGCCGACAGTGGCACTGTAGATAAGATTGAAGATTATAGGAGAGATGACCCGGGCAAGGGCGTGAAGAAGGCCCATAGCGCCCAGGATCTGACCTGTGCGACTTGGAGGCACATGTTTGGTGATCGACGATTGCAGAGCGGGCGAGCCTATCCCCCCAATTGAAGCTATCACCGCAGAAAATAAAAACACACCGCCGGTGCTTGCGAGGGAATATCCAATGTAGCCCACAAGCTCAAACAAAATCGCCAGTCGGATGGAGGCAATGTCCAACCAGTCAGACCCTGAGTTGGCTTGTACAGTTTGCTGCGGTCCACGTAGATATCGCGTGATAGTCGGGAATATGACAAGTAAAGTGATGACCCGCCCAGTGTTGGTAGCGGAAACAAAAATGCTGGACTCGTAGTCGTCCCATTGAAACATAAATTTGGCGTAGATGATGATGATCTGCATCGTACCCATAGCTACGCCGAACATCAAGGTATCGATAGAAGCTAAAAGGACCAAGTTCTTTCGTAGAGGACTGAACATGGCCTGCTGTGAGCGTGTGTACGGTTGGTCTTTGTCGGGTTTGGGAAATAGTATTGCTAGAGGCTTGAAAATATTGACCGGGTTGATATCACGCAAAAAGGATTGCAGAACAGTACTATCGGACTCTGATTGCTTCTTGCGGGATTTCTCCCTCGCAACCATTTGTCGTTCTTTAGAAACGGACTCGGGGACCACAAATAAAAGCATGAGGAAGGGAATGGAGTGGAAACACATGACGGTATAGAATACCGCCAGGATGCTCCCGGTCAGCTTGATGAAAAGACCGAATAAGAACGGGCCGATTGCGATTCCGCTGAACAAGGTTGCGTGGAAAAGACCGAATATAACGTTTCTTCGCTCTGGAGACGAACAGTCGGCTCCGTACGAGTGAGCTAAAGCAATAGCCAAGGTAAACGATCCGCAAAGACCGTCCACAAAGGATCCTACTAAAAGCCAGTTGATCGACACAGTTTCGTAATTCGCTGCAACAAATGTCGTAACTGCCTCCATAACGAGGGTACCAAAAATACAGAGCGCCAGTAGCACTGTGCGTCCATACCGATCGGACAGATCACCCAGGCGCGGACTGACGATTGCCGATAGCAGTCCTGATATGAGACTGAGGTACAGCATGAATTGTGAAGTACCCGCTGACACTGCTGGTATGTTGCATTGGTCATTTGTTTCTCCGAATACGACTGGCAGATAGGTGAAATTCGGTTCTTGGGACGCTTGCTTAGCGAAGTAGTCTCGACACACAAGACTCAGGATGAGATCGATTCTCGGAACGACGATGCCACCAAAGGCGATGGTGAATAGAAACAGTGGGAGAAGGATCCACAGCACCTGCGCATGTAAATTAGAATAATCAGGATACAGTGGCTGCAGAGTCATCATACAGAAGGACGCCTCCATGCCGGTTTCTGGGAGAATTCATCTGATCCTAACCACGGTCTCTCGTGGTCGTCGGAGGTTTCGGGCTCGTTCAGTAACGACCCTGGAGAGGTGTCTGCCAGCAATGGGGCAGTTTCAGCGATGCCAAGGTCGTTGACCGTCGTGTGTCCTTGATATCGCACGCGCGCATCCTCGTCCGCCTCGATCGCGAAGGGCGCCTGGCTCTCCATGGCATCCACGGTCCCGGGGTCGTAGTGCGAAAGGTAGTTTTATAGATGTATATGTTTCGGACGAGGAGTAAAATCCATGCCTTTAAAGTGCAAATGACGGTGCGATCTCCGGACGTGTTTTGCTGTTGTTGTTGTGGTGTTCTGGAGGGAGATAAGATTTCACGATCAGGATGGATAATGACGATGTCGCTAGCGCCTTGTATCACCTCCCTCTGATGAAGAGGGGGGGCAGCTGTGAGCCCAACAAGAAACGCCCGGAACAAGCGGATCGAAACACCCCAAGGCTTGTTGGCAGCAAGGAACCGGCGCAAATAAAACCGGCACGATAAGCTGACGGGGAATTATTATTTGCAGATTAATAATAGACGTCAGGCCGAAAGTCAACTGGTATCTCCGCGTGAACTAGCGTTATCGCTTATCACTTAACTGTTGTACAACCACGTATACCTTGATTGTGTTACAATTTGCTATTTACCATTTCACAGTGGACTTTCTATAGTACAAGGGGCCGGAGCTTATCGCCGGCAAAGAATTTCTTTTGTTCCAAACACCGCTCACTGGTGCAGCCCTGGCAGCGCAGTGTCATCTGTTTGGAACACGCCTGTCCCGATTTCAAATGAGACTGAGCAATGTCGGCCAGAGCCTTGATAAAGGTTGGGTTTCCGTTCAGACTCTCCGCTCGTTTCACCCCAGGATGCCCTGCATCGTGAATCACTTCCCGGTCGAGCTCGTACAGAGTTTCGATGTGGTCGCTGGTGAAGGCGATGGGGACGAGTACCATGTCGGTAAAGCCCTTCTTGACGTAGTTTTCGACAGTGTGGCTTGTCTGTGCTCCTTGCCACGCAGACGGCCCAACCTGTGACTGCCAGCAGAGCCTGTAAGGGTTTTTGAATCCAAGGCGCTGCATGACTGCGTGCACTGTAGCGGCAACTTCGGCCGTGTATGGGTCCCCTGTAATAGTCAGAATCATCCTCAGACACGTGGAGCACAGATAAAGTAAACTAACCGCGGTTGACAACGCTCATTGGGAGACTATGAGCGGAAAACAGAAGCAAGACCGAGGACCGCTTCTCCTCTGGATATGTAGCCAGTTGATCCTCGATGAGTTTTGCGAAAGCTTCCACAAGGCCAGGATGCGTAGGCCAACGGTCAATCACACTCCACTGGATAGCTCCCTCAGGATCTTGACCTGAACGTGGTCCTTCTAACCGATTCCGCCACTTCCACAGCTCATTCAGAGAGCTCCCCGTGGTGGAACATGAGTATTGAGGATATTGCGTGAAAGCAACAGCGCGACCGCCGTTCCCTCGCCCGAACCCGTCATCAAGTAGTCTATTGTACATCTCCTCCGTCAATGGTGCCGCATATCGGAATGCCACGTATGGTTTGTGTGGAGCAGTTTCGGGGGATATTTCGTCGAGAAGCTTGCACATTTCTTCACATTGATATTCCGACCACTTGCGAATGGGCGATCCTCCACCAATATCGGCGTATTGCTTTTGAATTTTGGGCGTTCGACGACGAGCGAGGAGAGGGCCGATGTATTTTTGAAGGGGTCCCAGAGGGATCAAGTCGCCGTCAGCCTGCATGCGTGTTGTGTTAGCAGGACGCATTTCCCCCCTATTAGATACCACTTGGACATACAAAAAGACGGCTAAGGAAATCTTCTACATGCTCAGTCTTCGACGGACCGCCCATGTTCAAAAACACCATAGCTGTAGGTCCTTTCGAACCCTTGGCCGGTGCCGAGGTGGCTGTTGCGAGCCCATGCTTGTGGCTCCATTGGCAACCAAAAACTCGGACGGTCGGCCGGGCAGAGCTGTGAAAGCTGCCGGAAAGGAAGCGCGTTGGCAGCGCACTCGGATTGCGCAATGCCATGGTGGAATGTGCTCTTTTTTGCAGTAGGGAAAAAAGAATGTTGTGTCGAGATCACAACTCGCACGCAGGACCGCGGCCCAAGACATCGGCTGAGCCAGACCCGCCGACGTGGAAGCTGTAGCTGCGATCGAGCCAATCGGAGCCGCGCTAGACGTCATCAACTCAGATAAGCATAAATATGAACTAAATTATATAGAGAATTGAGAATCCTTGAATTATATAATTTTTATGATCCTACTGATGATTTTGCGGGTATGAATTGCACGTATATGAATTTGGGTAGGTAAATTTCACTAACATGTGAACTATACGTCCTCAGTATTTTACAAAAGATAAGTTTATACATTGTGCAGTATCAATACCAATCCACGGTTGTATGAATTCATTCATAAATAGGTTAAGGAAACCTTCGGCCCCAATTCCAAGAGCTGTTCTGATCCTCGGGAACCAGATTAAACATTGCTACCCAACAGTCAGCACACGAAACAGGTAAAATGGAGTAAATCATGCTTACGGTCTCCAAATGCCCCAAATATACTGTCCAGATGCTCAAATATGTGTGCTGAGGGGAATTCAAATGGTTGTTCACCAACAGGATCATTGAAATCAGATGCCAATATTCCAGTCTCTGAAGGCGATTGGCGTTGTATTGCCTGATCCGTGGGACCCGGACACTGTGCGACATCTGGAACAGAGGGTGTAATTCCAGACGACCCCTCGATGAGTCGTGCGCCTACGTTTTGTTCATCGAGAGTTATGCCTCTATCTGGGCTGGACGGCCGGGTTCCCCTCAACGCGCGTGACGTCTCGCGTTCAATGGTAACCTTCAGTAGCTCCGTCAAGAGCTCATCTGTTTGCTTTGCTATTCTGTTATAATGACTGAAGCCTCTGCTACTGTGGATGATTCTCATTACTCCCTCTTTGGCCTCATGGGCAGTAGCGGTGAAAGGTTGAGTAGTAGGCTGAATGCAAAGAATAACTCCAGCAGTGAACTGTTGCATAGATGCAAAAGACGCAGCGAAATGGTTGTTCAGCTTGTGAACTGGGATTCGTGATATCCGGAGTGCTGCTGCTGTTGCTACTCCCAAAGACTTATGTATAGCGTCAAGCACGGATACAGAGCAGGTAGAATTGTGGAACTTTTGTTCGAGAAGTGGCCGTTGTGTCTGAATCACAGCTGCATCGTAGGTCAATTGTAGTATAGCGGATTGAAAATAGATTATTTCGACTTGCTCTTGGATGGTGTGAGAAGAGGCTTTCATCATATCTCGCTCAATCTGGTCCCATTTCCCGTCAGAACTCCAATATTCAAAGTCGAAAATTTTTGGCAATCTTCCGCGCCAATGAGTTAGAACCTCATCCGCCTCTTGGGCGATTTGGGCGATCGCCTTCAAATCAATTTCTCCCACTCCGCTCTCTGTTTTCAAGGGTAGTCGACGAAACCGTAAAGTGATATCCCGGTTAAGACTGTAGATTTCCGTCTTCAAGAGATGGAAAGGGATCTTCGAAGTTATCCCATGATTCGTGTCTGCTACTAAAGGATGATTTAGCAGCCATGGGTGAATCTCCAAGTCATCCGAAATCTCCAGAGGATGCAAACTAGCAAACGAGGTGTCGATTGAAACCGGGCGTCCATATACGACAGAAGAAAAAGTATCAGATATAATGATACCATTCCAGCAACGAGAACGTATCTCGTCCGCGATGAGAGTTTTCCCCGATGGCCGTATCTGCATATCAAGGGCATATGCAATCCTCATTGCCATGCCAAATATGGTCCAGGCAAGGCTTGGAGAGTTGTGAAAAAGGTAGTAACTGGAGATGAGAATACATGACTGGACTCCCTCAATTCGACAATCTTCGAGCATGTCAACAAAACGAAGTCGGATTTCGGCGAGGAATTCCTGTAGTAGAACATGCGCATCTAGCCCATACGTTTGTAAGAGCTCATGTCCAGACCATTTTCGATCCGGTAAGACTGACTGCAGACCAATAAGGCCAACTGCTAGAACACTGATAACAGGACTTAGTTCCTGCCGGCTCCAGACTTGCCTTGAGATTAGCCTCTCAGCTGTTTCCCGAAACGAAGTTTCATGGAATAGCAGTATGAACCACTGCATTCGACGGAAATACGCGTCAATTAAGGCTGACATCACTGGCAAGGGCGGCAGTTGCATTTCTTTCAGACCCCAAAGTGCGTTGTCTGTACCAGATACTCCACTATCACCGGGGATAGAAGCCCCTGTAAATTTTCGACCAGTTTCCTCTTCATTGAAAACTCTTCTCGCAAAGTCAATTGTCGAAGTGCCGGAGTTGAATTGCCGTTGCCCTGAGGTGAAATCACTGTTGCTTGGCGAAAAAGAACCCCGTGAAACTCGAGTCCCTCCCGTATCAGTGTGAGAAGGTGAATATCGTGATCTTGACGACGAGCTATTGTCTACCACTCGTGGTTGGCGTTTGCTGGTCCGCCGAGGCGTTTGGCCAGATGTCTCACATTTGCTCCCTGATCGAGTGCAAAGGACGCATGGTCGAGTCGCATCACACTATTGGCAAAAAAACAAATACTTTTAGAATCTCAATAACCTAAGAAATCAATCATGCGCCTTTCCTTTCCCTCTCCTTCCTCTTCAACTCGTCTCTATCTAAGTACATTATATGGGTCGGGCTTACCTTGAGTTTCTGCCGACGGCAACGGTCACAAGCTTTTGAGGTACGAAGCCTCCGAGAAGTATTTCCAGCTCCTCCTTGCATCGAGGACCGACGTAATAAAATGCAGGCAAAATGATATGGTATAATGAGTAAGCTGCGCTCAGGCGGGGACAATCATGGCCGGGGTTAACCGGGGAAGTGGGCCCAGAGCCCTTGGATAGGGAACATACAAACAGTGCAAACAGTAGATTGTTAGTATATGGTACCATTAAACTATATTTAATGACCGCACTCTTTCATTGGCCTTCGAGGTAGTGGTTAGAAGGCTCCTATGCTCTGATATTTCTCTATTTTTTTTTATTCCAGCCGAATTTCCACCGTCCCCCGCTTCCCCGCTTCCCCATATTCCATTCCGTTAACTATATGCATCTTTTTATATCTGTTTCTTTAACAAAAAATTAAAAGGACTATCATTGATATTTATTTGTTTTCTACTACAGTTTATGCTACTGGGGTGATTTTCAATGTTCAATGTTCAATGTCGTTGTGAACCAGGAGCGAGTGTAATATAGTGGGCTTTACACTACAGAATAGCTCATCGACTTATCAACATTCTCGACAAACATTGGTCACAGAAAACGTCTGAAGTACATGGGCTGAAGTGTTTAGTAATACAGCTAATATGTATAACGAAATCCCTCCAATTCCTCAATCTGTTTCCCTCCACTCTCTGCTCGTTTGTTGGCTCTGTAAAACTTGATCTCAAGGCCGATAGTGATAATAATCATCAATGCATTGGCCAACATTGCTGCAAGTAGACCAGGACGATAGCCTGGTGCGTCCTTGGCGCGGAAAACAGTCGAAGCGATGATGCCTCCGATACTGCCTCCACCGATGAGAGTAGCAGATGTAAAAGCACGTCTCCATTGTCCCCGAATATTGTTGCTATATTAATACAACTGTTAGTAGATTTACTCCCTCCTCCTGCTAATATCAGGAAATAACCGGGGTATAGCTTTTAAAATGATAGTTACCTTTGCCAGGATACCAATGTCGGACAATTAGAGTTACCTGCCAAAATAACATTAGTTGCCGGGTTTTTGACGAACTTCAAGGGGCAAACAGTCTTACTGCAAATAGTAGCTAAAAATATCCCGAAATAACGGGGTGCTGGGTTTTCCAAGTAGCCTAGAAGGGCCATACCAATCATAGCCCTTGCAGAATTTACCAAAACCAGAGGGCCACGCATGTGCCATTTGTCGGAATAAATTGCCTGCAAATACATAATAATGCTAGCAGCAACATATGGTGGTGCTACAAGGCATTGAGCCTTGACTACACCAAAATTCATGCTATCTTCGAGAATGATAGGAATAAAGTAGCCGATAGCGTATGTATTCGTGCATGTTAGCACATATAGAGCACAATATCCCCATACCTTAAGATCTAAGCCAACTTTAAGATATTTTGGCAGCGAAAATGGCTCGGCAAATACGTCTGAGCGATCGTTTTCAAGTCGCGTGATTATGAAGGCGGCTTCGCGTTCGTTCAGAAACTTCCACGATTGAGGAGACTTTTCCGGGAAGTCAACCAAAATAAAATATGATATAATCCCGAGGAGACAAGTGAGTGCTCCCTCTATCTATTATGATATTAGTTAGAGAGTTCTCTTCTTTCCCTCCTTTTAGTTTTCATGTTTTTTGCTGGGAGTACTCACAATGAAAATCCATCGCCATCCGGATATTCTAGCAAGCCCGTCCATCTGCATGAAGCCATAGGCTAGGATACCCCCAAAGCCAGACGCAAAATTGCCAATTAGGTAGAATCCAGCATTGCGTTTATGCAATTCATACCGACAGTACCAAACACTCAGCAGGAAGATGCACCCTGGATAAAAGCCAGCCTCCAGACACCCTAAAATGGCACGCAGACCAGCCAATACGGACCAATTTGGAGCGAACCCGAATCCCTAATATCAAGATCAAATAAGATAAAGAATTCCGAGAAGCGTAGTAGTAGCTCACGATCATGGTGGCACCCCAGGCTAGAACAATAGCGGCCAGGAACAAACGGGGCCCGATCTTGCGGATAATAGCAGTAGCAGGAATTTGAAAAATAGTATAAGGTATAAAGAACACCAGGGTGACAATTGAGTATGCGTTATTACTCGCATTCATACGGAGTTCATCCTGCATGCTGATCTTGGTGTTAGAACAATACTGAGGTTAAGAGTGTGTAACAAACCCAGCAACAGATGCAGCTCCAAGATTGGCTCTATCCAGGAGACTGATGAAATAAAGACATCCAAGGATGACAACCAGACGGCGATCAACACGTCGTATTATTCGCTTCTGCTCCTCCGGTGCGAATCCTGTGATGTTTTCACAGTGCTCAATAGCCTCTTTCTCAATCTCTCCGTCATATTCCAGTTTCTGCTGGCTTTTTTCCGGGTCCAGACTTGTTGCAGCCATTTTCCTAACTTTTCCAAGATTACGCGTAGATTGAAATATTGATTACAAGGATCGGGGATTGGCTTGTTTATAAGCGCTATGCTAACTATATGTCTTGATGACAACTACTATTCTCGCTGCTCTACACTTCGCTTTATCACCCCACGTCCCCGCTCTTTTTGCCCCGGATTCAGCCATGTTGGATTTCGGATTTTCTCAAAACAGCCTTCCTTGCAATATAGTATGGTTCTATACAATCGAAATTCCACCGGAATTGGGAAACTTTCAAATGCCACCGGATCCTGCCAAACTAGGATCGCCCCCACAAATTGACATGAAGTCCTGAATCCAACGGTGGGCACAGGGCTCGTGCTCCACCGGCAAAAAAATAATAATAATAATAGTAGCAGCCATATAATAATCGGATTGTTTTTATTGCCAGTTGAATATATTGGGATGACTGTAAAAGCCTAAATGGAAGCGCGGAACTTCTGCTTTCGTGGCCGAGATCGGAACATCGGATGGTGTAGACCTCCAAGTGCTGAACAAGAGCCGCTATCAATTGATGTAATCAGGGCAGATATGATGTTCTAATTATACTTTTATAAAATCATAACTTGCGCCATGATTGACAATGTCCATATTTATGTTTGCAGAATTTGACAAATCTAAACGTTTATGTCAACTGGTAGCTTCATACTTTAGAATCCAGCCCATGTCTTAATCACAGAGCGAAGACGGCTCTTTTAGGAATAGTATTTTTTGGTTTTTAGAATATATTAAAAGGAATAATCTATATTTAACTCGACGTATAGTTTATTTCTGAATTAAACATTTGATGGGGCGCCCCACCTGGTCTTTTGTCTAATGATAGAAGGCTACATGTCCTTAATGTTATTTCAACCGAATCCACCATATTCCAGTTCCTGCTTGCTTTGTTCCAATTTTTCCATCAGAAAACGAAGATTTTTCGTTTAGATTTCCCACCACCGCCCCAATTCTGTCGCGCGCGCTCCTCTTTCAAATGCTCCGCTCCTCCTGCACCATGTTGTCAACCATACAACACATAAACATCAGAAGCATCCCCGTGACACATATCCACAAGTCAACATGCCAAAAAGAAGGAGACTCTCACAAAAAAACAGAGCAATCCAGAGGATTGACGAGTACCAGTTAAAAGACCGCCGCTATGAAGCAAAGCTCAAGGCAGGATTTATAGCGTTTATGGACAACTTACCGCCCAAGGGATGTGATTCTCTAGTACGAGATATTCTCTGCGCAACAACAGATGATGACCTATATGCGGTATTTAAAAATCTAATAACTGGTCTGATATATCCTAGTAGGTCCGGATTACTAGTACTATGAACCCAGCAAAGTGATCTTTGGGGCAGTGAAAACGGTTTCTCGCAGAGGCAGTGTATCTCCGTCCCTGTACTCCAATAGCCAGGAAAATGTTGAGATCGATGAACAACAGTTCCACAATAAAAATTTCCGAGACCAGTGCTTTAGAAGAGAGAAGAGAAGATGTGTTGTGACAGATGCAATCGACTTTCATGAGTGGAAGGCAAAAGGAAGGCCCAATGATATTATTAACATTACCGATCTTGAAGGCGCACATATAATTCCATTTGCATTTACAAATTGGACAGCTTCTTTGGTAAGGAAGCTTCTATTCTATATAAATAACACATAGATATTAACTTGTTATAGGAGCCTCCAGAAAAAACCTGGGAAACCCTTTACCGTCTTTTCCCAAATGTTCGCCAAAGTGGATTGAATGCAGATAATATCAATGATCCCTTCAATGGTATTTGCTTGCAAGAAATTATTCATAAAGCTTTCAGACAGTTTCATATTGCATTTCAGCCAACTGTGAGTCTCAAAAAATAAAAAACCATCCTGCTGCTTTACTATTTCTATTTACTAATCAAGACATGTTTGTAATAAAGAAAACTCCGAATGTTTACAAAACGAAAATATATCCAGGCTGTCATATTGCTGCCGAACACAAATGCAAGACGAGAATAAGACCATCTCATTTGCACCAAGTGACGACGGAGAAATCCCACCTCCTAATCCTGCCTTTCTTGAGACACACTGGCGCCTGGCCGAGATCCTTAATGTCTCCGAGCTGGCTGAAATTATTGAACAACACTTGTGAGATTTGGAGGACTTAAAGGAGACTTCTCGTGGCGGACTCGGCAATAATGGGTCAACGGATATCGGCAACATTCTGCGTGTGGCTCTATGGACGAGACTTGAATGTTAATTGTCATTTTCTCCGCAATTCAGTATTCAAGGGGCTCCCAAGGTTTCTTTCTTGGTTAACCAAATCCTCACCCATCAGCAAATCATCAGAGGACCTATCATTTCTTAAACTGTCTTTCATACTTGGTGCCTGAGTAGAAACAGCATGGTTCCTGCCGACGGCGATATTCACATGGTACAAGTCGGATTCAAAATGCTGACAGGGTTTATGTCTCAAAGCGTCGAGTTGCACGCTGTGGTCGGATTTGTCGCTATAGTCTCTTTGCTGCACTCTGTTCGACGTTCGGCAAGGGCTACCGGAACTTAAAGAGTGTGCCTTGATATGCGAGACCCACAATGCGAAGAGAGGTTTTGAGAGCTGGAATGGATAAGGCGATGAGGGTGCCGCCAATCTCAGATGTTTCGATTGCCAGCATCGGGTCGTAAGCCCAGCTGCCGTCGGCGGCCCACTGACCGATTGCGACGAGGTATACGCGGACTAAGGATATGACCATCACACTACCAATGGCACAAAATTAATTCTGAAAGTTAGAAACAAGAAGGATATGGAGTTAGGAGACTGACAAGATACCAGGTAATAAGATGAGAGACAACTGGAACCGCCTCTTTGGCGACACTTGCAACCTGTATATCAACATGGACGGGATGGCCAGCATAATTCCATCACAGGTCAGTGACAATCCCGAGTTAACCAAATATACCTCACCCCAGGTAATGCACATGAAGTTGTTGGTTTCCGGTTGCCAGGCATAAGGCCATAGACCAGTCACAGGGACACAGTGAAACAGAAGGAGGAAAAATTGAACCAGATATGCAAGCACTAGAAATCCGCCAGCAATCTTGATGGAAACTGATAGCTTAAAATGATGAAATGCGAGACGCTGGTAGAATGCCAGACCGGAAAGGCGGCATACAAAGAGTGCGGTCGTGTAGAGGACATGCATGACAAAGTCGAGAACTTCGGTATTGTTTACCTGAGATAGGTTCAGGACGTATTGGATGTATTCGATGTGTCGACCACTGCCTAGATCAATCAAGACAATACAGAGCGCGATGATTGCAATGTATATGAGTGCGTGCGCTCACGTCAGGTTGTGCCAACCCGGTTTTCGAATGCGGAGAAACCTACCATGGTGAAAACGGCCAGCGCATCATCCAAGCCAAACTTCTTGACTAGAAACAGTCTGGCATAACATCGAGCAATGACGAGTACAAAAGTCAAGCCACTGACAAAGACTATAGCGATTTTTGCAGGCTGATCTCGCGACTGGGCGAGATACTCTATGCTGATACCGGAGGGAATCAGCCCAGCCGCCTGCGCAGAAACTATATCGGCGGGAAGAGCTGGCATATTTTTATGCACTGCACGTATCTGTAAAGTAATTTCCTCCACTTCTTTGCCCTGGGTGTGAGTGAGTTGTCATTATTCACGAAGAAAATGAGAAAAGCAGAAAATATGAGAATATGAAGCCCTCGATAATGTGAGGACGCTTTCCTCCTGAACAGTAAACTTTAATTGAGTATATAATTACATTTCCTTTGTACAGAGGTGCGCGTCAAAATCAGGGCAGTGGGGAAATTATTAACGTTCACGCTAAAAAATAATATTTTTTTCACATACTGTAAAACCTGGTTATAAGCAAATTTGTATGGAAGAGATCAAAAACTTAAGCAAAAAGCTAATAACCAGGTGCTAAGCAAATTTCTATGTAAATTCTAATTCTGACACAGCATTTGGTTGCTTATAACCAGGTTTTACAGTATACAATTACATACTATTTCTATAGCAACTGTCTATACATCATATCTATCCAGTTAAATACCTTATAAATTAGGAACTAAACTAAGATAAGATCTTTTTATAGATATTTTATTTACTAGTTTAATAACTAGTAATGTTAATACTAAGCTTAAATATTAATTTACAAACTAAAGGTCTCTAGTGGATAGCCTCACTGGCAAAACTTTTGACACGTACCTCCGTATATTTACGTCTAATACATTTCAGACTCACATAAACCCCTGAATGAAAACTTGTTTATACTTCCTTTGTTTCATCAACCAATGAAAATATGACTAAAATTAGAGTTGGGCTGAGTGGAGCCAATAACTAGCTACCATTGGTCTATCTGATAATTTAGTGGGGCAGATGGCTCTATGGGGCCGCGTCTATAATGGCACTACGGAGGTGTGCGTCGAAGCGTCAAAAGTAATGCGAGTGGAGAAATTATTAGTGTGTACACAAAGAATTAATTTCTTTTTCAAATATATAAAATTATATGCTATTTCTATGGCAACTATATATATATTATAGCTATCCAATAATCTACCTAATAATCTAGATATTATACTTAATTTAGATATTAAAGTAGATCTTTATTTACTAATTAGTTAGCTAGAAATATTAATACTAAGCTAAAATATTAATTTACACAGTAGGATTCACTAGTAGGTGTCTCCACTCGAAAGACTTTTGACGCACACCTCTCTGTACACCGCAATGTCAGTAAGGCCTGTTGGGAACTAACGCATTCCCCTATCCAATGCATATTATTAAAAATGTGTTCTTAGCATCTTAGGCACCAAATAAATACATTTATTTATTCAATTTCGATATTTTACTATAAAAAGGGTACATAAAAAAGCGTGCAATAGTTCTTGACATATTTTATCAAAATGTTAATATGCTAAAACTTCCATTTTATATGCATTACTATGTGGATTACTATGTGGATTACGTGCGGAGCCCCTTGATTATCAATTCCGAAGTTCCCGAAACTTGTCTCCATCAGCTGGTTAATACATGCACCAGTAGCGTGCCTCCTACTCCTGTCTATGTACCTTGATCCCTTTCCTCTCTCTTTGAAATCTGTCGCTCTGTCTTTATTTTCTTTTCATTTTGGTCCCACGTGCCATATTCCTGTCAATGTTTAATAATGCCATCGATTGCATTTTCTCTCCTGGCCGCGGTCGCAGCTTCTTGGAGTTTGGTCGCTCCGACCAGTGCATTCGACAGTAACAACAGTACCGATACTCTAGTCACCCAGCAAATCGACAACAAGCCATATCCGTTTGATTTCCCTTATTTGAATACTACTGGCGCCGATATCTTTCCCATGCGCCTCTGCAATGGCTTTAAATTGGAAGAGGCTAGCATCGATGAAATCCAGACGGAATTGAAGTCGGGTAGGCTGACTGGCGTCCAATTGCTCGAGTGTTACTCTGAACGCATCTACCAGTTGCAGCCGTATTTGAAGTAAGTGATCTATTTTCTTCAGGCAGTTCTGGCTGCTGACTATTACAGTGCTGTCCTACAATACAATCCCGATGCAATGGAGATCGCGAAGGCTTTGGATGCCGAGCGCCAGCAAGGAATTGTCCGAGGGCCCCTGCACGGAATTCCCTTTCTAGTCAAAGACAATATTGGCAGTAAAGATAAAATGGAAACCACTGCCGGTAGTTGGGCTTTGATTGGCTCCGTGGTCCCTCGTGATGCTCATGTTGTGCATCGCCTACGTGAGGCTGGTGCGGTACTGCTAGGCAAGGCGGCTCTTAGTGAGTGGGCGGACATGCGCTCAAACGAATATTCTGAAGGATACTCTGCACGGGGTGGCCAGTGCCGCAATCCTTACAACTTTACTGTCAATCCTGGAGGGAGTAGCTCGGGTTCCGGCGTTGCAGTCTCCTCGAACCAGGTGCCTTTTACACTTGGGACTGAGACTGATGGCAGTGGTGAGTCTCCAAGTGTCCCTATTGAGCTGGATTTTACGGGGTGAGTCTAACTTTCACAGTAATCAACCCTGCTGAAAGAAATGCCGTTGTTGGAATCAAACCCACTGTCGGCCTCACGTCTCGGGCTGGTGTCATTCCCGAGTCAACCCACCAGGATTCTGTCGGCTGCTTTGGGAAGACGGTCCGTGATGCAACATACGTCTTAGATGCCATATACGGCATCGACCCGCGCGATAACTACACCTTCGCCCAGGAGGGCAAAACTCCCCCTGGAGGTTACGCTCAATTTCTAACAGACAAGTCTGCGCTCAAAGGCGCTGTGTTCGGACTCCCGTGGTTGTCCCTTTGGCAGTACAACTATCCGGCACAAAATTCCCAGCTCGTAGAACTTTTGGATCTGATTCGTTCAGCCGGGGCCACCATTATCAACGGAACCGAACTTCCGTACTACAAAGATATCGTTAATCCCCAGGGATGGAACTGGGATTATGGAACACAACGTGGGTACCCTAACGAATCGGAATATACGTACATCAAAGTAGACTTTTACAACAACATCAAGAGTTACCTAGCCGAACTAAACAACACGAAAATGCGCTCGCTTGAAGACTTAGTGCAATACAACATCGACAACGTTGGAAGCGAGGGTGGCCTCCCTGGTGTGAATCCGGCTTTTGCCTCGGGCCAAGATGGATTCCTCGCGTCGCTGGCAACCAAAGGTATCATGAATGAGACGTACTGGCAAGCGCTGAGCTACTGCCAACGCACCAGCCGGGAAGATGGCATCGATGCAGCATTGCACTCTAATGGTCACAATTTGACTGCTTTGTTGGTGCCTCCCGACTTTGGTCCCACGTATGAGATAGCGGCCCAGGCAGGATATCCAATGATTACGCTTCCTGCTGGAACGAACAAGGAGTCGAAGATGCCATATGGTCTGGCACTCATGGGGACAGCATTCTCAGAAAAGACGCTCATCAAGTATGCAAGTGCTATTGAGGACCTGCAAGTCTCTTCCGATACCCCTTGGAAACGGACCTTGCCAACATGGAGTGGCTATCTGAACCGGAACATTCCCATCATCAATGCTTAGTTCTGTACATAGTAAGTAACTAGGATGCTTCATTATAGTTAATAGGTCATAAAATATTTGGAATAATTTAGCATTTGAATTTTGAGAGCATATGATTAAAGTGCTTACATGTATGCAATAAATGCTGAGACAAGAAAGTACATGATAGTTGTTTGTTTTTCATCAACTAATTGCACATGCAGTTTGAACCATGAGACGAACAATTACTTAATAAGAACAAATCCCAGCGGGTCTATCTATACTTTTGCTCTTAAATATAAGTAAAATATCTTATTTAGTGAGACTACAATGTTGATCGAGGAGTGTGAGGATCAAGGATATCCCTCAACCAACCGGCCATCATGGCAACCATCTCCTTAGTACAGCTGTGGCCCGTATTCTCCTGCACATAAAAAGTGACATCCTGCTCGCTACCTGGTGTTTCCCTGCGCCGTCTCTCCTCTAGCCACGCAGCTGTGTACTTTGCCGGTACTAACGTGTCGTGCACACCATTGCATAACAGCAATGGCACATTCGTGGGAAACTGGTTTGTGACCTTGCAGTCGTCTCGATAAATCATCTCGGCCAGAGGGCGCGGCCATCGGCGCCGCTGCTCCGGCGTCATGATCAGTTCCAAGTCATCGTAGTTTAATGTGTCATGCTGCCTGTCTTCTGTCCCGGTAATGGAGTCTGATGTGGATTGATCAATTCCCAGTCGACTGAGCAATAAGGGAGTTAGTTGAGGGCATCCAACAACCATTGCGTATGCATGAAACTGGCCGGGTGCTGCCAAAGAGGCTATGCGCCAGGCAGTATGTCCTCCGAGGGATACGCCAGCCATGATGTTATAAAATCGACTAAACTGGGGGAGATAACAGGGAAGATAGTCCACGACAAGCTTGAAGTCTTGGGCAGACCCAGAAATCATGGATGTCAAGTCCATTCTATACATGTATTATTAGTATATATACCAGCATGATAACAAGAATGGACGTACGCGTGGTTCTCGTTGCCGTCTTTCCAAGTCTTATTTGCTGGAGGGAAAACCTGACACAACAGTCAGAAGAGATAAACAAGCATTAAAGGGAATGGCTACCTCTCGATCTCCGTGATTCCTCATATTCATCGTCACGGCAATTAACCCCAGCGGTTTACCCTTCCTCATATCCGTTCGGTATCGATGCAAGATCTCTTGGGCCATGTCCTCCATGACGCGATACGTGCGCGTTCGGTTATGCGCCATATACACCACGGCGATTTCTCCATTTCTGCTAGGATGGACTTCATCTAGCCCATAAATGTAGATTTTGAGTCCCCCGATCGCCAGTTCGGTCTTGCTTGACAGGGGTGTGCTTGGCGGGAGAGAGAATCGCGGCTCTAGGCCATTAACAGCTTGTGTTGTCATTTTCCTTTAATTATTTTAACGTTTATGAGAATGTCAAATTCCAGTTTGCCTTAAGAGAAGGAAATATATAGCGATACAAAATAATACAATGTTGAGATGGCCGGCAAACCGGTCGACTCGGCTAAACAGGCTAATTACCGAAATCACCACTACATCGGCATGGCTCGGCAATGAATTACAGCAATTCCAGCCATAAGGAATGCTGGTCAAAAAAGTCCAATATAATCGGAGTCGCATTGAAACTTGCCGGATGATGACCAGGCACCTGGTTGTCCGCATTCGGGATTGTGCTCGGCCAGTCGTGACCGATCACAGAATCATATACAAGACGTACAAGCCCAGTAAGACCAAAGACATATGTTACCGTGTTTGGAGCTGTAGCTTTTGTGATGTTCTTTCTACTGTAGAGATTGTCTCGCGCCGCCCACTCTTGGATGAAATGAGGGATAGTCGGCAGGCATTCGTCTTTGCGTTCACCACCCGTGTATGGAATTGTAGTGTCATTCCCACCATGAAAAGCCAAAAGCGGGATATTCGATCGTGCTGCTTCGCAGGGTATGTTCACCGTCGATGCCGTGCAGGGCAGTGTGTCAATATAATATGCGCCTGAAACGGGCGCAAACGCTGCAATACGCTTAGACATGTCAGCATCGCAGGCAAGGACGTTGACAAAACCGCCTCCATCGGACTTCCCAGTGGCCCAGATACGCGATTCGTCGATACAGTAGTTTGATTTGACTTTGTTCAGCACGTCGGCTGTGAATTGAACGTCGTTGACGGTAACGTTGGGTACGCCTTGCCACTTCTCCTTTTGCAATAATCAACATAAATACGGTATTGAACAAGTAGTAATGGTAAAAAAGGTCTTGCATACATTTACACCCTGTGGATATACTACAATATGCTTGTTATTAAACTTCGGATTGGTCAACTGGTCGAGCTGCAGCTGGTCCTTGGCGGTTCGATCGCCACCGTGGAAGGAGAATATGACGCCAGCTGGAGTATGCGGGTTGTACAGGGGTGGGATTGAGACCAGATAGCTTCGATTGAGTCCACCGCTTTCAATGGATACGTTCGAGACGCGTCCAATGGAGTGTACCAAGTGCATAGAATGGCCGCATGTTGCAGCACTTAAGGTGGCCAAGCCTAGGAGTAGACTGACAACCATGCTGTACCGTTGCATTGCAGGTGTCTTCTTTAGAAATGATCCAATCATTCGGCGTATTATGGTAAACAATTCAATGCAACAGGATTTAAGAAAGTGACGCCAAGGCACCAAGTATGTCCGTATTTAAATCCATCCTTGATCCGGCGAGAGCTGAGATTGCCGAAATTACCGAAGTTACCGAAAGGACCAACAACCAATTTTTTGCTGACTGTTCCACTTGCGGAGCATCTGCGGCTGAAGCGAGTGACAATTAATATCTTTAGACGCGTAAATGAGTCCATCCATGGGTCAAATGTTGGTTATAATATTTGACTATGTAAACGGGTGTTAGGCCCCCAGTAAACACTCATCAATTGATTATTGATATATTATAATAATTCCAAATAAAAAGCGTTGAGCCATGTAACATTGAATCATTCAGAACAGTATGTATGTAAATATCTACAATACATATCGGAACTCTTGATTCTGCATATCCGTCAAATTCTCCTCGATCGAGTGAGCCTGACCAGTCTGTCTGCTTCTTGAAATCTTGTCCCTCTTTGCGTTTTCCCTGCGCAGGGCAAAGTAAGTGACGGTGCCAGTGACAACCACACCACACAGACACACAAAACTTCCGATGAAGCCGGATCGATATAACGGTCCTGGTGACGCGCCAAATATTAACGGCCCGATGATGTTGCCGATGCAGTAACCAACAAAGGTGGATGCACTGGTAGTGGTTTTTTCTGCGGATTGTTAGTTTATGCGTAGCCGTTTATTATGGAGAAAGTGGAGAGGACTCACTGGTGTGGCCGGCAATGTTGGATGCAGCCAAAGAAACAGCCAAACCCCCAGAGGCGACCTGAACGGCAATAAGAAAGATACCCGCGAATAAAAGACCCTTGTTATTGCGCGGTCCAAACCAGCAGATCAGAGTACCTGCGATTGAGATAAGTGCGCACACCACAATGCATATGTAGCGAGTACCAGCCCATTTTCGAGTTATATACCCAACTAGGAGGATCGATAGCGCGGTAATAGCGCCAATTGGACAAGTTAGCGCTAACGAATCAAAATGATTGAACCCAAAGCCGTTGATCACTATTGTGCCGAATGTGCCGATAGCTCCCGAAGGAACCCCAGTCAAAAGAACGATCAACGTGCAGCTGTACGTTTTGTAGTCGCGGAACGCCTCGAGACACTGACTCTTGTCGAAGACATGGCTGATTGTACCCGCCTGGTTTTTCTGCAAGCGGCGGATGGCGATTGTGCGTTCCGATTCACTCAGCCCTTTTGTTGTGAGGGGGCTATCCGGGAGGGCAAAGAAAAGAACGACGGACCACAGGGTGGTGACGGCGCCGAGGATCAGGAACATGGGCTTCCATGGGAGGAGCGAGCTATGGATTTGACCGAGTCCGTAGTTGATCAACGGCGAGATCGTGGTTGCGACGCCGACACAGCAGTACCACAATCCCATACGGAGAGCCTGCTCCTCGCGTGTCCACCAAAAGGTCACCAAGACGGTAAATGTAGGCGCGACGGCGGACTCGAGCAGGCCCAGCATAAAGCGATTGACCATGATCCCTGCATAGTTGGAGCATCCAGCAGTAGACATAACTACGATGCCCCAGAGCATAGTAGCAAACGATATCACGCGCGAGGTCGGGTAGTGCTGCGCCAGGTACACCATCGGATAGGTGCCGACCAGGTAGCCAATGTAGAACATCATTGATGCATTTGAGTAGCGGTGGTTATTCGTGATTGGCGTCCCGTCTGCCTCGTGTCCGACCACAGTCGTCAAACCCAGATCAGTATTGAAGTTGAACTGTGTGGCAGCACTCATAATGCCCTTATCGTAGCTCTGCAATGTGTACGTGACCATCATCAGCGGGACGATCCTGTTCATGTCAGTCAGGTTTTTTTGTGGTAGCTAGTAAGACAGGAGGCTAACCAGAGGTCTAACTTGCGGACAAGTCGTCTCTCTTCTTGTGGTGAGAACTCTATCTCGTCTTTCTTTTCTATCTCTTCAGCCTTTTCGGCCTCTTCCAAGTCGAGTTTCTCGACGCGTCGGATGGAGTCGTCCATATTGGTGCCGGATGTAATCAATCAATCAGTCAGTCAGTCAATTGACCACCAAGTTGAGGAGGTCACCAGCCGGCTTTGTGCCGGCTTTTAAAGGCAGCTGTCATCACGAGGTTTTTTGCTTTCGGTAAATTCGAGTTAAATGTATGAATACATTTTCGCTTCCCCAGGTTTCCGACTGGTTTTTGCGGGGGAATCTGAAGTGCCGGATTTGCCGAACGAGCCGGCGCGGCGACGACAAAACTATGACAATGCCCACACATTTCTCCCGCGGCAATTTTCACCTGTCAAACATCATGTACCACTACCAACCGCCATAATGGCCCACGATAACGCTTCCAAAAAGCCGGGTCGTTCGCGTGTCGCATGCAGCAATTGCAACAGCCGCAAGGTGCGGTGTGACGTGACCCAAACCGGCGCGCCATGTACGAATTGCCGGCACGAGGATGGCATTTGCGAGATTCGGCCGCGGAAAAAGCATCGGTCAGTGAAGGAAGCCCCTCATCTCCTCTTCCCCAGATTTTCTTGGAGTATTGGCTGATTCAGAGAAAGGCCGCGCTTGTCGCGACGGGGCGCGCGTGAGACGACCCCGCGGCCAGAGGCTGCCGATACCGCAGACGCAGCAACGACGGATGCAGAAGGCGTTTTGCCGGACGATAGCGCCTGCTCTTACATCGGTAAGCTATAACTGCCTACCTCTAAAGAGTAAAAAGATGTAACATGTTTAGGGGACCCGCGTGGCCCACGGGAGTCCGTCTACGAGCTGTGCCATCCCGGCGTGCCGCAAGAAGCATACCGGCCACCCGCCAGCATTGCTGCAGGCAGCCCATCCAACACAAGTACCGCTCACAAGCCGCATGAGTTGGAATACATCCGTCACCAAGGTGGATTTTCTTCGTTGCCTCCAGATGTCTGTGACGAGCTGGTCCGCTGCTACTTTTGCCATGTGCATTTCTTCCTGCCAGTTGTGGAAGCGTCGACATTTCTGAACGAGTATGTGGAGAACAGATGCCAGAATGTCAATTCCTTGTTACTGTGGAGCATGTTTCTGGCGGCTACCAATGTAGGTTTGTTGAATCCATGCTGTTATATATGCTCATATTGAGATAGTTCGTCGAAGTGGATGTTTTGCACCGAGCAGGCTTTCCGTCCCGGAAGACCATGAAGAAAGCCATGTACACGAGGGCGAAGGTGTGTGTTTTGTTACAAAAGTGGAGTATTGTATCTGATTGATAAAAGTGCTTTTACGATCTTGACCACGGCACAGACAAGATCACTCTGATCCAGTCGGTCCTCCTGATGAGCTTCTGGTATACGGATGCCCAGGATCACACCGGCGCTTGGTATTGGGTTGGCACCGCCGTGACACTGGCGCAAGGGATGGGAATTCATCGCTGCACTAATGCGCAATCAAGGCATTCGAATCAGGTCTTGTCCGAGGAACGACAGCGCCTTACACGCCGTCTGTGGTGGACGTGTGTGGTCCGCGACCGGTGGCTCTCGCTTGCCAAAGGACGGCCGATGCGGATTCACGATGAAGACTGTGATGCAGCTCCCCCGTGTGCGAGAGACATTTTGGATGAACTCGAGATGCTTTCTGTACACGCAACACGTGAATTCATTCCTCCTGGGGTCGACGGCCTCGCCGAAATGTGGGTGCAGCTCGTCAGGGTCAGCGCTGCTCTCGGCCGCATCCTACGCACGCATTACCGCCTCAAAGGCCCCAGACCTGGAGTTGAAGACATTGATGAGCTAGCTGCCGACCTAGATGCCTGCCAGCCAAGTGGAACAGTAGGTATTCAAGGAACGAGTGATGTCCTGCTTTTGCATGAGTATCACCTGCAACTCTTCTACCAGTACGTCTGCCTTGCGCCTGGAATTTGTCTTCTTCGATTCTTAACATTCTTTTTCCAGAGCCAGCGTAGCCGTTCTCTACCGACCGTATTATCTGAATGCACCTGGTTCGTTCCCTGACAATTCGTCGGCTGCGTGGCAGCAGATGGTGCAGAGGCGAGTGCGAACGGCAGCATCGACGACCAATAACATTGTCGAGAAAATAGTCGAGATGGATGCCGTCAAGTTCATAAAGCCCATGTTGTATGTGTGTAAAGCGCGTTGGGAGACGTGACTAACGGCTCATTAGCATTACCTCAATGATTCCAGCCATGCAAATCCACCTGTTTGACTGTAAATGGAGCAGCCCACTACAAGCCAGCCTCGGCCAGAATAGGCTCCAGCTCTGCTTGTTGCTCTTGGCTAGCTTGCGCGACACGTATTGGAGCGCGGGCGTTATGTATCGACTGTTCGACCGTGCAAAAAGCATCCTTATCAACAAGGGAAACGACAACTCGACTGCCAGACGGAATGATGCGGATCAGCATCCGGCCACCCAAGACCAAACTGCTAACAGACAGACAACAGACAGAATGATGTCTAGTTTTGCGGCATGCACTCCAGACACCTCCGTAGCGAGCATCCCGGGCAATGAGTTCATGCCAAACAGTGAGTCTCGGGATTTCAGCTCTTGGGAGCAATTGTTCAGTCCGGGGTTCTCTCTGTCCGACGACCTGTCGCAAGTGCTTTTCACCGATTACACAGACAGTATGGTGGAGGGAGAGGGGCAGGTCAGCTCGTGGTATAATGTTTGACCATTCATCGACTTCCCCGATGCCGAATTGATATTGAAAATATATCAAACAATGAAGACAGAATTGCAAGAAGATACCAATCAGACGAGTGTCGAGGATATATGTACGTTCAATTAGAGTTGAAATAAGAGAGATGCTTCCCATGCCATCTTGAGTAGTCGCGTCGATTTCTGGAAGTATGAAAGAAAAAGGAAGGAAAGGATGTAGACCGTAGCCCTATTTAACCGACGCCGCAACACGATTGGCCCTCTGACTTAAATTGTGGGCCAGAGATATCTCCGCTTCACGTGACTTCGCGTCCGGCGGCGGCGGGTCTCGCGTCATAGGGAAAGCACGTGCAGCTGCAGCTCCAGGCAGCAGACGAGGCAGCAGAGGGGAATTCATCCATATTATTTATTCCACTCGCTGCTCATTTCATGATTCACGAAGAAACGATGCAATAAAACTCTCGCAATGGCTGACAACTACCCGCCACCGGACGAAGACGCCTTTCAAGAAGAAGAGGAGATCGATGATGCCGTATGCCCGCGCAATGTGTCTGCGCAGAAAGACGATCGCTAATTACTTCTTTTTTTTTTCACTTCTAGGGTTACAAATCCGTCAAAGATGCCGTTCTTTTCGCCATCGAGGTTAGCGATTCCATGCTGGAGCAACGGCCGGCATCATCAGACAAACAGCCACCAGAGTCTCCAGCGAAAGCGGCTATCAAATGCGCCTACAGCTTGATGCAGCAGCGCATAATCTCCCACCCAAAAGATATGATGGGCGTGCTGTTCTTTGGAACGAAAGCGTCAAAATTCTACACCGAGAATGAAGACAGCCGGGGGGATCTTGCCTACCCCCATTGTTACCTGTTTACGGACCTGGACATTCCTGATGCAGCCGACGTAAAAAAGCTCCGTGCAATGGCAGAAGATGAGGAAGATGCGGCTACTGATATTCTTGTCCCTTCGGAAGAGCAGGTTTCAATGGCTAATGTGCTCTTCTGTGCTAATCAAATATTCACATCGAAGGCTTCCAACTTTCTTTCTCGGAGACTTTTCATAGTCACAGACAATGACAACCCTCATGGAACCGACCGTGCAATGCGTTCTGCTGCTACGGTCCGAGCCAAGGACTTGTACGATCTTGGAGTGATTATCGAGTTGTTCCCTATCTCTAAGGTAGATCACGACTTTGATAGGTCAAAATTCTATGATGTAAGCTGGGTTACCGTAATTGCTGGGAAAAAAAAGGTTGCTAACAATAAACAGGATATAATTTACAAAACTACCCCTAACGACCCACAAACTTCTAGCTTGACACCAGCCTTGACACAGGTTCCGACCTCCGGAGGTGATGGCATTTCGCTGCTGAATTCCCTGCTGTCTTCTGTGAATTCGAAATCCGTTCCTCGCCGGGCCCTTTTCTCAAATGTCCCATTGGAATTCGGTCCGGATTTTAGGATATCCGTCACTGGATATCTCATTTTCAAAAAGCAGGAGCCAGCCAGAAGCTGCTATATCTGGCTTGGCGGCGAAAAGCCCGAGATAGCACAAGGCACGACAACCCAGATGGCAGAGGACACCGCACGGACTGTTGAAAAGGGAGAGATCCGCAAGGCGTATAAGTTTGGCGGGGAGCAAGTATCTTTCACCATCGAAGAACAGCAGGCGCTGCGCAATTTTGGCGACCCGGTTATTCGCATCATAGGGTTTAAGCCAATATCGTCGCTTCCAATCTGGGCCTCTACTAAACATCCCACATTCATATATCCATCCGAAGAAGACTTTGTGGGGTCGACTCGAGTATTCTCAGCTCTTCAGCAGAAGCTACTGCAAGACCAAAAGATTGGGATCGTATGGTTTATTCCTCGACGAAATGCTGCGCCTGTCTTGGCCGCTATGCTCCCTGGCCCAGAGAGAATGGACGAAAACGATGTTCAGTCCTCTCCGCCAGGCATGTGGATTCTTCCTTTACCCTTTGCGGATGATATTCGGCAGAATCCCGAAACAAACCTAGTAGTAGCTCCGGAGCCATTGATTGACCACATGAGGACTGTAGTGCAACAGCTACAACTCCCCAAAGCCCAGTACGATCCTCGGAAGTACCCGAATCCGTCTTTACAATGGCATTATCGTATCCTCCAGGCACTCGCGTTAGACGAAGATTTGCCAGAACAGCCAGAAGACAAAACAATTCCCAAGTATAGACAAATTGACAAGCGAGCGGGTGATTATGTTGTGGAATGGGGCGAGGAACTCGAGGCACAGCATCGTAAACTGTTTGCTGAACAGCCCAAAACCTCGACGCTGGCTAAAAGAGGACCAAAGGCGACGGAACCCCTGGCTGAGAAGCCCTCGAAAAAGGTCAAGGCTGAGAAAAGTGACCAGGCTGTTGATGTGCTGAATCTCTATCACAGTGGGAATTTGTCGAAGCTGACTCTTCCAGTCCTCAAAGAATTCCTAATCTCCAAATCACTTTCTACTACGGGGAAAAAAGCGGATCTGATCGAGAGGGTAGAGGAGTACTTTGATAAAAAGGGATAGCTCGCATCTTAGGGAGGAGATGAATATGTATTCGTCTTGCTACTACTTAAGAGCTATTGAATTATGAGGTGCATGTCCTTATTAAATTCTTGCATCGTAGGCAAATGCTACATATCAATTGATGTATTTACATGGCGCAGTCCAATTAGGACTCTGTCCCAATAGCCTCCTCCCCGTCATCTTCCGCGTCCTCGCCATTGGCAATAGCCTCTTCCCGACGCTTCCTGGCTCTCTCTCGCTTCTTCTCTAGAAGATGGTTCAGCTTCTTTGACACATTAAAGACGCCGCCTGTGCCTGCCCCACAAGCAGCGCATGATGGGTTTTTTCGATATCGCTGTAGAGCACAGGACTCGCAAAAGTAATGCCCGCATTTGGTAATAATGGGGTTTGTATAAGAATTCTTGCAAATGATGCAGGCAAAGGGAATGCTTTCAAGCAATTTTTCGTCGTTTTCGTCATCGTCGTCTCCCGCCTTGTCCTTTTTGTCTCGCGATGATACGGTTTGCCCGGCGACTTTTTTGCCCTTGGTCTTGATTTCCCAATCTCGGTCAAGTTCCCATCCATGTTGGTAGTCTTCGCGCATGTGGGCAAATTTGCACGAATCGCCACTGTGATAAACGTTAGCTAGATACTTTTAACAAAAAAGAAGGGGGAGTACGAACAATCCACAGAATCCACTCTTTTTGTAATCCACGCATACATCAGGAGCCATGTCGGTAAGTGTTATAGTACGTATATTCGTCGCCGCCTTCATGGGGCCGAACTGCTTAGACGGCGCATCTGGGTTCTTGCGAACAAAAGATTGATAGTTGCCCGTGCCTCTGTACGTGCCATCCGCTGATGGAGCGGTTGCCGACGGTCTTGTTTTCCCCAGCAATTCCTTTGCGCTGAGCCCATTATTTTCTTCTGTTTCGTCGTACCAATTCGATTGTTTCGTAGCATCGTTCGAGGACACGAGCGGCGCCGCAGCCGCGTAGACGGCATCACCATCTGCCTTTCGGTGGATATTGTTTGATGCAGACGAAGCTGTCACTGTTGCATTCTTTCGGCGTCGTTTAATGCGCCGGCCTTCGTCGTCGTCTGAGGAGGTAAAATCGGAATCGGAGTCACCTGCGGGCGGCGGCGTCGCTGCCTTTTTACGCAGACTCGTTTTGGCTTTGGCAGAGCGCTTTTTGAAGGTCACTTGAGGAACATCGGGCTGGGAACCAGCTGCCGCAACTTCTGTTTTCTCGTCTGCCATTTTTTGCGACAGGAAAAAGTTGAAAGTCTGAGATGCTGGGCGCAAGACTGGGTAATAGTAGTTGATATCGTCGTGGCGATTCCCCATTCTAGAAGCATCAAGAGCAAAGAAGATAGATGTGGTCTAGCTTTCTTTGGTTAGTGCGGACCGAGTGATTACTTAGCAAGCTGCAAATCTCGTGACGTCACATGATTGGGCCGAGACGTCGACCGCGACCATTCCAATTTGGGATTAGCGGTCAATCCTGCAATTTCTCGCTTGGCGCCGATTCCCCCTTTAGGCAAAGCGTTGTTTACCGCCGTTTTATTTAGCACGCCACAGCGAATCAAAGTGGCCACGGCTTACTTGCGCCTGTCAGAACGTGTACTGTACTAAGGTTATTGTTGTTTACGCGGCGCGACACGTGAGCGCTCACAAAGAAATATAGTATGCAGACACGTATAAATAGAAACAGGCAGCCAGATGTGCTATCCAAGCATATATGCTGGTAGCTGAGCGCGCTGATCTGATGATAATGAGAGGAATGCAAAAACATGGGATGCAATGTATTCGCAAGTACGGAGTAGTGACGTGGTAGTAAGGCGGTCGTAATTTCGGTAATAGAAACAGATTAGATTACGGGCCGGCGAGTTTGCAATACCCGCACGGGCGCCTGCAAGGAAAATGCCTCTGGCCCTGGGCAAGGGCTGCTGTGCTGGCCCTGGCTCAGGCTGCGGGTGACCTGCGCTTCCTCAGGGCCTTCCTTTTCTCTTCTTCTCTTCTTCCCCGTGTGCCCCCCGCCCGGCGAAGTCGAATCTTAGGTGTTTTCGACTTCGTTGCAGCAGATTTCTCTCTTTTGTCGCTCTCTCGCTTGTGTGTTTTTTCTTCCTTTCCTTTTCGTTCACCCATTGTATTACCAGCTTTCCCCGGCGCTGCACCTCGCGTCGTCCCGGCGTGGCCAGAGTTAGTGTTGTGGTCTGGCTTCGACCCGTGTGCGCGCCCACTCGCAACGGCCAACCACAACGCGTTCCATTAAACCAATCCGCCTTTTGTTGATGTGCCGCAGTCTGGTGTCAACAAACCGATAACAGTCGTCGCCTGAACGTGCGACAGGCCTGCCTGTCCGTCGCGGTGCTCTTCCTCCCACACCACCGTCCCTTCGTTCGCTCTTTTCCCTTCGCCTTTCTTGTATGAGTTGTCCTTCGCGCCAAGACCGGTAGCCGCTTACCCAACGGGCCATCGACCTTCCCGCCGCAAAAGCATACGCACGGAACTGGATGATGCGCTCGGCCTGATCACGGCCTTTCGACGATCAAAAACAAGAAAACAAAAACGGCAAAAAGATAAAAAGATAAAAAAAAATTCCAGCGCATACCGTATTACTATCTCGGCCGCGACTTGTTATAATTGCAAGCCTCGGCTCCCCGCTTCAAGTCAGGAACCAGCGACTGATCAATATCGCGCTGGTTGTTGAACGTGAACATTACCCCCCTTCATCATGGAGGACCCTTTCGTTTCGAGCCCAGAAGGGCCTGCCGGAACTCGAGAACCTCATCGGTATTCTTCCTTCGACACACAGCTCTTCAGCTTGAACGCATCGTCGCCCTCTCAAGCTAAGCGAGCCCTCGAGGCGCATCTTGCCGAAACCGAGCGCAGACTCCAGGAGGCTTCCAAACTGGGTACTGCACTCATTAACCAGCAAAAGGAACTCTCCGAGAAACTCCAAGAAGTCGAACAACAACGCGATGAAGGAGAGGTCGGACCCGAACTGCGACAAAAGCTCATCGAGCTAGAAAAGGAATACAATGAAATCGGACGTGAGAGCGCTCGAGCTTTTCTAGCCCCAAAGCGGGCTATTAGTGGTGGAGAAGGAACCCCGATGGTTGATTTGCGCGTAAGGATGCCTTGCCGACGTTCTGCATGCTATCAATTCGCTATTGCGCTTATGCTAACTAGCCTTTCCAGTCACCGGCCGCTTCTGCCGTATTCACCAGCCAAGCCAGCGCATCGCCATCAAAGGTCAGCGTCCCTTCGCGAAAGCAAAGGAACCAGCCCTCTGGCCGTGTTCACGACATTGAATTTGCAACCGAGATTTCGACCTCTCTTCTTGCGCAAGTACGCCAACTGCAAGGACTTCTAGCCGAGCGAGAAGAAGCATTGAAAGCTGCAAATCTGGAAAGTTCAAGACTCGAACTCGAGGCAGAGGGATTTTCGCAAAGAATCCGCGCTCTAGATGAAAGTGAACAACGCTACAAAGATGAAAACTGGAACCTGGAAACTCAAACTCACGAGCTTCTGAATACTGTCAAGGATTCTCAAGAACGCGAGACCAAGCTAAATAGTTCTCTGAGTTCCCTAGCCGCTGAAAAGAGCAAAATCGAACGAGAATTGGAAGAATTGAAGCAGAGCAATGGAAGGCTCTTGGAGGACCAAGCTGCTGCACAGAAAGCTCATGATTCCGAATCTCACATGCTCCGCAGGAACTTGAACAGTGGAGATGCAGAACGACTTACTCTCCAAGCCAAAGTTGAAGAACTAACAAGCCAGAACCAAGAGCTTGCCAAGGCCGTTGCATCAATGCGCAGTCGCCATATTGAAGCAGAAACGCCACGGCCCGTTCGATTTGAGACCGATGATACAGAGCCGGAGCGAGATACCCCAGACAACTCACCGCCCCCGTCGCCAAACAAGCAGACTCCAAGACACGGCCATCTTGAAACAGAGACAATTCGCAGCTCTCTTGGTCATGCTCATCGAATGATTCAAAATTTGAAGAGCAACATTCACCGAGAGAAGACGGAAAAGATCGAGCTCAAGCGCATGTTACAAGAAGCTAGAGACGAACTCGAGACACGTCGACGTGACAACAATGCACCTGGAAGTGGAGCGAAGCGCCAAAAGATCAAGCCAGACACTTTCAAGAAGCCTCTTCCTCGGTCAGACCTCCTTGGACCCGGTCGAAGGGGTCGCACAGAAATCGCTTTGGACGAGCCGGATTGGGAAGATCACACTAGCGAAGCAAGCCCGACCCGGACGGTCCGATCGAAAGGATCCTATCGAGCCCTTTCCTCCCGAGAGACCACTGATGCCAGCGATGTTTACCAAACTGCTACTGAAGCTGAAGATGCTTTCGAAACAGCCAATGAACGAGAAACTGCAACTGAAAGCGAAGCTTTCCAGACGGGTGCTGAGAGTCTGGCTGAGGATAGCGATGGTGACGTTACCGAAACTGAGGATAGGGGAACATCTCGCCAAGGCATCCTGGCCGGTCGAAGAGTCCCGTCTCAACTGGTCATGGCAAAGGCTGGCAACAGATCTTCATTCATGAGCACGGCGTCCACTTCCGATGACGAGGCCCCTGAAGTCCACACCCCCGTGCAATCTCAACCCCAACGCCATCGTGTGAAAGTCAACAATAGGCCTGGCTACAGACGCATACGTCCGTCTGGAGAGGCACCCATGGCATCCTCAATCAACGACAATTCTAGTGCTCAAAACTCTCCGGTTGGCTCCTTCAAGCACGAGAATGCGGTGCCCATGGGTCAAAGTCTCTTTGCAGAGCTAGAGGAACTCGGAAGTCCTGGCAGTGATGGCGAATTTGGAACACCCACGCGATCAACTCATATGTTATCCCAGCCATCAACACCACTTCAAACTTCGGTGATTTTGGACAGGGAAATTTCTCAGACGCCTGTTTCTTCGCGGCGGTCTACGATGGTGGACTCTTCTACCATGACGGAACCTTGGGAACCTGAGGTCGTCGTTGCAGCCACGCCAGCACAGAAGTCCGAAAATGATTCGGTAACTGGTACAGCATTGTCGGCTTCTGTGGACTCATCAACCCAGTATACTCCAACCAAGCTTTCCTCCGGACCGAACTCTGAGCATGTGGCAGCCGTCCCAACACCGCCAAAGACAATATGGGACGAATCAACCGCAGTTCACGAGAAGGATGCGATTAACGAGTTCCAGACTCCTGTCAAGCGCCATCTGGATGTCTCTACAATCCAAGCAGAAGAAACAACGCCAATCGCCCCTGCAGTTCGTGAATTGACACTGTCAACTGTATTCGCTCAGGAGACAAAGCCAGTGGCAGCGAAGTTGCCAGAACGTGAAGTGGCTGTTGCGGCAGAACCCAAGCCGGCAGACCTTTCGCTATCCTCGATTCTCAGTGAACAGACTGAACCAGTTGCTTTCAAAATACCGATCCCGGAACCTGTTGTTGTTGAACCGGTGCACGAGCCTTCCATCAAATCGACATACGAATTGTCTATCTCGTCGATTTATTCTGCACAAACAGAGCCTGTCCCTTTCCAGAAATCGCCATCCCCAGCCCCCACGCCGCTGTCCTTTTCTTCTATTCAATCAACAGAGACCTTACCTGAAGAACCTGTTATCTCAAAACCTGAAGTTACGGTAGTCCCTATTGTGGACGAGCCACTATCCCGGCCTGCATCTGCTGTACGCCGAGCTGACCATGATTTGGGTCTCGCCCCTCACAAGAAACCGTCAACTGTCTTTATTTCGGAGGATGCCACTAGCCAGTCTTCTCGTGGAGTAGACATCGAGAACCAGCCAGCTGAGCCGACCTTGCCTTTGAGTGACATTTCTGGCAATGGTACTTCCCGGGAAGCCAAGAATATCACGGTAGAGAATACCGACCAATCTGCTCAAACTATTCTGTCCTCGAAGCAAATCGACCAACTGCTTATGGACCGTATGGCAGCCCGGCCATTTACACCATCCGAACCACGATCGGTGTCTGGCTTTGATTCAACCGTGAATTCTCCTGGTGCTACACCCAAGGCTAAAACTCCCATTGTCGAAATCAGCTCTGTTCCGACGATGGAACCTACTCTCAAACGACCTGGAAGTGCCAATAGTGTAAGAATAGGCTCTGCTGGGAGCCAACACCCACCTCTCCCGTCGGATCACAAGCAGGTCATTGCTGCGGCACAAAACGCTCAGGGCGCGACGGGCACAATGGGACCTCCTCTTGCACCAGCGTCAGCTTACAAAACGAGCAAGCGCCCCCGAACGCCTAACGAAGGTGCTGCCCAGGCTGCCTCGCTTCGCTCTAGATCAAGACGCGAAAGCCAAACGTCGACTGCACGCTCCTCCTTGTCTTCATTTGTCTCTGAGCTTGATGTCAGATTCAACATGCATCCGGACGACTTACCTCAAGGTATACCCAGCGGAACAGACCCACGCATGATCCAGGCAATTACTCAGACTATGATTGGTGAATATCTCTGGAAATATACACGCAGGACTGTGACTGGGGATATGTCTAACAGCAGACATCGTCGCTACTTCTGGGTCCACCCCTATACTCGCACACTTTACTGGAGCGACCAGGACCCGTCTCACGGTGGAAAGAATGAAAGCAGAGCGAAGAGCGTTGCTATTGAAGCTGTTCGCGTGATCACTGATGACAACCCTTACCCACCTGGTTTGCACCGCAAGAGTCTGGAAGTCCTTACACCTGGACGTCGTATACGGTTTACAGCTGCCACAAGTCAAAGACACGAAACATGGTTTAACGCCTTGTCATACCTTCTTCTGCGAACCGATGATGAGCGACAAGCAGGAGAGCTTGAGATGACTGCAGAGGATGTGGAAGAATTCAATCCTGGTCTTCGAAGCCACTCACGCCAAACGGGCCCGAGAATGTCCGTTTCCTCTTACCACAGCGTCAAAACGAACACATCCAAGCCACGGGCAACATCGTCGTTGTCGATTCGCCCTCCAGTGACACCTGGCCGTGTGTCGCCCGCACCAAGCTCACAGCAACACGCAACTATTCGCAACCAAAGTACCTCGTCTCGTCTAAGCAGCGTCCTGAACGCTACCGTTCGAGGATCTTTTGCAAGCCTCAGAGGCAGACGTGCTCCGATTCCCAGCGAAGAAGCCTTCGCTAATTATAATGCGGAACACGATAGCGCGGAGGACCTACGACAGGTCATCGAGCGTCAGGAGCGTGAAGCAGATCGCTTAGAGAATGTTCGTGCGTGCTGCGATGGTAAGTTTAACTTTTCATATCTACCACAAGTTGAATGTTTATATCTGATGATTTTCATAGGCAAACACGACGTTGGCTCCCTATCGAGAACCAGCCGTTTTAGTCCCGGTGTGAAACGATTATCGCATTCGCATGACCACATCCATCACCATCATCATTAACCTCTCAACTCGACACCTAAAGCCATAGTGTACTAAAACCCTATTATTCCTTCAGTCTCGACAAAAAGCCTTAGCGCTAGACCAATCCGTTATATTGGTCAACGAGTTCCCTTTGTGTTATTTTGGTCTAATTTGGCATCATTCGCAGCTCTAGTCGTCTTGTTTGGGAGTTGGACCGTTTGCAGCATAATAAATTATGCTTCCTTTTTTAGATCTGATATCTTACCATTCCTTTTTTTCATATGCCACTATTAATATTCCTTGCCCTTATTTTTGATGGTGATCTAGGAATCCTGGAATCGCCAATTCTGACCTTTCTAAACGCTCTTCCTGCAAAGTTGCTTTTCAATGTGGAAATTTGAAAGACTGCTAGGAACCTTGTTACATTCAAGACTGTCTCGCATTTGGAAACGGCCGTCACTCGCTCATCAAAATCTCCTACTATTCGTTTTGTTATTTCTTAATCTTTGTTAAATTAAGATTCTATTTCCTCGTGTTTTTGTTTTATTGTCTTTTTTGCACGTGTTCGGCGCAAATTTGGCAACGAGGATTGTACAGAAAG
The DNA here is from genome assembly GCA_001939245.1 of Talaromyces wortmannii. Taxonomy (NCBI): domain Eukaryota; kingdom Fungi; phylum Ascomycota; class Eurotiomycetes; order Eurotiales; family Trichocomaceae; genus Talaromyces; species Talaromyces wortmannii. The sequence continues at coordinate 468,061 of MJVA01000598.1, forward strand.
CCGACGCATCATATTCAATTTGGGGTACACATTGGATTTGAATTTGAAACAGCTGATAGTCCCCCATTGAGTCGGCGTATATACATACCACCACTTATCAATATCATCGATGTAATCTGTTTTCTTCAAATATCTTCATTGAAGGCTTACGATAGTATTCATGGCTCATGGTTTTCAGTTTGGTCAAGGAAAAAAGGGTCCGGATGTCGTTTCATCAGCTAAATCACTCAAATATTGATTCGTCTTTAGCATCTTGTCTACATTTGGGTCCACATGCATGAGTTACATGTGACATCTACGTTCTTTCTAGATGAATCCAACGTCAAGTGTCATGCATGTGTTTGACTTTGGACTAACACCTGGAACGGCATAGCGGCCCACGGCCCATCGTTTATTGCTCATCGAACTATAAACCGCACATCGACATGGAACTTAATTACATTCTACAAAACTTTGAAATCCAGTTTTAAATAAATCTCAAGATGGCCGAATCCAGTGGCCCCCCGATATACACATACCGAGAGTACTTCGAAGGACTTGCAATACCTGGCCTTTTGCTTCTTTCGGCATCCAAATGTATTCAATCTCTTTTTTTTAACAAAGTATGATTCCAGTTTGTGGAAGCTAACACTATAGCGAAACCCAAGACTACGCAATCGTAGTATTTGAAACGATCTTCAAGCGGAAACAACCACTGGCACCCATTCTTCGGTCTAGCGAGGTTCAAGACGAAGCCTTTGGTCGATTCTGGGTCAATTTATCCGTGCCACCGAACGAGGGGGACAAGCAAGTCGTTCCCGAACTTGTCGGCTCTTCAACTTTGATCCCGCCTTTGCTCGCTCAAGCGCGCGGTGTTGTGTTAGATATTGGACCTGGAACAGGCTCGCAAATGCCGTTTTTCGTCGCGCCAGCCGCAAATATTTCGGAAATCTATGGCCCGGAGCCTTGCACTGGACTACATGCGCAGCTCCAGAAGCGGGCGGTCTCAAACGGACTCGATGGGAAATACCGTATCGTGTCAGCCAGCGTCGAGAAACAAGAATTAATCAGCGCGCTTCAAAAGCAAGGCGTGCAGATCGATGATGCAGTTGTTGACCGAGAGGGAATTTTCGACACTATCGTGTGTGTTCGTGTTCTCTGCTCCGTGCCGGATCCTGACAAGACAATTGCGGACTTGTATTCGATGCTACGTCCCGGTGGCCAAATTCTCGTTGTCGAGCATGTTGGTAACCGATTTCCGAGAAAGATAGGCGGTAGTTTGCTCGCGAGGTTTATGCAGTCTGTCTATATGTGGATGGGCTACAGTTTCTTTGTCGGCAACTGTCGTCTCGACCGGGATACTGAAGCGTATCTATGCAATGCGGCGGATCATGATGGTGGATGGGAAAGGGTTGACTTGAAGCAGAATTTTACGTGGTCAACCATGCCTTATATCTCAGGGACATTGGTTAAAAGAGGATAGGAAGGTCGCCTTGGTAGACAAGGGGACAAGGTGTTTGTCGAGCTCTTTCAACCTTGAAATTTCCTGTGTGATGTTTAGTTACTCGTATTGCCACTAGTTGACTATTTCACATGTTCTATTATTATGTTCATACCTCTAAGATATGTTCCACTATTGATTAATCTATACAGGTAACTATACATACTGATAAAACAGTAAAATCCGGAATATGTCACATCATAAGTCGTTAGTTCAATGCTGTAAATCATTCATAAAGGCTTCGGGTGTCCCGGTGGCCACCAGTCAAAGAAATCCCAAGCTTCAGCTGTCCATGGACCTTTGTCGGATTCATGGATCGGCTCTGTTCTCGTCGGCCGTCTGGTAGCAACGGGTAAAGATGGCCCATGACGATGTTGGTCCGCATTACGCAGAGCGGTTGTATCAGAGTAGGATTTCCGGAACGGTTTGGATTGGGTTCTCCTGGCTGCAGGCGCGGGATTCGCTTCTTCCACAAGCTCCGGGACTCGAGTATCGGGAGCCGATACTGTCGGATGAGAATCAGGAAGCATAGAAGACAAATCGGAATGGCTTCGCATCAGTATTGTAGGGTTTTCCGTGTGAGAGGTCTCATCACTGGATTGTTCAATATCCACTTGTGGAGGCGACGGGTTATCACCGTCTGATAGATCTATGCCAGCAGGTGAAGCCGCAGTACCGTGAATTGCTGAATGGGAAGGAATATTATAAAGCGCCGTTCTTCGAAGTGATTGCGATGTTGACTCTTTAGGGAGGATGTTATCTTCCCTCAAGAGATTGACCCTTGCGTCCCTCAAAGAACCATTGTCGTCCATGTCTTCGAGGACTGCAAGAGTGGAAGCCGAGATGTCAAAGTCAGGGTTGGACTGCGTGGAAAGCGGTCTATCAATAGATTGACTAAGGATATTCCGTCAATGAAGGCCAATTCACTTTCGAGAGATGTGTACTGACTCGGAGCTCGCCTGTACAGGTTCTGTAGTGGAACTACTCGTAGCTTTCAACGGGCGTACTCTATACATAAGCTTTTGACGAGGTTCTTGAAAAGACATGCGCAGAGGGTTGATTGGAGTATTGGGCTTGCGGAAACCAGGCTCCTTCCTTTCACGAGGTGCTTGAATTGTGTTCGTAGGAACAGAAGCTCGTGAAGAAAGTTCGACACGCTCTGGACGTGGCTCATCATATGCTGAAGCCACTGAACGCACTGCTAATCCTGGAGTATGTGATTGCTTTTGTTGGTCTAGATTTTGACGACTCGAAACTGGCTCAGGGATGGCATCTTTCGAGACATTTGACTTCTTTTGTTGTTTGTTTACATCTTTTGGCCCATTCGTCAAAGGCTTGTTGGGTACCGGCCTCGCTCGCTGTGCTTGCGGGGCTGGATCCTCCAAGTCTATTAATCCAGACGACCTTTGAATTTCTTTCTGTATGTTTTCTCGTTGTGGGGGTTCGGCGCTGGGCTGTTGCCTCTGTCGCTTTGCCGGGGGCCCGTCTTGCTGGTTGATCTCTGGTCTTACTGGCGATGAATGGCGTTGCTCATACGGCGATTGAGAAAGAACAGCACGACCGATGGACGGCCGTTTAATGCCCAAGAGATCGTTGAGAGACTTGAGCGGCCCTGTCCGCGGGGGCAGCGGAGTGCGTGAGGAAGGCAGCGGCGCCGACGATTTCTCTTGCTGAGGAGACTCCTGGCTGGCTTTTCGCTTTTCAAACAGGGCAGAAAGATCGGCCTGGGTCGTTTCCATGCACTCGCTCACCTGGATGAGCACGCCCTTGTCCAGTTCCAATTCATCACCATCCTGGATGCCGTTGCTGTCGCGCCAGTGATGATCGCCTATGAAGTTGCCGGTATCGTCATAGACCATGGCGCGCTTGTTAAAGGTATGGAATTTGAGGTAGCCATCCTGCCAGCGCTTGGCCTTGCGACGGACGTCGTGCGTGAATAGACAACGGAACTTGATCACGGGAGCAGTGTTCTGGCTGGCCGGCACGCTGGCGCTGGGGGTTCCACGAGCAGACGACGGGGGGCGAGACATGGCATCAGCCCGTGTAGAGCTTCATTATCGTCGGGCCAGAATATCGGGGGATTCGCAGAGGCAGTGTTGGCCGGTTGAGTTGAGATTGAGATTCTGTCACTTGTGCGGGGGACGTGTCGAGAGATCGTGACGCGCGTTGGCGGCAGCCACGGTGGAGGCCTAGTGACAACGGGGGAAGGAGCCACTGCCTGATAGTAACTGTAACTAATTAGTGCGGAGCCAAATCGCAACTGTTGTCTTCCTTCCTTCGTTCCTTCGTTCCTTTCTCGGCATCTCCGGCAAACAACAACAAAAGTATCGCCTATCCCACTCAGTCGTCGCCGTGATGCTTGGCTGGTCCTTGACTCCTTGGGCCTCGGTGGACAATCAAACAAACACAGTAACAACAAGGCCATAGTTCTTCTAAGTGGCTGTTTAGCTGCAGTTCGGGAATAGCGCCAACGACGCTGGAGCTAGACAGATAGCCCCACGCTTGTGCTCCCCCCTTCGAGGCTGCAAGCAAGCAAGGCTGGGAAATATCTCAGCCTCGCAACCAACATTTCGCGTTGTCTGTCATTCTTGGCCGAAATGGGTGACCTGTGCATGACGGCAAAAAGCATTTAACTTGGCCTGAAACACACGTGGGTCCAGGCCCTCGTCGTGATCGTGGTAGGACACGCGTAGGAGGTACCATTCCTCATTTCCTTTTTATCTCATCTCACAAACCCCCCCTTCTTGCGCACTTTTGGTTTCTCTGGTTTTATCTAATTTCCACTTCTGCTTCCATTGGATGCTTATTGATTTTTTCCCTCCCTTGTTTACTGTCTGTCATCTGAGTCCTGTGTTGTCCTCGCCCGCAATCCCCGCGGGGTTAACCCCATCATCAATCCTTGCGTTCTAGAATTGACATTTTCATGCAGCTCTTCAACGCTCACGCCTATCCACGATATTCTCCCCACACCGAGGAAACAAACGCCCGGGAATTCGGTGAAATCAACCAGATTCTTCCACTATAATAATCGTCCTAGAGCGCGAAGCTCTAAATCGCCCGCCGCAATGCAGTCCGTACACAGACGGTTTGGAAAGTTTATGAAGCGGAGCGCCGATGACAGCCAGGTCTCAGTAATACTGAAGGACTTTGACGAAGCCGATAAACTACTGGCCAAGGTGCGACGATATGACAATGGATGTTCCCTTGAGAGAAACGATGGTCACTAACCTGCTTCCTGAGCAGATCATCGAATCTACGAAAGCCTGGCGCGATGCCTGGGTATCAATATTGACCTACCAAGGCCGACTTGTCCACGAATTCGAAGAAATATATGCGCCTATTATCGGCTCTTCGGAGTCACCTAGCGAACGATCGAGTGTCCCAAAACTGACACCGCAAAACCTTCTATCAAGAACCAACCGCCTTCACGAGGAATATGAATCCCTTCGGACGGACTTGTTAGATGAAGTCCATGCCGTTGATACTCAGATAATAAATCCAGCCCAGAAGGCAAAGGATATGATATCGCCTCTCAAGAAAACAATCAAGAAACGGGAAGACAAAAAAGTCGGTCACTCGTGGGTTCAAAATTTTTAGCTACTCTAACTAACTTTTTCACCATTTCTAGTTGGATTTTGAACACTTTCAAAATCGGGTTGATAACTCTTTGAAAAAATCCAAACGTTCAGATCGCGAAAATGCCGTCCTAGCCAAAGCCGAGAGCGATTTAGCAAGAGCGAAAGAGGTGAGCTCCTTGTTTTCTCCCTCTGATCGGGTGAAAAAAGTTTTTCCATGACTGACAAGGATTCCCATTCTCAATTTAGGATTACAACGCGGCAGATGAGCACCTACGACAGAGCTTGCCACCGCTGATTTCAGCAATTTTCTCCCTCTTACCTTATCTACTTGAATCACAAATCCAAATACAATACACGCTTCTGGCCAATTACTACACGGTACTCCATACATACTCGGAACAAGAACAGTTCCCGTCTCCGGCGCCGCCAATGGAGCAAGTTATCCAGGTGTGGAAAGACCAGGTTTCTCCCATTCAACAAGAAGCAGAAGCGATGGCGTGTATTGCGAGTGGCAAGGGCGTTCGCACCAGCGAAGAACGGCGCAATGGAAGCAACAGCGCCGGGATTAGTTCAAGACGCCCTAGCTACAATCGACAGATATCAGCTACAGCTTCGCCGACTCGCAACCTTGCTCCCCCCGCGCCAAACCTCGACACAAAGCCACGAATTGGAGACTACCTATCTACATCGCCATCATCTTCATACCAAAACAACTACAGCTCTCGAATTAAATCGCCCTCTCCTAGCCCGTCCGATCACAACAGTTCTTATCCCTCACCAGCGATTACCCCTGGACGCCACACTTCCCCTGGGCCTCGAGGCGGAGGAGGTGATTATTTCAGCAGCCGCGAGAGGCAGCCGTCATCATCAAACCAGACAACACCTGGAATTGGCGGCATCGGATCAGCAGTAGCAGCAGCAGCAAAGAAAAAGCCGCCTCCCCCGCCACCACCGCGTGCAGCCTCGTCGACACGTGCAATGTATGTGACTGCCCTTTATGACTTCGGGGGTCAGGGAGACGGGGACCTGGTTTTCCACGAAGGCGACCGAATCCGCGTCATCAAGAAAACGGAGAGCACCGACGAGTGGTGGGAGGGCGAGCTCCGCGGCGTCAAAGGCAGCTTTCCTGCAAATTATTGCCGTTGAATTAAGTGCCCTCATACATATACGTCTCTGTATATCTATACCCATATATATATCATTGTCACGTTTCGGTAAATTCTCAATGTCTGAGAGTGCTAGGCCACGCAAAGTTGCAACGGAAAAGGAAAAAAAAAAGTATCACCCCTCTCTAAATATGTGGTCTTTATGTGATAAAGAAATGCACGGATGCGGGAGGTCCATGGAGAAACTGTTTCTGTTAACTATCTTTACTAAAAAAAATTTTAATTCTTGGAAGCATAACTTGACCAGAACGAGGGGCGGGGAACCAGTTGACGGCTGGAAAGTAATGACTGATCAAATTGATTCCACTAATTCTTACAGTAACTGGTCATCGGCACCGATCCCAGCACTGCGAGGATAAAGAGGTATGCCATCGGCTATATATTGATAATGACAGGTCAATAAACATTCAATATTGAATACACAATAACAAAAATCCTGCTAAAGGGGGCACTGCATGTGGGTTCTCAGATGAAGGCTGGCACATCCGCATCGTGTTCAGGTGTATCCTCTTGCACACGTCGGGCGTGCAAAAATACATCTACCATGCTTTTGTCATATATAGGTGTGGGCGGATTTGACAGATTGGATGTTTCAGCTGTGGTCTGGTCCTTCTTGGGCATTGATGGAGACGTTGCATTCTCTCTGTTGCGTGTAGAGTAGGGCGAATTCCCTCGGACAGACCGAAACTGAATATCTTTCACATCTTTCGAATCGTCAATCTGCCGAATTGTACTCAGTCCACCGGGACTGCGGTTGAGTCTGGCTTCGCGCGCTGTTTTGATAGCCAATCTGCGATTTGGGGAGTTTGAAATATCAATGGACCGTGTTGATCTTGTGCGTTTTTCTGCAGGCACGTCTCCCGCGTCCTGTCTATTTGAATGCTTGACACTGCTAAGATCTTCATATAAACGAGTGATCGTATTTCCATCAACCAAAGACTGATCTACCGTTTTGAATGACCCTACCGATTGACGGCTGAGGGGACGAGAAAAATTGCTTTGACTTGATAATTTCCTCTCTGTTATTGGAGTTGGCAGGCGAAATTCTCTGCACTCGTTCAAGTTCCGTAGCCCACTCAAGGAACTTTTGGGTTGCAACCTCTCTGTATACCCTGGGTTTTGACTACCAGTTCCAAACCCTATTCGCAGTGGCTCTTCACCACACTCGGCATTTTCTCGGTGGTGTTTTCTTGCGTCAGATGGGCTGGTCAAGATAGGAGCATCGAAAACGGCAATGTTGTTTATCTGAGAATCCATCCATTTCTTCCATTCTGCGCTGTTCTTGGATCTGAGATTTGCTGTTGGCGAGACATTTTTCTTGGGGGATCTGTACGGAACCCGGCTATCAAAAATGGTCGCCATACCCGACCGCATAGGGCCTTCGACTTCGTGCTGAAGGTCTTCTCGACTGGTAGCATATCCACTTGGGGTTCTGGAATAAATGCTGGGTGATGTTGAAACACGTCTCGCATTCGCGGTCTGTTTGACTATGACACTGGCAGCGTCATTATCAGAATCTTCACTTTCACGTATCGAATTCATTGCCACTTTGTATGGACTTGGGGTTTTCGGTTTCATCGGTGCGCTTGAAGGGAAAAACGGTGATTCAAGTTCCCGAAGAGAGCTTGAAGACTTTTTGGATGGCAGCCCGCTGTGCATAACGGCCTTTGTAGGGATAACGGGTTTGTTGGTTTCTAGATAGCGGGAATAAGATGAATGACTTTGGGGGCTCTCCGGTCGAGAATCCACAGGGAGAGACGTTCGAGCAGTTTTCATTGACACGTCGCTCGCCATTTGCCGAATACTGCGACCCTCACGTTGGGGCTGGACAGAGGAAGATCGTTCTGTGATGACTGGATACCCTCTAACAGTGCCGCTTGACAACACTCTTTCCCCATCCTTCGATGCAGTCTCGCCAATGTGCCTCATCAATGCTGAGTAAACTCGTTGCGAATCAATTTGTTTCCCCTGTTGATATTCGTCCTGTTTTGGCCCAGGCATTTCAGGTACTCCGAAATGCTGTCCAATGAAAGAATCACCACCTTCTGTAATGGTCGAAAGATTATTACGGCCAGGATTAGGCTTTGATTTGACGGTGTTTCCTGCAGTGGAATTCGTCCAACTTGTGACCCGAGATGCTGATGTAGCAATGCTCTCGAAGCTTTGCTTGGAATGAAGTATTGGCGGCGATGTTCCACCAACGGTCGTCGGACTGCAGGTGAGTTAGGACTGAAGTTTTAATCAACGCATAAAAATGGATTTTACTGATGCTCACCTATCAAACATAGTGTTATTTTCGTACGGGGATCCAAAGGCTGGTTCTCCTGGAAGCTCATCTTCAACAGAACCCGGTCGGCCAAAGACCCGTTTCAATCGCTTTTTAATACTGAACGACAGTTCTCTGGCTTTCTTATGAAGACCATTTGGGACCGGAACCACGTCGTCATCAGGGCTTAACTCTCTCATTGCTCTGGGTGCAGGTCTTAGTGACTTTTGTGCGAGTCGACCTTCCCGCGAGTGCGGTGATGGATGACTTCGAGGAATAGGGTAATCTCTCTCTTCAGAAACGCGTGATCTAACACCCATTGTATGCTGGCTTTTTGCCCGGCGAATTGTCTGCGAGGTGCTATTGAAGAATGATAGAGAATGTCGAAGAGATCTGTGCGTATCAGGAGCAGCCTCGGTACTTTTCTGACGCAGAGAATAGTCTGTATACGAAGACTCGGTCGAAGGGTCAGTTTCACTACCACGTTTGTTTCTCATTGATTTTGTTGAAAACATGGACCGGGCCTTTCGGAGTCGTCGGTAGGATGATGGAGCAAAAATATCCTCGTTTCCGAAGCCCTGAAACTCATTAACGGTGCATGTATCGGCCGGAAGCTGCTGCTCATTGAAGCCCTTTGGTTGACGTGCCGCTCTTGAGTGATTATGAGATGTAGTGGTATTGTGATGGTTAGGAAGACCAGCTTCTTGGGCGAAGCGGATGCTGGAACTACGGCGGATGGTAGCAGTTGCATGGACCGGCGTGACATCCTCGCTTCTAGCCTTTCTCTCTTCGTGAGAGGCATGGCTTTTGCCTCTAGCTTGTGTCATGGCCAGCGATGCAGCCTTGGTAGCATGATTGCGGGCGGTCTCTGGGTCCAGTGGTTCGTGGGCTGAGGCAGCTGCATGGCGTCTGCGAACAGATGGAGCCGACTTTGAGCGTCTCATTCGATGCGCCGAGTCAGATGGCATTGTGAAGCAGGTCGTGTAAAAGGTGCAACAATCATACACAGTGGATGCTACTATGAAAACACAATGGTGCGATGGAATGGAGAAGAGACAAGTGATTCTCGTTGCGGGCAGCAGCAGAAGAAGCCGGGCTGGATGGCCGTAACAGGAAGGAGCCCTGCTCTCTTGTGCTCCTTCCCCGTGAGTTACAAGGAACAACAGGAACGTCAAAAAACTTGAATCATTGCTATTTATATCACATTATCACACAGTAGATTTTGTAGAAGAGAAAAAAAAGACACAGTATGAGGTGAGAAAATAAGGTGACCAGGAGAGGGGAAGGAAAATAACAGACAGGGGTTTATACAAGGGAAGCGGAGGGTGGTTGCTATACACCTGAGCCTTCGAAAATCCAGCTTTCGAAAGCGACAGAACAAACCAACTCGTATTCATTAGTTTTTCGTCAACACTCATCGCTCAAGCACCATCACCCCACAAGCCGACAATTGCCATGGCCAGCGCGGCGCCGGAAAACCAGGAGCGCGTAAATTGCAGTTTGCGTTCTCTATTCATGTCGCGCTGCACGCTTTCGCCGTTGAAATCGGTGTCGGATTCCACGACCACGAGATCATCGTCTTTCTTCGACGTTGATCGTTGCCGGACGCTCAACGATGGGAAATCAATGTCTTCAACCACGGTGCGGAGCCAGCCACCCAGGCCCAGGGACCGATTAAACCAGAAATCCACCCCCAGAGAGCTGACGGTGGAGGTCAAGCACACCCAAAGCAAGTACGGGTGCTTCTTGCGTTTCGGCACGACGAACCAGGCGAAGAAGAAACAAGTAGTCACTAGATTCGACAGCCGAATAGCGTGTTTTCGGGAACGACGTTTGACATCTTTCAAAATCCGTGTCGCATGCGATGCGGTAGGGAGGACTTTCAGGGCTGGTAGAGTGATGAACGCGGTGGAATATGACACACCCTATGCGCCAGAAGAAGCCATTAGTCTTGGATAAAAAACGGCGCACCGGCCACACAAGCCAGGAGTAGCAATAACAGATGACTTACCGTCAATAAGCCCAAAGAAACAGTGCCAATGAACTTGGTGATGGTGATTGGGCACGGCATAATGACGGTCGCGAAAGATCGACCTGGTAAACCGAAAACGCGGAAGAGGAAGACCCGAGTGGCCAGAAGTGAGATGGAGGACCAGTTAAGTAGTACAGAGGCGTAAAATCACAATATAGCTTTTGATAGTGCACTTTTTCGGGGATTTTTGAAGGAGATCGCCAGAGGAAGAGCGGAAGAGTCGAAATAGTGACGTCGCAATAGCTTAATTGGTGGCTGCTGATTGGCCAGGAAGAATCAGCCAATCACGGGAGACCCGGAGGTACACATGAATTTGATATTGACGCTGCCAAACTCCTCTTCAATAGTATGGATTGCAGCCATAACCTGCGGGCGACTGATAACGTCGACTTTGTAAAACTCGGCTTTTGGCTCCGTAGTTTTGTCGCAGCTCTTCAAGATGATCACTAGGCGACCCAAGATCTAGAATAGCGATGTTCGCGCCGGCTCCGCAAAAGCCAGTCCAAGACCACGAGCGGCTCCAGCTAGGACTGTGGTTGTGTTTTTGACAGAAAACTAGAGATATTCAGTCTCCTTTCGGAGAAAAATAAGGATTGGAAAAGGTAATATACTACTTGCTCCATGATCGACCAAGTCTTTCTTTTGAGCAGATTGCCATAGCGATATCTGAGAATTCTTGTGGTGTCCGAACGGCGGTTGATACCGAGGCAATACAGAGTAGCAATCAAATTCTTGGAGAATCTAATACGCAACTACGTTGCGCAACGTCAACTGGTGCAAGCTTGTAGAAGCGTACCATGACATCGTATGGATCACCCCACAGCGGGACGAGTGGAGACATCGGGGATCCACCCGAAGAAACATAGTTGGTACGTATGTATCAAAAGATTTAGTAGGATGTGATGGTAAGTGACCTTACGACATGTGGAAGCCACAGAGAGGAGGCCATTGATTGATGGCTCTATAAATGGAGCATATATGAGGTAGATTTAAAAACCAACAGTCTACATGTACTATTCAATCCACCCGCCTCCAGATGTCGATTTTCTCCGAATCTCTGGCATATGGTTTTTCTAAATAACAGCTCGTTTCCAATATTCTTGTATTTCCTTACTATATTGATCAATTAGAAAAAGAGAAAGGCGACATCAATATCAATATATAAATACAATGACACATTGAAAATATGCTACATAGACAGGATGCTTGAAAATTGATCCTGGTTGACATCCACCGACATCAATGCAAACAAGATCATTCCTTTCAAAAAATTTTAACAAAAACGCCACATCCAGTTCCTCGAACATGATATATTTCTCACAAACTATCAACTGAAATAAATACTCAAGGACCAGCCATAAACAGGACCCACTCTGAGTTCTTGGCGCTCACCATTCACACATTAACACTCGCGGAGGGGCATTCTATTTTAATATCAAAAGAAAATCATTTGATAAGACTGATGCAAATGAATTCGTTTTATAACAATTTAAAACCAAGACATTATTATCAAATTCCAGCATCTAAATTCGTTCCTGCTTATCTAATTCAATTGTGGCTTTTAAGTTTTAGCGCACTCAGCCTCCGGACTCATCCTGAGTCATACACAACCAACTCGTCATTGGAAGAGTCTGGTAACCACAAGGCAGATTGGAGCCTGGGTAGCCTAATAGCATATTTAAAGCGTGAGGGGCTAAATAAAATTATAAAATACCTCGATGCTAACCTGTGCCTAGACATCTCTTCAATTCACCTGCACTACTATTCTTGTCTTGGCGCGGTGTATACCGTGCAATCCTAGTTACTAGCCATGGCAGAAGCAGAAAACAACGCTACAAAGCCTCGCACAGAAGAAATAATCCATCTCGATGGCCGGATGCTCGAAGGTGGCGGCCAACTGGTCCGCAATGCCGTTGCGCTATCGGCCCTCACCGGCAAGCCCATCACCATCACCGACATTCGCGGAAAACGTCAAGGAAAGACGGGTTTAAAGGGCTCACATGCAGCCGCGGTCAAATTTCTTTCTGAGATTTGCCAAGGGGAAGTCATCGGTGGGGAGGTTGGGTCTAAGACACTCACATTTTACCCTCGCGGCCGCCTACAGAATGAACGGGAAGAACAAACAGAAAAAACCCCCAAAAGCCGACTACTAGATCTCACATTGGCAAACGGAGAGCTGCCGAAAATCAAACCAGAATATACCGTACATCAGTCTACAGTCGGGTCGATATTTCTCATCTTTCAGGCTGTATATCCCTATCTAGTTTACGCTAGCAGCCTGGCTGGGAAACCGGTGCGGTTGCATGTCACTGGTGGCACCAACGTCACCTGTGCTCCGTCATTTGAATACATCGATCAAGTGCTAGTTCCTAACCTGCGAAAAATAGGATTGCCAGAGTTGTCGGTGAGATTAAATGGGCGAGGATGGTCCACAGTGCCCAATGACTTGGGCGCAGTGACGTTTCTAATCCATCCATTACAAGCATCAAACTCGGATGTTTTGACACATGGGGCTGGCGGCTCAATATCAAGCGGGTTCCCGGCGCTTAACCTCAGTCAATACAAAAGGGAGACGATTACAAAGATCGACATTACCATTCTCGCGCCAGATATGGAATTCGGAGAACAACAAGCCCAGGGAAATCGCAGAGATAGACGCAACGCAGGTCGTGAAGGGAGCCAACATGATGACTACGAGATGTTCAATCCCAGAATAACCATACGCGAATATCTTGAAGATAAGACCCACAAACACCTACGTCGGGCGCTGAAACATATTGCGAATAAACAGCTGTTTTCTCCCGGCGTGGAAAATGAAGATGACGACGAAATCGTCCCGATCAGCCTGCATACCTCAGAAGCCACCCACCATAATACGCACATGTACATTCTACTGGTGGCGCACACGTATACGGGGTTGACTATTGGAGCTGATGCTCTCTTCAATGGATTCAGAAGCCGTAGCAACAAGCGCCACGGTGGGAAGAAACAGCGGGGCGACAAGGGTGAAAACAACATGATCTCAACATTAGATGCATTGATAGAGAATTGTGTGAATGATCTTATCCAAGAACTTAGCGGGAGCCCTGACGGGCCCGGGCCAGAGAGTAGCAACAGCAACAGCAACAACGACAAGCATCGGCCTAGCGTCGACGTGCACATGCGTGATCAGCTGGTTATATTTGATGCCTTGGGCTCTTTGGAACTACAGCGGGGTAAATCCGGTGACCATCCGGTCGGCATCGTTGCGAACGAAGAGGATGAGCGGTACTGGAGTTTACATACCCGCACAGCGCGGTGGGTGTGTGAGCAGATACTAGGAGAGGGTCTCTGGAGGTGACGTAGAAATATTACGGAACCTTGTTCTTAGCTCCTAGATCTCGCATAAATATTCTTAGATAATGCACACAAACGTTGAAAATATCATGAGTTCTTCTTCGGGTATAGTGAATCATAAATCATCCATATTTACAAGCTTGCTTCCTAGCAAACCAAAATATTTTCCATTCAGACATATCACTTAATCGTCATGTTATTAAATGACTCTTGATCGATCTGAATCGTCCGAATAATCCCTCCCCCGTGAGGAACCAGACCCATATCTTCCCTGCGATGCTGGCTCTGGTTCCCCATCTGCATCTCCAAATCACTGGGCCGCAGCTGCAACCCATGTGAACTTTCCGAGGACAGTCTTCGGCCAAACGCAGACTTGATCGAGCGCGAACGCGAATGGATGAAGCTCGGGAAATTCAGATCATTTGACGAGGAGGTCGACTTGTGAAAGGAACGGAATAATGAGGATTCGCGAAATTGTCTTCGCATGATGCCCGATGCGGCGGGCATCGAGCTCACCATAATTGCGACGTTGGTTTCGACGAGGCTGTTGTATTGGTTTGGTTAAGTGGATGTTAATGTACCAAGAGTGACTGTGTGCACTTACACGCAAATGTAGACACAAGCCTGAGCCCATGTATTATCTTGGAGATTTCGAAGACGAATGCGGTATACCAGCGAAACCACACTAGCAACAATACCCCTATATTTCATCAGGCCACTTCCAGAAATACAATTTCCACAGATCGAAACTCACATTAACGCGGTTAAAAAGACTCCAAGCACCTGCAGGCGTTTCCGCGTCGTCATCTGCAGCGAAAATATGATCGGTATTGGCAAGATGAAAATATACACGTCAAGAACGACAGATAGCGCGCCGTGGACAATGCCATACATGATGTTGTGATTTGGCTGCTGAGTTACGAGCAGACTTTCCCATGTATCCCCGACATGTGGCGCCGAATAGTAAGACTCGAGCGGAATGGCGATCCAATTCAAGACCGTGGTAAAGGCCATACCGGCGTAAATGGCAATCTGCATAGGCCGGTCGACACTGAAGATGGAGAGATAGAGCAAAAAGACCGATATTTTGGAGAAGAAGAACATCAGACCGGCAATAACGCCTTGGGCGTATAACACCTGGCGCTTCCATTAGCTTGTAACACAGTAAACCAGAGGGACGATCCTCCTTACTTTCATGTATGGGCTATCGAACCAGCAAAGCGGCACATTCCATTCATGGCGAGCATATTTGTTCACTGGTTTTTTTCAATAAGCACAAGCATAACGACATAAATATTGGTGCACCCACGCCAGAGGATAATGCCCATATACCCTCCAGAGCAGACAATGGCGGTAATGACGAAATCTGGCTGAGCCTTAGAACCGATTCAATGTTATCGATATGGGGAATAGAGCGACTCCTACATTCTGACAGTTTCCATTTGGGGAAATAGAAATACAGCCTGGCAATTGTGAAAAGAATCGCAATAGAATACGTCAGCACCGTGATGGCGGTGACTACCGGCGCAAGCGAATAAGGATCGACAAAGTTGGAAGTCTCTCCATCTGGCGGCGTCGAAGCAGGATAATCGCACAGGTTTGCTCCCGGCGGGAGTTGTAAGGCCATGGCTGTGATTTATCAATGGCCATGGATAGATCGAAATCACAGCGCATTGGTGACGAGGAAACGCTCAAACATGACAGCAGACAGGAAGCATCAATTGAGTTCTCCAAGCTCTGACGGACATTTTGGCTGACAGAGCGAGCTGCAAGGGCTTTAAAAGGCTTAAGCGTGGTATAACACGTGTGGACTGCAGCCACAGTGTTGGTGATCGGCGTTCCGGCCATGAAAAGATAGGCTCATTTAGACCTTTACTGGACTTAGTGAGGGGTCTGACGACAACTAACGTGGGACAATCCGTCAGCTCGACTCCCCTCGAGCTGTGGGATTCGCTGTTCTCCAAGCGGTTGCATGGAGCGCGGCGGGCCAAAAGCTGCCAAAGGGGGCCATATTCGCCAAGTTCTTATCGCCCTGTGGTACTTGACAGCGCTAATGTCACGCTAAAATGAGACTAACTTAATCTTGCCCAATGATAGAAATGTGTACCCGAAGTGCGGCACAATGACTAGCTTTATACGGTTTAGCTCTGATGTCATCACGCCCAGAGTGGAAAGAGTTACCCGAACTAGGAAGGTATACTTTCTTCAGCTCTCAAGAATCAAGATATGATCCCAGCCCTAACCCTAACCCTAGCACCACGTTTCTTCCTCAAGCTACATCATTATAGAGGGCGTTCTACATACATCAATGAGATGGATTCTGCCAGAATCGAGACAGAAATTCTTCGGCCCCAGTGAACTGATAGTCGGGGAACAGGCGGTTCCACTCGTCCGACACCCGGAAAGCGCCAGCCGAGATTGCCAGCATCACCCCAGACAAAAGCTTACCAGCAAGGGCATCAGCCTGTTCTGGCGAGAAGGCTGGATGGTCGACTTTGGGTCGCCAGGTGCTTTGTATTATCTCGGCCTTGAGGTCTTGCGTAGTCAATTTCTCCACGTTGAATGGCGCGCCTGGTTCACAGTGAATACATGTAAGCTACATTCACGAACCAATTCAATTCAGACACGACTATACTCACCTCGCACCTTCTCGCCCAGAGCAATGAGCTCTCCAACGGAGATATCTATGCCTCGGATTCCACCCAGGGTGGGCCATTCACCTTGATACTCGATCGCCTTGACTACGATATTCGTAAAATCCTCCACGGTGGTAAACGTGAGGATATCCTTCAATCCTTCATCTCGCACAATCGCACGACGATTGTAAAAGTCAAACTGCGTTTCGAAGGAACGAAAGTGCTTGGCTGAGCTGTACGGGTGCACCAAGTAATCGGTAAACATTCCCGGCTGGAAGAGGCAGTACTCTAGCACTTCATCTTATGTCAATAAAAACCCAACTTATTTGAGAGTTATAGTGATACCTACCTTTGTCCGTCTTGTTCAATTCCACCAGGTAGTCATGAATCTCGGCTTTACCGCTGTACCAGGGCATAAAATCAACACCAGATCTGGAGACACCATCAGTTTGAAGCGCATTATAGCCTTGGGTAAAACATCTTACGTTGCCCATTCGCTAGGCGCAAATCGTTTTACGCCCGCTTGGATAGCGGCATTGATGAGATTCTTTTGTGCCACGTTGCCCGGGTCTGTTAAGACGACAATGAAGGAAAGAAGAACATCAAATCCCTTCAAAACTGTTGCCAATTGGTCGACGCTGTTGTAGTCTACCTGAGCCCACGACACTCCAGGCTGGGATTCTGTGGGAGGTTCCTAGACATTTATCTCAGCGAAGAAAACAATAAATTTGAAAAATGATAGTTACTTTTCTTGATAGGATCAGGATGTCGTGTTTTTTGGTCGCAATCAGCGCTTCGATGACTTCCTGGGCCACGGCTACCATAGTCAGCACAATTCAATAATGCATATTCGTGGTATGAAGCGGGCATACCGCCAGAACCGCCGGCTACAGCAATCTTGACCATATTCACTGTTGGAAAAATTATATCGAGTCAGAAATGACATGTTAATAATTGTTCTACGGGTTGCTTATATAGTTGGGAAATAAGACTTGGTTCCGCCGGCCGGCGGAGCACTTGAGGAACTGTGGGGGCGAGCGACATCGATCTTCCGTCCTGCAACTAAACACGCGTCGACCACAGACAACATACTGAATCGCATTGGCCCATCATGAAAAGAATCCGCCCTCAAAATAATGACCCCTCGACCGGAACCAAAACCAAAAAGCCGCGCAAGGGAACGCAGAGCTGCTGGGAATGCAAGCGACGAAAGATGCGCTGCGCGTTTGCGTCGCCCTCGGACGCTATTTGCGTTGCGTGCGAGCGCCGCGGCACCTCCTGCGTGAGCCAGGAGTTTGCTGAGAAGGAATCGCCAGTCTACAGTGGCCAGCCGATTGAGGAGAAGTTGAGCCGTATCGGCGAGCTATTGGAGCAATGTACTAGAATGATGGCGCGTCGTGGAAGGGCGGCGGATAACGGTGGTGGGCAGCGATGTCTTAGCCCGAAGAGTTTGGCTAGCCCGTGCGATGGATCTGCTTTATTCCCATCTTATACCTCATTAGTATGGAAATTCCTCCTTTCGTTTTTTACGAAACACAAGTAACATTTAGACAGGATCTTCTTGGAGGCAGCCTCCGTTTAGCACAACCCAGTCCATTGGAACTAGAACGAACGCTTGTTGGTGTCTGGCCAGAGGAAGTAGACGTTGACAGCATTATCAAACTAAAAGTGCACCCATTCCAAGTTATACGTGCGGTCAATTGCGCAAGGGACTTTCATCCTTCGCATCAAGACCAGACGATATCAGTGGCACCAGGAAAAGCACTCCAGCTACCGTCAGAAGGCACTCATCCTGTTACCATTGCGCGAAAGCTACTAACTCTAGCTTTATTCCTTCAATGTGCACGGCCCTCGATGGCCAAATTCCACGGCATCATGACCCGGGCCGTGGAAGCGGCTCGATATCTTGTAACAAGCCGCGACGACCTGGTGGATTCTGTAGAGGGCATTGAGTGTCTTATGATGGAAGCTGCATTTGAGAACAATGCAGGAAATCTCCGCCGCGCATGGCTGGCCGCTCGCCGAGCAATAACGTTGGCACAGATGATAGGACTTGAAGAAGAAGCAAGTGCTGGGTGCCGCGCATCTGAAGAGTCGTTTCTTGACCCGAAGCACATGTGGTTCCGACTAATCCAAACAGATCGCTTTCTGTCCCTCATGTCCGGCCTTCCTCAGGGGACAGGCACAGACAGCTTCACAGACGCCGAAGCCCTGCAACCTTGCTCTCCCGTCCAGCGCCTGCAGCGCATCCACTGTACCGCCGCAGGCCACCTTCTCCAACGGCGAAAGGACCGAAATATAGACATTGGGGAGATCGACAGGCTACTGCAAAGTGCATCAGAGTGTGTTCCCGCGCAGTGGTGGCTGCTCCCCCATTTCGACGGCAGTTCAGACGAGCCTTTCGAAGAGGTATCGCGCATGATGGACCAGATGACACACTACCATCTTATCGTACAGTTACATCTTCCACAGGCCATGCGTGCAGAAAATGAGGCGTGCTTGCATAGTACGATATCAGCCATAAACGCCAGCCGGGAGGTCATGGTGCGGTATATGGCAGTTCAAAATGCTTCCAAAGGTGAAGAAAATCGCTACTGCTCGTCCCTTGACTCTCTAGCCTTTGTGTCCAGCGTGTGTCTGTGCTGGGTCCATATCAGATATTCAAACCAAAACTCATCTGGCTTTGCGCATCAGCGGCAAGGAGACCGGGCGATGGTTGACTGGTTTGTTGGCAACCTGCGTGGCCGCCGAGAGCGCAACCATGTTGGCGCGCAGATGCTCACTACGCTGGAGCGACTGCTAGATATCAACTCGGACGTGACGAGCAGCAGCGATTGCAGATATAGCACCGTGGTGCAGTCAAGCACAGGGGGTGACAGGGTAGTTGGCTGCGGCGGCCGATTGAGTGATGACGGCGTGCTGCATATCTACATTCCCTGCCTCGGAGAAGTGACAATTCAGCGTATCGACAACTCACAGTGGACCTTGCCCGAGCCATTTCCAGACTTTACTCTAGCGGGCGACGAGTCGAGTTTGGATTTGATGGCATTCCTTCAAGACAGTACGTAGTACTATTAACACGTGAAAATAATATAGGACTAGCCGTGTTTCCGAGGGACCCAGATTATTCCAGAACGCCAGTTTGACGTACAGGGGTGTGGGAACCAGGTGGAATGCAGGATAGCGCCTTTAATTTCGGCAGGAAAACCGGCGTTTCAGCGAGATTGCCGGTGCACAGTTAGCCAGTTAGGGCTATAAATAATAATACAGTTGACCGCACGGGTCAAACAGGCACAGACACAAATCTCTTGGGACTTTTAAGAAGAATTGTTGAACCCTACAGAGGCTACAATTTCATTCGTATAGATGTATGCAGTATAAAATAGTATGTACACGTGTGTATGCAATCCCCGCACCGGAGGACAAGGCGCGCCAAGATCCGATCCCGATCGATCGCCGGGCTCGTGGGTGGCCGATGCCGAGCCGCGTTTCAGATCGATGCAAGACATGAAATGAGCTGCAGTAAGGGGTGCCCCTTTTTTCTATTATACACATATAATATATTATTCACATATGCGAGATGTATGTAAGTATATACGTACACAAGTACTACGTATATGATTATCTGGTGGTGTGGAGATTAGGGTTTTCCAGAACTTTCCGGCGTTCGGGATTACGAGTGAATACTGATGATATGTAACTTGGCTGCCTAGTTCTGCTATGTCTTTGTCAATTTTGACGAATTAGGTGACATGAGAACCAAATAACCAATAATAAACAATTTATAGCCCGAAAAAAAAAAGTAATTAACAGCAGAGTATAAAAATCAATGGGCAGATGTCAAACAACGGGGTATATATCGAGCGAATGAGTGTCGTGAAGGAAGGAAAAACAAAAAATAATAATAATACACGTTGGAAGAATGTTCGAGAAGGGGAGATATATTCAGGCAACACAGACAAAGACACGGAAATCCCAGTCAACTCTAAGTGCTCCGCCCGCTCCGGTCTCTCCTTGTCCGCTCAGCGGTGTCAAGGGACGAGATCATACTCGGCACGATCCGGCGTCAGGGGTATTTCAAATCCTCTGGAATAAAGAAAGCGAATTCCCCTGGTGCTCGGACGCAAGGCGGACCAGCCGGAGGTTTTTTTTTTTAAGAAAAAAAAATAAAAAAGAGTGTTACTTTGTTTCAAAGACCGCACGCACGCAAATAAAAAATAATAACGATAAAAAAAGACCAGTAAAAACAATCGCAGATTCAGTTATCCTCGTTCGGATAGATGCAAGATCGGGGCGTCATTGTCGATTCTCCATCGTTTTGCTGTAGAGAATTTCCAAGGAAGCCGGCTTCCTGTGTGTAAAAGGTGGATAGAGGTCATAGTAGTAGAAACGCCGCGCTGATACCGTAAAATGCCAATCAAAAGAACCTCCCATGCATGCGTTTTGTTTCAGTTGTTTGCCAGCCGCAATAGTTTGCTTGTTGTATGTATTATATGGCGGTTGCTGAATGCAAGAAAAAGTAAAGGAGATTCATTATTTTAGATCTCGTGGGTCTTGTCGGGCACCTCCTGAGGCGCAAAGACGGACCGCACGGGGCGGCGCAGGTCGCGGTTCGGGGCAAAGGGAGACAAGGAGTTATAGGGTCGCCGCAGGTTGAGGACCTGTTAGAAGATTAGGACGTGTTGGATGCTGGATGTGCTGCAAGAAGAAAGACTCACGGTGCAATCGGTGCATTTTCCGCCCAGAGTATTGCAGCGGCCGCGGCAGCCTCGGGGGTAGTTGGCGCAAGAGTACATGGTTGGTTGGTTGAATGTTTGGACTGTTTCGCAGTTGGAGTTCTGAATAATATGAAGCGTTCGGTCTTGCGACGTGGTGTTTATAGTAGTACTGTAATGCGATGGCGAGACGGATGAATGGCGAGGCGACAGCACGAGTAAGAGTCAAGGACAGGACCAGACGAAGAAACGAAGGGAGCGTGAGCGTGGACAATTATTAAATCAACCGGCGGTGCAAAGGAATGACGTCGCGCAGCAGCAGGGGTTGGGTGGGAAAAAATGAGCGAAGCAGAGTGGAAGAATAAGAGGAAAAAAGAGAGAGAGAGAGAGAGGAAAGAATAATACGTGAGTGAGGCTTGCAGAAAAAAACGGCCACTAACATCCCGCCCGAATGCGAGACTGGTCTAGATCGTCGTTACCGGTACCGTACCGTACGCGGTATGATTACCGTGCGTGGCTGCGTGGCTGCGGGTGTTCCACGCGGTACTTTTGTCTGTACGACTTGCATACATACTAATCAGCTCCGCCCTGCACCTCTGGAACCGCCAAGATCGCTGTTTAGCGGCCCGGGACAGCGGAATCGCGTTGACCACAACCGGTTACTCGCAACCAGTCCCTAACTAGCAGTTAGTTTCAACCTTCACGAAACCATCTTGAAGACCCGAGTGACTCAGTCGGGCTCTTTCCGCCGCCCTCGATTGGACGCCGCCGGGCTCATGGTAATCCCGGACAACGGGCCAGCCACAATACGCCGACGGCGCCCATCTTGATTCTTTAGCCCTTTTTTTGAATTTTTTGAGAAGCCAACACGAATACGTACATGGGCTAATTCACCTATCTGAGACAAGCTCAGACCCAGCCTCGGCTCTCGGATCTGGCCGACACATCCTTCATTGGTACGGTTTATGGCCGCCATTTCGGGTCGACATTAATAATCGCGGTGTCGAGTCAGCCTGATAGGACTCGAGTCAATAATAACATTGAAGTTACCTCGTATAGTATATAGTGCGGGCTCAGATCATACCAGTTGACCCTGAAACAGCATCTTCCCGGACTGGCTTGGTACTATCATCCATATTGTCTAAAATTCAAACAGTGTGACAAGGCTGAGGATGGGTTTCGGATTTTGGTCCCCGGCCACACGCCATTAATTCCCAACAACTAAATGGTACATACCCAACTAACCCAGGATGTGCGTACGTGTTTCCATGCTCCCAGGACACACAAGCCGCCCCACTTTGGATACCAATAACCGGTGATTAAGATATTAAGATTTCGCCTGTCAAACGTCAAGCTCGCACCGCGTGTTTCAGCATGTTTGATTCAACGCCATGTGTGCGACATGGAAGTATAATAGAACGGATCGGGTTTTGCACATGACATTTGAAGAGTAGACATGATATTCCCTCCTCTGTAGTTTTATTAATGCGATATCAATGGATCAAAACAATTACTTCGACAACTTTGAATCCATGTATACAGTTGCATATGCACGATTCCGGCCCAATCAGCAGCCCCGGAACATCAAGCCGAACAACAGAAAACGAGATACCTATGTAGATACGTATTTACATACAGAAAACAACAGTATATTAGACAATACTGTATTATTTATTACACAGCGAGCCCTGTCGCCCGTCAAAAGTCAACCCAAAGTATAAAAACAAGCAACCCTGTAGGAAATTAGGGATCGAAGAGTCAAATTGTCACCTCCACTTTCCGACGATGCCGTGGCTGGTCCACATCACGATCTAGACTGTTGGCACCAGTAGGGCGCGATGGGATGAAACAGCGCATACCAATCAGTAATATTATTTACTTTTTATTATTACCTACTTTTATTGTCCGGAAAAATATATTCTGAGTTGACATGGATAGACATTACGATAGTAGTAGATACGTACCAGATAGCCCTAAAGTGCCAGACTGAGTCCCCACTTGGATGGCAGATGCACAGCCCTGTTCACACACCATCCAACGCACGCCTGATTCTCACCTCAGACTAATCACATGAATAGCTAATGATAATTACCAACCCCGAAATTTATATCCTGGCTGTGCTGCTGTATCGGACCCAACTCTCTGTCCGCGCCGCGTTTCAAAAAAACCATCCAGTATAACATTGGGCAACGAGGCTGTGGTATCACCGCAAGATTTTTTTTTATATTCGTCTCACCCACAGCCCAAATAATACGACCACGTCATGTAACCTGGGCGTCTTGTTGACCGCCTCTACATTCTCAGCCGCAGTGCGCAAGAAAAGCGGTGAAATCCATTTCGTAACGCAGGAGGTAAAAAGAGAGAGAGAGATTACGAAATGTCCAACCGAAAGTGGAGTCCGTTTCAGAGTCAAGTATGACATGCCCAACTGCACAAAACCATCCAGTCAAATTTCACCATGGGAAAGTTTCACACATCACCCCTGGAGAAGTGACTGAAGCACAAACCAGCAGCCAATCAGCCCGATTGTGCCCGCCAGCAAGAACCCGTTTCCTTCTCGTGTCAAGGCGATATATGAGAGCCCGCCGATGATGGTCTCTTTCGTTCTCGCTGTCGCTCTCTTGGTCTCCCAGTTCGGATCAATGGAAAACGGCGGGTGCAGGCGAACGTCGTCAGTCGACGACGGCGACGGTGGTCGAGGAATCGGCTTCAGCGGAACTGATACCGCCAGTGCTACTGCACGGTGGTCCGATGTGGAAAAGAGAGGCAGTGCATCGTAGCCATGGACGTTTACACGCCCGCTATCCTTCATCCAAGGCGGAAGATCCAGGTACAGGATCCTATCACACCAACTCGGCCAGCGGTGCCTCGCCCACTGCCACACCTTGGGCTCATTCTCCACCAGGGTAGCCTTTTGTGCCTTGCTAGAGTATTTGTAAGTCGGAGGGAACTTGATGGGTGCTTCCGAGAGCCCATGCAGGGTGTTTTGGGCACGTAACTCCCGGGTTAACTGATCTTTGGCAAACAGTTTGGAGTGATGGATTGGGTCGTCAAGAGGCGCGTCAGGCTGAGGGAATCGCGCATAGTCCTCAGGCGACGGTGGTGAATCCGACGTGCGGTAGTTCAGGTCGCCAGCAAAGAACAGGTGTGATCTGGGAGTGAACATGCTTGACTGACGACCACTGCTTCCCCCGCGTAGGAGAAGGCTAGCATCTTCGTCTGCATCCTCTCTGCCGTCTTGAGCATCGGCGTCTTGAGTGTTGCCTGGCTTGGTGAATACTAGACGCTCAACGATACTCCTCCAATCCTGGTTTCTCCGGTCATACGCATCTTCCATAGCAGCGATATGTGCCGCGACAAAGGTAAGATCCACAGTTTCATTCGCACTCCTCGTCGTATAGCCTAGTCGCGCGCCGACAGCGCCCTTGTTCCCCGTTTCATGGACACCCACCCCGACCACTGCGGTGTCAATCCATGCTATGTCTCCCGCAACATCAGATCGGGCAAACACGAGAAGGGCAGTCAGACCACTATTGTCCGTGACGACATTGACATATTTGACCTCCCCGTCTGGCCAGCGGGTCTGGGCAGCAGCGTTGACGGTAGCATTCAGCGCATCAATATAATGAGCCAGAAACGAGCCGCCCAGAAATGCATATGCGATAGGCGCGACTTCTTGGAGGTTTAGCACCAACAGCTCAGGAGCAGCCTTGGAGGGCGGGAGCACGTCGAGCAAATGGGTGGCAACTTGCTCTTGGTGTATCACATTGCGCCCACAGTTGAAGGTCACAATGTACAGAGACAGCTCCTCCATGGTTGAATCGCTCCTTAGCCTTACCTGGTGCCGAGCAACAGCTCTCGAGCTCGTTCTCAGTAGGAAAACATTCGAACACTCAGAGGCAGTGACGTAGCCCGTGACCCCACTTGGGGGCGCTGTGATTGGCTTCAGACTGGCCCCACATAAACTTGGTATTTTATACTTCGATATTTTGATAGACAATCAACAACATGGTGCTGTACTTAATCGATATCGTCTCATTCAATATACGCTCGCAACCTAAATGACAAATATGTACATCAAAGCTGTATAAACAATTCACTCGTAGGAAACCAGACCACCAGAACAAAACACTATTAATTTCAACTAGCAAGACAAGAAAAAGTAAGAGCAAAAAAGAGATGGTATATGGTATGGTATATTGCCTAAGAGTCAAATTCAACCTTGGCCACGTTTCCTTCGCCTGATTGTTTCGGAGCAGATGACGACGACGGTGCCTCTGCCAACCCGCTGGGCCGCGATGATGGTTGATGAGTGTCTTTGCCATCCGGTACAGATTCGGCCTCTGCGCCTTCCAACAGGTCTCGATCGCGGTCGCGGACGCTGCGTCGCTCATGATCGGTGCCATATGCCCCAGCGCCCCAGCTCGAAATGCCGCCTACCATGGCGCTCGAAGAAGCCAGACTGCGGCCATCATCATCATCGTCCTCATCCTCCTCCTCGCCGCGGTTAAGTGCGTTTCGTTCCATTTCCCGTTGTGCCTCCTCCATTCTCTTTCGCACTTCGCTTGCCATGCGCATTCCGTCCGACACAATGTTGTCCAAAACTCCGCGAAGCCCCCTGGTGGGAGGAACGATTCCACCAGATGCACCGGCCGCCGTTGCGCCAGAAATCGAGCTGAACGTGGAACGTGCAGCTCCAAGGTTGGAGAATGTCGTGAGGTTGGATGAAAGAGACGAGGACGGTGCCAGTGAAGCAGGGTGGGGACGATCCGACAAGCGGAATGACTGAGGGAAAAAGGTCTCGAAGAATTGTTCGAGGAGCTCGTCCGCTAGGATCACCATTCTAAACGTGGGGAGCGTGATATGTAGAGGATTGTTTGGGTCAAGAGCAGCATTCGCCGTTTCCGGGCGAGAAGATTGCGAGACCATCGAGTCACGGGTTTTCTGGGTAGGAGTCGATGGAGAGGAGCTTTTTCCAGCCTCTTTTTCATCCTTTTGTTCTTCATCCACATCGATAAGGTCGTCTTCATCTTCGTCATCCCCAATGGCAAATGCGTCCAACTTGTTGGTGGCACCATCGACATCCTCCTTGGCTTCAGCGGTACTTTGGCCTTGATTTTGGGGATGGCTTGGGTCGGCATATTCAAAGCATCTTCGAATGAAGGAACTAACACTTCCAAGGAACCGTTCGTCGACGCTAAGCTTCATTCTATCCCGCTGCTCAAGTGGAAGGCTGGCATCAACAACATCTTCCGTTTCACTCGGAGTGATGGCTCCGTCAAAGCCCCTTCGCGACAGAAAGAGCAAAGCCTCGGAAATCCTCAGGATACCCTCTCGGTCAACCTGGCCGTTCCCACTATCATCGTACAAATCAAAGAAGTAGTTGATCGAGTTCATGATATCACGCGTGCCCTTTAGCTTTGCCAACCCGACGACAACATTCTGGAGACTCAGACTATCCGCACCGTCCGTGTTCCATTTACGGTACAGACGTTGCATGAACTCGTGATCAGCGGGCTCAATCTTCTCGCCCCATTTGGATGTTGAGGCACTTCGACCACGTATACTTCCATTGTCAGACGTGGATTGCTTTCTCGACTGTCCAGGAGAGTCTGCTATAGCCCAACGTGCAGTTTCAGCCAGGAATTCCCGGAAAGCATCGTAGTCCATATGCGTTGGGCTCGGCCCAAGTCCAACACGACCAACTTCAGCATCAACCGGAGGCCCAAGGACCGAGTACCGTTCGACCTTTTTCTTTTCCAGCTTCTTTTGCTCTTCAGACAGCAGCCTTTCTCTCTGCTCCCGATCATAAAGAACCTCGTAGAAACGATCGTATATTGCCCCGAGGTCATCCGTGCTCAACTTCTTACTCTCGGGACCGAGGTTTCTTATCGATGTGCGTTTGGCAAAGTTCTCGATGTTTTCCAATACCGCATCCTTATGTTTCGTACGTTGCTCGGTAATCGAGTTGTGCGTAATTCCCGAGAATTCCTTAAAAGCCACCACCATCAGTTCCTGAAAGCGAGTAATGGCTCTAAGCTTTGGGTTCTCAGAGCGGGGGTGAGCTGATTCGTCTAAACGAGAAAAGTACGACTTGAGTATCGATATAAAAGAGCCGTCATCCTGCACATCCAACAATTCTTCGCCATTGATACGCAAGATAGCCAGACCGACTTGAAACAACACTTTAGGGCCTTCGAGAAAGAACACATCCAGCACTCGGAAAGCAAATACCAGAGGCATCGAGTTAATATAAAGAGAAAGGAACCATGGCAGCGATACAACGGATAGCTGCACGTCGGATTTTACCAGGTGATCCCAGAGGACCGGCATCGTCTTTTCAACCAAAGACTCAAACACTTTCTGGTCCAAGAGTGTTCCATACATGGTCGTAGAATAGTATCCAGGAAGAAGACGATCGCAAAGCACCGATAACAAAAAGAATGCCTGTGACTCTGACATATATCTAGGAAAAGTTAGTTAACGGCCACGACCACATTCATGCGTACGTGATATGATATGAACTTAACGTGCAAACTTACATTAATAAGGCTGCAACCACGATGTTCATGGCTTGGCAGTAGCCGACTGATTCATTAGTCCAGCTATATGCAGTCAATACTCTTCGCAGACGTCCAATACCCTCCTCGCTCTGAAATCCTGGGTACTCTGGGAGACTTCGATTCAGATCCTTTTCAATCTCGTCGATAGCGAGGGATTCTCGGCCAGAAAACTTGGCCAGGGTGTCTTCGAAGAGCTTCGGAGATCTGAGTCGAAGGTAAAGAGACCCAGACGTCACTTCCCAGATCTCTCCTCTTAACCGATTGGGCAAGCCAACGCGGATGAGCTTGTGAAACGTCGGTTGCCGGAGTAAGGTCGCATTGCGTCCATTTTCTGCGTATAATTAATATTTACCACTGACTAAAAAGACTAATGGGGTGAATTTACCTCTAAAGTATTCAGCCCACAAACGCATCTTGCTCCGATCTCTAAGCTTGCGAGCATCTCCGGGATACCGAAAAACCATACCGAGACCGGCGTCAGGTGGCTGTCTCGCCTCACTGTCGGGATCCTCTTTGCCCTTGGGAGGTATTGTGAGTAGATACTCAGAGTACTCATCAATAACCACGGAACGAAGCTGGTCGATCTCTTTGATACTCTCTCTGAGGACCTTCTTCAACCCATCACAAAACCGCTCGCAGGCCTGCCTGCTACCAACCAACTCAAGAGTGAATCGTTGGGGGACAAAGGAGCTATCTTTGGCGGCCTGTTTCCCCAAAGCCCCGTTCCAGGTTGTTAAAGCGAGAGAGAAGACATGGCTGAGACTATTCAATCGTTCCACACGGCGGATAGAACACAGCGGAATTGTGAAGCCATTTCCAGACGGGCCGGTGCCATGGGTTTGGCCAGTGAACGTCGTCGATAAACTGTGACTGGCGGAGGGTATAAAACTGGTTGGTTGTGTGGAAAAGCAGAGGAAACGCTCACTCAAATGCAGACGACCGGTGTAACGGTTGCCAGTCCGGTCTGCTTCCCGAGAGCGTTCTCCATGGGTATTTGATGCAGCTGGCCTGGGAAGCGGAAGGATAAGCTCTGCAGTAATCTCTTGCAGCGGGTTTTGCGAGTCTGGAAGGCGAAATTGCTGGCGGAAGAGAGAGGCTTTGGAGGGGTTGCGATCGGAGGACGATATCGTCGGGAGATTAAAATTCGCAGGATCAATGAACGACTGAGCCTTTTGGACGAAGGACGAGAATTGAAACATGATTCGTCAAAGTGTGTGATAGTCTTTTGTGTCTGTCTGGACGTATCACCGAGCTGGTGTCCGGCGAGACAGGTGGTTCAACAGGTGGAGCGGAGAAGGGCTGACTAGGACGGGCCCTCGTGGGCGCGACAGGGCTAACTGAGATAGCCCGGTATGTAGGATCGATAATGCTAGTCGGAAACTTCAATTCATGATTCTGTAGACAGTGCCGACATGGCTCCTTCTGATCGGATCTCGGTAGAGGAGAGCCTGCAGCATTACATGCGAACACACGCAGGCAGTCAGCTTGGGTGGGAGGTGAAGGTCGACAGCCAACCAACGAGTGTCATGCTGCTACGGGGTGGGTCCTACTCCCCCAGATCCGGTGCTGATTGGGTGTTACTTACGGTCACGTGCACCTTCTTGGCCCGGACTATCAACAGTCACTCAGGGCTAAGCCTCTTCACTGTCGAGGACCTACTTTGTGAAACTAGCTGCTTCACATACGTTTAGTCGCGTTATGGTTTAACTGGAAATAGATCGGTTGCATTCTTATGAAAATAAAATACGACCAATGACATGTGCCCCCGACAGCCACGGCGGTTACCAGACAACCGTGCAGCTATCGGGATAGAAAACCAAGAAAAAGAAAGAGAATGACTAGACACAGTTTTCGCCGATCCCAAGTGCTCCCAATCCAGAAAAAAAGAACCCACGTATAATAATCCATGCTTGGAATAGCTTATCGAACAGTATAGAAAGGCGTCTTCACAGGTCGCCCAATGCAAATATGGAACATGGCCAATGATATCCCCCTCACTTGGTATCTGCGGGAGGAGTCTGCTCTTCGTCGCTGTATGGAGGAAGATCATCAACCTGGGCATCTTGGGCCATGAGGACCTCCTTCTCCGAGACAGTTCCCTGCTCCAGAGTAGAAGTAGATCGGCTGGTGGTGTTGCGGCGGAAGCGCGCCCAGACGAAAACAATCAGCTGGCCAACGATCATTCCGACAGCGCTAGCAGTGAGACCAGCGAGAACGCCGAGGATGGCGGGAACCACAATGAAGCGGACAATGCGCAAGAAGGTGCGGCGCAAAGCATGGCGATGGTGGTGGGCATGGCCGTTGTGGTGAGGGTGCTTATGCTCGCTAGCGCTCTCCATACCATGGTGGCCATGCTTCATGTGGCCAACGCGAGACTTGCCGTGGCAGCCCTTGCCGCCGAACATGATCTTTGCCTTCAAGTTCATCATGTGTGCTTTGGCGGACTGGACCAAGGCTTGGATGCGCATGAAGATCAGGCGTCTCAGGCAGCGGACCTCGCCGTTGCATTGCTCCCACGACTCGTGGTCGTCTTGGCCAGCCGGAGGCTCAATCTCGGTCCGTGCGAGGAAAAGGTCACCAGCTGCTGTCTTGACAACAGTAAGGCTGACCGTATCAAGGGGCGCAGGGTGCCCTGCAATGTCGAGTGGCGAAAATCGGATTTGCATCAATTCCATGTCGTCCTGAGGAGGAGCCAGAGGGACAGCCACGAGAGCGAATCCTAGGTTCAGAGGCTCGGTCGTCTCACCATCCGCATCCCTCCGCTGCACAGCCTTCACATCGACCGGGACGGTAGGGGCTGGGGGAAAGAGGAGGGCATCATTCACAAAAAGTTTGCCATCTTCGGTGAAGAAGTTGAATTCCTAAAATTACGTGTTAGTTTGAATCTTCTTCTTCATGGAAGGGGTCGCATTTCAGAGGAGACTACTCACCAACGACGATTTGGTGTTAGAGGACCAGCTGACTACACCATCGGAGTCGGCCGTGGGGAAGGGACATTCATCACAGGCAAGTTGGATTTGTTCAGTATGGGCATGCTGGGTATCGACGGCGTGAGAAATGTGAGGCAACTCGCCATCAGCAAGAGGTGGAAGGACTTCTGGGACAACCAAGAAGGCAGCAGCGTTCAGCGACAAGGCGCTGGCGGCCAACAGCGACCGGACATACATGGCGGCTGATCGTTATCGATGGGATGGAACAAAGAAAAAGAACAGTATACAGAGAGAGACGTTCAGAATGAGAAAAAGAACCCCTGAGATGACGGGCGATGAAGATAGACGTAGTGGTGGTTTGATGATGGCGACAGTGGTTGAAGCCCGGGAGGCAGGCAAGTACTAACTAAATAGTGGCCGAGTCGCTGTGGAAGGGGGCGGCGCGCGGGAATGCAGGCAGAGCAGCGGGGAGACATACGTAAGCCCCGTCACGATTGGCGTGGATCCACGGTCGACAGCCCTATTGGCGCCAAGCCGGCGCTTGTGCCGTGGTTCATCCGCTCATTGGCTGTGTGGGGATACACTAGTCTCAATATGGCATATATGGTACGCTGCTTTAACAACTATATTTGGGGTGGGCGCGAAGGCGGGCTGCACTCACCCGCGGCTATCCCATAAAGCGGCAGGTCGCCTTCGTGTGTCATGACGTAAGCCTGGTGACGAGGTGTTTCAGGGACTATAATAATAAGAGAAGCACAGCCATAGATTGATTGATAAATCTGCAAGATAGGTCTTTTTTCTATATGTAACAGGTTTTACTAGTGGACTCTAGCTATACCTGCATATGGGAGCTATGTTTCTTTATTTCTTTTCTTAAAAAAGAAATACACATGTGTAGATCATTCATAAAGAAATCTAAATATAGCCCCTATTTACATTTTCAGACACCAGCCAACATCCAGACACAAGATATATCGGGTTTGTCAAACTCGCTCACAGCTTGGACTTCTTTCCCTTCACGTTGGCCACAGTCTCGCCCGAAAGCAGAAAGTCGGGGTATTTGAGGCTGGATCCAATCGAGCCAGTTGGCATCCGCCATGAAGCACCATCCACTGTGCGACTGTGTCAGTAATTTTCCAGGAAAAGAAGTAAATCAGTAGAAGGAGGATGCTGAAAGTTACATACCAACTAGCACCTGTCCAGAAACATAGCTGCCACTGTCGGAGAAGAGAAAGACGGTGGAATCAGCAATGTCTCTTACCGATCCGAATCGTCCGAGAGGCTGCGCTCGGATAGCTTGTTCTACGACATCACTGGGGAGGAGTCGGTCGACACCCTGCATTTGTGATATCAAATATTAGTAAATAATCACCAGCTATAACGCCTTACAGTCGGTGTACTGACCTCGGTATTAGCAATAGGGCCAGGAGCAATGATATTGGACGTGATTCCCAGAGGGCCGAATTCCAAGGCTATGTTATTAGACAAGGCATCGATTCCGGCCTTAGCAACAGCCACGTGTGTCTGGAATGGGATACCGCTGTAGTGGATCGTCGCACTGATGAATATAATCCTGCCACCCGTGCCTAGCGGAGAGGGTTGCACTGTGGTCGATAATTAATAGCTGATATAATCAATCGCAAAGGCGGAGAAAATAGTTGCTTACATGTCTTTGAGTCCACACGATGTTTTGCCGCTGATTCCTTCAGGTATGGGAGTGTCGCTTTGGCTGTGTGATAGGAGCCCAGAATATCAATGTCCATTACCGACTTGAAGGCGTTGACCGACAGTTGATTAATCGAGGCAAGAAAGTTTCCAGCCGCACCGGCACTAGAAATAGCACAATCAGACACATATACCCAAAAAGCGCAGTAAGTCATTATACGCACATCACATAATCGATACCGCCCAACTCTTTGGCGCAACGCTCCACGGCGGCCTCCAGGTTCTCGTACTTGCGCACGTCCACGTTGCCAATACCAATCACTTTAGCTCCACTGCGTGCGGTCGCAATGCTCTGGGCCATCTTCTCCGTCTTTTCGACATTTCGTCCAACGATGCAGGCATTGGCGCCTAGGTGGACGAGGGCGCGGACCTGGGCGCTGCAGATTGTCCCTCCTCCGCCAGTGCAAAATACCACTTTGTTCTCTAGACAGCAATATAGTTAGTATATGATAGAGCTAGCCTGCCAAGCATCATTGGCCGTGCGTGGGAGGGAGAGAGCAGATGTGATCGTACTGAACAGGCCATCTTTCCAGACGTCACTGACGTATTCCGACTTTGGGAGCGACATTATCGTTGCTGAGCAGATTTCACAGTATCGACGAGAGGATAAACAAATCTCAGATATGTCGTTTTGACCAAACCCTCGCAAGGTGCGCGCTCTAAATATATTGAGGCGGAAGGTGCGGAGCTGATAACGGCTGTCGTGCTGCGGGACTCTGGGGAAGATTTACGGCCGGATGATGTGTATCTTTGATTGGCTGGCCCGCCCCACCAGAGCTTTCAAGCCTCGGCTCGTCGGCTGAAGTCTGTCTTCAATATTACTTTTCGTATTATTCAACATTAGAACAGCTAAATAAATGCATTCTCAATGAATCATAATGTCAGGAATTGCCATCCAATGTGTTGTAGACGATAAACCACTCTATCTGTCTCCCAGTCTGTCAAGACTCTGCGTGATCTCTCTGGTGATGTAGAAGGCGGTTGTTCAATTATCATTATTAAATATTAAAAAGGTTGCTAGTTTTCAGTTCATTCTATGTCCATTTTTCTGTCAACTGGTATCAATAATCACATAAAATATCCAAGCCCTGGAGAATATGATTCAATGACTTGTTTAGGCAAAGACTGCGAATGTTGAATAGGCTGTAATTAATGCTTCTGCCTTACGCACGTACGGCAGGCTGAGGTTACACCGAACTCCGCCGCCCGGTCTTGGCAGGGCGTGCAACGCGTCTTATTGGCCGGGAACCCTAATCGGGTCTTGGCATGTATCAATCGAGTAATTCCTACTATATTTAATCATGGCCTCTCAAGAG
Organism: Talaromyces wortmannii; assembly: GCA_001939245.1. Taxonomy (NCBI): domain Eukaryota; kingdom Fungi; phylum Ascomycota; class Eurotiomycetes; order Eurotiales; family Trichocomaceae; genus Talaromyces; species Talaromyces wortmannii. The sequence goes on from MJVA01000598.1 coordinate 501,804, forward strand.
ATGATCTAGCCCAAAGCCTCATCAACACCGATCTTACATGAGGACTCTATTACTTTATTTCATCGATGATTGTAGTTGTCTTGCTCGAAGAGGCTCCAACTTATACTACGAGCAGCGATTATCTTGAATACTCGCTGTACCTCACTAACGATAACCCACCGGTACTAGACAATTTCCACTTTGAAGTTACATAGGCAGCCGAATTTCTGGGTCACGACTTCAATAGTAATACCATAATAGGGGCGTTTTGTCCCGCCCTCATGCTTGGCAGTGTTGGTACCGAATAGTCTCTGCCTTACCAATTGATTACTATTTGTTTGTGCATGGTGCATGTTAGATATACACATTCCCCAGCCAATCGATCCCTTCGTCGATGTTGGTTCAAAATGGAACGTCTGGTGAGGCCGATGTTAAATAATTCGGTCTTGCCCCATGCTCCTAGGAGCATGCCTTGCACTGATATCAGTTGATGCACATGCATATCCGACTCAACGATGACCAGCAATCAGGCAAAGGAAACGGCCAAGGCTACAATAGCCAAAAGTTCTACCCTTAGGCTTATTCGCTACAGGACCGCTTCAATATTCCTGTTGGTGCTATACATTGCCATCCTGTTGATACCATGGATTATTACGTGTATCCTGATGATGCGGCCAGTGGACAGGTCTTCGTATTTTGATCAATCTCACGGGCTACCACTCAAAGTGATCAAACATGTTCTCCAGGCGTGGGATGTCACCAAATTCTTTACCCAACTCCAGGTTGTCTTAGCTATCCCAATCGTGTCCGGTCTCCTAGCTCAAGCAGCCGCGGTCTACACGCAGCGCCAGTCGACGAAGAAAAAGCTCTCGCTACAGGAACTCATTGCTCTTGCCAACCGCCCCTGGGCTGATGTGATTTTGGGGCTCCGGTGGTTTTCCCGGAGTTGCTTTGTCGCCTTTGGTGGGCTGCTCATCTTACTAGTAACCGTCACACCTGCTATCCAAGCCATCCTGGTCAAGATTGAGAGCATTCGGGTTGTCGACTGTGATAGTGCGCCAATTAACTCATGCTCATTTTGGAATGTACCGTCATCAGTCGGCTTGGATCCTTCGCCCTCAGACCTACAATATGTGCCGCAAAACCTGCTCGTCCAATACGTTTCTAAAAAGCTCCAGCAGGTCTCCGAAAACGACGAGCAGCCATATATGTGGCCCGATTCGCCACTCCAATTTTCGGAAGTATCTAGCAACGAAATTCGCAATACTTTCTTTTGGTACACAGGGTACGACAACCCTGGAGCTGAAAGGCACGAAACCTATTTTGTCTCCTCTCTCAAAAACGGTTCAAACACAGGCGTTCTACGCGAGCATGCCATGCGCTTCAACTCCTCCATAGAATGCGAGTTTACCCCGTCATCTGCTTTTCCGGAGGTCTGCCCGGGCGGCCTGCCATACGAGACCACCCTGTCAGCCCCCAACGTTTACGATGTTCGTATCTGTGTGCCAGGAGCCTACGGGCGTACGCCGTGGAACCTGACCCGAGATCGACAAGATCTAACCGAAGAACTGTGGATCGATGTTGTCATCCACGACAAGTATATGTTGGGTTTCTATACAGAAAAGTTTTATCACGCGACGAACTATACACAGCATTGCACCGCTCGTTCCACACGGGGCTACTTCGAGGTCAATAACCACTGGAATGGCGGAAACCCGGGGCCGTTGTTGGACAAATGGCCGGAGCCAGCAGAGTTGACAACCGAATATAATGATTTCCTTGGTCTTGGACAGCACTATGGTACCCCGTCGGCTTCGTAAGTCTCCTAATCCCTTTCCTCTAACCATAAAACCCACACGAAGATAAATAGTATATAGAATTACTGACAAGTCGCTCAGTGGGGACAACGACACAAATTCCAAGGATAACACTGGGTCCCTGAATTCTCCTCCTGATCCTTTCCGTGATCTCAATGACGACAATGAATTATACGTACCTGGACCACTCATGACGAGCACCTTGGCCCTCTTCGGCAATCAGAGTTTCTTTAATGCAGCCGGCAATGTTAAAAACGACACCGCTGCCATTACGTTAACACTTCTCTGCCAACTAGACGTTTTCCCGTTTACCCAACTGAATAGGTTGGGTTTCAACTTGCCTGTTGGTGGCCTGGGACATATGTGCAATCCCTATACATACCAGAATCTACTCAGCGCAGAGGAACGTGAAAAAGGCACCATCTACCAAGTTCTCAACGGCGCGGCGTTTAACCTACTCGGCCTGGTCAACAGCACCGATTTCGGGTCCTCCTGGCCCCTCTCCATGGCCATGTACTTTGCCCACGAGGGTCTCTTGAATACTGCCGCGTCTACAGGCGGTTTATATACCGACGCGCGCCGCATTTATTATTCCAGCGGTGCGGTCCTGACCAAGCCAAAATGGAGCCTAGGTGCCGTTGTCACGGTTTCCGTTTTGATTGGAATCCAAATCCTCAGTCTGTGTGCGCTCATGGCGTATACTTACTTTTATCCTCGCTGGACTGATACCCTGGATGCGTTTGCAATGGTGCGTGTTGGCGCCCAGCTGCAGCGGTCTGGTCGTGTGGATTTACCTGGTATCCGTGATACGGATAGCAAGGATTTGATGCCTCTCAAGGACGTGGATGGCCTGGCTGGCGTTGCCGCCAAGGGTGATACATCTGAACATCCCTCGCCACCGTGTGAACGCAGCACGGGAAAAAGATAAACCAGGCGATGCTCGAGCTTAAAGGGAAGGGCTTATGCCGCCATTTGATGTTGTCAATTCATTATGAATCATCCTTCAGCAGCGACTGCCATTGGTCAAAGGTTGACACTCAGCTTCGACAACCATTCTACACTATAAAAACAGCTAGAAACCGCCTCACCTCACTTCAATTCTTCAATTCCATTCAATCCGGACTACCCTCTGGTGACCAAGTTATCAATACCCGAGCACAGCTGCAAGACTTGACTTCAACCATCTAGAAACGAACCGCGACCACTTCCATTCATCTATCTATATGCTAGTGACGACGACTGCAACCACTGCAACCACTGCAACCACCACTGCACTACTATCAATGAGTTTATCATCCAGTCCGCCCACCTTCTCCAAGGAGTCAATTGACTCTCCTGATTCCCCCATGCAACCATTCACACCTGGGCAATTTCTGTTATGCCACAATTCCTCATCAAGCTTCACCGACAGTCGACGACGAGAAGGCATCTAGTAAAGAAGGCATTGACCCAGATACAGCCGACAAACAACTACTACCAAGGCGAGAGAAACAGGAGAAGGCAATGGTGACATATCAATTGGCAAGTATGATCGCAAACGATCGGAACGGCTGGATGCACTTCCCCACGCTCAATACTGGCGACGCAACACAGACACGCGGAAAAGGTACAGAAAGAAGAGATATGAAGACAGGGCCACATTGATCGGAAGGGAAACAAGAATTTGTATGCATATTGGGCCACTGAAACGCCCGTCTACCAATGTGGTTAGGGACACTGAATGGCTGCTCTCGATCTACTCGATGAGTGACCATGGTATCAATAAGAAAGAGCATCTGCAGTAATTTCGCAGCTTTGGTTATGTAGTTATGTATGTCTTTTGCCCGCAAATCCCGCGCCCTTGTAGGATTTCGCAGAGTTATCACTGGGCAGATTGTTGTATTAGTCACTTTTTATTTAAGGGGGCTGGGAGAGTTGTGTCTGTAGTTTAACCAATTACCTATACATAAAGTCCGGGGAATGCTGTGCACGTAGCAATAATATGTATATGTTTAGAAGAGACGACCGAACTGGAGTTTCTCTCCACGGAATTCGTGTTCCTAGATAGCTCCATTATCCGGCCTATTCTGCGACGAAAGAATATGCATTCAAACATGGGGGCGGTCTCGTCCTCAGTTCCACCCTTGAAAGGTCTGAGTGAACGCTATTATGTTCCGCTATTTAGATATGCATATACTATTAAGTATTTGAGCACTTATCAGTATACGCTTATTGTAATGCTTTAACTGGATTTTGTAAATACAGATGTCTCGGCAGAAAATTCCACATGATGATTCATTGTAACAGATTCTAGAAGTCAACCCCATTGAAAATGAGGAATTCAATTTGCGCAATGACAGTAACATAACGTGCGGAAACATTTTTACTGTCATGGAAACAATAAGCAGGTTTCCAAATCTCACACATATTAATTGTTGTCTATAAACAACTGCTCCCTCCGTTTCTCTCTCCTCTTGTCTCGTTGTACTCCATGCTTCCCCTTGATCATTTCGAGTGAGTGGCCAGCTACTAGCTTGAGCTTTGTGGTAGTGAACGACCTTGAGAAAAAAACCTCGGGTTTTACACTGGCAGCCTCAATCCCATTTTCTTGAAATTTCTTCCATTTTTTGGACATGTTCGCTGCTGTCATGGAATCGATTCGTCCATCGATGGGCTTCCACGTACAGTTCCTACTGCCACACGTGTGACAGATAGGCCGGCGCTCAACATATCGTGGCGACGGTTCTTTTGTCCATTGAGGGTCCTTGTCCTCATAGGTCTGTGACTTGCATTTTTGACACCTTATGGTGACCATTCCCGGCAATCCTTTGCACTCATCCTTGGATAGAATGAAGTATTGGGCCCATTCGGCCGTTGGAGTTTGAAGCTGATGCATAGCACCCCTGTCGGCCACTTTTTCCACTTCATCTTCTTCTGTGCTGGCCTCTTTAAAACCAGTATTTCCGTCGGTTTCTGGGTTTTCTGGTTCTAAAGCAACCCTTTTTCGCTTAAACTTTTGAGGAACAGCTTTTTGTAGTTCACGGAGAGCTGCGGCGTCAAGTTCGTGATAAAGTTTCATTTGCTGCTGATTCAGTCTACCATATGTTCCAATCATATGCGTAGTCTCATAGAAATGCTCTTCTATCCGTATTCCTGCTAGTTTAGCGGCGATACTGAGGCGCCGATCTTGGTCCCGTCCTTCCGTCTCCCTAAACCTTCTCCCCTCCGGGGTCCATTGGGTGGCATGAAAGAATCTTTGAGGGTGCTGCACAAAAATAATAAAGCGTACAGGTTGCCCATCACTTTTGATTTCCAGAAAAAGGTCAATATCTTCGAATTCTCCCCATAGTCTCAGAGGCACCAGGGTAATGAGTTTTTCCATCCGTTTTCTAACTGGCTTGCCCCAACAAACTTCGACCACGGCTTTCATATATTGGCGTATATGAAGCATATGGCGCTCATGAAGATCAATTATCTCACGAGGATAATAAACAATCCCATCCATCGAACGATCTCTTCTGGCAATATGATCGTAGAAAAAAAAGTTTTGTCTTGTGAACCTTGCCAAAGTTATTTGCTTTATTGAGACATTCGTCGTATCGTCAATTCTCTGGAAAAACGGATCTGCCGTGTAAAATGTAGGATTGTGCAGATGGCAACTGATAGATGCATTGATATTTTCACTGTGCTGGACAATGAATCTGCCGTCTCGTTGTACCCCATATCGTCTCCATGCCGCTGTCTCCTCGTCAATAAATGCTGCGAATAGCTTCGTAGCGTCTATTTCAAGAGCTTCATACATGTTAGCGATGATTTAGAGTTTATAGTAGGGACCCTTACGTCCAACTAGTAGGCGATCCTTCAGCTTTGCAATCAGTTATACCTGGCTATCCAAGTCCTTTACCTCGGTGCTGCTCAAGTACAGAGATGGTTGCTCCAGCCACAGATTTCCGAAGAAATGATAATCATAGACACGTTGGCGCTCCATCTTTGGATTCAGATGATATCTAGCAAGAAGTTGGCGTGGTCATATGGGTAAAAAAGCGAAGTGTGAAAGTAAACAAAAGGAAAGGCTCGCCCGCTATCCCATTTAAGTACCGCCTATGAGCGTTTGCAGACATAACACAAGCCTTCGTAAAGAGATATCAAGTAAGAACATTGATACTATGATTATCATCCTTGTCATCGCTCCAACAACGTGCAGGTTAGAGGAAAAATCGACAAGTTTGTTTCGCATTCTTTTTACGAGCTATAAAGCAAAATAGGGGGGTTGGGGTTTATAGGCAAGGCTGCGTACGCTACACCGCTGGTGCTTCCTTCCCATTTGTTTTTGTTTTTGTTTTTGTTTTGTTTTCTCTTCTTCCCTCAACGGTATTTCCCTCACAGGCATTTCCCTCACAGGCATGACTTCCCCCCGTGCATCTTGGTTGAAGGGAAGCTATGCCTGAGCGACAGCCCATGAGGCTCAAAATATCATCAAAGAAATTGGCCTCTATCAAAACCATGGGTGTCGTACAGAAGCGTACACGAAAGAAGAGAGTCAATTGGCGGCCAGGTGCAAAGCTAGAAATGCCTTCGCGATCAGCATTCAGACCTGACTATCGAGGAATTCCAAAAGGTTTTTCTATCATATCTTTTTATCTTCTTTCTTTCTGTCGCAGATAACTTACAGTTGAGCAGAAATACTACCCTAACCGTGGCGTTAAAACTCTGGGAGCACTTATTAGGGTGGGTATCGCCCTGACATTATAGAGTCTTCTCGGGCTTGCTCTAATTATTCCACTGCATAGACCATGAGAAAGCAAAGCTGTGATGAAGAAGAGGAAGAGGAGGAGGAGGCTATGATGACAAGCGTGGGTTGGCATGGTTAATCACAGTATAAAACCCACATACTGATAGATTCAATCTAGTCGACAGTTCCAACAACGACTTCTTCGACTACCTCCAGGAAGAGAACCGCTATGGCAACGACTGCTTTCGAGTTCAGCGACGAGGATGTCTCCAGTTCAGATGAACAGGTTGAGGATATTTCTTACACTGGAGTTCGGACCAGAAACAAGGTATGAACATACGAGACCCTGACTGATTCCTGACTGGCATCTGACAAATACAGCGTAATAAAACATCGTATTCTGCAGAAGCTTTGCCCTCTCTAAACGCTGTTCAGTCACGCGAGTCTAGCATTCAGTCTGAAGATTCACAGACTACAGAAGGAGTAAAACATTCACCACAGTTTGAAAAATCCTCTACTGTGGTATCATGTGTGGAACCCGTCACTAACTGCGCTGAGTCTCAACTGAGTATTATCTCCTGTGCAAATCAATCTCAACACGAGACCTCTCCTTTAGAACGACCAGAGGGTTGCGTCAAGACGAACGGAGACAATACACAAGTTCCAACCATTCTGTCCATCCAGGAACAAGAGCACACCCAGGTAGACCACATTCAAAAGCAGAAAATGTCTCCAGAATCGGCTATCAGGCAAGACAATGCCAAAAAAATTGCCAGTATCTCCAGCCAACTTCAAGAACTATGCCAATCACAGGAGATGATGTTTTCCCTATGTAGCCAGATACGGGCACAGAATTTAGATCTTCAGAAGCAATGCGACGAGAAGGATTCGCAACTTGCACAAGCACAAGAAGATGCTGAAAGCTGGCAGACCGAGAAGGAGAAGCTGGTGAACGAGAACGAGAACCTGGTGAACGAGAATACAAGTCTAGCTAAGAAGTTGGAAATGATGAAGGATATCCTGGGATGAGAATTTAAGATACCTGTGTGTCTAGAGGAACGGAAGGGAAGTATATGACTATAATGGCCAAAAAAAATGCAAAAATACATGCTCACTAGAGGGCTCGAACCTCTGACGTCCGCATATACTTAATCTCAATGGGATTATTAGTACGGCACTCTAACCAACTGAGTTAAGCGAGCTTGGCGAGATTGCTGGAAATTTCTTTACATAAGACAAAACTATCGAACCGGATTTTATTCTCAGACGTCCATCAAGCCTAGTAAAAAGAATAAGTGAACTCATTTACCTGGAATTAATTATTATTATTCTGACATAAAATAAATAAGATTTATAAATATCTGTGAGGATAGGAGCAGTGCTGCTACTGCATACTTTACGGTCGTAGGAAAGTGGCAATCTAACCATACATGGTATAGCCCCGTACCCAATCAAAAACAGTTGTGTGGATTTAGTTCCGCTGAGCCTCCGAAAAAAAAATTCAAGGTATGGTACCAGATGGGACCAAGGAGAGTAAAAGATAAGCAAAAAACAATGCTCACTAGAGGGCTCGAACCTCTGACGTCCGCATATACTTAATCGCATTAGGATTATTAGTACGGCACTCTAAACCAACTGAGTTAAGCGAGCTTGTTGAATCGTTGGCCAAATTTAAAACTATGTTCATACTACAATCCTTCTTTGAAAAAAATTATGAAATTTTTAATCACAATCAACACCCGATGGATAAGAAGAAAAACAAAAGGCAAAAAAATGCTCACTAGAGGGCTCGAACCTCTGACGTCCGCATATACTTAATCACAATGGGATTATTAGTACGGCACTCTAAACCAACTGAGTTAAGCGAGCTTGTTGGATTTTTTGACCAAATTTGCTACTATGTTCAAAGCCGCATTTTCTACGCGGCGCTGAGAACTACGACAAGGATATCGATGAATTATCATTCGCACAAGGTCAAATACTGTTGGGGATTTTTATATTCTCATACCCACTTAGCTGGCTATGAGATATGCTTTCTCATCATTATACACCATAGCTACATAACGTACGTTGGCTACGTTATGTTGACTATTGATCATTTCTGACTTATCGGGTGATTTATATATTATTGATCGAGAGAATAGTGAAAGTACACTTTCTTTGATGGCTATCCTTCGAAGTCCAGCCATGTCTTTGCTTATACCAGCCATCGAGATCTACTGCCTATTCAAACTGCGTCTGTATGAATGTGACATCTTTATCGTTGTCTCCTTATTTCTATTGGTAGCACTTCCTCGGCTTCTAGTCCCTCAATCGGGTGTTTGTCGAACAGATATTTTGCGAGTAAGACAATTACGAAATTAGCCCCATCCAAACGATACTAACACTGTCGTTTCTTATCGTTAAATGTCGTGCAAGAAAAAATTGGTTGAAAAAAGTCCCGATGATGCACCAATAAGCTTCTTTTTTTTACTCGCCAAAAACATGATGTAAAATAGGTTAATCATAATAATTAATCAATAGAAGTACTAACAAGCGCATCCAACGGTGTACATACGTAGTTGAGGCAATATACGTATACGATTTATGTAAACCTGTCTGGTCCTCACCCACCGAGATATGTACATACATAGCAACGTGTGTTCAAATGTGAGTCATAAATCGATTCAATGTTGCGTGGTATCGAAAAACATATCAATCATCCCAACGCTCAATATCTATATACAAGGACTCATCTGATGCCCCCTCCTATTCTCGAAAGGCACCCCGAACCATACAGAGATTCGCCGTATATAAAATCAGAAAGAAAGAAAGAAAAAAAAAAAAAAAAAAAAACCAACGAAACTCCTTCAAACATGATCCCAATATAACAAATTCATGGCATCTTTCATCGACATCATCACAAAGTTGAATAAAAGAGACCTTATCGTTAGAAATGAGATATGGAAATGCAAGAGACTAAGAAAAGAGACAACACAAAATTCACCAATCGCTGATCAAATGATAAAATATTCAAAATGCAATCAGGCCCTTGAAAATATCAAAGAGGCAATGCTTTCTTGCGGGGAGGAAGTGGGTTTTTTTGTCTAGGAATGGCCCATGTTGTGGCTATATTGGGAGGACTATTGGTGCTAGTTTTGAACAGTGATCAATCAATCCTTTTGCCCTTCGTTTTCAATCAGCTCAACCACAACTTGACTGCGGTCGTACTGCGGATGCTGCATGCAAATCTTGATCGTACGACCTACACGCGCAAGATCCCTAGTCAATGAAGTGTGTCCATTGGCACCGGATTCCGCAAAACTGCTGGAATTGACAGGCACGTTTCCTTCCATGTTGCCACCGTCATCAAGACAGACAACATTGCGACCTGGAATGACTTGTCTCAATCGGCCGTTCATTGCGTTACGGACTTCAATAAAATCCTCGTTCAGCAAAATGAGGAATTTGCCGTATAGGCAAGCTGTATGAGCTCGTCCGACAAACTCCATGACAACGCTCCGCGACACGTCGCCGAGCTTGTTGACGTATACCGCACATTCGCTGTATGCTAGCAGGAACTCGCTGTCACTCAGTCGGAACATACCCAGCGGCCGAAGATCTTTGATACGGGTCGCGATACTGGTCAAATAGGGCTGTGCCTCCGGTGCGCCAGAACTAAGGTTAGGCACAGACCAGGGCTGTTTCTTATCCAGCGTCAAGACTTCGATGCCGCGCTGTGTCGATATAGCAAGGGATGTGTGGAATAGATTGATATGGTAACTTTCCGTGGGGATGTAGAATTCATCATATTCGCGGAAGAATTCGGTTTGGCCACGACGAGAGGAGAAAAGGCGTGACCGACTAGCAGTTGACTTGTGTAGAACTGGCTCGATGACCTGGGAACCGTGTAAGCATTACCCTCAATTTTGTATCTACAAGAAATGACAAACCTTAAAAGTAGATGAGATACCGTCGCGCTTCTTGTAAAACACTAACACACGATCCTTCATTCTACCAATAGAGAAGAATCCAACCTCGCGGTTTCCTGAAATCTTCTGGGGGGCTCGGCGCGCAGAGTCATGTTGAGACGTCTGGGAAGGCATGCCGCTGTTTGGACACACTACATCCAGGTGGTATGCAATCAAGGATTTGTCGGCAATAAGGATCATCAGATTGAATTCCTCAAAAACTGCAATCTGGGTTACCCGGGTGATCGAAATCGTTTTAGTCCAGCCACGGGGATCATCGTATCGAGATATAAAAACCCCTACATCTGTGCCAATAGCACACATCAATTGCCCGCTTTGCTGTTGGAATACCGTGGCACAGTTGACGGCCGCCCTGCAAACGGGATTAGGCCGAATACCGATATTGGCAAATTTGCCTTCGACGTCCTGGATAGCCCGATCAAGTGGAGTACCATTGATCATCACAGTTTTAGCTCCTGGTGCATCCGAGTAAGTAAAGGCAGCATCAGCCAAAACTCGGAGCCTGAAAGGTTCGGCATTTTGCGCGAACAGGGACGCCGCATGTTTCGTCTTGGCTTCGATGATCTTTTCGCACCAATCTTGTCTGTTTTGTGCAGATGGTGCAAAGAGCGTATAAGTGCCTGTTTTGCCTAGGTGCTTGACCTTGAAAGGGTATAAGATCTTGTCATCCTTGGGGTTTTCGAGGACAGTTGCTGCTACGAAAGACTTTGTAGACGCCGCACCAGTCGAAGCCGTAGAGTTGGCACTGTTTGTAAGTGTCAGAGCACCTGCACCAGGGCCTCGGGCAGCAGCAGCAGCTGCTGGAGGCGCTACTGTTGAGATTCCTTTCACCGAGGACTTGACTACCGGATCATCATTCGTACTTTCCAAGACCAATAAATCCATAGGAATCGGTAATTTTGACACATCGTATACTTCGAATTTCCCAGACCTGGTTACATCTCGGCCTTGCATAGCCTTGGCCAAGACAAGATAGTGATCGAAAAGCACCGCATGCGTATCAACCAAATTGAATCGTGTTCGGGTACCAGGCCGCTGAAGGTCGCCCTGGAAGATAATTTCTCTTCCCAGGTGTTCAAGATTCAATTCAACTTCGTTTCTCATCTCTGGTCGGAGTTGGAGCCTGGCGGAGAGTTCCATGAGATCGACTTTCTTTGACATCTCGCCAACTTTATTGTCACATTCCAATGCAACAACCTTGATCTCTTCAATAGCCAATGCCAAATTGTGCTTCTCTTCCGAATCCTTGGGCATATTCTTATGCACTGTCGATAGCAACAAGGTATATCGCTGAATCCGAGTGATGGGAGCTTTGAGGTATGTATCCCAACTTAACCTATTTGATAGCTTGTTGTCTCGGGCTTGGTTCAAGAATTGCTTGAAAAGTGCATTGCGCTCAGCTTCCTTGCGCACTAGATAATTGGCATTGGGGAAAGTGGCAGCGTAGTCTATGTATGCTGCCTTGGCTTTTCGGATCCATTCCCGGAAAATGTCACTGAAACCAACAATAAAAGGCCCCTGTTCCTTCTGTCGATATTTGAGCTGTGCTAGGAGGTAATCTTCGTTAACTCTTTTAACTTGGTCAACCTTACCAAAAACATCTCGTAAGAATTTGTCGAGGCGTTTGGGAGTGATGATAGAAGGTTGCATTTTAGCTAGCTGATCACGATAAAGTTCTCTCAGCACATCCAACTGTCCAATAAAGGAATCCTCAGTCGTGACAATCTCGTGCAGATTGTTTTGACGGTCAATTTCTTTCTTGGGATGGGTTTCCCAGATTTCTTTAGAGACACTGTAGAATGTAACCCAGTCCTGTGCCTTCTTTTGAGGCTCCATGACTTGCGCCTTGAGGTTGATCTTCTTCAGCGTTCTCATGCAGTGGTGCGAGTAACAACGACCAAACCCTTCAGTCTCTTGAACGTGAAGTCGCGAAGAATAACATCCGCTACCCGTGATCTGGAACAACACACCAGACAGAGACTTATTGCTGAATTTGACCCATTCTTCATCCATAATCAGTGCTCCTGCCTCCAACATGCTATTAACAACAGAGGCTCCGAGTGTTTCCGCGTCGGCCGTGTTCATCGTGGGAACTTTATGTGTGAACAAGGCAACAATGGCATCGACAACAACATGTTTTTTGAGGTCAGTTTCATCTTCGCTCAACTCTTTCACCCAGGCTACAATTGAACTAAGCGCCCATGGCTCAGAACACTTGCGGAATTGTTCCGATGACAGCTTGGCTGGGTTGAATTTCTTCCGTCTGCTTGCGGGGAGGGTTGGGAGATCGAGAGTTATCGCAGAGGGCTCTGGACTTGCGCTGTACCCAAGAGCACCGGTGGGGTCCTGTGCTTGTTGACGCAAAAACTCCTGCTGCTGCTTGTATTTCACACGATCCGCATCGGTCTTGGATCTAATGGGAGCCTCAGTACGTGGCGTGCTGCTATGACTCGACAAGGATGATGATCGTGGAACTTGATGCGAGTTAGACTGCGACTGGTCGTAAGTATTCGTGGAAATGGGAGGAAGAGGTCTAAATTGATCAGTCTCGCCGTGATCGCCTGCTTGATCATGCCGATACGTGCCCGCGGGAATCAAATGAGACAAAATATTTGCTGGCTCCACGGGTGCCGGTGGTAAGGGGCGCATTCCCGGGTGATAGAAGAGATCTGCCGGCTCGCCCTTTTCTGGGCTTTGGCTCCCTGATGGCGTATCAATATCGGGCATGGGCAGTACAACATCTTCATCGGCGTCATCGAAGCTCATACGATGGCCTATGTTAGTGCCCGGCGTTGCTAAGCCGCCAGTGCCTCCAGTATCAACTCGTGCTGGAGTAGGATGAGGGTATCCAAACGTCGATCCATGATTGCCAAAAGTGTTTTCGTTGGTGTAGCTTGCATCACCAGAGCTTCTCAGAGAGTGTGATATGTGAGGGAGCTTTGTCTCGGTTCCCGCGGCAAATGTGTCTCCATAGTGCATCGGAGCCTCATAGCCTCCGCCGTACCCTGCCAAATCATGATGCGCATAATCACTGTCGCTGCTGGCTTCTTGGAAAGAGGTGAAAAGCCCGGGTGTGGGCTGTTGCTGTTCCTGGCTGCTGAAGAGAGAAACGGATGTGCCGGTTCTGCTCCTTCGTCGCTCAGCTTCGGCCCTTTCTTCCTCATCTGCCATCTGCATCATTGCAATACCCGCAGCAGCTTCAGCATCGCTTTCGTCACTATACGCATCATAATTGACATATTGCCCTGTGCCAGTTGCAACACTCCCGTTTGTGTGCGTATGGTGCTCGTCGGGGGACAGCTGGGGTGCTGTTGTATCGCCTGTAAATAGAGGACGAGGCTCGTCATCCCCGGTTCGTCCTTCCGTGTGAGAAGCCCATCTAGGGTTGACATTCCGCATTTCTGATCGGCCTTGCACGGCTGCTTCAACCTCTTTCATCAGATCGTCATATGTACTCAACGAACCGTTCTGTGTTTCGGCTTCGGCACCGGGAGGAGGACCAGGGAGAGGTCGGGATTGTGGGTGTCGAGTCAAGGTGTCTGTTCGTCGCGGAGCCGATGACTGGTAGGTAGGGGACGATCCTGAATTCCTTGAAACTGCTGCAGAGTTATAGTCGTCGTACACTGAATCGCCGTGATGCTGGTGAGCAGGTGGCGCCGGAGGCTGCTCTTCGATCGTAGGCGAAGAGAGCAATGGGGGAAGTTGCGGTGGCCCCGGCGATGTATGAGAAGGCTGACGTGAAGGTTGTGAATTGGGGCTCGAGCTCATGTATGACTGATTCGACGCAAAACCCGGCGAGGGTTGCCCGGCATGATGTATCGAGGAATGATAGCTCAATGAGGGCGAAACTTGGCCGTAGTTCGGGTTTGGAGACGATTCTGCTGAAAGCTGGGTTTGACGCGGACCATAGGGGTGATCTGCTCCACGAGGGGGAAGCGGAGGCGCCTGTGTCTGGGGAGACGGCATTCCGTACGTCGCCGGTTGTTGATAGCGCGCGGTGGGATTTGTGGGCTGTCGATGCAGCGCTGCCGGGTTCGGCTGATAAGCAGCCGGATTGTAGGGTTGGTACGGGGTTGGGGCATTCATGTACTGCGAATTACCGCCGACATACGCTTGAGGGTTATAGCCCATTGCTGGTGGTTGAGACAACGAGTGTGGGCGAGCATACTGTTGTGGATTGTAGGCGTTCGGCGACGTTGGCGGCGGCACTGAGGTGTGGTATGCCTGTGTATGATAAGTAGAAGTCGCCGATGAGCCGTGGGATGAAGCGCGACTCGGGTTTGACTGCTGGGAGCTCCCAACAGAGAACTGAGAATGCCTCGAGCCCAGGTTGGCCTGCGCGGAGTGGTTGAGGTTATTGTAAACAGTTCCCGCAGGCGCGTGGCCTTGGGGTCCATATGCACCCTCGCCATTGGCCCCCGGGGCATAGTTTGAATCGTCGCCAGCAATGTAGCTTGGCATTCGTCTCAACGGCGTGGCCTGGTCTTGCTGGGGGGAGTATCCTGCGTACGGGCGATGCGGCGTATTATTCTGCGAGGATGCGGGGGGGGGGTTCTGCTGGCCGTAATAGGCCTGGTTGCCCGACTGATACTGAGACATTTCGGCTCTTTTTTGTTGCGTGTGTGTTGTTTTTGTTGAACGATTGCCCGACGACGGTTGTAGGATCTGTTTCGGACGTATTATGGGCTGGCTATACGACTCGGACAAGGACGGTGTAACGGGCAACAATGCGAGCAACTCGTGGGGTCGAAATCAGCGAACGAGAGATGGGCAGACCATGCAGCGATGAAAATGCCGGCGAGAGAGGAGGCTAGGAGGATGATAGACGGCTGCTATAGTGAGAGAGAACTGGTCGCAGGAGTTTGTTGGCTGTGGGTGAGGCATTCGACAGGTCGCCTGACTGTGTACACGATTCACCGATCGCAATGGAGAGAGAGATGAGCGGGTGCCGAGTCTGGCATCCCCGCATGTACAATCCTCTTTGTTGACAGCGCAGGAATAACGCTTTTGCCGACGACAGATTCGCGATTCGGAGCAGCGAGAATCGAGGTCGAAAGCGAGAAATGGGGACACTACTGGGGACGGAGGTGTTGCAGTTGGGCGGTCGGCAAGCGCAAGCGCACACGCTGACTATGTCTGAGGCTGCAATGTTAGTTCCGGTCAGCTCCCCAGTGGTTGCGTCCGCGCAGCCCGGCCCAAGACGGAGCCCGCATCACTAGCACCGTTCGTATTAATTGATTGTTATTAATTAATTATTGCCCTATTTTGCATCATATTCCGGTGGATAACAAGACTGGTCTATCATTCCGCAAAGGTAAACCCGGTGTATAAATATATATACTAGTTAAGCGATATTCTGGCTCTTGGTCCAGTATATTTCGATGTGACAGGAACTCTTCACATGTGCCAGTCCTTGTTTCACTTGCCATCATAGACTTGATCAGGCTCAAGCTCAAACTTTCCCTTGTGATGCTCTGTTTCTGGCACCTGGTCTGGCTTGACATAGCGAGCCGTCAGAGCAAATCGAAGCTTTTCCTCGGCACAAACGGTGTGCTCGTAATATTTTTGGAGCAGCGTTCCATGCATCACCACTAAATCGCCATGGTGTAGGTCCATGGTTATTAAATCCTTGCTTTCCTTCCGGGGGCACTCTTTGGCCAGTTCCATGCGACGTTCATCGTACTCTTTAACCGTGAGCTTGTCTTCGTGACGCTGATCTTTTAATTTCTCGCGTTCTTCAGGTTTGAAACACCCTGGCAGAACGGTGTCGTCTTCGATGGGCTTGTCCGAGCGCAAACGACGCCCTCGATAGTACTCGTCTTTTAGACGGATTTTCATTGTCGCCTTTGCGCCCAGAGACAGCGTCGCAATGGTTGGTCCAAGAGACGATTCTCCGTCATCATGATACTAGAATTTTGGTTAGTGTCGAAACAACGACCAAGATTCATCTACGTACCCCTATGGCCATATCTTCGAAATATCCAAGCGTCAGCAGTTCGTTGGGTGCAAGTGCCTCCGGTCCAACGGCCTGCTGGGTTGCCCAGGTAAGGCGACCAAGAGCACACTTGATTTCAGGTGGTGCTTCGCTGAACCCTTTCGAATCAACTGCTACAACATACTTGTAAGGCATTCCCTAAAAAACCAAGATCAGTTTCTGCGTGTTATAGAGGATTGGAGCTTTCATACGAAATTGACGGCGAAGTGGGCGGTTAATGTCCCACCAACTGATTGGATTAGCAACGACAATAAGGCGTTTATCATCGGTGAGAATCAACTTACCCACGGACTGCTTCAGGGGATAGCGACGCAGACCCAGGTCAATTGTTTGCAGCCGTTCAAAGAGTGCGTTAGGACCATTCGGTCCACCAAGTACTGATCGATTAGCACTGTAATGTACAACAGTGCCAACCTGGTCTATCGTATATGTGAATTTCTGATACGCAGGTGTGAAATGGACTTGCGGTCGTATAAGTTGGTTATCTAGTATCCGAACGGCTCGCTTTGTCACTCCTATCTCTAAATCATTTATAACTGCTCGTAGTGATATTGTAGGCATCTGAAAAATCATCTTCCACTGGCAGCTGGCTTCACTGCTGCGGTTGACATCTAATGGGTCAGAACAAACCCAGCCATTCCAGTATCGCCGGGATATACATTTATGGCAATTCGGGCATACAACCCCCTTCCAGGCGACCCTCTTTGTCGCGGCGTCTGGGTATGGAATTAAACTCGTTAGAAGGTCGGGGACCAAGCTAGATTCAGGCTGAACTTGGTCATCCACTGGTTCACGAGAATTGAGAAAGTCTGCATGGTAGTGGAGTTCCTGCGGAGGCTCCCCAGTTTCCAAACGCCAGAACGCAGGGCATTTGTGCTGTAGACACATCCAGCCCTCCTCGTAAACTCGCTTGCTAAGGGAAGAGCATTCGCTGCATCTCCCGCTCTGCGGGGGAGCAAATTCTCTCTCACTTAGAGGTGGAGGATCACTGGATCCTTTGATAGCCCACCAACTGGGCTCCTCCAGGTTGAGCTTCTGGAAACGGACCTGAGCGCCGAGCTTGTTATTGACCCGTTCAAACCAAACATCGGTAATGCGAAACCATCCCATGACGTTGTATCGGTGAGGCAGTTTCCGCTTAATAGCTGTATTCCTATCTCCTGCGTAATATCTTTTTTCAGCCAAGTAATGGTCGTAATATTAAAAAAGCACAGTGAAGGATGGCAAACCTATGATGAGTCCCACGGCGGTTCCCGTTTGTTTGCTCATGGAAAGGGACTCAATAGACTTTGTGTTCTCGTTTAGATCCTTCTGTTGGGTAAATTTACCGCTTTTATCCACAGAAAAGCCACCGCCACTTCTCATGTTAGTCAAGAAACAGAGCAACAGTGCAAAGAAATAGTTATGGGACTCACACTCGTGTGACGATGATCTCATCATCTATATGTGCTCGTGAGCCACTATCGTTATCCAGTAGGAAACCGAAACACACTTTGTTGAATTGATAGCAACCTCCTTGAACAGATCGGAACCAGCCCAAAGTGTCACATAGACTAGTACGATTCTTGCCTCGATTTTAGCTCACTTGCAATGAGAAAAAAACCACGTTGTCATACCTCTGCCCACACAGGTGGTTCGCCTCTGACTAGGCTTTCCTCGATTGTCGATTGGGAAAATGGAGTTTCGATTTCATCTTCAGAGCACGACGCTTTTTGAGGTCAGTAACAATTTTCTCACTCAGAAAAGTGCACTTTCAATAGGTAGTCACAGAAAGAGCCGTGATGAGGCTTTCAAATATGAGAAAGACAGAACAGGAAGAATAGACTTGCCTTTGCTCCTACGGGGGCGTTTTACCGGACGGCCTTCTTCTGCCAGCTTTCTCTTTCCCATAGTATCTGCCCAATTTGTGACTCGGACCGTATGTCCGGAAAGTGAGAGATATGTAAACAGAATGCCGATGAGTGCAGGACCTGTTGATGTGATAATTCCGAATAGAGAATTAGTCAACAAGGACATGAAGATGAAGAAGAAGTGAAGTACCGAGAACAAACAGCAAAATATATGGGCGCCGGTGGTTTCATCTCCCAAGGCAGGAGCGGATGTCCTTCGGAATCGTTTAGGGCAGGCGCCAGCCGGGGGCGTCAAGCATTGTTGAAATGTTTCCCTGCGTGTGTTTGTATCTACTTCTTTGTCGATTTTCAGTTGCAGTTTTATTTAACTGGACACATTTGAAACATGCTGAGTTGTGTCGGATATCTGACACAGAGAACGAGTTACTATTATTATCATGTTCCCAATGAGTTATCAAAAAAGAGTACTCTGCGCTTCCCGCAGGATCCATGTTCTTGTACTGAATAGCTGCGCAGCAGTTACACTCAACATTGATTACATAGTCAGTATTTTATTGTTACTACTGTAACAACAACGACGACGTACGTACTACTAATTAACTGCTATTTGTATGTAAAGACAGAGTCCGAAAAGGGAAATTTACATCATGTTCGAGATCGGGCATTACCCCATACGTGCAACAGCAAGATGTGCCTGGCCAACCAGCAGCCGCGCGGGGAGAATGCTCCAGCGCATTCCCCGCACTACTTCCCCAACGAGTCTGCTTTTGGCCCATTTTTCCTGGTATTTTTAGCCAATCACAAAATGCCCTAACCACGTATCAGGGCATACGGCCAAATGCCGAGCACTAGCCCATAACCGCGGTAAACCCGGCTACGGTAACGTAACCTAGGAAGCAATTGCTCGTTCTTTGTACATATTTACCCATGTAAAAATCCCCCAACACCCAGCTTCAATCATTGAAAGCTTCATTCATCTGCTGGCCACCAGAGAGACAACATGGTTTTCTATCCTCCACGGAGCAACCCGCCGCTCGGTCCTGTCCCAGACAGCATTCCGATCAGCGAGTTTATGCTAGACGAGAGCTTCGGACGAAGCTCGCTATCGTCTTCCCAGGACCCCTTCACCTGTGGCTTCTCGGGCAGGACATACTCATGGCTTGAGGTCAGAGACCGTGTGGATTATCTTGCCCGCGCTCTCGCATACGAGTTTGGCTGGAATCCAAACCAAGGTACCGAGTGGGACAAGGTTGTTGCTTGCTTTCTTCTCAACACGGTGAGTGTTTGGTTACTGGTCCCTTTCCTTTGCAGAGAAAGAAATATTTTGTTTTTGTAAGGGCAGCCAAGTTTCTAATCTATAGTTATCGTCTAGGTCGACACCCTTCCTTTGTTTTGGGCGATTCACCGACTCTCTGGTCTCGCAACCCCCGCCAATGCCGCATACTCTGCCGCCGAATTAACCCACCAGTTGAAGGACTCTGGAGCCAAAGCCCTGTTCACATGCCTTCCTCTGCTCAACACTTCTTTAGAGGCAGCAGCCAAGGCAGGAATCCCCAAAAACCGCATCTACCTTGTTGACCTCCCCTCGCAAGTGACCGGGGGCGCAAAAGCTCCCGCCGGATTTAAAACATTGGAACAATTCATCCAACAGGGACAGAAATTAGCTCCGCTGGAAAATTTAAGGTGGACTCCTGGACAGGGATCACGCACGACTGCGTTTTTGTGCTATTCGAGTGGAACTTCGGGTCTTCCTGTATGCCAATCTTACAGATATTGGGCAATCATGGGCTAATAGAACATAGAAAGGAGTCAAGATCTCCCATCGCAACGTGATCGCAAACACATTGCAACTCAATGCCTACGAGGGACCAGTCCGCGCTCAACTGAAAGCAAAAGATCCTAGCACTCCCGACAATGACGTTACGCTGGGTTTGCTTCCACAGAGTCACATCTACGCCCTGGTTTACATTTGCCACTCCGGCCCATACCGGGGCGACCAAACCATTATTTTGCCCAAGTTTGAGATTAACTCGTACCTGAATGCCATCCAGAGATTCAAAATCTCTTCACTACCCCTGGTGAGCTAATCTCTCGTTGATTACTGAAGCCGCATTAACTGATATTGACAACCAGGTCCCCCCGATTATCATCACCATGCTCCGTAGCCAGGAAATACTCAAGAAATTCGATCTGTCAAGTGTCAGGTCAATTTTCACTGGGGCTGCGCCTTTGGGTGCCGAAACTGCGCAGGAACTGCATAACCTCTTTCCCAGCTGGGCTATTAAACAAGGCTATGGTAAGAACATTCCTTCAACACGCCTTCTGTTTCAGGAATCAGCAATACTAACAACACTTAGGGCTGACCGAGACTGCCACTGTCGTATGCGCAACCTCGTCACTGGATATTTGGTTTGGCTCAAGCGGCAGTCTTCTTCCGGGAGTAGAAGCCAGAATCGTTACCCCCGAGGGCAAAGAAGTCCATGAATACGATACCCCAGGCGAGCTGGTCTTGCGGTCGCCAAGTGTGGTTCTGGGATACTTGAACAACGAAAAATCAACCAATGAAACCTTCAAAGACGGTTGGATGTTCACGGGAGACGAGGCTATGATCCGTGTTGGGCCTCAGGGCACCGAGCACGTATGGATTGTGGACCGAATCAAGGAACTCATCAAGGTCAAGGTATGTTTTTACATGGAAAAGCTCGATATGCGAATATATTATTGACAAACCGTGTCTTTAAGGGTCTACAAGTTGCGCCGGCTGAGCTCGAGGCGCATCTGCTGGAACATCCCATGGTGGCCGATTGCGCGGTGATCGGTGTTCTCGACGAGGCTGCTGGAGAGTTGCCCAAGGCATTTGTGGTGAAAGCCCCAGCGGCCTCTGGCGACGATTCTCAGATCACGAAGGCTATCAACAAACACGTTGAAGATCACAAAGCCCGACACAAGTGGTTGAAGGGCGGTATCGAGTTTGTCGATGTCATCCCCAAGAGTCCCAGCGGCAAGATTCTGCGGCGACTTCTCCGAGACAAGGAGAAGGAGGCGAGGAGGAAGGCCGGGGGCAAGCTGTAGAGATCTGCTTAGTACATATTTGGTTAATGTACATATCAATTCGATGGCAAGAAGATGGTTTCGTAAAGAAGAATACAGAAGACATTCAAATGTTGCTTCATTAGTAATTCGCCTGTGGGTACCTGCAATGCAACGTTGATTGGCTGCCGTCGGGCTCAATTTATAAGCTTGGAGGGGCTGGTTGGTTAGTAATGAGAGCGACATATATACAATGTTGCAGGGCACTGGTAGATACTTTTTGAAAATTTGCTTGTTTTTATGATCCGTATATTGCTGTGCCACTGATCTGAGCCTTGTCTGTTTCGGCGCAAAAGCGCGGGAGAAAAAAAAAAGTTGATACCGTTGAACTTACCCCGCCGTTCAATCTTTTTTTTTTTTCCCTGTCTTGTTTGAATTTGAAAATTTCCATTGCGCTCGCTCTGTACCTCGCGCAAACACCTCACAAAAATGTCGTCTTCTCACGATCACCCACGGGAAGACGAGGGCGAAGAAGACGTTTACCTGGACGATGGAGACGCCGAAGAAGTCATCCAGCAAGATGAGGACCATGTCATGGACTCGGACGACGAATACCAGGCGATAGAAGAGATCACACTGCAAAACGACTCGGCCGCGCATTTCGATCACCACTCAGACTCAATCTTCTGCATCGCGCAGCATCCGGTCCACAAATCCATCGTCATCACTGGATCCGGAGATGATACCGCTTACATCTTCGACTCGACGCCGTTGGACGAACGCCCGTTACTCCCGCAAAGCTACGAGTCGAATCCGCAACCGAAAGGCGAGAGGAAGTCGCTGGAGCAAGTCAAGAAACTCGATGGTCATTCGGACTCGGTGAATGCTGTTGCTTTCACAGAGCCTCGCGGTGAATATGCAGTGACGGCAGGGCTCGACGGGCGTTTGCGCATCTGGCGCGACACAACCCCACAGAAGACCGGGCTCGCGTGGGAGTTTGTGGCCGAGTCGCAGGAAGTCGAGGAGATCAATTGGATGGCTGTATGCCCGTCAAACCCAGGAGAGGAGGATAAAAGCAACGTCGTTGCAATTGGTGGTAGCGACGGAAGCGCCTGGGTCTTCAAAATCGACCATACCGACTCGGCGCAACCGATTTCAATCATCCAGACATTCTTTCAACACACCTTGGCCTGCACTGCTGGAGCCTGGACGCCAGATGGAAACCTGCTAGCTACCGTGTCTGAAGATGCAAGTTTCTATGTTTACGACGTGTTCGGCGCAGCTGCAGCTGCAGGTATTTCATATTCTGCAGGAACCAGCGCCGTGGTTGGCCACACGGCAGACGACCAGCGCTTTGCCGTCGAGGGTGGTTTGTATTCCGTGGCTGTATCTCCTTCAGGCACAGTCGCCGCTGTTGGAGGCGCCGAGGGCCAGATCAAAGTCATCGGTCTACCACGACTGCAATCCGATAACTCGAAAGCCAAGTCAAAGGGTTCTGCTGGCGGTTCGCAATCTACGGGCGCTGGCGCCCTTCTCGCTTCGCTACAGGCCCAGTCAGAAAGCGTTGAGAGCTTGTCTTTCTCTTCTCCGCCACTGACGATGCTGGCGTCTGGCTCTGTGGACGGCTCCGTCTGTCTCTTTGATACGGCACACCGATTCGCAGTCCGCCGACATATCCGAGAAGCCCATGAAGGGGCTGCAGTTGTCAAAGTTGAGTTTCTTCAACAGCCTGCGCCAGCTGCACCTCTCATCCGCGGCCAGGCAAATACGGCTGCTGGCTCTTCTGCTCAAGGACGGCCTTGGGTTCTTACCACAGCCGGTTTGGATGGCGTAGTGCGGAGATGGGATGCCCGGGGTGGCACAACTGCCGCTGGGCAAGGATTCCTTAAAGAATGGAAAGGTCATCTTGGGTTGGTGGAAACGGAAGGAGGAGAGCAGTCTGGGGGCATTCTTGGATTTGTACAAGGGGCAGACGGTGGGAAGCGCATTGTTACTGCAGGCGATGATGGCATCGCTCTTGTTTTTGAAGAGTAAATTAAGTGCATTAGACGCGTATAAATAAATCCGTTACAAAGCTTCAAATGTTTTACCTTTCAAACTAAATAAAGCTACATAACAATGAGTGTTTTGCATGGCTTGAGCTAGTCTAGAATACGGAAATGAATTGAGGTGAACAGAATCCTTGAAACTATATACATACACAAGCAGATACCCAGAAAATATTCACCCTCAGCGCCTTATTCACAAATGGCCTAGGAAAATCGCATCCCCTAGACGGCTTTTATGTTTCTACCGGTACATGTTTCCTCCGTCTTCCAATTTTTTCGGGTCACATAAGAAATTGGTTCCGCCGGCTTGTCAAGCAGGACTGAAATGGAACTTCTGGGTGTATAATGAATCGATAATGGCGTGCGCCGTGTTCTTTAACAATATGCTTTGAGTCGATTTGTTTGAGCGAAACTAGTGATGAGACTCTCCATGGCTGTGACCGGCGTGTCCGTGGCTGTGGCTAACGTGATCCGCCGGGATGAAAAAGTGCTCATAGACGCAGTATCCGGCAAAAAGGACGGTGGCAGTTCCCAGACCGGGGAACAGTCCCTTGAAGCGGTTCCATCGCGAGAAGGGTCCTGTGAATCGCCATGCCTCACTATCCAGCTGTTAGAAGGAGTGAACGCCAAAACTTGCTTAACGGTTATACTGACTGTCGGGCCCATGGGTCCTTCTTAGCCCAAACAGACCGCGGATGAGCCGCGGCCTTGAATTCGTTGATATCAAAGCCGGTGGGGTTTCGGGAAGGCATTTTGAAGAGACGATTGCGGTACGGCGCGGACCAGCTGGTGGTGATGGAGGAGCCAATTGAAAGCGAGAGGTTGGAAGCGACCGGAAATGCCCTGTGCCGAATTGCAGCTGGCGACGGAGTATCCCAGGAGCTTGAATTGTTTTGTTGAAGCCAAGCTGGACGTCGAGAGTCGAAGCGGAAGGTTGAAGCCGGGAGGAGGCTTGGCATTTGGCCGCACAGGGCACGTGAACGCGGGCTAAGCCCGATCTGGCGCTGCACGCTTTCAGGATTACGAGCGCCGACTGGGCCAGCTCAACCAGCCCTGCGCAAAGCTCAAAGCACCAGACTCGGCGAGGTTGCTGGGCCCGTTTTTCGACTGCATACAACCCCACGGACGACTTTCTTTTTTCCTGCTTGCCAGCCAGTGGCGATCAGAGACTTTGCGAGCTCTACAGCTGCCCGCGCTGCCAAGTGGTCGATCTGCCCGTCTCGAGTTCCTTCATGATCGATTCATCCGCCAACCCCTCCGTATACAACAAACTGGTTTGCCGATAGTAAAATGCCACCGCCCGTGGGCAGATACGGGCCATCCGCCCTGAATGCACCGTTTGCCCACCTCCAGCAAGCCCATCAGTTACAACAACAGCAGACACAGCATCATGCCGCCCACACACAATCCGTCAACGCCGGACTGCCCCCTCCTTCTTTAGGTCACCCTGGTTTCGCCACCGCCAGCTCAAACTCGAATCTGAATCCATTTGGACTTGCTACATCGGCGGTGACAAATGGTGTATCAATGGGCGGGTTTGGCGGCGCCGGCGACGGTACAGGGCTTGCCAGCCATGCAGCACAGATGGGGTTTGTTCGGGGAGCGCAAATGCAGCAGCAACAGCAGCTACATCAGACACAAGATGGCCGATTAGTTTTAGAAGGGAAAGCTGGGTCGATCAAGTCGAGGATACGCGATGTCTGGAAGCATAACTTGGCTCAAGAAATGGCTACGTTGAGGCAGTTGGTGGAGCGATATCCGTACATCAGCATGGTAGGTTTTGGCTTTCTTTTTAGATCATATAAACATGCCCTAATGATTATTATTTCAGGACACCGAGTTTCCAGGCATCGTTGCTCGACCAATGGGAGCTTTCACCACAAAAGCCGACTACCACTACCAAACTCTCCGTTGTAATGTCGACCTTCTCAAAATGATTCAACTAGGCATCACGCTATTCTCATCAGAGGGCGAACTCCCACCGGCGACTTCACTAGATGCGAATGGACAAGGGTATGCCAACAATTACGGCCCGGCGCCGTGCACATGGCAGTTTAATTTCCGGTTCTCCTTGGAAGAGGACATGTATGCTCAAGATTCGACAAGCATGCTGGCGAAGGCCGGGATTGACTTTTCGATGCACGAGAAAAACGGAATTGATCCTTTTGAATTCGGTTCGCTGTTGATGAGTTCTGGGCTGGTGTTGCTGGATGATGTACATTGGATATCATTCCACTCCGGCTACGATTTTGGCTACCTGATGAAGATCATGCTTTGCAAAGCCTTGCCAGACGACGAAGAAGAGTTTCACAAACTTTTGAACATCTTCTTCCCATCGTTATACGACATCAAATACCTCATGAAGCACGCTGGACGGAACCAAGCTGTGAATGATTCTCCACTAACACCAGCGGCGCTCCAGATCATTAATAACCTGGGCCAAAAATCAGGTCTGCAAGATATTGCCGACGAGCTTGGTGTCAAAAGAGTTGGGATC
The DNA here is from genome assembly GCA_001939245.1 of Talaromyces wortmannii. NCBI lineage: Eukaryota > Fungi > Ascomycota > Eurotiomycetes > Eurotiales > Trichocomaceae > Talaromyces > Talaromyces wortmannii. The sequence continues at coordinate 527,702 of MJVA01000598.1, forward strand.
GCTCACCAGGCCGGTTCTGATTCCTTGGTGACGGGTGAGATTTACTGGAAAATGCGCCAAGTCGTTTTCAACGGAACAATAGATGAAAGCAAGTACTCGGGCCAAGTCTGGGGCTTGAATGGACAGCTACCTGCGATGTCATACTATGGCAACCAAGCACAGCAGACGCCAAACCTGAACGGAGCGACAATCTATTCTCATACCGGAACACCTAGCACCCCGAACAACGCAACAACCGCAAACACCGCCCACACGCCTCAGCAAAGTCTAGGGGTGGGATCGTTGGCTTCAGGAGGCGGCGGAGGCGTCTTTGGGGCATTTCAGATGGGCAAGTCATGACCGCATAACTTGATAATGCTGTACGAATTTGGCATCATGTAAATGGCTACACACTTTTACGCTTTTTCAAGGGGAAAAAAAGGAGTCTGCGTTACTAATTACTGAACTATTTGACTGCTTTTTTCCCTCTCGTTATCTCTTAGCTGTCTTACTCTTATTTCCTTTTTTTTTGTTCATTGTATGTACACCCCCCGGCATTGGTTGCGGTCGGTCCAATTTCCTCGTCTCGTGCAGGTTGGCTGGCGTTTTGTCGGAAGGATTTTCTTTTCATCATTGTTGCTATGTATACGTGGTGCTCGACTGAAACCTAGGTTTTTCTTTTCAAGGTGTATTGTCTTCTTATGTGACTTTATATTACTTGACTTTTTTTTCTTGTTGCTTGGTCTTCGATATGGATGGCATGGATGGCGAGTTTTTATGCTTTTTCTTTTTTATTTCGTGTCACTGTTCTTAAAGGATGGGTGTTTGTTTGGTTGCTTAGGCTTAGGTAGTGGAATGATGTCCTTGTTAGATGAATTTGATCTTGCAGTTCAGTTGACATTCGTCTCGGCGAGAAGATATGGAAATAATCAATTCAATCTGGATTATTAGATTGGCTAGATAAATAGTATGTCATATACAACGCTTTTCGAAATGGTAACAACCGGAAGAAAAAAAGAGCATATGAAACAATCACATGATAAAACCCTGAAAGGCCAAAACATAGCTCATCAAACACATCTTTAGTACTAATCTACTTAACAAGCACACTGCTACCATCACCCTTGGGCTTCGAGTTACACCCACACCCAGACGCGCCAGCAGCAACCTGCGATGGGGTGCGAGCATAGCTCGGCGGCACGTCCAGCGCCGGGTTACGATCGAAAAAGTTCCTTGGCCGCAGCAGCACGGTCATGGGCTCGGCAGGCATGACAGGGAAATCTTCGGGAGCAGGGAAATGCGTGAGGCCAAAGGTGTGCCATAGTACGACGTCGGTGTTGTCGATTGATTCGGAACTCGTTTCTTGAATCCACATGGGCAGTCCCATTGAGGGTTCGCCAGAGGTTTGTGGGACGTGACGGCCAGCTGGATGGATTTGACTCTCGGCGTCTTTTATTTGGGTCAGTGATCGTCGAACTTTAAGAGAAGTGTAAAGAAGGATGTCTTACATTTTGTAACGTGAACGGCATGACGAGCGAATCCAGCCCGCTTCCACACCAGCCCCCCCTCCTTTGGCAGCAGTTTTGGAACCTCGCGACTGATGAGCTTGTAGCATACTGGTTTCTTGCTATACGGGTTCAATTTGTTCGTGTTGGCGATTTCCCACGTTCGGCTGGTATCCCCATTATAATCCGACATGGCCTCGACCGGGGTTGTGAATTTGGTCTTTTGGGCGTAAAATGCGTTTCCATATTTGTTTTCGGCACTGCCAACTTCACCGGGTCCTCGTACGCCGTCGACTTGAAAGATGGTGTTTTCCTGTCCGTCGATTTGCGGATCGATACGCAAGCAAAACAAGTGCTGGTGGTTGTGGGCGTTAACTCCAGGGTAGACTTCGGTGCCCCAGCCATGGGTATCCTCGCCGGGATTTAGGGAATATGTGTTTAGAATTCCAGTCAGCTTAATGTCAAGCTGGATGGTTCCGTCCTGGTGGAAGATCCAGTACACGCAGTACTCGTAGTTGGCCGCAGTGAAGATATGCGAGATGACAAGTTTTCGAGCACGCGTAACAATGGTCGAGTCGTCACGGAAATCAGTGTGCTTGAATAGGATACCGGCGTCTTCTTCGTGAATACAAATAGCATTCTTGATGACGGTGCTTGCACCAGCTCTGTTGACAAAAGCGGCATCCATATAATGGATAGCACCCTTGCAGTCGCAACCCAGCGAGAGGCTGTTGGTCATGTAGCCGCCACCGTATTCTCCCAAGTCAAATGCATGTTTGCGTTGATGCGGGTGCTCTGGGTTTCCGTATGGAACCACCATCTCTGCCAACGACAAACGATACATGATAGGGCGTACGTTTCCCTTGTCGTTGAATGTGATGTTGTTCAGGACAATACCCTCGCGGTAGTTGAATCCAATGTGGATATTCCACTTTTGCCAGTCAATGACTCGGCCATTCATCTTAAACGAGACGCCCTCCGGTTGCGTGATGTTAATAGGCTTGATATCTGTGCGGTAACCACCGGATTCTTCGATAGCCTTGACGTGATAGTTGTTTGGAGGGGCTTTGTTGAGCGGCCGGCGTACGGGAGGGATGTCAATGTGAATTATGCTCTTGGTCTCGGCATTGTAAATAGGGCAAAAGTCAAGGGGATAGCCATATTGAGAGTCGTCGACGTGCGGACGGTAGTACATCAAGGCCTGTTGTAAACGGACATCACTCCCGAAGCGTTCGTCGTAGCCAATTGTCCATGCTACATATGCAAATCAGCAACTTTCTTCTCGGTGTGCAAACACAAACTCACGATCACAGTATACTTTGTGCATATCTTCTGGTGGAATCCCCAGTATTCCACACTGCTCAATCACTTTGGGATCCCGACGACAGATATGCTCGACATCCTGGAGTTCTTCCATCGTGATAATAGGCTGTACACCGGGCGTGTACTTCCAATCCACAACTTCTTTCTTGTCCAAATCCACGACTCCATCATACACTTTTCCCTGAGGAGCAATGCAGACGACATCCGCGCGACGGCCAGGACGGGAGACGTTTTCCGGGTCTGCAAGCCAGGCGACCATGTCCGCCTTGCGCGGCTCGTCCAGGGACACTGCATTGAAATTGACGGGAGCATATTTTTCGCGAATGAGGGCTACAGCTGTGTCAATTTCAGATGTGCTCAGGGGATCCAGAGGATGAGGAGGCGGTGTCGTGGCGCTGACCTGAAAGGACAGCTGCTTGAGACGGTCGACCATAGTCGGCGAAAGGAAGTATATAAATTGGCAAGTTCAATGGAGAGTACGGGTAGTAAGTTAGTTTGAAGCCAAATACAAGCACGAGTGTATCGTCACACAAAATTTAATGAACTCTCTCGCTTGGGGACGCCACGCATATTAAATAATTTCGCAGCGTGCAGCGAGAGCCCCTCCTCGAGGTCGTCCAGCATGACGATGCACGCACTCAGCAGCGATAACGAGGCGATAAGCTTGTGTGGGGCATCACGCTGGCTCTGACTGGCCGGGATCCGGTTACCAAATCGGGGCTAGCGCAGCCTAATCGCGAATGCTTCCAGAAACTGGCAATGCGACCCTTGTCGTTTTCTTGCTGTGATAATGATCAATTGATGTTATTATTCAATATTATGTTTCAGATCTTTCAAGAACATTATCTTCGATATAGCATATTAGTAGTGCAGTGAACTCATAAATCTTTGTATTTGCTGTCCGGAATAGTCCCGTACCTCTCTGAAGCATCGCCAAACGCCGCTAATGACACAAAATCCGTATAATGTATATAAAGAAAATAACGCCCTGAATAAGCCAGGCAAGAAAAAGAGGCATCAAAGAGTACAAAAGCCTGCAATTTTGAAAAAACAAGAATAAACCAAAAAAAGGAAACATCCATCTTCGTCAGACTATGTCCTCTTGCTTCCAGCCTCAATCTCCTTGAGTAACTCAACCAGCTCTTTACCGCCTTCACTGTCAGGGCCCTCAATTCCAAGAGCCTGCTCAGTCCAGGCACGCGCCTCATCCCACCGGCTCATCTCAGCCAGGGCTTTCCCGCCTCGCCACCAGGCCTTGACGTTGCCAACAGGCTTGCACTCGGCACTACACTTGGAGTCGATCCAAGCCTCTGGCCACATCTGCTGCGACATGTACGCCTGCGCTCGGTTTGCGTACAAGCCCGAGAGTTCATCGCGCACCAGGTTGACTGGCTCCCACGCCGGCCGGGCGTAAGCCATGTCGATTGAAAACCCATACAGCTTGACTGCCTCGGCGTAGTTGGATTTGCGAAAAGCAGCATTGGCAGTATCGCGCAGCTTGGTGATTTGCGCGCTGCGTTTTGGGTTGACGGGCAGCGGTGGGGGAGGGATGTTGGGAGACTCGAGAGCGATCAGGTTTCGGTGGAGCAGGTTCAATTGTTGCAGTTCGGCATTGATGGCTTCCGCTTGCGTGGCTGTCTGGCCTTCGGTCGTGGCGAGGGATATGCTCTTGGTCGTGGGATCGAGGTGCAGAGCTTGCTGGGTGTAGCTGTCGATTTCGGACGTCATGTTGAAGGTATTGCTTTAGTGACTTGAATGGTAAGGTTTCTAGTAAACATTAGAACAGATATATGGTCGTGGGGTGAAAGCATTACTCACCAAGATACCGACAGCAAATTGATGCACAGAGAGCGCAGAGTATTCAAGGACTGGAGAAGTCTATGGAAATAATAAACGTTCGCCCCTTCAAGCACACGTGGATGGTGACTGGAGTCTTGGACTAGCTGTCCTCAACCGGAGAAAAGGCGGTGGCAGAATCGCCTCCGCTGTATACTATCATAACTATGCAGCTACATGCACGTGTTTTATTTACTTGATAATTGTGTATTTGTGCCATAAGTATTTATTGGTTTATGACTTGTACATAATTTGTCGCATATCTAAAACAAGCAGTATCAATGGCGAGGACTATCTTGACCTCGGTGATTATTTACACACCGTCAGAGCAAAAACTAAACAAAATGGCCTTTACAATAACACATATAAAGAAGTTAACACACTTTTCGCCTTCAAATGAATACCAATAATCCCAAAAGACAAAGCTCAACAACATATATCAGAATACCAAGCTACAGGCGCCGAATAGAAATGATACCTGCAATACAAAGATGTGGAAAATACAAACAAGGCATGGTATAGAGCGCAGATTGCAAAAGGTTTAGCACGCCTTTAAAAAGGCTCGACAGTGAAAGAAGAATAGAGATGGTGCATGTCTTCGTGAGGTGAATGTATAGTTCTCTTGGCATAAGCAACTAGCAATCGAAGCTTCGTCGATATCTCGGCATCGATTTATCGGTTGTATCCAGTGTTCGAGTGATAGCTGGTGTCGTTGTAGCTCGAGGCATCTTCACGGTAAGGCTGCGTGTAGCCGCTATTGTAGCCCGTATCATAGTCATGCATAACTCCACCTGGATTCGTCGAAGTAGGGTCGTATGCGCCCTGCACACCTCCGTGGTGTTCATCTGCTTCGCTTTGCTGGAGGAGAGCATAATCCTCGTCACGCTCATGTCCAAAGTTCGATGGACCTTCTCCGGTGCGGCCAGATCGGAATTCGTCCTCTTCCTCGAAGTCGTGGGCAGTGTTTGAAGAGAAGGCGGCTTTGGTTTGAGCGTCAAACGTCGGATCGGCGACCGCATCAGGCATGGTGCCAGTTCTCCGGAAGTAGATAACGTTGCGGAAGGAGAAATAACTCGTAGCAATAAAAAGCAAGCTGGTGACAGTCAGAAAAGGGAAGTTCCTTGAATCAACGGATGATTACTCACAAGATAATCACACCAAAGATCACAGTAGCAGTACTAATGGTGCACTTGGACGAGCTTCCATAAGCAAAGGCATCACAACCAGATTTCTTGTCCTTGGAATCTTTTTGGTCGGATTCGCCTTTGCTCTTGCCTTGCGCAACGTACGATGCGACGGCAACCCAACCACTGAACCACAAGAGCACCATGAGCCCATCAATGGTGGCAAAGGCGTACACATTGCCAAATCGCCTGGCTCGAGGGAAAGTTGGAACAGCGACAAGATAGATCAAGGCAGGGATCGACAGCCAGCACTAGAAGAACGAACCAGACGTTAGCAAATCATCCGAAAACAATACTTCCTTGCCGAAAAGGGATGCCGGGATCCAGCGAAGATGACTCTTACCAGACCAAAGAACCAGCCAGAGCGACCGTCGATGCCATCGCCCCTGGTGAACACAGCGATTGTGAGGGCCCATGCAAAAAATATCATAACCGCCTGGAAGCCATGGATTAGGGTCTTGACCCTTGCCGGGCTCGCTGACGGAAGTCTCATGCTGGGCAGCAGAAGCTTGGAAGGGTGGAGATTAAACAAGACAAGGCTGCCGCCTGTCTGGATGCGATGATGCTCCGGTTATATTTTCTTCAAAATGGAAACGAGATAGCGATAAGTGGTGGTGATCGGTCTGATAGATTTCGAAAACGTTGCAGGAAAATATTGGTGTAATGTTTACCCGACTGTCTAAACGGGGATGCTGGCTGAAGGCGACAAGATAAACACAGCGAGGGAGGGGAAACGACGGCAGAAACGACGAGAGGCAGGACACAGTCGAGGACGACAGGAACTAACGAACGGTACCAGGCAGAGACATATACTGTACTGATTATGTTCAGACGAGGGAAATTTGCAGCTGTTGCGTCCCGGCTCAGCCGTTGCGTTGCGTTGCCCTGCGATTCCAACGGGGCAACTAACTCACTTACAGGCCTTGGCGCCGCCAATCACACGCGCAAGCGGGCCCCACCCGGTCCACGAGCCACGACGACTATGGCTTGACACTCACCACTTACACGTCTCAGCGCTGTTGTCAGAAGGATGAAGCGCTCGCGTCCTATAGGGCGCAGGATTTTCCCTTTTCGGGTGATTTGCGGCCTCTTGGGCTCTTACAGCTTGCCACAGCGCTCGTGGCTTGGCATCGGAGACCCACTCCTGTCGCTGCTAAATATAGAACCTCAGCCACGGTCCAGAAGCCTAGGTATCTTAGCCATCAAGATCCATTTATTCTTCATTCAGTTGAATTTCTATGCTTCATTGGAAAATATCCGTGTCTGTGTTCACTCTGCAATGGCAGAGCAAACTCACCCATATTACCGTGAATATGACTTCAAATACCAGGTATACGGCCTCAACCACTTCTCTCAACTGCTATCTGCAACAGGTTCAACCTTCTTTATCACCCTAGCTGGCGACCCTACGGCTATCGAGAAGCTTGGAATGTCCTTGGTCACTACAGAGCCCGCTCCAACAGTGGTACCGTCGCCTATCGTCACTCCCGGCAAAATGACAGTATTGCCTCCAATCCAGCAGTCCTTGCCGATGGTGACTTCTTTTGAATAGTCCGGAGAGTCTCGTCTTTCCTGTACTTCAGTCGGATGCGTTGCAGCGAAAATACTCACACCTGGCCCGAATTTTGTGCGGTCTCCAATAGTCACAAGCGCGCAATCTAATATCACCATGCTACATGCGATCCTAATATCAGCTTCTTGTCTTTTTCTTATGACTTTAAGGAGACGCACTTGAAGTTTGCATAAAAGCCATCGCCAATGCTTATATTGCACCCGTAGTCGACTCGAAAAGGAGGGTCAATAGCGACTCCCTTGCCAACATGCCCGATGAGCCCCTTCAAGATAGCATTTTGCCCATTTGATAGGGACTCGTCCGTTGCATCATCCGGTAGGTACTCGTTGTACTTCTTGACCAGTTTCCGTGCTCGCAGGCGACCTGCCACCAATTCCGGAACAAAAGAGTCATATCTACTCTCTCCAGTAAGTAGATAGTTTTGAATAAAAAGCGGAGCGGTTGTACAAACACCATTCCAGAAATCATCTTCTCGTAATCGTCGCACCATGGTGTATTGGTGAGTCCCTTGGCAATTGCGATGGCCTTTGCGTTCTTCTCCGCGCATGCCATGATAGCTTGTAGATCTGCAATGCGTGGACGTCTTTTCGTTGAGGGATTGTAATTAATTTTGCATTTCGAGCTAGAAGGCCTTGACAGATGGCAAACAGGGCGACCTCTAGTTATATATCATATTTGCGGTGTAGATTCAAAGATTGACTGAAATTAGCGGAGAGACGAATAAATACAGAGGAAGATCTCAGAATGTATTTGAAATTCGTGGTTACCGATATTTTATTGGCTGGTTATTTTAGGACAATCCTAACCAAATAGAGTAGGAGAGACCATTTAGGCAATGCACTTCAACACTTTGTTCAGATAAAATGTCTTTTTTAGCGTACGCTTCATATATTTAGATATGGTGGCTTTTTTCACCCAAGAAATAAGTAGACAGCAGATAAATTCCAACGAGATATCACCTTAATTAATTCAACAACTATACATGAGAGGTTCTACTGTCTACAACATGGTTGTGTATTCCAAGTAAGCCTAACCTAATATGGTAGGAGAGACGAAAAGGGAAATCCCCACCTACAAGACCCACTCTTACCATCCTCATCCTTCCTTCCTCTTCGAGCTCACCTCTACTCACTCGCCGATATCCTTCTTTGAATTTATGAGAGAGAGGCTCTACATCCAATAATGTACTTCTTTTAGTGCTCTTAGAAGCCATGTCTCAATCGAAATCTCGCACAAACTCTCTCGCATTTGCCAAAACCGATTGCCATACATGTACCGCGAATAAGCATCGATGTGACAGGAAGCGACCAAGATGCTCTCCTTGTTCGGCCAAGAGTATTGTTTGCGGCGGTTACCCCATGCAGCTGACATGGCCTCAGCGGAAGCCGGTACTGCCAAGGACTACTGTGGTCTTTAACCAACGAGACGATCCATTCCATCTTGAGCCTTTGTCATTTCGGGCTTCTCTTCATGTCAGAGACAAGAACAGAATATCTAGGCCTCACAAGCCTCGGAAATTTAAGTTCATGGCTGAAAAATCGTTAAATCGGGAGCAAGCCCTGACAGATTCTAGTCGACCTAACCCGAGCTCCGACTCTGGTGAACGTCCAAGGGGGGATTCCTTTAACCAAACCAGTGTGCCACAATTAAATAATGTTGACCAGCATGCAGCAGGCGATTTTTTACCTGGGATTTTAGATGATATTTACGGTAGGATAAGACTATCTATTCTTATATCAACCATTCTAACACGTTTACAACGGTGCAGCCACTACAATTAACGAAAGAAATAATACTCTGGATCCTTTGGAAGCCGTCTCTCAAACGGAATTTCTCTTTCATGGCCTTGATCGGCGAAGCTGGCCTTCAGCTGATACTATAGCCATTGAAAGTACTCGCACATTGGATCAACTGGAAACCCACTGTAGCAAGGTAGATATGCCGTCTACTATGGAGAATGTGGCAGCGATATGTACCTCATCTATTCCTATATGGGAAGACCAACAACACAATTTAATGGCTTTAGGGAGCCCTATTCGACATGAAAGCTTGTTTGGGAAATTCGGCGCCTTGCTCAATATGTGTAAAGACCATGCCACAACTTCTATTTCCTCATCACTAACCCAGATTTGTAGATGATCAACATTTCTGTATTGTTCCGCTGAGCGGAGATATACCAAGCAACCCTTTTCGATGTCGTTTTGAATTCTCCCACAAGCCCAGTGCTCTGATGCATGCTGTCCTGGCGGTATCCTCTTACCATGCTGGTAGGCAAGTAGAAAGGGACGACTATTCACTAGTGAATGTTGTTGATCATCAGAATGCTGCTATTAAACTTTATTATGAAGAGATTCTCAACTTTACGGTGTCGAAAGGGTCGCAGCTCCTCGATACAACAATCTTGTTATTCATGTTCAAGGTAATTATATCAGCCAATGTTTTATACAAATATGTACTAACATTAGGCCAGGCAACACAATCCGCCTTTAGCAATTGGTCGACCTCTATTTCCAATGCATTTCACCTTCTCGAATTGTCAGGAGGACCGGAACTTTGGGCAAACAACCGGAAAATCCAAGCGCAAGTTGTCTTGCTTTTGTGGTACGTGATGTTCAAACCCAGATGGCAGCACGTACATTAATGTTGCCTCAGGTGGGACGCGACTATAGCTTTGCTTTCACGGCAAGGACGTTTGCTTCCATATTCCTATTTTGAAGCTCTCTTGGCCCAGGAGGATAACAGATATTGGAGCTTCTATGATCTCATCGGCTGCCCCAGAGAGCTTATTGTTCCTCTGATGCAGCTAGCAAGTCTTGCCGAAGAAAACGAAAAAGTTTTGTCAATGCGCTGGGCCAGGTTTGACTTGACAATTATCGACGAGATTCAGACTTCAATTATTAGCTGGAAGAACTCAAGTCTCGAAATCGAGGATGGCTTATCTGAGGAGGAAATGCACCAACAGCGTGACCGGTGGAACTGCACTGAAGCGTGGAGATATGGTCTTTTAATATATATCACGAGAGTCTTTCTGTGGAATCACAAGACACCTCCTCCTTCGAGCCTTGCTATATACGGCAGATTGATTCTCGACCACGTCAACTCTTGCCGTCGGACTAGTATAGTCCAAAAACAGGCATTCTTCCCACTTTTTCTCGCTGGGTGTGAAACGACAGATCAGTTTTCACGACAGAGTATTCGAGAATACTGTCAGTATTGGGACAGGTTTAGTGGGTATAATCTGTTTAGTACTGCATCTTCGTTACTTGAAGAAATATGGACAGAGCAAGCTGTTGGAAATACAATATGGTGGGGGACTGTCATTGACAGGAAACAACAAGCCCATATGTCGCATGGAGCTCCAATACAGTTTTGCTTTGGATAGCTATGAACTTGGACTGTTGGAATATACCTAAACAATTGAAACTTCAAATTTTGCCTGGGTGTATAGGCACACAATAATATACTTCACATTAATTCATTTCACAACAGATCTTTTTGGCTCTTGAACTCTTCTGGATACAACATCGCCATTGGACTTTGAAGATCTACCCAACCCAGAAACGGCCGACTCAGCCCATACCCCATACGCTCCTGCAGAGCTCGAGGGAGCTTCTTGATAGATTCAAGACTGTTTGCCAGATACTGATTTTCCTCCTGTCTCAACCAGCCTCTCGTATTAAACGTCGACAAGAGAACGCGGTCCTCATCCTTTGTACAGTTTGCAGAACCCCCATGGAAGCATCCCGAGAGCATCATAAAGGCATCTCCAGGATTAAGCTCAGCGTACACTGTTTGCTCTTCTCGCGGTGGACCTTCTCGGTAATCCCACAAATGAGATCCTGGAATGAAACGAGTTGCACCTTGAATCATGGCATTTAGTAAGAAATGCCTTAAAAAAAACGCCCAGATGATAATAAATAAACGTACCATTCGCTCTGGTAGTTCGAGTGGCAGCTACAAACAGACCAACTCCACAATCTCTTCCCATAACATGCTCAGCAACAGCCTCACGGTTGGGATGGTGAGGAGGATCATCACGATGAAGAACCTGAGCTCGTGCTCCAGGTCCAATGCGGAAGGCGATGGTATTGTGAATCTGAGGAAGACTAACACTCTCTTCGTTTTTATCGCCAACCTGTCAAAGTTTTATAAATAGTGAGTTCGAATTTTGGGAGTAAAAAACCTACCCAGTTATGTGTGATGTGACTAGTGAGCAGGGCATCGGTGACTCCCATCCACAGAGGGTTTCCGACAATCGATGTGGCGAATGTGTAGGATTTGCCCATTAAGCCAAAAGCGCGTCGCGTTTCTGGTGGGAAAAAGTCTCCTATAAAATATTCTCCTGTCAGAAATCGAGTAAAAAGGACAGAGTGCGTGCTTTATTTGTTCATCTGTTTACCATTCCAAGGCTTGTCCGCGTCCAAAAATGGATTGACATCTTGCAGTATACGGTCTATCTCTTGCAGGCTCAAAAGATTGCGCACAATGACTCCGCCTGAAATTTTGAGAGCATTGACAATATCTTCTACAGTCGCCAAGGAGCTGTCGAACTCTTTTACCTCGGGCAGTGGCGATTTTGAGGACTTGACGGGTTTGTAGCCAAAGCCATTTAGGCTTGCGTTAAATTCGTTCACAGTGTTTTCAAATGACATTGTTGAGTATAGGCAGCGATTTCGGATTGGAAGATAATAAGGACTCTAAATAGACATCTTTAGCAAGGGTTTTGTTCGCCTTAAAAACTGCAAAACAGCCCCTTGTATTTCGATAACTAAACTATCAGAAACCGGAGGTTTCCTATCTCAGCTCTCCGTTTCCTATTTAGTATATAAATGCCTAACTGAGCATAACTAACGCAATTTTTCTATCTAGTAGATGCAATATCGTGCCGCGTAGTTGGGGATGTAATCGGGTAAGCTCTGTGGCTATCAAATTATTTCCTCTTTGGGCTCTGTTTCCTCTTTGGGACAACTAAATTACGTGGGGATCACGGACTCCATTCAACTAGTGGCACATGCAAAACTGGGAGCGTAAGCTATAAAGAGTGATTGGATTTATAGTTCTAATATGCAGTATTAAATTTTGAGCCCAACAATGAAGTCAGGCGATTGACCGAAAGTAACATTTGAAAGCTTGTAGAGAATGAAATCGCCGAAAGAGAAAATGTCGTAATCCCGGAAATATCCATAGATGATAAATATGTTAAGTCGTTAATAATTCGTGCAAATTTTTGTAATTATCTGGTTATGTTGTACTTGTCCGACCCCAAAATATTGTTCTTTGCGGCTTGATGGCGACTTTGTGTCCAGTCGTTGTTAATTCTTTACGTGGGCCTCAGTTGCACCACCAAGCATCAATAACAGCCCATTCAGGGGCCGACTGATATGTAGATTCCACCACCACGGTAACGGATCATTTCTGGAGAACAAAGATTGCTTCCACAGATCGGATAAAACAGACTGCTGACTCAGAAGGCTGATGATTGCAGTAGCTGGATACTTCACCCTTTCCATTTGCCTGTTAGCCTTTGCTGTTATCGTAGCAATCCACGTGGATTGCTTTCGTCGCTGGCCGAACAGATAATCTCGACCAATCAGGGAGAATCCTCTTTTGCAGGAGGATTGATCACCACTGTCTCCATTTCCTCCGTTTGCAACAACTGGAAGAATTTCTAGGTAGCGACTATAGAGATCTGGAGGAGGATCGGCCAATAGTGCAGATGTGGCAGTTCCTTGCCGACAGCCTGCAATATAAACCGTGTAACAGACAGAGTTGTTCCTGATCTCTTCGTCGACCATTAATTTTACTGACAAATGCCCACTCATACGAGACGCCCCTTTCTCGGCAAATTTATCCATGATATGTCTCGTCACTTCGTAAACACCGTTGTCCAAGCTGGAGTTATTCCAGTCTGCTTTGGAGCGCGATGGCCGGATTTTCAAAACTCTCACACGCCCGTGAACAAACAGGATATCTGCCCAGTACCCTCCCAGTCGTGCGCGTTGTTTGAGGACCCACGGTTGGTCCTTTGAAATTTGCAATTCACTGACATCAGAGTATGTCTGGCTCGCAGTCCGTCTAGGTAACATGACAGTATTCCGTGATGGTCCCTTGGTAGGGGTCTGAATAACGTAGGTCTTGTTTGGTGAATGATTGAGGATCCGATGGACCGAATCACGAGACAGAACCTGATGCGTCTCGAAAACAGGCAGACCCCTTTCGGAAACATGTTGCAAGAAATTATCATCCTGGCTGAAAAGAGACGTATAGTCGGCATTGAATTGGATGCATTTACAGGATGTGCGACTTTCGATTATACTCTTCGCCATGCTGTCCTCTAGTGGCGCGACTCGATCCGAGCATGGGACCCAGAGGTCAACCTTCTCTCGGTTGATAATATCAAGTAAGCTGCAGATATACTGCTTTTTGGAAACGGGGTAGTAGCAATTAACGGCATTAGACATGCTCCCGCCGGAACGAACAGGCAGTAAGCCGACGTCAACACCGACTACTCGATGGCCGCCATAATGGAACTGACGTGCAAGTACTAGGCCTCGGGCTGTCCCAATACCGGTGATCAGAACCGTCTTTGGGTAAAACTGCGGATTCCGTAGGAGATGCCGGCGCCGACGTCGATCTTGATTAGGATAAAGATATACGCGATCCAGCAAAGCGACGGCAATAAAAATCGAGGTGTTGATTGGGAGTAAAAGGAGCGACACAGAAAAATAGAATATTACTCGGAATAGTTCAGACAGACTGATTCTGGAGTGGAACATCCTGTCGCTCGCAGACTTGAGCGCGCGGGCAACAGGCCGACTGGAAGAGCGTGGCGCCATTTCGTCTCACAAGCTCCGAGAAGTCAAAAGACCAGTGGTCAGTTGACTGTGTGCATTTTATGATTTTGACTTTTTGTGAGTCGAGTTTATAGAACTTTCTCCCAGTTGTTCGTTGACAAGAATGAATTCAAGTTGTGAATGAAGGTGGCTGGCTGGCTGTTTCCGGAAGCCGACGTCATCAGTGCAGCGGGCAAGCAAAACAAACGGCAAATATGGCCCACCGGCCTTTATCGTGTCAGGAATGGAAGAATAGACAGTAAGATCAAGAGAGCCACGTACACGCTTTATGTGAATCCCCCAGGTGCAAGAACAGATGAGTCGCTCGACATGTTGTGGGAGTCGGTATCACTGTTGTATGAAGCTCGGACCAGCAAGTGCGTTGTTTATGCGCCAAAATTACACGCTAGTGCGTGATCTGGTATTGAATCGTATTCAATTTACATCACACCTGGACATGTCTTAATAGGCTGCATTTCTTCTAAGCTTCAAAAGGACGATTTACTCGTTTTTAGCAAAGCGAGAGCGGCGGGGGCGCAAGGTGGCACGGTTATGTAGTGACCTCGCCTCCACAAGATGCAAAAGCACACAGCATAAAACCAGGACCTCGTCTATGCTAAAGATGCGTCATACCTATCGCAGACTTGTTAGAAGGCATCGCAAAATCAGAGTTCCTGAGTGAATGTACCACTGGAACATCGCCCGATGTGCGAAATTGGATGAAATTCTGTATCTGGAGACTGAACACTACACACCTCACAGCAAAAACAGATGAAGTATTAGGCAGTCCATGCTACCAAAAGCCAACATGCCCAGTGGACTGGTTGGAGCATTATTCGGAAAATCCTCATGCATTGATCGCTTACTGTTAGGGTTATTCCTCAGAAGATAATATTGGCTAAGGGAGAAGAAATTATATATAAAAATGGAGGGAATATAATGCCAATAAGAGGATAATATTAAACCAGAACTAGCAGACTCAAAAACCAACAATCAATCGAAAACATCTGCAGCGAAGCGCACATTGCGAATTTTGGAAAGCCAGTCCTCGCAGTCTTTTTCACTGACTGTGTTACCCTTACCCTCTTCCACTAGTTTATGGATGCGCACTACTGTTTCGTTGATAGCATTTCCAACTACTCGCGAGCCACAAACATAGACACGACCCCCCTTGTTCCATAGTTCACGAACATCTTCTCGATCAAGCCAGAGACGGTCCTGGACGTATCGACAGCCCTTTGCTTCTTCGCCTTCACCTTCAGCTGCACGACTATACGCACGACGTACGTCAATGACGCCTGCAGCCTGCCATGCATCAAAGTCATCGCGGTACAAGTCATCAACGCCCGGCGCGCGGCATCCGAAGAAAAGGAAAGCCGGTGCAAGTTCACGGCCAGCTTCTGCCATTGCTGCACGCTCTTGGAGAAAGCCACGGAATGGTGCGATTCCGGTACCTGCAGCAACCATGATAATTGGCGTGTTTTGCACATCAGGGGGTAGGTGGAATGCAGCGTGGGATTGGCGGACTGCCACATGGAGCTTATCACCGGCTTGCAGTGAGGACAGGTAACTTGTTGCGACACCCAGCTTGCGTGTTTGTGCGTTCGATAACGATGGTTCATCTAGGATGGCGTATGTCAAAGAAACACGAGATGGGTTCCATAGTGGCGAAGAAGATATCGAACTATGGGATTCCTCGATGTTAGTACCAAGTCCGAATGTGTCAAATATATCAATTGATGATCAAGAAGTAGGGGAGAGACTCGCTATTGACGGACTCGCAGTGGAGGTAGGGCTTGTAGGAAAACCGAGAACGGCAGTTGAATATCGTTGTATTTCTCAAGCAAGTCCAGGAGAGACGTTCTCTTGGCTACGACCTCGGTATCATAGGAGTTTCCGACTAGAAGCTGCAAGGCCTCCTTGGTCTCTTGGATTGCTGTGGCTTCCATCAAAGCTAAGATGCTCTAAAAGAAAAGTCAGGTCAGTTTCAAGTTCCCGCGTAGTCCAGCTCTCTTCGTGCTTTGATGCATATAGATTCATAGAGGGAGAATTCGAACCTTTTTAGTTGCTGGCTGCTCGAGCTCAACATAGGCACTAAGAAGATCGCTCACCGCGATGGAAGTGTCCGTTGGTAGAGTTGTATGACTCCGACCACTTGGGATGGTAACATGCGCGTCCCATGGTAGATGGAATCGATGCGTGACTCGCTTCACATTCGAAATGTCATTTACAGGAAGCACAGCAAGATAGTCACCCGCGCGATAAGTGGTGTCTTGAGGAAGCTGGATCTCAATATGCTTCTTTATTGCTGCTCCGGGCTGGGTTAAATTCTTAATTGCCACAACAGATGCCTCCGAGACATCCTGCCTGAGCGTTGCTGCACGTGGCGTGGTAATTTGCAAGTCGAGGGTCGGAATTGACTTTGCCTCATCTCTCTTAACATTGAACTTTAGTGACATGGCTGGCCACAACACATCATCTTCCCAGGCCTCGAAGTCTGTGAATATGCGGTTTTCTGCAGCATCTGCCAGTCCAATGGGTGCAATACGGCTTCCACCGACCTCTTCCAATTTGTCATTCACCAGATTTGGAACGCGATGGAATGTTTGCGCCCAATCGTGGTTCCCTACACGCATAGAAGGTCAGTGAAAAAATTTACTTGTTTATGGTGGTAGCAAGAACGAGACGCACCACATCCAAATACTGCGAATGGCACATTTTCGAGCTCTTTGCCTTTGAGACTCACTAACCAACTAACAAACAGTGCGGCATTATCCGGTGGCTGACCCTCATAGGAAGCAGTAAAAAATATCGAAGGAACGTCTTTCTTAAAACGTTGGACTGCAGCATCCATCACGTCTATGACCCCGACTTTAAAGCCGTGTTCGGCGGCACTCGATGCTAGTCGCTGAGCCAGGGCCTCGCAAGTACCTGTATTAGAGCCATAATAGATGTTTATAAGTTTTTCGTTGCCGCCATCAGATGAATCTTTTGTATCATGTTTGGAGTCGCTAGCAGATGTTGGGGGAGGCTTTGTTCCTGAAATGCGATGCTCAACTATTGCGGCGGTCAGCCCATCTCGAAGAACAGCACGAACATAAAAGTCTTTGGGTTTAATCGTCAACGTTTGTTTGAGCTTTAAGGTATAGTCGGGGTCATGGGAAATAAAGTTAAAGTTCTGGAAGAGCATTGCCATGACCAAAAGTGACTCTTGCCACGCAAATGGACGCCCAATGCATCCTCTCATACCGTTACCAAAAGGCTTCCAGCACGATGGGTACTCTCGCATAAGTCTGTCGAAATTCTCTCCATACATGCGTTCAGGTTTGAATTCGTTGACATCGTCGCCGAATATAGCGGGATCTTGCTGTGACTTTGCAACCAATAACAAGACGGGTTGATCAGCTTCGACCTTGTACTTTCCACCTATAATCTCGTCTTTGATCGGTGAAACAGTGAAAGAGGTGATGGTAGGATTAAGTCGCAGTGCCTCCCGGAGTACCTATCAAAGCTATCAGTGTGTATACTCGGGTATTAAAGCTTGGGATTTTAATGGAATAGAGGAGAGAAGGATTGTGGAACTTACAGCTGATATGTATTGGAGTTTCGGCAAATGCTCCAGTTTGATAGAGTCGGTGCCGCAAACCTCGTCAACTTCCTTTTGTACTTTGAGGTACGCCTCTGGACTTCTGAGCAGCTGATACATCGAGAATGACAGCAATCCAGAAGTTGTCTCGTGGCCTGCAATAAGAAAAGTGATGAGGTTATCGGTAATACTGGCGTCAGTCATCTTCTTGCCCGTCTTTGAGTCAACGCCTTCCAGCATTGCCTGAAGCAAATCTCTCCGGTGCGAACCTTGAGATTTTCGCGCCTGCAGGACTTCATCCGCGGTCCGACGCATGAGGTCGATATTTTCTTGATATTTCCGGTCTGTCTCGCGATAAAACAGGGAGGGGAAAGGCGGTCGACGAGACCGATTGCCCGATTCAGTGAGAAATCCGCCCATGGCGGAGATGAAGGAATGCATCTCATCTCGGTAGTATGAATTGAATCGGAAGTCCATAGCACACAGCGCCAAAGTGTCTAAAGTCAGCCGGGTAAAGTCATCTGTGACCAAGATCGGTGTCTCTGAGCCGTGACGTGCCCACTTCATGGCTAACTGAGAAGCTATGTCGTGCATATCATCATACAGATTGGCCATTGACAAGGGACCAAACGCAGGAATCAAGATTCGATGTGCAATACCCCAGTTTTCTTCGTCATTATCAGCCTAGATGCCATTCCATTAGATTCGAGGAGCTTTAAACTACAAACTGCAAATGTTTGGGAGAGACTACGTACTGTGAATAGACCGTCATGCACTCCATTTCGTACTTGCTTTTTTCTTAGGATTAGACTCATGTCGACCCAGAGCTCGAGGATATTGCGTGTGAGACTCACTTTGAGTATGGGGTTACTCCTCGTCACATTCTTTTGGAAGCGTTTTTCATCACAAGCTTCATGGATCAAAGCGTAGTCCGCCACATACACCACCGACTTTCCGCCGGGGAACTTGAGACGGAAAATAGGTCCTGTGAATTTTCCCTGCAGTAAGCGGTGGTGAACCGACCTCGGGATATATCATATCCTCTCACCATATTGATCAGCGAAGCGCAGAAACGTGGACAAGGGCACATCGGGGTCGATGTCAGTAACATTCCCGATCAAAGGCCATCCTGGAGGTGACGGAATCTCCTCAAGGTTGCTTGCCATCACTGTGATTTTGTTTTTTTTGTCAAATAAATCTTATGAAAAGTCACCACAGTAAGTTGAAGTCCGGCATTTCACACCAGTACTTACATTACTACAGAAATCCGTGGACAGCTTGGGCATATATATGCCTAAGCAGTGAGGTATAGATAGATTATGCATACTTACTATTAATCTCTATATATCGTTTATTTTAATCAGTTGATATCTTTGTAAATATTACTGGTCACACGAGCTATAGAGGGCTGAGTCAGTGAGGGGAAACCACTTAGTAATGGGGGCTTTCGGGGGGTAGGATAAATCACCAACATTTGAACCTGGTTGTATATGGGAAAATTCCTTTGTAACAATGTACGAGCACATATAAATAAACAAATCAGGTTACATAACGAGTCAAGATAGTCTCCGAATTACTATGAGCCCCGGGATACGCTTGCTCTCTTGGGTAAGGACCATCCGCCTTGCCTTATCCGGAAAATGATGAGGACACGCGTATTTGTTGGATTGAGCCACGAGGACGGAGAGTTGATTATATCCGAATTTATATAGGTGGAGTTCAAATTTACGATGTCTTGATGAGTTGGTAAGTCGACATGTTCTGGAAACTCACAGTAGCCATGGTGGGAGATATAGTACTACATACTCCGAGGATATAGTTCTCTACAGTATTTGTATGAGCCGGAGATATCAATTGATAGATATCCTATGCTGCTTTGGGCACTTTTTTGTGACTGATGACCCTCTAAGTAACTTTCTTCCTTGCTTCCTTCGCAATAATTAGATATTTTCGCGTTTTGTGCACCTACGGTTCACATCTTATCCCTTGGATATCACCGTAGGTATTGGCTACCGTTATATTAATAATATTATACTAACATATGTGCTTAAAGAGAGGCAATTCTACCTGTAGAAACGCTGGACTTTCTTATTTGAACGGATTGCTTCCCTGTAAGCTCTTAAAGGTTCGGGTTGAATTACAGTTGCCAAGAGTTAGGGTTAAGTCGGACTTGACCAAACAGCCAACCCGAACCTAACCTGGAACCAGAAGAAGTACGTAGGTTCAACCTTTTAATCTAATCTAATGATCTAGATTAGATTATAGTCACTAAGAAACAGGTTAGATTTACCTCCCAGATTCATTTCACTTCAATGTTGTCAGTTCAGGTTCAGGCTTAGATTTTCAGGTTATAAACCTATGTCCTTGTGATGGAATTTCCGAATACATGTTTCGGGAGCTGTTGGACTTTTCAATGCAATTGTCTTTGTGACTCCTTGGATTCTTCAAAATATCTACATATAGGGGAACGCTTAGCTGAAAATGAATGAAATAGTAATACAATTGTTCGCTGTCTTATAGAATTGACGAAAAAGATAACTTTTGCCTACGACATCTGGAACTATCAAAAAGATCTATAAAGCAATACCATATATAAATCTCATAGATAGTCTAACCTATGCCACTTCCACCTCTTCCACACGATCCACGTCTTCCTTGCCGCGGCGAATAACCGATTCGAGGCGGTCCTCGCGGTGCGTATCATAATTCTTGCGTGCCTTTGTAGCAATGAGCGAGACGTCCGGTCCAAAGATCAAGTGCATATCTTCCATAGCTACACCCTTGGTTTCTGGAACAAACAAGTAGGCAAACACAAATGCCAGAACAGTACAGCACGCAAAGAACAAGAACGTGCCGTACCCAATGCCTTTGATCATATGCGGGAGGGAGTAAACAACTATAAACTGCCCTAGCCACTGAACGCAGACGGATAGAGCCATGCCCATAGTCCGTACTCGCGTGGGTAGAGTTTCCGCAGTGAATAGCCAGGGAATTCCGTTCCATGAAAAGCCGTAGAAAATGGCATATATATAGATCATTGCCACGGCACAGTTGGCGCCCGCGTCACGGGGCGGTTCTTCATTTAGACTGTTGCTGACTTTGGCGTAGATGGCGAGATAGAACATGGCAAATCCGGCACCGATAGAGCCAACTAGAAGTGCTGGTCGACGTCCAATATGATCAACGATTACCGCCACAAAGACAAATGTCGATGCCATCTTGACGAGGCCGTATACTCCGGTTGCGAGCAGCTGGACACTTGTGCCAGTGAAGCCGATTGATTTGAAAATAGTGGGCGAGTAATAATTAATGGCGTTGATTCTGTGATCACAAATTAGTCAAATAATTCAAAATGAGGCGAGCGAATATATGACATACCCGGTGAAATTTTGACACATCATCATTAGCATACTGATGATTATGCGATTGCGCACACCTTTCTGGCTGAGCTCACGGAGAAGCTGTACCCAGTGTCTCCACCCTTCTCCAGATTCTTCAATCTCTTGATGGGCACCAGCTTCCATGATAGTCAGCTCCCGTTGCACATACTCATGTGTCTCTGGAAGATTTCTAATCCAAGATAAAGAGCGCAAGGCGCGGGTTCTCTTTGATTTAGATACCAGCCAACGCGGAGACTCGGGCATAAAGCTCAGACATATAACCAACATCCCAGCAGGTATAAACTGCACGCCAACGGGGATCCGCCATTGCTTGTTACCCACAGGAGAAATATTCTTGTTCACCCCATAATTGACCCAGAAGCCAAAGACAAGTGCAATCTGAAGCATGACCTCAAAGACACCGACAAGACGGCCTCGGATGGCTGCTGGAGAGCACTCAGCAATATAAATAGGCAAAATCATAGCCGAGCTTCCCACACCAAGGCCTGTAAGCACTCGTCCGCCGTAAAGAAGACCGATATTCCCGACCATTTGCAAAGCCACGCCAATAGAAAACAAAAGAGCAGCGACAAGCATTGTCGGTTTACGACCGAATCGCTCGGCCAAGAAGAATCCAAATAGAGAACCAAAAAACGCACCACCTTGGAAAGTGGACACAATGTTTGACGATAAATCGGTTACGCTATCTTTGTCTAGGCCGAATGCACGCTCAAACGAAGGCAAGGTAAGCGTTGTTCCAATGAACGCCGAGTCGTATCCATACATGGCGGAGGCCTAGTATATGGTCAGCAGTTGTTTGAGATTCTTTTCTTGCCCAGAAAAGGTATCAATTGATAGTTTCAATTTATAACTTCAATTGAAATAAAACCACAAACTCACCCATGCACCAGAGAAGGCCAAGAGGTACGGCCTGTAGCCATAGATCTCGGCAGGCTCATCGCCATCAGGGGCTCGTTTTAATCGAAAATTGAACTTCATGATGATGGATGGATCCAGCTTGCAAGGATGCACTGCACGTAGGACTCAACCTGGGGATATCTGGGGTTTTGGGGAACATGAAAGACGTGGAGACGGTTAAACAGTATGCCGTTGCGGAGAGCATCTTTGCCGAATCGGAGCAATTTCCGGGGCAGGCAGCGTTCCCCAACATCGGGCACGAACCATATGGACGTATTTGTCAGTCTATTCAGTCAGTGTGGGGAGACGAGTCAGATGAGATCTGGAGACGAATATATCAATTAAAGTAAAAGTTTATACAGGCTCAAAAGATACTTAGCTATCGGATTCCAACGTTTTCCTAGATTTATGTTATTGGGCCTGATCTTAATTGGCCATTAAGATAAATCGGTCCAATGCTGGTATCCCGTGATTCTAATTACTAACCTGAGCATAGCCGACACCAACCATGAATCGTGAAAATGAAAGCTTGCAACTAGGGCTTAATCTCTCCGGACATTCTCCGGCTGTTTGCAGGGCCGCCCAGTGAACCGAAGGAAAGAAGGCCGGGCAGATATTCAATGTTAGCGAAGTAATCAATTAAGTTAATATATTGATACAGTTTTTGAACAACTCCTTGTTTATATTACTATTCGTTACTATTCCATGTCTTTTGATTTCAAATGTTGATAGTCCTTACATGTTACGTAACCGAGCAATATTAGCTCTCAATCTGATGAGTAAATCTATATACTATAATACTGTTGTCCCAATCTTCTAGAGATATTGCGGACTCACAGTATATAAGTAGAGGCACGAGAAATAACTTTGAAGGAGCGATGGTGATCTCTTATGATAAAGGGGCTCAACAAAGCAGCTCCTACCGAAACGAGATTAGCCTGAACGTTAAAGCTCGACGTCTGTCTCCACGAAACAACAACAAACCCAACACCTCCAGGGAGTCCTCGCCTGAAATAAGATGAGGTTTTTTTCTAGAGTGATTGTTAAAGAAAATTTTACTCATAAGCTTCCTGTTTGCCACAATCGGAATTTAGAACGTTCTGTGGTCGCCCGACTTGATCACAGGGCATTTCATTTGATAACCAAGCATAGTGATTACAATGACACGAAAACCCGTTTTTACGAGTATGACTGGATTGATGGTGCGGAGAATCTTCAAAGATATAAGCCTGGAGGCTACCATCCTGTCATGATTGGAGACGTTCTTCATGAACGCTATGCCATTGTGGATAAGCTGGGGTTCGGAGGCTACTCTACTGTCTGGCTGGCCCATGATACTCATTTGACAGTGAGCAAACTGCTGCCATTCTAGACTTGATGCGAAAAATGCTGGCATTTTGGCCTGAAGAGCGTCTGTCTGCGGATGAGGTTCTTCAGTCGGAGTGGATGGTCAAGTGGGCGCTGTGGAAGCAACTGCATCGAAGTAAGTCCATTGTTAATTTTTACTAATTTTAACGCAGCTAATAGGTTAGTATGAAGAATCATAATGATAATAATAATAATAATAAGAGCTCTGACTCGCCCCCGGACTTTCCCCGGCCGTTCGCTGGGCCGCCAATGAACCGATGGAGAGAAAGCCGAGGCGGGATGTATGTACCTGGAACCAGCTTCAAAATGTTTTGCAAAAAGGAACACTTTCTCGAGAATAAAAAAGAAATTTCTAATAATTCCCAACAACCCTCACGACTGAACACAATGAGCCCCGACCCGTGGCCCAGCTTCGACTCTCTCCCCCTCGACCCCAATGGCCCTCCCGGCAACGCGTGGGGTCTCTTTGGACCACACGATCAACTGGGCATGCTCAATCTACTTACGCCCGAAGTCATCGCAGAAGCAGCAAAGGAAATCCAACAGGGACTGAGAGTCTCGCTCGACTGGCCCTTGAATAAGCCCTCGTTTCCCAATTTCACGCGGAAACAGTTTGAGCATCGCATTATTCACGAGGAGAAGACGCCCATGAATGATGATGTGGTGCACTTTAATACGCAGAGTAGTACGCAGTGGGATGGGTTTCGGCATTTTGGTATATTCTTTTTTATCTCGTATTGGTTCTAGGCTAAATAATGCGTAGCATTTCGATCAACACGCCAGTTCTTCAATGGCCATACACAAGAGGACTTTGGGAACCCAGATAATCTTGGAATAGACAGTATGTCTCCCCTTTCCCAAATACTTGAAATTAACGTCCACAATCTAATTTTCAGCTAGAGTGGGTGGATAGAGGTGGCATAATCGGCCGCGGCGTCCTCCTCGACTGGGCCGAATGGGCCGAACGCAATGGCAAAGAAATCAAACCCCTACAATCCGGGCCCGTCCTCGTATCCGAACTTCAAGCCATTATCCAAGAGCAAAACATCGAGATCCGGCCCGGAGATATCCTCTTCATCCGAGTGGGCTTCACAAAGGCATACAACGCACTTACATCAGAACAGCAAGAAGCTTACCCAACTCGGCAGCCGGGCGGGCTCCTCGGGTTTGAAGCAACAAAAGACTCACTCAGGTGGTTATGGGAATCGCGGTTTGCGGCTGTGGCGAGTGACTCACCAAGTTTTGAGAGAGGGCCTACGACGGGTCCGTATAATGATCCAGCTGTTAGTGTGCATCAGTGGGCGTTGGCTGGTTGGGGTCTGCCTCTGGGTGAGATGTTTGATTTGGAGGAATTGGCACAGACGGCGAGGAGGTTGGGGAGGTATTCGTTTTTCTTGACGAGTGTTCCTATAAAGGTGATTACGTTTGTCTTCGGTTGCTGTCTTTCTGGTCTGACTATTTCGTTATATAGATTCCAGGAGGTGTTGCAAGTCCTCCGAACGCAGTGGCAATATTTTAAGCAGTTCGATATATACAGTCATTGCTTGAATATTTTCTATCTGGTACCTCAACTATACGAATGCCCGTGATGGTAAGTCGTTGAGAAAGAGACAGTGAAACACCCGGACTTTTACTTTCTCGCAAGCCTGCTTGAAGATGACATGGCCTCACGAATCGTGATTCTACACAATAACGACATCACCGTCCAATTGCACGCAAAGACCAGGTTGAGAATGCATACAAATGCAGGTACCGGGAAAGGGTTTCCGCAATGCTCTCCAATGGAAACTCCCAGCATGAGGATAGGCAGTGTGTTTAAACTTCAGATATCACGTAGTGACAATCGTATACAACATAACCTGGTTGAAGCCCAATGTTACATTTTCTTGAGATTTGACTCACCTAATTGCGTAGTTTGGTAGGATGTGCGCGGCGGCGGGTGGCAGAGGGAGCCCCGCCAGAGACGGCGGACGGCTAATGACAAACGGCCTGCGTCGGGTTGAGCTGCCCCGCGCCGTGTGAGCGATGACGATGGCGATTATTATTAATGGCTGGTCCAGGTAGCTTGGTTGTGAACGTCTGGAATCTTTCAAAAAATTTTCAACGCAGAGCACTGTTTTTGCGGTATAAAAGAGGAGGATCTCCCCCTGTTGCTTGTAGCGTGAACAATCTTCCTGTCAGCGGCTCCGGACATTGAAGATCGGAAACGAACCCGGCTCTTTAAAACATGGCTTCCAAGACTTTCAACGTAGGCGTTGTTGGCTACGGCTTCAGCGCCAAAATTTTCCATATTCCCTTTATCACCAGCGTTCCCGACTTCAAATTGTACGCCATCGTGCAGCGCACGCCCAAGCCGGACGACAATGCCGAAAAGGACCACCCGGGCATCAAGCTGTATAACTCTGCGGATGACTTGGCAAAGGATCCCAAAGTTGATCTGGTCGTGATTACTACGGCGCCTGACTCTCATTACGAGCTGGCCAAGCTGGCTCTGAGTGCTGGCAAGCATGGTACGAGACCTCTAGCTTTTTTGTCCCAAGAATTACGTTGGCTAATTCCTATATAGTGGTGGTCGAGAAGCCTTTTGTGCCGACCCATAAAGAGGCGGAAGAGCTGGTGGCATTGGCTGACAGCAACAAGAAACTGCTGGCTGTATACCAAAGTACGTACCTTCATGACAAATGCTTGGGGCTACTGAATATCTGACTTCGACTGTAGACCGTCGTTGGGACGCAGACTTTGTCACGCTGTCCAAGCTCGTCAAGAATGGCTCATTGGGCCGAGTAGTTGAATTCGAGACTCACTTTGACCGCCATCGCCCTGATGGTCCCTCGGACCCAGCGTCTTGGAAGGCCAAGGTGATGCCGGCAAGTGGCGCGATTTACGATCTGGGAACGCACTTGCTGGACCAGGCTGTTCACCTGTTCGGCGTGCCGCAGCGTGTCACCGGCTTCATTGGAAGCCAGCGAGAAAACAACCCCAGTGGATTCGAAGACGCCTTTACAGTTCTCTTCCACTATGACAGCGGCCTGCTGGTGA
Source organism: Talaromyces wortmannii (assembly GCA_001939245.1). NCBI lineage: Eukaryota > Fungi > Ascomycota > Eurotiomycetes > Eurotiales > Trichocomaceae > Talaromyces > Talaromyces wortmannii. The sequence goes on from MJVA01000598.1 coordinate 554,226, forward strand.
CCGCCAAGGCGGCAGTGGTGAGCCCGGAAGAGAAGCAACTCCGCTTCTGGGTGAGGGGTGACAAGGGTAGCTTCAAGAAATATCATCTGGACATCCAGGAAGATCAGTTGAAGGCAGGCATCCTGCCTGGCAACAGCGCCTACGGACTGGAGCCGAGTGACCGATACGGTATGTGATTGAACAAAGGTCCCGCATGCAGATGTTAGGGTTGAGCTGACTGTATCACACAGGTGTTCTCACTACGATCCAGGACGGCAAGCCTGTTCCAGAGACTGTGCCGACAGTGGAAGGGCCGACATGGGTGGAATACTACCGCAAAGTTGCGCGTGCGCTCGCCGGCGACGGCGATCTCCCTGCCAGCGGTGCTGAGGCCAGCCGAGTGATCCGGTTGATCGAGCTGGCGAAGGAGAGCTCCAAGCAGGGCAAGACTCTGGCCGTGTAAATAATCGATGTAATAGCTGATAGATGTTGAATATTGAACTGTCGTATCGGGACTTTCATGTTCGTAACGCTCCAAACACTCGGCTCTCGGGGTTGTTCAAGATTTCGACTGGAACAAGCGGGATTTGCGGTTGTTGTCGCGTCGTCGAGACAAGCTCAGGCGAGTCGACCAGGAAAGAGCACGAGAAGGGCTGTTTGTCTTGTTTGCCTGGTTGCCCGATTTATCCGGGGTTTTTGCGCTCGTCAGCATGCCGTGCGCGCTAGCTGCTTTGGGAATTTCTATTACCCAACATCAACGGCTGTGATTGGCCAGAAGCCATTTCCGCAAGAGGAAGAACTGCCTGATCGAGCTCTTTCCTCGCCTTGTGGTGACTCTCGCGCGCTCCTGCTCCTGGAGCACGCAAACGCCCCGCGGAGATGGTCTTGTTGAGCGAGGAGGTACTTAAGTGTCCATCACGCCCGCAGTCCCTGGCCGCCGGGAGCATGTTGATATATCAGTTCTGAAACAGACTGTCCACCGCGCAGATCGCACGGCATATTTTGCGCGAAACGCACCAGCCCGACCTGTCAAGGCCCTTGCATCCCTCTTGCATCCACCAGTCTCGAAGACTTTGTGTACCCACGCCTCGCCCAGCATGGGTTTCTCAGACCCTGCCGCGTGGGATTTTGATATCGATCGATGGCTCAACCCCCTGGTCCCCTCACCACCATGGCGCTGGCTGCCATATCCAGTTTCCTACGTGCTTGGACATAGGAAGAAACCGCAGAGGCCGATTGGCAACCTCATCATTGCCGCCTGGGCGTTTGTGGGCATCTTCGCCGGTCTCGTTGTGATCGAAGTTGTGTCGAAGCATGTGGCCGCCTTCCAGAACCACGGGGCTCCCATCATCATCGCCAGTTTTGTATGTGGTTGACCGTGAACTCTCTGCAGATGTAGGTAGAATCATAACTAACCGTGTGCAGGGCGCTGCTTCAGTACTGAACTTTTATGCCATTGAGTCTCCACTGGCCCAGCCGAGAAACTCGGTGCTCGGGCAATTGATTTCCAGCATAATCGGCGTAGCCATATGCAAGCTCTTCGCTCTGAGTCCACACTTTGAGTCCATCCGCTGGCTGGGTGGTGCATTAGCATGTGCCCTGGCGACGGTGCTGATGGCTCTCACCAAAACGGTACATCCACCTGCAGGCGCAACGGCCCTGCTAGCTGTCGTCAGCGATGATTCGATTCCGCTGGGATGGTGGCTGGTCCCTGTGATTCTGCTGGGAGCAGTTCTCATGACGGTTGTCGCCATGATCATCAACAACATCCAGCGCAAGTTCCCGCAGTACTGGTGGACGCCCGAAGACCTCTCCAAGTCAAAACCATCAAAATTGAAGGCCGACGTCGAGGGCCAGCTGTCCAAAGGCTCCCTCGCCCAGGTGGAAGGCCTCTCGGAGACTCAAGAGCGAGTGGTAATCACGAGGGGCAGTGTGGTTGTGCCCGACCATCTGTACCTGAGTCCGGAGGAGAAGAGTTTTCTAGTCGAGCTCAGCGACCGGCTCTGATGTTAATAAGCTATTATGGCAGCTCTAATATGCCGATTTCATAACGACCATGATGAATGAAAATGACTGAATATGAATATGAACATGAATATGAATATGAATATGAATATGGACATGAAAGGCCCAATCAGAACCAGAGCGTAGTTGATTAGAGGAATATTTGCTGCCTGAGGCCGCGACGTCGCCACTCGAGTGTGGGCGGGCTGCAATGACGTGGGTGGGCCAGTCAGGGCTCGCGAGGGGCAGGCGGGGCTCCACCGGGCACAAAATTTCAGAGGAGAAAAAAAAAGTAGTGGACGGCGGCCTCAACAACAAGGCTCGTTCTCTTCTCGCTCCTGCATCCATCCGCACATTTCTCCCTTGTCTGCACCAGGAGGCATCACTATCGAAACGGGTCGCCCTCGATTGCCGTTTCTCCGTGCACTCTATTTTCTTTTTCTTTTTTCCTTTTTCTAGATACCCCCCTGTGTTCTTCGATTAGCGGGGCGCCCTGTAATCGATAAGGCAGAAAGAAAGCCCCCCACCACCACCACTACCGCCGCCAACAACCCAGCGTCGAAGTTTTTATTCGACCTTGTTTGTCCGTCCGAAACGATCACCCTTGGTTGTCGATACTGAGCCCCCTCATTTTTTTTTATATTTTCGGCTCATTTCTCCGGCTCCTCCTTTTTCTTAATCTTTCGACAACATGGTGTCTGCGTCCAAAGCCGCCCGCCAGGCTAAGCGTGCCGCCGACGGTGACAAGAAGCCTTCCAAGTTGGCTGCGAAGAAGGCCGGCAAAGGCAAGGGCGATGAAACCCCCGAGCTCTTGGACGGTGATGGCGATGCCGTTCCAGGCGACCAGCCCGCCACTACCGCTGACAAGCAAAAGCAAGTCGACAAGTTGACTGCTCAGATGGACAAGCACGGCCTCTCCGACCGAGTCACAACCGGTGTCTTGTCATCGATGGCATCGTCCCGTGATGCCAAGGTCACGTCTGCTTCCTTGGTGTTCCACGGAAAGGTTCTTTTCAACGACAGTACCCTCGAAGTCAACTATGGCCGCCGCTACGGCCTGTTGGGTGAAAACGGTTGTGGTAAGTCCACGCTGTTGAAGGCTATCGCCCAGCGCGAATTCCCCATTCCGGAGCACATCGATATCTACCTTTTGAATGAGGGTGCACCCCCCAGTGACCTTGGTGCTTTGGAGTGGGTCGTCAGGGAAGCCGAGAATGAGTTGGCCCGTTTGGAGAAGCTGGCCGAAGATATTCTCGAGGCAGACGGCCCGGAAGCCCCGATCCTCGAGGATCTTTACGAAGTAAGTTTGACAACCTTGCAGTACAATCACATTATTTACTAACTCTCTTCGAAGCGTATGGAAACCATGGACCCGTCAACTTTCCACACCCGCGCATCTTTGATTTTGACTGGTTTGGGATTCAACAAGACCACCATCCAGAAGAAGACCAAGGACATGTCCGGTGGTTGGAGAATGCGTGTCGCCCTGGGCAAAGCCCTCTTCGTCAAGCCCTCTCTGTTGCTGCTCGACGACCCAACCGCTCACTTGGATCTTGAAGCCTGTGTGTGGCTTGAAGAATACCTCAAGAAGTGGGACCGCACCCTCATGTTGGTGTCTCACTCAATGGACTTCCTCAACGGTGTCTGCACAAACATGATTGATATGCGCATGCAAAAACTTATCTACTACGGTGGTAACTACGACTCGTACCACAAGACTAGAGACGAGCAAGAGACGAACCAGATGAAGGCATACACCAAGCAACAGGAGGAAATTGCTCACATCAAGAAGTTCATTGCCTCCGCCGGTACATATGCCAACTTGGTCCGTCAAGCCAAGTCTCGCCAGAAAATTCTCGACAAGATGGAGGCCGATGGTTTCATCCAACCCGTCATCCCAGACAAAGTCTTTACCTTTCGTTTTGCCGATGTTGAGAAGCTTCCCCCTCCTGTCTTGTCCTTTGATGACGTCACCTTTTCGTACTCTGGCAAGCCCGAAGACACCCTGTATGAGAACCTCGACCTTGGTGTCGATATGGACTCGCGAACTGCTTTAGTCGGTCCTAATGGTGTCGGCAAATCGACACTTCTCCGTTTGATGACCGGCAAACTCAGCCCAAACAGCGGCCGAGTCACCCGTCACACTCACTTGAAGCTTGGTCTTTACAGCCAGCACTCTGCCGAGCAGCTGGATCTGACCAAGTCCGCCCTCGATTTCGTGCGCGACAAGTTCAGCGAAAAGAGTCAGGACTACCAATACTGGCGTCAACAGCTGGGTCGCTACGGTTTGTCTGGTGAGTCGCAGACTGCGCTTATGGGCACTTTGTCCGAAGGACAAAAGAGCCGTATCGTTTTCGCTTTGCTTGCTATTGAATCGCCAAACATGCTTCTCCTGGACGAGCCGACCAACGGTCTCGATATTCCTACCATTGACAGTTTGGCTGATGCCATTAACTCTTTCAACGGTGGTGTCGTCGTGGTGTCTCACGATTTCCGGTATGTTTGTTGTTACCCTTGAACAAGAATCTTCTTGCTAACTAGATTACAGACTTTTGGACAAGATTGCCAAAGATATTATGGTGTGTGAACACAAGACTATCCGCCGATGGGATGGCAGCATTGGAGAGTACAAGAACTATCTCCGCAAGAAGATGGTTCAAGCAGGTGCTGTCTAGATTGTGTAAAAAAAAAGATCCCCTCCAAGACAAATGTCTATGTGGGTGACTCCACATACGAGGCCCATTCTCTTGTCGACTGTATGCACAAGCGCAAGAGAAAGGGAAAAAAAGCAAAATTCGTGTTCCCTCTCTTCTACGAAACGAAATTAGGATATTCAAAAAGAAGGAAAGTAGTCAGTCAGCCCTGGTTTGGCAAGGGGAATCGGGTTATTTCCGCCTTCCAGTTCATGCATATTAGATCTTCCTTTTTTTTTCTTTCGTCTTTCTTAAGACTTGTGTGAAAAGAGAGAAGGAAAAAAATAGAGTTCCTTTTTGACTTCCCTTTTTTCCCTTTTTTTTTTCTCTTTTTAACGAGTCGTCTGATATCATGTGTACTGTCTTCTTACCCGCCCTTGTCATGTTCCAAAGGGAAGGGGGAAAAACACCAGCTACTGGGACTTTTTTTTTGACTAGAAATATAGAATGGTGATGGTTTTCTTACAATCAAAATTGATGCTTTCTTACAACAACATGGAACGAACTTTCACGGTAAAAATACGCGTTTATTTAGGTAAATAATGTCGACATAGATGCCATGTCTTAAGATGTAAGAGTACAAGTTATCAAAAAGTAATCAACGTGTGTATGACAACCGTCAAAAGAAGTAATTTCCCATACACAAGGGTCGACAAGAGACTAGAGGTACAAGCCCTCGGGTTCGCTCTCGCTCTTGGTCTTGAGTACCCGCTCCCTGGCAGTTCGGAAGTCTTCCATTTGGACCCTCATTCGGCGCTCACGCAGTGCCATGAGACCGGCCTCGGAACAGATGGCTTTGATATCGGCACCTGACAGGTCGTCTTTCTGGCTGATGAATTCGTCAAGGTCGACATCCTCGCTCAGAGACATCTTGCCGGTGTGCAGGGTGAAGATCTTGCGCTTGGTGTTTTCTAGAAGATTTTTAGTTAGCTTTAAAAGCTTCAAAATCATGCACACTTGAAAGACTTACGGTCTGGGTTTTCAAAGAGAATTTTACGATCAATACGACCAGGTCGGATCAACGCAGGGTCCAGACTCTCGATCTTGTTGGTGGCCATGATCACCTTGACGTCTCCACGGTCATCGAATCCATCCAGCTGGTTCAGAAGTTCCAGCATGGTACGCTGGATTTCTCGTTCACCTCCAGAGGTCGAGTCATAGCGCTTGGTACCAATAGCATCGATTTCGTCGATGAAGACAATTGACGGGGCATGCTCGGCGGCGACTTGGAAGATTTGGCGCACTAGTCGTGGACCGTCACCCAGGTACTTCTGAATCAGCTCACTACCAACGATGCGCAAAAAGGTGGCACTCGTTTGATTGGCCACAGCCTTGGCGAGAAGAGTCTTTCCCGTTCCCGGACTACCGTAGAGGATAACACCCTTGGGAGGTTTGATTCCCATTTCCTCGTAGAGCTCGGGGTGAAGCAATGGCAACTCCACCGCCTCTCGCACCTCTTGGATCTGAGTCTCCAGACCACCAATATCCGCGTACGATTCTGTAGGCGCTTTATCCAGTTTCATGACAGACACCAACGGATCGGCGTCGTCGGTCAAAACACCGACCACGGACACAGACTTGTGATGCAGAAGAACACTAGCACCCGGCTCCAAGAGATCCTTATCAACGAAAGACATGATGGAAACGTAGTACTCCGGGCCGGTGGCGCTGGAAACGATGGCGTGGTCGTCGTCGATCATTTCTTCCAGATTGCCGACACCCATCGGGCTTCCTCTCATGTCATCCACACGGCCTCTCTCATCGGCGTTCCTATCCAAAGCATCCAAATCTCCCGTTGCCGAGGGTTGGGCGGTAGCTTGCGCCTTTGCTTTGCGGATTCGTTCTTGGTTCTCAACGTACTCCTCCTCGAGAAGCAGATGGTCGTGGATCCGTTGCATTCTTAAATACCGTAATTTACACCTCGACGTTGGTAGAATCGTGGGAAGCTTCGCGGCGGCATTGGGACCGGCGGCCCTACGCTTCTTGCGGCCAATGCGAGTGGTGGGTTGTGGCGGTGGTTCGTACTTCGGCTTATCCTTCTAATCACACGACAGACGTTAGTTGTTCCATCTTTCCCACGCAGCCAGGAGTCGGGCGAGGTCGCACCTTCTTGCTCTTATCATCGCCTCCATCCCCTCCGGGGCCACCGCCAATATTGGATTGTTGGTTACCCTATAAATCACAGTTTAGTAGGTTGGTTGCGTAAGCTCCGATCGGGTGTCAGGGCTTACCATGATGGGGAGCTGTAGAGCTCAGGTAGAAGTCTTTTCCGACTATTAGAGAGAACCAAGTTTGTGGTCAAGCACTCTATAGATGAAGGTGAATAGAGGAAGGTAGTATAGAAGATGAGATGGCGGTGGATGATAGCTGAGCGATGTGCTCCGTGGTGTTGGGAAGCTGGCCGGAGCTGTCGAGAGCCGCGACGACTCGCAGTCGCCTTGCTCCGGGTCACGGGACTAAGGCCGGCGCTTATGTCATCAGTTGGCCCAATGATTTTCGAACTACTCTAAATACAGTTAGACCAAGCACGCGTCGATAGCTTCTTCAAATCTCCGGTCCCCTTCACAAGTAATATTAATATACGGAGTATGTCTTGGGCAATCGATCTATGGTCTTTAGCTTGCTACCTAAAGGATATCTCTTCTACTCGGTGGCAGAATCCTTGTCCGGTGCTGCTGAGTTTCTTGATGTCTCCGACGATGACAACGACTTCTAGGAGGTAGATAGCGGTGGTCCGAATGACCTTCAATCCCATCAACCGGACTAAGTTGCAATTTGTTGCGTGAGGAGCCTTCAAAAGAACTCTTATTACCCCGTAGTTGAGTTGTTTGTTTCTAGATGATCATCGTCATCCAAGGTACTCCGGAGCCTGTGCTAACCCAGTTAGACTAGACCCCGCTGGTTAGTCATCACTTGGCCATCCATCATCCAGCTTTGGAGATCTGACGAATCGTCATTTCTCACAAAGCGGTGGCATGCCTGACGTTATGATCCAAAAGACTTTAACATCACTTGCAGAATCTACGCTACAAATCTCTTAACAACCAAGGGAACCTAGAAGTTCACCATTAGGCCCCAAACACGCGCAATCAACAACAGCCCAAGCTAGCCACGCTTTCAACGTTTCCAGACTCGTGACATCGGACCCTCTTGGGAAAACCTGCCTCGTCATCAAAACAGACAGTGTCGGCCAGAGTTGTGTCTATCAAACGATCCACGCTTCATTGCCATTACTTGTTGATCCTACTTATTGCTACGGTTGCCTGCTCGCCGACCACCTTTTGCAGCCTAGCTTCCCCCGCTCCAGTACTCCGCCTTCCGTGACCAGGCTGTTGCTTGTACAAGAAGTTTGCTCGCCTCACGCCAGGCAACTGTCACTATCACGTCCAAACTCAAGCAACCAGCCAGCTCCTCGATACGATGGCTTCAAACCGAAACCGCCGCATTGCGAAGGAAATCGCGGACATTCACAATGATTCTCACTCCCAGGTGACCGCGGAGCCCGTGGGTGCTGAGGATGACTTGACACACCTGCGAGGATCTTTTCGTGGCCCGCCCGGCACGCCATACGAGGATGGCACATTCTTCGTCGATATCAAGATTCCAAACGAGTACCCTTTCCGACCTCCTGTGATGAAATTCGAGACGAAGGTCTATCACCCGAATATCAGTAGCCAAACTGTAAGTCTAGACAGGGGATTCTATGCTTTGTTGTGTTAGCTAAACGTTTATCCAGGGCGCCATCTGTCTCGATACGTTATCCTCCGCCTGGTCTCCAGTTCTCACGATTAAATCCGCCCTCCTATCTTTACAATCCCTTCTCAGCACACCAGAACCCAAGGATCCCCAAGATGCAGAGGTCGCCAATATGCTGTTGCGGAAGCCCAAAGAGTTTGAACGCATGGCTAGGGAATGGGCGATCAATTTTGCCGGTGCCCCTAAGAAACAAGTTGCTGAGGGTAGCGGGGGCGCAACCGACGCCTCCATTAGGGAGGAAGAGCGCAAGGCCAAAGAAGATGAAGAGCGCGACGCAATTGCTGCGTATGGAAATCCGACCCCAGATGTTTACCGTCTAACTAGCATGCTAACTTGTCTTATAATAGGTATGACGGATATAACAAGGATCTCATCGACCGGTTCTGTGGCATGGGATTCGACCTCGACCGCGTTGTAGCCGCTTTCAACTACGTTGGTATCGACCGCAACGACGGCGAGGATTACGAACTTGAGGGAGAGTATCTTGGTGATATTACTGCACACCTTCTGGGTGAGCCATGATTTACGCATTTATGGAAGAGTTATTGCATAAGCGACCTATGTGGTGGTTCGTGGTTGAACGAGCGTATGGAGCCTGGCGAATCCCTATTATTTCGATTCTTGTCTGTTTATATGTCATATTTTGTTGTTTTGGAGCTCAGTGACTGGGCCTGAGACTCGGGCATCTTACCTTTTTTTTCTCTTGAGATTTTCACATTTTGTCAATTTTTGGACGGTTCTTCTGTACTCGTTTTGTTGCATGCGTGGAAGTAGAATCAATAATGACAATGACATGAACCCCTCTTTAAATTTTTGATTTTTTATTGTCATTGTGAATGTACTATTTTCCAAAGTAAACTTCCTGAACTGAGTCGAATAATAGCATGACTCTTGAGACCAGGGCAAGTCCAAGCGGTATGCGGCACGCGCCACGGTCAGTGCTTCCGGCTCGATGTCATCGATAAGCCGCATCCGATGGCTTTCTTTACCTACAACTGACAACGAAGCCAACTTCTCTGCCATAATTTTCGCTCATTCTAATTCACGCCGAAAAGAAACACTTCACCCGTTCCGGAATACAAAATGCGGCTACGTTGATCACAGCACTGAGGAGAAGAAATTTGAAAATAGCCACCGGCACATCGACTACTTTCTACCTCCCCCGCGCCCACCATGCTCGAAGATGAGATTTACAGATCCTCAACGCAGTTTCGGATATGGTCTTTTTCAAAAGATAACCTGAACAAGCTGCGATCCGATACAAACGCCACGGCATGCGAACGTCTCCGGGCTGCCCAACAGCGAGCACGCGATGCTCCCAGGTCCGGCACCCCTTCGACCACGGGCAATTCAACGCCAAATCCCACAAGCGACAGCGAGACAAAATTGGAAGCAGCACTGGAAAAGGATGTGGACTGTCTCACTCCGGAAGAAGAGTTGACTTTTGTGAGATACTTTTGTGAGCAGGCTTTGGAGCTTGGGGACAAATACAAGCCAGCTCTGCCAACCATGGTCAGGGTAGGTGAGAAGAGGAAACCAAAAACAAAGCAAATCTTGTTTTGGCTTGCTTGAAGGAGATTGGAAATGAAGCTAATATAAGCGAGACGACAGGCGACGGCGATACAATTCCTTCGACGGTTTTACCTCACAAATTCCGTTATGACCTACCATCCGAAAACGATAATGCCTTGTGCATTGTTCCTTGCTACCAAGACCGATAACTACTTCATATCTTTGAATTCCTTTTCAAAAGAAGTACCCGGGATCGAAAAGCCGGACGACATTATTGCCCCTGAGTATACTTTGACACAGGGCCTCAGGTTTACGTTTGACGTGCGCCATCCGTTCCGAGGCCTTGAAGGAGGAGTCATGGAACTTCAAGCTATCGCGCTAGGCGAAGGGAAACCGGCGCCACATAGCATAGGCCAGACAGCCGAGAGCATGAAAGAAGCGTTACAGTCCATTGCTCCGCTCTCGTCTTCAGACAGGGCGTCGGCCTCGACTCGGATATTGAACGCACATGGAAAAGCTCGAGAGATTCTGAAGACAGCCGCGCAGATGACGGACGTTTACTTTTTCTACACACCATCCCAAATATGGCTTTCTGCACTCTTTCTCGTCGACGAACCATTGGCCAGATTCTATATCGATACCAAACTAGGGCCGGAGACCAGCCATGCAGATCCCACAAACCCACTGGTGATTCTACGCACAAAGCTGTTGAATACTCTGTCAGAATGCTCAAAAACGCTCGGCTCTTATATTCCATTGGCTTCGAACCCGGACATCATGAAACGCCTCAGAGCCATTGCCAAAAAGGTTTACCGGTGCGAGCAGATTGAAAAATTAGATCCAGGTGCTCCAGAAAGCGGACAGAAACGTGTTCCCGGGGCAGAGGGCGCGTCAGAAAGTGAAATAGACAGAGCAGCCAAGAAACGCCGACTAGAGCGTGAGAAACGGGAACGAGAGGCCAAAGATGTGTTTGGAGGCGAACTAGTCGCACGGCGAATTCGAGCGCCGCAGGAATGAGTATGATTTTCAAAAATTGGTTTTTGGATTTGCGGGCATGGAAGCGTTAGACATGAGTATGAGATTTGCTACTAATTGCAATATTGTATCAATAATTCAATATATTTACATTCAGCATGAAATAACATTGGCCCTGGGGTTTTTGTGACTTGCTACATTTACCTTCAATTACTTATTGATTTAATCATCCAGATTTCCAACCTGTAAATATCAAAGGTAGAATTCTATTTTATATTCTCTTCTCCTGTAGAAGGAAGTACATTACAGTGAGTACACCGATAGACGTCATTACCATGTGATTGGATGTGATTGGCCAGCAGCTCAAGGTCGATGCAAACACTGCAAAACTCCCACCTAGTATGCGACATCATCGACAATCATCTTCAGCCAAAAATTATTCCTGATCCAAAACGCGGCAAAATGGACGGCTTCGACGAGGAGGCTTTCAAAAAGTTCTTTCCGAGTGGCTTCGGGAAACAAGAGAAGCAAGCCGATGTCGCCGCCCAAATTAACCGATCAAAGCGAACTGATTTGAAGCCGAAATCCGAAAACGCGCAAAATGAGGAAAGCGACTTGAGATTACAAGATTCCACAACTGCAAAGGGGAAGGATTCGGAAAAAGACTCAGACAGCGACAGTGACAGCGATGACGAGGACGATGAAGACGAATTCCCCGTATCGCATGAGCTCGTGCTCAAGACACACGAACGCGCTGTAACGACAACGTCCCTCGATATATCTGGAGGTCGACTGGTCTCTGGCTCTACAGACTGCACAATAAAACTTCACGACTTTTCCTCAATGACACCCTCTACAATCCGCGCTTTCAAGTCGATCGACCCAAGTGAGAAAAAGCAGTCGGCAGCACAAGAGACTCACCCAGTGCATTATGTCGCCTTCAACCCCATATCGCCGAGCCAAATGTTGGTTATTCCCGCCACGCCCCAGCCGAAAATTTACGATCGGGATGGCAATGTGCTCACCGAATTTGTCAAGGGTGACATGTATTTGCGGGACATGCACAATACCAAAGGCCATGTCTCGGAGGTCACGTCCGGTGTTTGGAGCCCAACGGATTACAACTTGTGCGCCACTGCCGGTACAGATAGCACTGTCAGGATTTGGGATGTGAATGTTGGTCGAAATCAAAAAGAGGTTATTGTTCACAAATCCAGGGCTGCTGGTTCAGCGGGAAGGACAAAAGTAACCGCTGTTGCATGGGCTTCCCCAAAACAGGGCGGGCCCAATGTACTCGTTGCCACGGGCCTTGATGGCAGTATAGCTATGTGGAGTGGCGATGGCCCTTTTACTAGGCCAGCTGCAGAGGTCAGAGATGCGCATACCAGGGACACGTGGACCGGTGGTGTTGATATTAGCGTTGATGGGCGGTTGGTCGTGACGAGGGGAGGTGACAATACTATCAAGCTGTGGGATACTCGGAAATTTAAGCAACCTATCACGACCGTCACGCACCAGTCAACTTCAGATCATTATCCAACAACAAACATCAAATTCTCTCCAACTGGAACTAACATTATTACCGGCTCCGAGACAGGCCATCTCCATATCTTGAACCCAGCGACACTGAGACCGGAGCTTGTGACGCCTGTCACACCAGGGTCTCCTTTGATCACCGTGCTTTGGCACGAGAAATTAAACCAAATACTGACGGGGTCTGTCAATGGCGAAATGCACATGCTCTACAACCCGACAATGTCCACCAAGGGAGCGGCTCTGGTTATGTCCAAAGCTCCTAAGCGGCGGCATGTTGATGATGACCCAAACTTCACTACAGATATCTCGCAAGGATTTTCCGGTGACTCTGTGGGTACCGGAGCAAACGGCGTGCCTCAATCGGCGGCGGCGAGCTGGTCTGCTCGCCATCCCACAGTTGGGCTTACAGTATCCGGGCGTTCAAGAGATCCTCGCCGACCGCATCTCCCTGCTCAAACTCCGTTTGCAAAGTCGCAGCCTGATGAAAAGCACATTCGCGAAAACATTCCACTCAGCTCCATGCGCGACGAGGATCCTCGAGAGGCGTTGCTGAAGTATGCCGACAAGGCTAAGAATGATCCTATTTTCACCAAGGCTTGGGAAAAGACTCAGCCAAAGACTATATACGCCGAAATTAGTGATGAAGAGGACGAGCGCCCTGAAAAGAAAAAAGCAAGGCGATAGACTTTCTGTCTTCTGAGACGCATTCTTCATATATCTCGTTTCAAATTTGTACATACTACGGGCGCCTGGTGCATAGGAACTGGTCGATAATATCTGTGTATTAGTTATTTTTTCTGGTAAAAAGGAAGGGATACTGGCAAAACTAGAAAATCTAGAAACAATTCATGGTTCTGGTTCTCTTGAGATAGACATACTCGGGGCCCACTTATTGGCATCAACCGCCAATCAATTGCCGTTTTGAATCCCGTACTGAAACTTTTGCCCATCGCCGGTAAGCTTGCTGGCGAAGGCAAATTTTGAGCAGAGTACAACTCTAGTCCTTATTGCCAATATAACGAAGCAGTTCTCCCAGCACACGCGCAACCCCCGCCCAGCCGGCGTGGCTGATCCTCACGAGAATGCGCTGCATCCTTACCCGATGAGGGATTAGCGTCAGCTGGCTTCCTGCACGTTGACGCCTACGCCGCAAGGGCCGCCCAAACCCGCTTTCTCCCAGCTCGCGCGCTGCGTCTGTCCGCCGTTGTCGTCTGCCTTCGAACCTGTGAGTTTCGATGCTGCATTACAGTTGTTACTGTGGCAGGCCCGTCTTTAATCCGTATCAGCTCTGACACTCGGCTCTTTTCTCTCTACAGAAAGTTCTTGCTCTCAGTTCTTCCGAGCATCAACCAAGAAAAGGAGCGCATCGGACGCGCCAGTGAAAGCGTCTTGCATAGGACAAAGCGACAGAATCATATTTATCGAGTCATGATGCGACTAGCAGATAATCTATTTGGGCCATCTTTTGCTTGCTAGTGAGCTTTCACGGTGGTACTAGGAGTCAGCAACTTCGCTTTCGATCCCGTTGCTCTTACGCAACCCATCGAGGTAGGCTGGCCAGGAGGCAATGGATGGTATGATATCGAGTATGGCATCCACAGGGCCGATATCCACGGTGCTGCCCGTTCCCGGAACCACAGTTCTCTCCACGCCATCCTTGCTTCCAAGCACGTACGGCTTGTTATCCCTAATCCTAGGAGCGCAAGACGCCGACGGGGACGATGGACACCAGGCCCAGCGATGGTCGTCTTTTATTGGAATAATTGTCGCAATATGTGGAAATATCCTGATATCCATTGCGCTCAATATTCAGCGATACGCTCACGTACGCATTGAGCAAGAAGCCGAAGGCCAACGAGTCCGAATGCGATCTCGGAGGCATGTGTCGACAAGCACGTACGGCTCGGTCGACGTCCCATACAGAGACGATCCCAATGATAATAGGAGTGATGTTATTGTTGGATCAGCGGCCAGTCGGGGGCCTCGGGATCGTCAAGACCGGTCTTATCGCGATTATGATACTGAAGAAGACCATGACCATATGGACCGATCAGTCCTGTCCGATCAGACTTTGAGGCCTGGGGACAAGGACATGGGACACACCGACCGGGCGAATTATCTCCATTCGCCATACTGGTGGGCAGGCATTATTCTGATGACCCTGGGAGAAATGGGCAACTTTTTGGCCTACGGATTTGCGCCGGCTTCGATCGTTTCGCCTTTGGGAGTGGTTGCTCTTATTTCAAATTGCGTTATTGCTCCATTTATGCTGAAGGAGCAGTTTCGACAACGGGATTTCTGGGGCGTTATTGTTGCCATCGCCGGTGCGGTTGTTGTGGTGCTGAGCGCAGAAACGTCTGAAACCAAAATTGGGCCACATGAGATATGGGTCATGATTACCAAATGGGAATTTGAGCTATATCTAGGGTTGACGGCTGCTTTGATTGTTACTCTTATGTGCTTGAGTGGGAAATACGGTAGTCGTACGATCTTGATTGATTTGGGCTTAGTTGGCTTATTCGGTATGTTGACAAGACTTGTTCCTTTTTTTCGTTTTCAGAAGCTTACAGGTACTTCAGGTGGGTATACTGCGCTCTCAACTAAAGGTGTTGCGTCATTATTGTCTTTCACGCTTTGGCATGTCATTACCTTTCCGATTTCTTATTTGCTTGCTGTGGTCCTAGTCTCCAGTGCTTTGATGCAAATACGCTACATCAATCGTGCCTTACAACGATTCGACTCCACGCAAGTCATCCCTACTCAATTCGTTCTCTTTACCCTCTCCGTCATCACTGGAAGCGCTGTTTTATATCGAGATTTTGAATCCACCACGCGGTCTCGAGCGCTGAAATTTGTAGGTGGATGTTGTTTGACTTTTCTGGGTGTCTATTTCATCACTAGCGGTCGAGTCCGCCACGAAGATGAGTACTCAGAAGGGGAAGAAGATGATGAAGAAGCCGGCGTTGGCTTCCATAATACTCAACAATATCGAGACTCGGTGGATGAGCCAAGGGAAACTGGTGTGCACACGCGCAAGCCAGGCCAGATTGGTATTGAAGCTGAGAATCTGTCACGATCACAAAGTATTAATTCGGAGGGAGATACCTTAAATACACCGAGAGGCCTCCTTTCGCCGGCTATATCGGAGGATGAAGGATCGGTGTCCGGGGATTCCCTATCTCAAGAACTCACATCGACGCCTCCTCGCCCCCAATCACTTACCGACAACCCTTGGGCCTCGCCCGAAGTCACCATCAAATCTACGACATCAGATCCGCTTGTACATAATAGCGTGCCGGCAACGCCTCCAGGAATTCCCTCCCGTGTAGCGCAGACTCCCCCAATCCTCTTTCATTTCCCAGCTGCTCCAGAAGATGCAGCGCAGGCACCCAATCCAGACAGTGCTGGCCATTCAGCACGCCTTCCTCAATCTTCGGCGGAGTTAAGGACTCCCGAACAGCGACGTCGGAGTACTCCTCGCACTCCACAATCCAACGCGAGGAATTCGGTCACTCTGCGGCTAACACCGGGTCCTTTAATTACCCCGTTGTCCTCCACTTTATCTGCTGTGGTGGCGGATTCTCTCAGGCGTGGTGAAGGCAGCCCAGGAAGACATCAGCGCAGCAGGTCTGCCAGAGTTCGGCGGCTGGGTTCCGCCCCTCTGATAATTGGCGAATCGAATGACGGTAACGCTTTGCTTGACACTGAATCATCAGGAGAGGGTCATAATATGAGTTCCACTGCCGTCACGATTACTCCCAGCTCGTCTCGTGTTAATTCCACCAGAGATGTCCTTCAGACGAACACTACATCGACTGCTGATGGAATTACAATCAACAAGAAAACTAACAATGATGATCCTTCGTCGACACGCTTGCGCAGCTTCAGCGATTCCTTAAGTGGTAGTCTGGCATGGCTTGGAGGAACACTTCGTCGACCCAGGAAGCCAGAAGCAGTCTCCTCGGCACAACCAGACGACAATGAGCCCTCACAAGGCCATGACCCCTGATAGCGCAATAGTGTTTATCACGACCTGCATATACATATTTCCCTTAGGCGGCAGTTTCTTTGATTTCTTCTGTAATTCATACAGCATTCGAGTACATTTAATTGTTGATACGCTATTAATTAATATACTGTTATAATGGACAGGTTTACGCTGACTTGAATTGTGTAAAATGCATTTGTAGATATTAATGAAACTCGCAAAAATAGTAACATCAATTTATTTCAAAAAAGCTATCAATCTCGACCTTATATAGATATAGTTTTATAGGCTAGCCATTACAAGATAACATTAAATCTAACCCGGCCAACCATACATATTAGACAACATGTAGAAGATATAACTTTACCGTTAATCACCATCAATACATTTCAGTCAGAATTCCGAGTCCCATCCCCGCAAACTCCTACTTGATGAATCAAGACAAATCGCCATCCTCGACCTCAAGCTGTGTCTTCCCATTGCCCAAATACTGGAAGCGATTGGACGAGATGTATTTATAGTTCCAATCTTCCCAACGTGGCTTCGCAACGGTTTAAATGAAATGAGGCCCTGAGCCTGGCCAGGGACCCCATACTTTGCCGTCAACCGTGCCATTCTTATACCTAAAGAAATAACAAACATAGGGTTAGTTATGTTGATAAATCTCGGATGCCAAGGTGTAACTCACCATGATCAACAAGTGGAGGTCCATGACAAATCTTTTGCAATGGTGTCTTTGTGCTCTTGAAAGTCATCAACGGGTTCTTGTTTTGGAGCAACGGACTTGATATTCTCCGTCATGAGTCTTTCTGTCATTTTAAAGACGTATTCTAGATACGCCTCAATGCACGCAATGTAGGTGCCTTGCGTTGCTGGCGAATTGGGTCCAGTCGGCACTGCAGTGCTTGTGATTAGCTCTATAGTCTTTCCAAACAGACTCAGATCACATAATGAAAAGTAACTCAGTAAAGAAATTCGGAAATTTGGGGACAACGAGACCAAGGTACGCTTTAGGTTCGCTCTCCCATACTTCATCGAGAGCCGCATAATTCTCTCCGACGAACTTGAAGGGAGGATGGAACGATGTGTTGAACCCTGTGGCACATACGAGGGAATCGAGTTTAACCTTAGTGCCATAATTCATAATGACACCGTCGGTACGATTTTGGCAATTCTTCGGTTCTTACTGTTACGTTGTCCTCGTATAGAGCTTCAAGGTAACAGTCTCCCGGAGTGAGTCTATAAATCATGTCAATCAGCGACTCTGTCATCCCCCTTTCATCTATGATTTTTTGTCTGTACTTACCGGCGACACCCAATGGCAAATTTGGCACAAGCTTCTCAATGAGCTCCAGCTTCTTAGCTAGGCGTTCCGCCATCTTCTTTTGGATCAACTACAAATTCTCTCTTTGCTCCTTGGAGTCCTTGAAAAGTAGCGGGAACCCAGAATTCAAAATTTGCGTAACCTTTTACTGAATTGGAGGAGCTCTTTTGGGTTTTCGGCCCATCTCTTCTGCTGCTCTTCGGTGTATCTAGTATCTCTTCCTTTGGGGGCAAGCACGGCAGCGAGCTCTGGAGTGACATAGGTTGATGAGTGGTGGAACGTGTGCAAGTGTTTCGCAACTACACATACTATTTTTTTTTAGCTTCCAGTCTCCTAGCCAGGCTGGAGCCGGATCTAGATCTTTGCTTACCTCGTTGCACTTGAGGGACTGTCTGTATACCCGAAGACCCAATGCCCATGACGCCCACGACCTTGCCATTGAGGTTTACCGAGGTATCATAGTTTGCGGAATGGAACAGTGTGCCCTTGAATGTGTCTATACCGGTGATATCGGGCCATTTCCAGGAACTGAGCATAGAATTTAGCCAACCTCTTCTCGTTGGGTTGTCTTTGGCACACTCACTTCAAAATCCGAGTAGCATTAATCAAGACGTTAGCCTTGTCGGTAATGGTAGCGCCGGTAGTCAATCTTCGATGCTCAAATTGTATTATCCCTTTGTCTCGTCCCATCGAGCTTCGGTGACGCGGTGCTGGAGATGTATGTGTTCATATACACCATAGGCATTAGCTCGGCCGCTGAACCACCCGAGCAACTCCGGTGAACCCACATAAATGCGAAACCAGTAAGGGTTACCTTCCCAGGTAAGAGTATAGGAGTGTGCTGGAACATCATAAGAGCAACTGTAATACCGGAAATTCGCCTTGGACACTTTTCTTCGATCTTAAGCTCATATTTCTACATTCCGATGCAATTCTCACTCAGGTAGGGTGAGATCATTTTCAATGTTTATTCAGGGGTATAATTATGTACTCTAAGGTCATGTTTTCATCGTGAAAGACCAGCAACAGACAATCTCTATCATTAGATATTCAGAACAAAAGCATCAGGACCCAACTTATGATGTATGGATTACCCTACAATCAATCAACCAATCAATCCATAGATATTTTTATGCGAATTCATTTGTTATCTATTCACATCAGTTGACAAATAAGCATAATTTTTTAACTTTCAACCGCTGTTCCCCTGGAGCCAATGTGGTGGTGAAGATGCATGCCATCACTACACTATTTAACCATCTTGGGAAAGGGATGGCCTAGAACCTTGGTGATGATCACTTGATGCACCTTAACCATAATTTCTTTACTTTCTTATTTCTCTTAACAAAATAAATGGCTCGTCTGTTGCTCCGTGTTCAATCTCCCCAACGCGGAATGTCGGGGCGACCAGTGTTTCAGTTACCAATAGCTATGAATGAGGCCACGCATTCTAGGTAAAGGATCGACAATGCCGACTGGAGGAAAAAAGCACCTTATCCACGCCGGTTATATTGAAGCCGTGCAACGTTTCAGGCAGGTTATGTATTGATTAAGAATCGCGGGGTTCAACATTTGTGAAAACCAAGATCACCATGGATTAATATTACTTAAATAGCCGGTCTATCCTTGTAGAAATGGCTCCTTTTCAACAATAAATGTACCCAAAAAACTAAACCTCAATCTTTGAGTGCTCAAGATGAAGTCTTTCCTCTTGGTCAGCCTTGGACTGGCCAGTATTGCGTCAGCAACACCAACCAAATCGATAGAAAAACGAGCCAGCTTTTGCGGACAGTGGGACTCGCAAGTGACTGGCAGTTATACCGTTTACAATGACCTCTGGGGAGAGTCGGCGGCGACATCTGGCTCGCAGTGTACCACAATAAACTCGCTCAGTGGCAACACTTTGGCTTGGGAGACCGCGTGGACTTGGGTTGGAGGATCATCAAGCGTGAAAAGCTTTGCGAATGCTGCCTATACTTTCACGGCGAAGCAAATAAGCGCGATTGAAAGTATTCCTACTACATGGAAATGGAGGTACGTACCCTTCTTCTCTTTTTCCTTGTCGGGTCATATGCAGTTAGCATTTCATAATATATTGCCTAGCTAACATTTGAACTCTAATTGCTACTAGCTACACGGGATCCAGCATTGATGGCGATGTAGCCTACGACCTCTTCACCAGCTCCAGCGCCACTGGCTCCAACGAGTACGAGATTATGATCTGGCTGGCGGCTCTCGGCGGCGCCGGCCCGATATCGTCGACCGGCTCTGCTGTCGCCACTGTTACGATTGGAGGTGTTTCCTGGTCGCTATACACCGGTCCGAACGGATCTACCACAGTCTACAGCTTCGTGGCCAGCAGTGAGCAGACCAGCTTCTCGGCTGATTTAATCGATTTTTTCCAGTATCTGGAGGAGAACGAGGGCTTTAGCTCGAGCCAGTACTTGCTGTCTGTTCAGGCTGGAACTGAGCCTTTTACTGGGTCTGATGCTCAGCTCACAACCACAGCATACAGTGTTAGCGTATCTTAAGTGCCAGCATGCAGATTTCAAGTGCCTTGTGTTGCTACCGAAAATTCTAGCCGAAAGTGTTTAGGCAATTTTACTAGTGATTTAGCTTGAGAAATCAAGAAGTTTACTTCATAAGATTTGATCTACATGTAATTTTGGTTTTGCTCGTATCCATCATCGTTGTTGAACACGATTGGTGGGAAATCTGAAGCCCTAATGAGTATTTAAATCAATTGATGCGGGAAAAGAGGCTAAGACCGGTGGAATCTTTAATTCGAAGGCATACGCGTTTTTGTTTTATGTATGTGTATGCAATTTAACCGTTGTATCGGCAAGAATTCTAGTAATAAATTAATATTCCGATTCGATAACCTTCAAGTCCAGTTGCAGTGCAATTTTAATGTTTAATAAACATTATGATTAATACCAACAGTCTATTAAATACCCCGCAAATTACCTGGCAATGCAGCATAGCTAAATAGCCGGTAAGATTATAGAAATTTAGGATAAAATCGATCGTTGATAGTGCAGTGCGGGGGTCCAATGTAGCCACTAACCAGCACTGGAATTCAATGTTATAATCAGAACGACATTCCGCTGATCGCGTATCACATCCATACGACTTTCATATAAAGGCAGGATAAACAATGCAAAGAATGTTCTAGTGTATGTGGAATTTGCACTTTTTGCCTGTTTTGGAATCCTGGTTTCTTACTTCCATTTCGGGAAATTATCAGAGCACAGAGTCCTCAAAGAAAGCCTGGACGTTCGCCAACTTTGATTCGGTGAACCCCTCGTGTGTTCTTCCATTGTTCCTACTCGATTGACTTTCCGGGGCTGTACTGTTGCAACCATCTGGTTGTATAGTACCTGTGACTCGTATTTACCACTCACGACATTTGGAGAGAGAATTCGAGGAAAGCCTCATCAATGTTTACACCCAAAAGACTAGCCTACGGGCTATGTCTTTTATTGCTGGACTTGGCAGTATGCGCAAAAAGCACACTACCATATAAAAATCCTAATCTGTCAGTTGAAAAACGAGTCGCTGATTTGGTCGGACGAATGACGATCGACGACAAAATGGCGCAGTTGATGCAAGGTGTGTCCTCTCTTTAAAGAAGACTGGTTCGTCAGATGACAGGTTACTTATTTGGTCTTCTCGTGTCTTGGCATTAGGGGACATAACGAATTGGATGAATTCTACTTCAGGCGCATTTAATGAGTCTGGGCTGGTGGAAAACATGCAGGTGAAAGCGGGGTCATTCTATGGTATGGAACATCCCTTGAAGATCTATTCTCAATATAAAAATCGTGTTAAATATTATAGCTAATTTTGGGCTTTAGTCGGATATCCTATTTCATGGGAGTGGCTTACCACGAATATCCAAAAAGGACAGGACTATCTTCTTCACAATACAACCCTGGGAATTCCGGCATTGGTTCAGACCGAAGGCATCCATGGCTTTCTTATTGGAAATGCTACCATTTTCAATTCCCCTATTGGGTATGGATCTTCTTGGAATCGAGATGTAAGTGATCTATATATCTACATTTCAGACCTCTGGTGGGGCCTTTTTGGGCTTTGTACTTATACCGTATTTGCAGTTAGTGCAAAAAATGGGCAAAATCATCGGGCAAGAAGCACGTGCTCTGGGGGTTAATCAATTATTTGCTCCTCTTGCTGATTTAGCTCGAGAGCTACGTTATGGCCGAGTATAGGACCCTCTCAACCTCTGTTGAGCCCAGCTAATGAACTTGTCAAGGTTGAGGAGACAACCTCTGAAGACCCATTTTTGGCAGGTGAAATTACATATAACTACATCAAGGGTTTGCAAAGCAAAAATGTATCTGCAACAGTGAAGCACTTCATGGGATTCAGTAATCCCGAGCAGGGACTAAACACAGGCCCAGTTCATGGAGGTGAGAGGGAGCTAAGAACGACGTAAGTCTCCGAGCCTTCTGGAAGATATTTCTTTTTATTCTTACTTATAGGTATCAGGTGGGCTCCGCCCTTTAAACGAGCGATTATCGATGCCGGTGCATGGAGTATCATGAGTGCCTATCATAGGTTACTATCCCTCTATTATACAGACCACATAAAAATACTAACTATTGACTCTAGCTATGACGGAATTCCGGCTGTAGCTGATTACCACACGCTGACAGAAATGCTGCGGGACGAATGGGGTTATGAATATTGGGTAATGAGCGACGCAGGTGGAACTGACAGGTTATGTACAGCTTTCAAGCTGTGCCAAAGTTCCCCCATTGATTCGGAAGCTATCACCCTCGCTGCTCTTCCTGCAGGGAATGACGTAGAAATGGGAGGCGGGTCATTGTAAGCATTACATTCTTTTATGAGAGACATTTTATAAGCCCTGTTTCCTAATTACAAAACCTTACAGCAATTTCCAGAAGATACCGGAGCTGGTAAAATCAGGAAAGCTAGATATCAAAACTGTCAACACGGCAGTTTCAAGACTTCTAAAGGCCAAATTTGAAATGGGTCTTTTCGAAAATCCATATCCTGGCGCGCCTTCCAGCCAATGGAGTAAACTCATTCACACACCCGAGGCGTTGAGCATAGCAAGGGACTTGGATCGAGAGTCAATAGTGCTACTTGAAAACCACAACAACACTCTTCCATTGAAGAAAGGTGGAAGTATAGCTGTTATTGGGCCCATGGCTCATGGTTTTATGAATGTGAGTCCGCCACAGATATAGGTTTATAGCCATTATCCCACTAACACTTTCTTCTCAAAGTACGGTGACTATGTAGTATACCAGAGCCAGTACCGAGGAGTTACTCCCCTTGACGGTATCAAGAATGCTGTTGGAAATTCAGCAACCATCAACTATGCTCAGGGATGCGAGCGTTGGAGCAACGACCAATCCGGATTCGATGAAGCCATCGAGGCCGCCAAAAAATCCGATGTAGCCGTTGTCGTCGTGGGTACATGGTCTCGAGATCAGCAAGAGCTTTGGCAAGGTTTAAACGCAACGTGAGTATCTTACAAATAACACCACAATGAACTTTCTAACACGAAATCAAGCACTGGAGAGCATGTCGATGTGAATGATTTACGCCTAGTCGGCGCCCAAGCTCCTCTTGTCAAAGCGATCACTGATACAGGAGTTCCTACCGTGGTAGTCTTCTCCTCAGGAAAACCAGTCACAGAGCCATGGATCTCAAACTCGACTGCGGCATTAATCCAGCAGTTCTACCCATCTGAACAGGGCGGTAATGCTCTGGCTGATGTGCTTTTCGGTGACTATAATCCATCAGGCAAGCTATCAGTCAGCTTTCCACGGTCAGTTGGTGCGTTACCCATTTTCTACGATTATCTCAACTCCGGTCGATCAATTGGAGATTCCGGATTCATTACTGCAAACGATACCATCGTCTTTGGACACCAATATGTCATTGGTTCTCCACTCCCATGGTACGAGTTTGGCTATGGGAAGAGCTATTCGACATTC
This sequence comes from Talaromyces wortmannii, assembly GCA_001939245.1. Classification (NCBI taxonomy): domain Eukaryota; kingdom Fungi; phylum Ascomycota; class Eurotiomycetes; order Eurotiales; family Trichocomaceae; genus Talaromyces; species Talaromyces wortmannii. The sequence goes on from MJVA01000598.1 coordinate 577,986, forward strand.
AAGTACGGTGCTGTGCAGCTAGACAAAACGAATGTCACAGCTACAGATACGGTAACGGTCAGCATCGACATCAAAAACGAGGACACAACGCGCAACGCAACCGAGGTTGTTCAGGTGTACATTGCAGACGAATATGCGTCAGTGGTCGTGCCGAACCAGCAATTGAAAGGCTTCGACAAGGTCGTCTTTGGACCCGGTGAGACACGCAATGTAAAAATTCCGATCCAAGTCGGCGATCTGGGTTTGTGGAATGTAAACATGAAGTACGTGGCCGAACCCGGGGCTTTCATTGTCCATGTAGGCAGTAGTTCAGTTGACATCAGAGCAAATGCGACCTTCTATGTGTCTTGATTGGATGGGACGAATTAGAAGACTTGTGAAAAATCAAATAAATGGGGTGGTTGCTATGATGTTGATACCTCTTTATGTCTCTCTCTCAATAAGCTAATATCAAAGACATCAAGTCATACAATCATATCAACTGGTAGCCAGGAAAATTTAAAAAAAATTTTCTGATATTGACTTTTACATGTCAGTCATGCTCTAAAACAATGATAGAAGATCAACTTTTGACAAACATTGAAGGTTTTCAATTCTCACTGTTGGTCGTGTAGATGTAACTAAAGCCTACAGTGGTTTGCAGGTTCAGAGTTACAACTCAAACTCTGTTCTGTTTTCTCCGAAACAGTGCCAAGAATATACCATAGCAAACATAGAATAGTGTAGGAATAATAATAATCTGGAGATAATACTGTATTTCTTGATACGGGCTTTTAGTTACAATACATGTATGGTGATAACATACAACTCTGTGTGACGATTGCCCAATCTAGTAGTCACCATTCGATCAATCAATATGAATTCTCCTATCTAGGCGGCTTGACGCGAGAATACTAAGACAGAGAGAAAGAAGGAACAAACAAACAAACGGTCGTGTGCGAGCGGTGTTGATACAATGATATCTAGTGACATCAGGTGCAAGGCACCAATGCATCAAGGCATCATATTGACTAGACTGTCACACTCTGGAATATTCGACTCTCGAGTCTGAACACGTGTTCTGAAAGTGTCTGATTAACATGGCAATCCGTCGTTAGCAGTATTCCGTAACCATCACGAAATAGTCGATGTTGTTTACTTATCTAGTAAGCCAAGCCTGCAGCTGTTAAGCCTATGGTTGTGTGGACGCTAGGGGCATGAAAGATCTGACAATGGAGTACTTCAACTAATCGACGCCACGAGCCGGTTTTCAATCCTATAAACATGTTTAACTAATTATACAGTATACTATTACTGTACGTGCGCGTGCGATTTATCTCAATTTGAGCTTCCTGAGAAGCCTAAGTCGTTTTGATGATTTGGAAGCTGCTGATTCTGCCACCGGTAAAATGTCTGTTACATGGCGAGTAAGCCGACTAGCGCGGCTTGTCGGCGAAGTAAAGCGAGAACATTGAGAGGTCTTCAGGTTCTTAAGCCGCTCCTGGGCTGCCCGGTACCGGCGATCATCAGTTCCAAAGACAAGCTTGTACCCAGCAAGCGCTTTTGAGTACATTAATTTTGCATTACTTAGGCGGCCTTGATCCTCGAAGAGCTCACCGTAGTAATAGGCGTTATGAAGCGCAGGAACGTACGATAGAATATAATCAGGCCCGAGGGCATTCTCGTAGCCTTCCAGCGCCCGCTGGTACATCTTCTCTGCATCTGCTAGCTTCCCCTGGTTTTTATAGAGATTGCCTAGATTATTGACAGTGCCAAGCGTCAATGTATGGTCAGGGCCCCAGGTCTTCTCGTAGCCTTCTAGTGCCCGCTGGTACATCTTCTCTGCATCTGCTAGCTTCCCCTGGTCAGCGTAGAGATTGCCTAGATTATTGACGGTGTTGAGAGTCGATGTATGATCAGGGCCCCAGGCCTTCTCGGAGCCTTCCAGCGCCCGCTGGTACATCTTCTCCGCATCTGCTAGCTTCTCCTGACCAGTGTAGAGATTGCCTAGATTATGGATGATGTTAAGAGTCGATGTGTAGTCAGGGCCCCAGGCTTTCTCAAAGCCTTCCAGTGCCCGCTGGTACATCTTCTCTGCATCTACTAGCTTCCCCTGGTCAGCGTAGAGATTGCCTAGATTATGGATGATGTCAAGAGTCGATGTATAGTCAGGGCCCCAGGCCTTCTCATAGCCTCCTAGTGCCCGCTGGTACATCTTCTCCGCATCTGCTAGCTTCCTCTGGTCAGCATAGAGATTGCCTAGATTATTAACGGTGTTGAGAGTCGATATATGATCAGGGCCCCAGGCCTTCTCGTAGCCTTCCAACGCCCGCTGATACATCTTCTCGGCCTTTCCTAGGTTCCCTCAATCCGATAATAACATACCCATCATATGCAGAGCGTATAATACCTCCACATTCACTTCTACCATAGTATTCACTATTTCTCGCTCCATTCTTTCTATACAAGACTCTGCATATAGAAATAACTGCCGCTACTTCTAGAGGTATTCGATAGCGTACTCGTCTGGAACAACATATCCAATTATAAGAACGGCTAGTCGTAATAGCTCTGCTCGTTGATGCTCATCTTGTATGTGAAATACCCACTAGTACACTACAGGATGAGTACTATTAGTCAAACTCTCATATAGGCTGTCAATCAAACAATAGCTCCGTAGAAGTCGAACAACTTGCAAGAATTTCACTTCATCATCAACAACATCTCTCAGCCATACCGACAAGTCTTTAGCCAATACATTCGAACCATATGCTCCAGCTTGAAGAATCCAGAACAGCAGTGTTTTATAGTCAAGGTAGACCCATAGCAGTAGAAGATTTACTACACCCTCATTCTTAGCTCATATCGCATTATAAAAGACCATCCACGTCATGTTTATACTGCGGGCCCCATAGTTTCTCAGCGGTATCGTGTTCCCCATCTCCATCAGATCCTTCCACTGCTCTTAGTATAGCCTGGTGTATATACGAAAGCTCGTCCCCGTCTCGCTCATATAGACCGCCGCTTGGGCCAGAGCTAGAGAGAGCCCATCAAGCAATTAGAGTAGTTCGTCGCTGTCATTCAGATCTATATATCCCGATTAGTCACACCATGAAACTACTAGGTATATATAGACAACTATCTTACCAAAGTCTTAGTTATACCACTTTCGAAAGATAGCCTACGCTTAGCTCACGTCAACAGTCCCTAGCTGCAACAATTCGCCCACCTGTTAGAGGTTCGCAAGCCACATAATAATCAGAATCGATCCCTAATCAACCTCGGATATATAGTTGCTAACATCATAAGCATCAATATCAGTCTCTTACTAGTAGTCACAGTCCACATTATCAAATATAATCAGCCAGCGCTTGTTCTCTATTCTGCTCAGCCACTCCATAAAATCATCGATAACAGCGTTAAGATCACCATGTGCTCTAGACAAGTATTTCCTACTTGTCTCAAGAATCTACCCTTCTAGAATACGACCAGCACAATCAGCAATGCTTTACTACAAGCTATCTTCGCTACTACCATCCAACCAAAATACCAACGTAAACACAGCCTGATGCTTCCTGGCAAACTCAGCGGCAAGCTGCGTCTTGCCTACTCCACCTAGGCCACACAGCACTACTACTTGCTACCAATATTCTTCTGATTGAGTCTGTCTATATAGTATAAGAGCTTGTTCTAGACATCTCATTTCTTCCAGCCTATCCACAAATCTACCTCGAGGAATACCTTTCAAACTAAATAAGACTCGATACTCTTCAGCATCTAACATGTATTTATTAGCAATACAACCCTATCATCACACAACAAGCATACCTACCACTTACTCTCTCAGATATATTAGACTTGGCCATCTCTTCAGCCAGGACCACCCGCAGCAATTCTTTCACAACTGCCGCCACTATCGCGGCAGCATATAGCTGCCAGCTCTTATTCTTGTACAAGTCGGCATAGTCACAGATACCACGAATCACTACAGATAGAAATACACCGGCCACACCGGCCCCTTCCATCTCAAAGCACAAGACTTCACCGAGCTCAGCACTAATCATGTCCCTGGTCACGCCATCCTTCATTACCTAGTTCCCTGACGCAATTGTGCCATAATAAATTACCACCTCTATGGACTCTCGCTTAGGCCGTTCAATAATCATTTGCTTGTTACAGCACTCGCAGTTGTCTCCCCCATTATACTCATATATCGCTTGAAAGAGAACATCAGGGCCTATTATATTTCAACTAAATTATAGCAACCGATCGAAAACAGAGAGATATACGGAGATGTCGTTCAGACAACAGTAGTACTTTTCTCGCAGCTTTACAATAACATTAAGGAGCACCTTCGACGGTGCGTTAGTGAATCCTATTCTGTATACTTGTCTCTATAGACCAGTCTTACCAAAGTCATATTGGACCACGCCACCATACTGCGAGTACAGATAGCCGATCACAACGTCCCCGAGCCTTATATCTGCACTCGCTGTTGGGACTCCACCGCCGATTCCCACCATCAGAGCGAAATTAATCGACAGGAATACAGTTGTCAGCCGCCCTGCGACGTCGACGGCGGAGTTATTTCCCATCTGGCCTGACGGTAGACGGGCCATCACGACGTTGTGATTCCCTACCCGGCCGAAAACATATTGGTCCGTATTGCTACCGCAGCTTCGAGGATCACAGTGTTCTTCGTCCAGCATCTCTGCGGCCGCTGCCGACTCGAGAGGCAGGGCAGACACCCATGCCACGGTGTAAGTTGCTGGTAGAAGGCGCGGTCGGCTCATCGTCGAGTTGCATAGTCCACGGCCAGTAGAGGCAACAGTTCATGCTACCTAGAGGAGCTATATGAAGGTGTAGACAAACGGAAATATGCAGTCAAGAAAACACGATTTCGTTGTTGGAGGTTGCGGTTCAGCCTGGAAGTTGCGCGGAGCCTTGTGCTTTGTTGGGCATCGCGCAGCCTTGTCCCTCGTTGTGTCCGCGCTGAGCCGTCGGTACTACACAGGAATAGAACTAGTAAGTTAAAGGAAATTTACCTAAGCTAAAACGACGATACATGTAATTTATAGGCGTGTTAATTCTATGAATGCAGAATACCAACGAAGAAAAATACACGAGCCAGAGTTATTCCGGATCTAGCCATATATACTAATTAGGCCCATCCTTGGCGCTGTTTCAGAAGAAAGAGAAGAGAGTTTGAGTTGTAACTCTGAACCTGCAAACCACTGTACAAGAACTGGGGGTGTTACATCATTGATGAAAAATGGAAGCTCAAAAGTGCAACTGGCAAACAGCAAGTAGACAAACAGAAGACCAAGGTTATTCTAAGTATTTCCAAGATGTTTGATAAGATGTTCAGATATAAAACTCCTAAGAAACACAAACGACACAATAAATTTGTCATATAAACAAACACGCTCACGATGTCAACAATGAAGAGGGTAACCGCAGCTTAGAAATTCACTATGGCAATTCGAGGCACGACAATGAAAAATATACACAAGAAAACCGCTGACAACACTACCATAGCTGGAAAAAAAAAGTGCCCTGAAAAGGGCTTGAAGTGTACACAAGGAAAAGTAAAATCAAAAGGATGGAGGTACGCTATCAGTCGTTGACCACAGCAGGTTATGTAAAATAAAAGGATTGTAGAGTATATATAGAGAGTATTCCTTTTAAGAAAACTCTCATGCAAGCGGTTTTTGCGATTCGCCTATTGGAGACCCTGTAGCATGAGCTTGGCCATTCGGCTCGCCTACCACTTGTTCAAGTTTTTCGAGACGATCTCGAACGACGCCAATCGCATAGGTCATTTCACGCTGCGATATTTGTTCATCGTCAAGTTTGGAAGCCAAATATTGACTATAGGACTTTTGACTGTGCTTTTGTGGCCGTAGCTTCGAATCATGGTTCTGATTGCTGCCAGGGAAGCTGATCCCATCCAGCCCTACCCGGTCTTCCAGCCATTTCCACAGCTCGTTCTCTTCGGCACGCCACATCTCTTCATAAGCAGCTAGGCGCTGTGGAGGAGTCAGCCTGAGACGAGTCACGTCGGATGAAAGTACCGATGGTCCAGTCAGGCCCTTGGAGTATATGGTGAACAGCAAAAATGCAATAATTCCAAGGGCAACCTGGGCACTCCAGAGTGGTTTGAAAAGGCTCACGACTGGTTGCAACGGGCCACGAAGAGGTTCCAGTACACCCCAACCTTGATGATCCCTCTTGTTGGCATCGAGAGCGGCGCTGGCAGCTGCAGCCGCCACAGCCACAGTTTCGCCTGCATCGGCCACGCCTTTCTTACGGCGACCTTTTGTTTTCGCGCCTTTTGCACCAGCGGCACGACTTTGCACTGCCGTTTTCAAAGACTTCACAAGATCGTTACCGAAACCCCCCTGACCATCGATGGCCGCTTTTTCAATTGGCCCTGGTGCATATCGTTAGATGGGTTTGAAAAAAAACACAAAAATTATCCAGTACTTACCTTTTAACCAACTCTTCCCTGTCCATTCGATGGTGCAAGACATGGTAAACTTGGTTTGATTGTTTGTAGCCCAAGTAAGAAGATATTTTGTCTTAACCGTGAAGATGTTACCGCTGGGAACGTCAGGGGTCTGGGTTCCAAGGGTCACGAGAACTGCCTTTTCTAAGTCGAGGAGATCAAGCGTTTCGGTACTAATACATTTCGTTTGCTTGGGGCCGATGGGTGCATATAATGGTTTGATATACGAGTACTGGCGAGTCTTGTTCGCATTATTCAATCCTTTCTTGTCATCTTCAAATTGCAAGTCGAGAGATTTTTGATCCTCCACCAAAAATTTGCTTATGAAAGCTCCGGACGCGGGCCCAAAAATCAGACTGTATACCTTACCCAGGGGTGCAGGGATAATATCTTCCTTGACGATTTTGTCATACCGACCTCCGGCATCATTGTATTCTGTTGGGGCATGTGTAGGTGGTCCAGGAAATCCGTTGCCATCACCTTCAGAAGATCCAGCATTCTCCGCGGCGCCTGCATCCAATGTTGCTAGGGCGGGGGCTGAGGCTGACCCCTGGCCCTGCGCGTTCGTGGCCAAACCCGAAGCCTTTCGGCTTATTTGTTTACCTGATTCAGCAGGTTTGTTTTCAATTATGCTATCTTCGCCACCTTCTGAGCTGTCGTCCTCGTTTTCCTCATCCTCATCATAAATTTCGTCTTCTTCATCCTCCAAATCACTAGCGACATCGCTTTCGTTGGCCTTCTCAGTCTTGTCACCAAGACCTTCGTCGATCCTCATACCATTGAGATAGCTTCGCAGAGATGGGTGATTGATTTTCCATATGTTAACCATCAGGTCGTATGTTGCTTCGCGGCTAAGCAAGCTGCGGAAAGTATGTCTAGAATGCAGAGTTTGAATGGCGATTGCATTAGGAAATACCATGGCGGTATTCTCCTTTTCAATAGCAACAATCTCATCAAAACTGATGACAAGGGTTGTTACAAAACCCAGAATGTTGCTCGAGAAACAAATGTGGCCTTCAGATATGTAGATTCGGCCAGCCAGAATGATATCACGCTGCAGCGCACAGCTGTAATCCTCTATCAAAAAATCATCCTCGGGGACGCTTCGGAAGAGCTGGTGGTATTCACGGTTACGCTTCTTGCTTGCAACAGCAAAGCCAGTCAAACGTGGCGCAGTTGAGTTTCCATTCGGCATTCCCAGAGACACTGCGTTCAGTCCGATAGCACCTATGGTTGATCCGGTTGTTCCTGAAGAACGGCGATGACGGCGAGCTAGCCGGCTGCGCACACTTCCGGTACGCCTCAAGCTACCTGGTGTCTCGCCTTCAACTGTGCTTCCACCTGGCGGCGTTTGCTCTCCGCTAATTTCTTTGGTCAAAGGAAGTCCAATCGGCCTTTGTTCACCGGCCTCTTCCGGCGTAGATACTGCAGGGGTAGGTGAGAACTCAGATGGTTTCTCATATGCCATTGATACTGCCCGGGCTGCTCGTAAATCTTCAATACGAGCCGACATTTGATCTCTCTTTGCCGCAGTTGTTGAATTTTGGTTATCTGTAGATGTATCCGGTTTGGTAATCACAACTCCGTCCTTCGTTGTCACAACACCGCCAGCCGCGGAGTCTACATCCAGATGGCTGAAGTCTAGATCGCCAGTACCAAGAGTGTTGACCGCAAGTTCCTTCTTCGCATCATCGCTAGCATCTTGCGATACTGTATCCATGTGTGCTTCTTTTCCACCCTCTGCGATCACATCTGTAGAAGTCTGGTCCTTATCCAAATCGGTTGGTGAGGTGACATTACGGTTTTTATTTGGACCACTCAGAGTCCCGCTGAGCGAGGAAGCAGCATTCTGGGCCGCTGAAAGTACCGAGGAGAAAAATCCATTCTGGACGCCTGACGGAGAGCGAGAACCCATGGCCCGAGTCTCTTCGATTGTAGGCGTTAGGATTGTCGATTGTGATAACTTGCTTGGAGGATGAGAAGAAACAGCTCCGGCAGATCGTACGCGACGGTGAGATATCATGTTGCCGGATGGGCTCACAACTGTTCCAGGAGGGAATTCTTGACCTTTGGACTTGATAGATTCCGGCGAATCTGTCAGCTGAGGAGCAAACCCATTGCTGGAATCTGTTGGTGTGGGCGGTGTGACAGTGGTTACAACTCCCCCAACATCTCTTGCCGTAGGTGTTTTAACGGAACTTGTACTAGCAGGTGACTGGGGTTTCGGGAGTAGAGCAGAGTCAACTATTATCGGCTTTGGTAGCGGAGGTGGTGGGCTTTGTGAACGCTTCCCAGCTCGCTTCTCTGACAAGCTGCTTCGTCGACTACTGCCTCCAAAAATACTCCTTCCATGACTTTCGGCAGATTGGGATGATTCTCGATCTGGGCTCACGCCTGGGCTCTTCTTACTCTGTGAAGGCTTGAATGCATCTTTCAATCGTCTTCCGGGGGATACACTTTGTTTCCTAGAACTATCTGATGGGGGGCCAGATACTGTGGTCGTGATTCCGAGATGGCTAGGAGAAGAAGCTTCTGGGGCAGAAATGCTATGGCGCCGCGAGGGTGATGTCGAAGATGCGGAACGACTGTCGTCCGTGTCTTCCACGGGGGTGGTCTTTATCAATGGAGACGATGCAGTCAAATATCCGGTGTGAGAATCTCGTGAGGTCAGCGGAGGCGTGCTGTCATAAAAACCTCGTTAGCTTCATTGAGATCTAGAAAATGACGTATGTTTCTTGGAGATTGGTCAACCCACCGATCAGTTCCTGAATCATCAGTCAACAGATTAATGCTAATATTGCTCTGATTCAAGCCGGCCGTATCCGAAGATTGAGAAGCCACGAACTCTTCCGAGGGTAGCGGTGGAAAAGGACCCGTTTCGTCATCGTCGCCGTCCAAAGAATTGGTAGATGGGGTAGGTTCCGTATGTTTGTTATTGTTGTTGTTCTTCTTCTTCCTGCGAGAGCCAAGCAGCTTCGACAAGCGTTTGGGCGAGTCCTCAACCGTCAGTTCACCACCGGCGGTTGCTGGGCGTTTGTCTGGTGTCGAGTCGGCGGATGAGCGGCCATTGCTTCGAGCGGAACCCTGGATACTCTCAGCGTCTTGGGTAGTCTGGCTTCGATTCGACCGTGAGAAAACCTTCTTCAAACCGCCGGAAGGATGAGGATTTGGCGATAATTCCTGGGCGTCATCCATGAGGCAGTCGGCCGGGGCTTCCCCGCCGGGTTGTATTCAATGACGTGTATCGTCTGGATCAATCGGCTGTTTTCTCTTTCTCCAAATCAGACCATAGGTCTCACAAAGACCCGGGGTATCGTTCTGGGTCTATAGAAACGCAATGGGTTATTACTCGTCGGCCAGGGGAGGGCGCGATCAGCAAGCAGTACCGTACCTTGCCGGGAGATCAGTTTAGTTGATGCAACATTCCGCCCATGCCGAGGCCGATTGATAGCAACTGTGGCTTTGTCAAAGCAAGAGTCTCGTGTTGCGATAATGGTAAAAGACAGCAAAATGCGATGAAAAGGAGATAAAAGCAGGTGGTGGGGAGGCGAGCAATGCTGGTTTTGTTGTTGGCTGCCTGGCGTTGTGTCCGCAGTCTGGCCTTCCAGCTCTCGGCGTCAGGTTGATGGAGGCCAATGGCCGCAACTAAAGCAACTAGTCAATTAGCAGCAAGCAGCCGCCGAGCAGGCGTCGGGGGGGCTGTATTGGCTCTAGTTTTCCTGCTCTGACGCTTTGGTCTAGAAGGGTTTAGCACGGCGAAGCGCCCGTTGACTCCGTCCGGCAAATGAGGAGCAGCAGTGGGGAGGCCGCCGAGAGAAGGGGAATTCAGGGATGGATGGAGGGGCCTGCACCATCACTATTCTTTATGTTCGGTGGCGCGGCGATGAGTCAATGCGAGGAGAATGAGGTTGTTGGAGAGAATGAGTTTGTCGGACCACGACGTAATGGCTGAAGGACAAGGGACCGCGGCAGGCGTGGCTAGCCGCCGCTTCCACATGACCTTGTCGTAACTTGCACCTTCTGCAACTATCTGCTGCGATGGCACGTACAACATACGACAGTCGAAATTCACATCGACATCAACGCTACCCACGCTGAGCGAACTGCGTCTTTCTGCGTGCTTGCGCTAGCTTGCTTAATCCGTCAACTTGCAGACACCACCGTGACACTCCTCCAGGTCCCCGCACCTCCAGGCCTCCCGTTTGCGTCTTGCACCCGACCTATATAAGTTTTCGTCTGTCTGCTTTCTAGGTCTGCATGTGCATATCTTCTATTTTGACAGTACCAGAGGGCTCTAGACTATCTGGCGGGCTTCTGGTGCAACAGTCGAGATGGAGGCCGTTCCTCTAACTTTGGTACCAAAAGCTTGCCCTTGTCAGTCGGACCTGACGACTAACGGCGTATCCTGATACAGGCACACACTCATGCGCGCAATGCCGTGCTTGAAACTCGCAAATCAAATCCTGTAGCAGCTAGTGAAGAGCATGACTTGGCTGCTGGAGAGTTCGCAACGGCCTCTCAGAATTGCGTGGACACTTATGTACGTAAAATGACTGCAACTATTTTCACTGTATCCTTGCTGACGAGATGCTGCTTTGGAAACAGGCGCTACGTACCTTAAAACTACTTGAAGAAGAACATAAGCGACTCGCCGTTATTTTACGCTCTCAACATGAGAATCCCATCCGCACGACATCCCCAGAACGCTCTACGGCAACTGCACCGTTGACATCATACCACAGAACAGGCCAAGTCGAATCCCCTTCGCTGAAAGCTCCGCCAATAGTGTCACAATCTACACCAACAGGGGATTTTCCGCAACAGCCCCCAAGACTTCCTGGACATAATCGGCAGTTGCAGAGGGATTCTTCGTCAATAGCCAGCAACCTCGCCTCTGCGCGGGGAATCCCACGTCGAAGCTCCCCCGCCTCGCCGACCTTGTCCGCACATCACGCTGGGGGCCAGTTGACTGACTCACCTGGACGGGCAAAAACGACTGAAGGGAGAGCACGAGAACGCAGTGGCCGTGTTGTTCCAGCTCCGAAACAACCACGGTCGCCTTCATCAGTCAATGCAACAGAGATAAAATCGCAGAAAGCTGTTACCGTTGAGGCACCTGTCTCGGCCTCTTCTGACGAACCCTTTCAGCGATTTTACTCGACTTTTGAAGGCCTCATTTCCAAGATATCAGCTCCTTTGGCCTTTGCTGGTCTTCCTCTAGGAACCGATAATAACGACGTTTTTCGCCAGAAAAAAACCTCGGCCGAGCCAAAAGTCGACCGCAATAACGCAACCTCGGATCGCCCCAGTGCGGCCGCCGAACCAGATGTCAATCACCTGTTCTCCCGTGCTGCCTTGAGAGCGGTACGAGATAACAATGGAGGATTCCCAAACAATGCGGCAGAATCGTTCTACGTTGTGCCAACGACAGGAGGCACGGTCTCATATGCTGGCATCCTTTCCCGCGCCGAGAAAGAAGCCCGCCGCAACAGCATCGATGACGGCGGAGATGAAGATTTCGTAGACGCACGCGAAACACCACCATCGCCCGAAATGCTGCAGAATATGGTAGCCAGTAAGACCAGAAGCTCGCGCGGTGGGGCGCATGATAAAAGCACCAAGACACTGGAGGAGCTGCAAGTAGAGAACGAAGCTTTGAAGCAGCTCTCTGATCAACTCTCCAAACGACTTCACATGTGGGAAGTCAACGCGCAATCGTCATCCATGGCCTTGCAGCAGTCGCTCAAAGCCATGCATCACCACCAGCAATACAATGTCCCATCACCAACCGCGTCTTCAGCGATTCCTTCGGCAGCAGGAGGAACACTACCAAACGATCACGAAAAACGAATCAAGGACCTTGAAGAAGCAGTCCGAGGCAAAGAAAAGGAAATCGACAAGGTATCCCGTGAAAACGACAAACTCAAAGTAGTTTTGACTCGATACCGTGAGAGATGGGAAAAGCTCAAAGAAGGAGCCAAGACTAGGAGGAACGCAGAGACGACCACCACCACCGCCGCTGCCAGTACTGCTAGTCCTATGGCGACTCCGACGTTGCTGCAGCAAGGTGAAGATGATATGCCTACGACACCAAAAGTTTCAGAGAATGATGCGGGGGATTCTTGATGTGGGCATTTCGCTGTCAGTAGCGGCAGATTGGGTGTCTTGTTTTTTTCTTCATGTTTTTGCTCATGAGTGCATGCAATGTTCAATGCGGTTGAATGGTAGTCATGAAGTTTATGTAAAAGTAATGAAGGGTTTCGGATTAACGATTAATTAATGGCAATAAGTTACGTTTAAGACTGTGGATTTTGAGTCTGACTTTGAAAGTAACCAGAAATTCCGGTACTCTTGTATTAAACAACGTGTATCTAAATAAATAGCCATCAAGAAAATAAAATACATATATGCATTACAAATGTAGTTGTGTCGGGGGTATCATAAGCAGGTTTCGTGAGAGGTTTATTAAGTAGGTAATATATGCCCATTTGAAGTTCCCTCATGAGCATCAGACCCAGTATCATTTTCCTCTTTGTGCTGCTCCTCTTCTTGTCTTCGTTTCCGCTTTTCCACTTTCTTCATGGCCTCGCTGGTGAGGCCCTGTCGGAACATGCGTTCGATGACATCTTTCTTCCGGGTCCTGCGGTCTCCAACCGAAATCAAGACACCGCCGGTGATGTTGCATGTGATGGAGCAACATAGGATGACGGTGGTCAATGCAAATGGGCGGACGTGGTAGCTGATGCCCCATGTACACGCTCCGAGAGCGATTTGGAACAGGGAATGGCAATCTAGTAGCACAACAACGGCGACAAGAATGCGCAAGGGAAACGCGTGGTGGGTGGACGTCTCGTGGGGCTTGTAGAAAGTATGTGATCTTGCGAATTTCTTCTGGTGGTGATCCAGCCTATATTGCTGGAGAGGACTCAGGACTGAATACTCTGCCCCTGTCTCGTCTTCTTCTGCGCTCTTCTCCACATCGACATCTTCTGCACGCCGTTTTGGGAGGTCGTTCTTGTCGTGCAACTTTGGAAGAGTGCGCTTTTTGCGGAGCTTCCATGTCAGATGATGATAGTGAGCGATGAATATCATATGGTAAGTATCGACGGCTCGAAATGGGGCCAGCCCATCTCCCATGATAGCAAACAAGGCCACAAGGACGTTGTCGATGACATTGATAATGTACAATTGTCGTCCACCGACGTTAATCCAGCCAATCAAGAAAAGAACCCAAGCAAGACCAAAGAGAGTGATCAAAGTGGCATACAAAGTCACACAAAAGCCAAGAGCTAGGAATTGTTAGCTTTCTTCATAGAGCAGCACAAGAAATTAATGCACTCACGTTTCCGAACATACTGTCCAAAGCCCCTCATAGCTCGTTTGAATTTCGACCGGCGCGAATGAAGCATATGACGCACATGGTCGTTGAGCTCCTCGATATCTTGTTTGGTCCAGCCGTCCAAAGTAACACCGTCTGGTAGTATGGCAAAATGGCTGTCGCCTAGGACGGAGCTTACGGAGCGAGCTGCGAGCGGGCGAGTTGGGGGATGCTCAAGATAGTCCTTTTCTGCGCCTTCTTCTTCAATCTCCCCTTCTTCAGCCCTCTGTTCCGGCGGTTGGCCCTCGGGGATATCAGTAGGTCGTCGGGTCAGAGTATATGTTGGCATGCGATTGAGCAGGTTTCCGAGGTCAGGAACAAAGAGAGAGTTTTGCACGTTGGTCAAAGTAGAAAGCGTTGCAACCTCCGGGTCTGCGTTCACTCTGAGTTAGTCATGGAATAGCAAGCGGGATATTCTACCAGACTTACCAATCACGTCCAGAAGATCAACTATTCGCGAGTCATATTCATCACGGGCAAGAGGGCGACGAGGAAGGTCCGGGCCGCTGACAGTGGAAGCGCGATTCCGGCCAAAGGCAGACAAAGCCGCGTTACTTGCGCGTCGAAACATCCTTGTTTTACCTTGAGTCGTTCCAGGGCGTTGGGGATCTTCTGTCGATCCGCCCTCGGGAGCAGCGAGCTCAGCCCCTGACTGTGGTGCTAGGCGCTGGGCGGTATTGAAATCTATGGACGGACGACCAGTCTCTTCTTTCACAGGCGACATGTGCAGCTGTGACGATCTCGTCCGAACAGCAGGAGTGGTGATGATGGGGGGTGCGGAATAGCGACCGGGACGCGGCTCCGAGTTGCTGCGACGCCTGTTGGCCTGCCATGCATCGTCGTCGTCCGCATTCTGGGTGGCAGGCAGAGGATCCTCTGCAGTCGATCTCGACAGAGCAGTTGGAGCGGCAGCCTGGGCATTTTCGATGGCGGCTTGCTGGTCAATGGTGGACAGCGAAGACAGACGGCGCAGTCGAATACTGGGCTGTCGGGGCCGTTGCCGCGCGGGACGGGTCCTTCCTGTTGGTGGCTGCGAGGCTGTCTCCTCGACCAGGGAGGGGAAAGCCTCTTGCTGCGGAGGCTGGAGGCTGGAACTGGCACCGTTGCCAGCGGCGTCCTCGGCCTGCTCAATTCGGTCCATGGCGGGAGAGGCACAAGGAATGGAGGGAGCGGTGTCGAGCAGGAAAGGAAAAAAACTCGCGGTTTTAAGTCGCGGGCGGCGAGGCCTGGGTTGGGCCAAGTTAAGGGTCGCACTGGCGAGCCGCTTTGACTAAGCCTCACAGGCGCCAAGAGATCCGCACCGGGGGACAAGGCTTGTCGTGATTCGTAAGCAGGTTATCAATTTATGACTGGCATAACATGACTAACATCATCTTCGAGTCTACGTCATGGGACATGCTTTCTACAAGTTATTGAATTGCGTGTTTTCTGCTCCAAGCAGGGCGATGAAATTCAAGATCGATCAACAGACGCCTGACTTAGTCTTCGCCCTAGACTGATAACCTGGTGTTTGCAGGTGACGTAGATGTGGTTATCAAGTAATGAACAATACGTACATGTACATTCCAGTGACAATAAATAAATTCAATATAAGCAATAAACAATAAGCAATAAAATGGCATACAGCACTTGCAGTGAGAGAATATATAGGGAGAACGATGGCTTGATTTAAAGAAAGAATGGAGGTGAAGATATTCACAGTTGGATACTCCGAACTGACAAATATATCAGTTGATAGTACAATGAGTTCATGTACCCAGGGCAGACAAAGACAACCCGCGGATGAGTCATCAGCCCTGACTCATCAAACACGTGCTTCTTTGTCTGCGTAGTGAGTGCGTACGTCCAAGTGTAACTAGGTATCAATACCGTCAATACACGTACCATGATATGATTGACGGTACTGCGTCTATTGTCCTCCGTACCCCAAAGCAAAAGAAAAACAACACCGCGGGCAGGTGGGGCCGCGCCTGCCAATCAGCGCGCGCGCGGAGGAGCGGTTCTTGCACGAGCTGTCGACCGCCGCTCGTCCCGTCCGGGCCTAGCGCGCATCCTCGGGTCGCTGCTGCCCTTTTTTGCACTCTCCTTTCCAGGCCCAGCCCGACCTGTCTCCTTCTTCTGCTTCTCTCCAGACATCCAAGCATCGTTTCTCGCTTCTCCATCAACCTACTTATCCCCCCCCCTCCGTATCTAGGGCACCAAGCTACCCTTTTCCTCCCTCAAGTCAATCTCCCACCAACAAGGCAGCCTCCCGCTACCTGAGTCGTTTCTTTACACACCGGTCCGTTCCGTCACCAGCTCCTCTTCCACCCTTTCGTCAACACATCCACACCAAACGACCCCGTGTCCTCAGCCTACAACATGTCTACTGCCGCAGACAATCTCGCCGACACCCTGGCTTCTACCACCCTCAACGACACCAACGGCACTGCCCAGGCCGATGCCGCCGCCGCCAGTGCCGACGAGGGTCGTCGGCTGTACATTGGGAACCTCGCGTATGCGACCACTGAGGGAGAACTCAAAGAGTTTTTCACCGGCTACACCATGTAAGTGCAACCTCTACCACCCTTTTTGCTCCTGTTTGATACGACCTTTCATCGATGCTGCGGTTGGTGCCAGCTGTGTTGTCCCCGCACTGTGCTGGGGAAGCTACACAAGCTTGTCTTTTTTTAAAAGAACAAACCGTCATTCCACAAGCCTTTTTTATTTATTTCCATTCTTCGATTTTTCCCTTGTTGCTTTTTCTGTAATCATCAGCATCATCACTGACCCCAACCTGATAGTGAGAGTGTTGCCATCCCCGTCAACCCCCGCACCAACCGCCCCGTTGGCTATGCCTTCGTCGACCTTGCCACTGCCCAGGAGGCCCAGGACGCCATCCAGAACCTCTCTGGCAAGGAAGTCCTCGAACGCAAGGTGTCTGTCCAAGTCGCTCGCAAGCCCGAGCCTGCCGAAGCCAAGGAAGGTGCGGTGAGTGGAGGTGAAGGCGGCAGCGGAGGTGAAGGCCGCAAGAGGGGATCTGGCCGTGGACGCGGCCGTGCTCGTGGTCGTGGTGGCCGTTTCGCCCGCGGTGGGCGTGCTCGCAATGACGCTACCGTAAGTTTTCAACAGGTCCTTAGTATTTATGCCTAAGTAAATTGTACTGATTCGCGGGAAAATAGGGCGAAGAAGGCGAGGCTGCTGCTGCCACCAGTTCCCCTGGCCAAGCCGACTCTGCAACTGAGGCCGCCGCCGCCGATGCCGAGGCTGGCAAAGATTCCAAGACCCGTGCTCCTCGTCCCCAGAAGCAGCGCGGTCCTCCTGAGGATGGCATTCCTTCAAAGACCAAGGTCATGGTTGCCAATCTTCCTTATGACCTCAGCGAAGAAAAGGTTCGATTATCCCAGCCATTACGATGAGATCTTCCAAAGCTAATCCCTGTAAAGCTCAAGGAACTTTTCCAAGAATACGAGCCTGTTTCGGCTAAGATCGCCCTGCGCCCAATTCCTCGCTTCATGATCAAGAAGCTCCAGGCCCGTAACGAACCCCGCAAGGGCCGTGGCTTTGGATTCGTCACTCTGGGCTCCGAGGCTCTCCAGGAGAAGGCTGTCCAGGACATGAACGGCAAGGAGATCGAAGGCCGCGAAATTGCCGTCAAGGTTGCCATCGACAGCCCCGGCAAGGAAGATATTATTCCTGGCGAAGGTGTCGAGGGTGCCGAAGGCGCTGAAGGTGCTGAGGCTGAAGCCACCCCAGCTGAGGAGACCAGCGCCCCTGCTGCTGCCTAGGCGATTGTCAAGCATCAATTTACGAACAGGGGATGTCAGAAGACTTGCCGTGCAGAAGTTATTACAATATTATGGTAGCTACTCACTACAGTGGTGGAAGGAGTCTTGTAGTTGACATGTCTTACAAGTGATGAATTTAGCCTGTATTCTTGTGTGTCTGCGTGTTTGACACATTGCGGCTCAGGAACCAGGCATTTGATCTGGTCCGTATGGACTTGAGAAATCATTTTATTAATTTCTATTATTTCCATTCACTTGTATCATAATAAGACATTGATTCTGTTTCAGAGGGATCCAGTGCCCATTGTTGTAGACGTAAGCACATAAACTTCATGCCAACAAGTATATTCACTATTGACGATACATTTGATTATATCAACAAAGTTGTTATTAATTACTATGATGTAGTTTGAAGGCTGAAGCCTCCGCTGGCATGTGATAAAAAGCACGTGCCATGGTTCCCGTCATAGCCATTGAAACAGACTAAGCCGGTTCTCGACCGTTATCCACAACGAGCCCACATCATCCAGCACACCCCTGGAGATAACAGAAGACAGGAATGCGAAGGCGACGGCGCTAGCTGCTATACATATTGTTTACTCTGAACACTCCTCCGCTACAGACTTCAATTGCGACACCCGGCTCTACTTTCAGATCTACCAAGTGCGAACATCCCCTCTGTCCAACATGTCTAAGATGTGGGAAGTCGATCCCGAGACAAGGGCCAAGGTATGAATTGCTCGCTTTAAAGTTGGGTGCTATCTCAGTTTCTGTATACTAATCGCGTGTTTTTTTTTGGTTTTTATCTAGCTCCTTCAAATCTCCAAGACGAATGGAAACGACCGCTGTTGCGATTGCGGAGCACCGTCACCACAATGGGTAAATTCAACTCTCCGGCTTCAGTGTTTATGTGTCCTTTTTTGTCTCATTTAGCTGACTTGTTGGTGGATCGTTAGGCGTCGCCGAAATTCGGTATATTCATCTGCCTGAACTGTGCTGGCACTCATCGCGGCCTAGGTGTACATATTTCCTTCGTTCGATCCATCACCATGGACGCCTTTAAGAATGCCGAAATACAGCGTATGGAGAAAGGCGGAAACGATACGTGGAAGAAATTCTATGACGAGCACCCCATCGTTGTTTCAGAGGGTCGCACATTCGAAGACTCAACAATCAAAGAACGATATGATAGTGAGGTGGGCGAAGAGTACAAAGACCGACTGGCAGCCAATGTCGAGGGCAAGGAATATGTTCCTGGAGAGCGAAAGAAGAAACAACCGTCACCTGCTTCAATCCCAGATAATATGTCGAGGTCTGGCACCCCGCTGCAAGGCGGACGGGCTTCACCAGCATCTTTCAACAGCGCCCCCACGCAGAAAGAACGCAACGAGGCATATTTTGCGAAGATGGGAAGTGAAAATGCATCGCGACGCGAAGATCTAGCCCCTTCGCAAGGTGGAAAATATGGCGGCTTCGGTGGCGGACTTCCGGTATCCAACACTCCGCGTCAAGAAGGGCCAGTGCCTGGGTTTGAAGATTTCCAAAAGGATCCCGTTGCAGCTTTTTCGAAGGGTTTCGGGTGGTTTACTTCAGCCGTTGGCAAGGGTGCTAAGACTGTAAACGACTCTTATATACAGCCTACAGCCAAGTCGGTACGTATCATTACACTCTCTAACGTCTTTTTGTAAGGAAATGGCCTTTTTTTCTAACTTTTACTGTAGTTTGCCGAGTCAGACTTTGCAGCCCAAGCACGAATTCATGCCGCGCAATTTGGCCAGAACTTGCAAACAGGCGCAAAGGGCGCGGCCGACCAATTCAACCGGTTTGTCGAGGGTCCCGACGCACCTGGTCAGCGGCGTCACCAGCCCGAGCGCCAGGATTTCTGGGACGACCTTTCAGCGCTTGGGGAGCAGAAAAACCAACAGAAGAGACAGTCTGGCTCTATTGGAACGACGGCCTTGAGGCGCACGCCGTCGTCGTCGACTACATCGGCTTCAAGGGCCAATACGACCACTGCTGCCACGGGCGTGGCATCTTCTACGATACCTAATGCGCCGAGCAAAGAGAAGGACGACTGGGGAGAAGAGTGGTAGACAATAAATACATAACTGTCATTCGTATCAATACTTGTGGTGTTTGTTTCCTACTTTGGACTAGCTTTAGCTGTAGAGCATGATATCCCTCTACTGAATGAATAAATTATCTATATTGTACAAAAATGTTTATTTCCTCCTAGTATACATGCAGATAAATCTTTTTTTTTACATGTTGCTTAGATCCGTCAACACCGCTTTTTGTCGCGGCGACGACATCTTCTCAAACCTATCAACATGCATCACAAATGTGCCGCGACCAGCCGTGAGACTGCGAAGATGTTTCAAATACCCAACCATCTCCTTCAACGGCACCTTGGCCGTGATTGTCCGCGCTTGGTTCGCAGAAGCCTGCGTCGGCAGACCACCAGCCAAAGACGGCGATTCGAAGGGGTCCGGCGGAGCGTATATTTTGCTCACGTCGATGTCGACGACTTGATCATCTACACTGCTGCTGGTGGTGGCTGTTGTGATGGGGGCTTCCTCATCCAGGGAAGTAATGTGGCCGCCGCGCGCCGAGGAGATGTCGTGTACTACGGCGCCGAGACTGGCCTCGTCGACGCTGATGATGACGTTCATGACCGGTTCCATCAGCGCGGTGCTGTTGTTGGGGGATGCTGCGACCAGATCTCGCAGTGCGCTTTGCGTGGCGAGTCGGGCCGCTGCTGAGATGGCCGAGGTGCTGCTTTCAGAGCCAAACAGGTGCTCGACGACATCGCAGGTCAGTGTGACTCTTGTGCTGTGTATTGGGAATGTGAACTGCGGTCCGCGTGCCAGTGCCGAGAGTACCCCGTTGAAGAGAGAGGTTTGGAAAGTGCTGACATCGAGGTGGGATGGCAATTGGGAGCTCTGCTCGTTGCCGTTTTTATCCGTCGTGGTATCAAGGCCAGGAGCGCGAATGACGATTTGGTTCCCATCGCGGGTTTGGGTGAAGATGACGTTTTCTGCGGACCCTATGTCTTCTTCTTCAGCTGGATCATATGGTTCAACGACAGCTGTGCAGCTGGCCTTGCCCTTACGTCCTGCAATTTCTCTGTCAAAGGTCTTGGTGACGGCGCCGGAGTGGCCCAGGACACACTCGCGGTAGCCAATCTCGATTCGGCCCATGGATGCCTTTGCCTTGAAGTCGTTTACCAGTCTGTCTCGGGCAATTTCCAAATGCAACTCTCCCATACCGCTGAGTAGTGTTTGGCCAGAGTCCTCGTCGACGGTCACTTGCAAGCTGGGGTCTTCCCGTAGCAGCAATGCCAACGCCTCTTGCATGCTCTTTTCCTCACTAAGGCTATGGGGTTCGATGCTTGCGAAGAAAACGGGAGGAGGAACGTCAATGGGACGCAGTTGAAGTGTATTGAGCGGTTCCGGAGGAGTCATCTTGCTACCTATACAGGATATCAAAGTGTCTCCCGTCCGAGCATGTTTCAAGCCGGCAACTACTCCAATATGGCCTGCAGAGATAGACTCAACCTCCACAGCATCATTGGCGTACATTTTAAAAAGGCGGGGAGCTTTCTCTGTAACGTTGAGATTGGTGTTGTAGAGAAGGCTTTGTCGGTTGAGAGATCCGGAATAGACGCGAACGTAAACCAGCACTCCACGTTTCACGTCACTAACAACTTTGAATGCCAACGAGCAGCTCTCCAAACTAGAAATCAGGTCTTTTGTTGTAGAAGCCGCAGGTGCAACGGCCTTTTTCTTCTGCTTGGGTTTCACAGTCGTGGCTGTTTTGCTCTGATCCACGGTCAATTCTCCGCTGAGAAGTCGACTGAGGCTGCCGGTAGTATTTCCAATACTTATTTCCGGATCAGGAGATTCTGTTGGCCCAGGCAAGAGGTTAGTGACCGCATCGAGCAGAGGCTGTACTCCCATATTGCGGAAACTAGCGCCAGCAAAGACGGGTATGATCTTGTTTGCAGGGTCGAGTAGACATTTTCGGAGGCTTTTAAGAATGTCAATGGGCGGAATAGCCAAATGGTCTTCTTCATGTTCAAAGAATTTCTCAACCATGTCTTCGTCATGCTCGCTTAGCAACTCAACCAAAGCTGTTCGAGCACGCTTTAATTCACTGGCGAGTTTTCCGTCCTCTACTTCCAGTCCCGCTAAGTCGAACGCTTTGACTGATTTCCCATCTCCAGCTTCCTGCCATAAAAGACCAGTAAGTGAGACTGCGTCTGCAATACCCGTAAACCGGCCATCTCCTCCTTGGAACCATGGAATCTGGCAGACCGCGGGCCAGCCCTGCAGTCTGGAGCCTACTTCGCGCACTGTTTTCCCAAAAGCAGCACCATCTCGGTCTAGCTTGTTGACATAAACGATGCGTGGGATTTTATATGTACTGGCCTGATGCCATACTTTCTCCGTCTGCGCTTCAACGCCGGCAACCCCGTCCAGAATACACACAGCCCCGTCCAGGATTCGCAACGACCGAAGCACCTCAAAGGTAAAGTCTGCGTGGCCAGGCGTGTCAATCAGATTGACTGTGTGAGACACTGACGATCTTGGAAGACGCTTGGCGTCCAGCTCCTGGATGCTCAGCTTGTCGACCTCGCCGGCTGCCCCTTGGGGAGGCCAATGGAAGGTAATGGCAGCAGACTGGATAGTGATTCCCCGGGCCCGCTCCGCAGGAAGAAAGTCTGTGACAGTCGAGCCATCGTCAACATCACCTATTCGGCGTGTAAAACCGCTATAGTAGAGCATGCGCTCGGTCGTAGTGGTTTTGCCGGCATCGATATGCGCGATGATACCAATGTTGCGAGTCTTTTCGAGGTCGATTGCTTCCTGAAGAAGCGATGTAGCGCTAAAGCCTCGAGGAAACCCCCGGTTTAGGACAGCAAGAGCTGTTTTTCTCGAGAAACCATTTGATGTGTATATGCATATTGGTCTTCTTGACAAGCCCGTTACAGGCCGGGCAACAGCCCTCCCCAAGAAAGGGGCAGTCACCATATTCGAGCCAAAATAGGCAGCAGAAAATATACAGGAGTTTTTTAATTGCCAGTTGCCCCCATACCTGAGTCAGAATCAATCGAGCAGCGCAGTTGAGCGGAGTTGACAAAATAACAATGATAGTGAAAGCGGAGTGGCAGCTTTCACCAGGCACGCGGGATTGGCCAATCACAAGCCGGACGGGGACCCGCAGGCCTTGGCCCTCACGATGTCATCTCGCCGTCTCCGCACTGCCGCGCCTGCCTGGTCGACCTCCCCCTCTCTGTGTGTCCTGTCTCTCCCTTTGTATCGACCTCAGTGTGTGCGAGAAACTGTCGCCTTTGACTTTTCATTATACAGGCTATCCTGGATATTGCCCCTCTAACTGACCCAGTGTGACAAGTCTCGGCGCTCGCATGCATTGAACGCCCCATCGCAACGGGACAGCTGGTGGTTGACTACGCGCCGGCCAATACCACTCGAATCATCTCACAAATACACGAAATGGATTACTCTTCGCTGTCGAACGATCCCGCGGAACCTTCGCCTTGGGGGTCCCCGCGCCCTGATAGCAACAGCTTCACCTCCGCCGGACAAGTCACTGACGTGCCCTCCGCGCCCTTACCTCCGCAACAGCAATCGCCCTACGGGAATTACCAGGAAAGCGAAGCCGGGATTGCGCAAGGAGCAGCTCCAGAGGCGGCTGCAGAGACGCCCCAAGGAGCCCAGGCTGGTGGGCCTGCGTCCGGTCAGCAGCCTTCCACTGCTAACCAACAATCGCCCCGATCCGACGGCCCTGCTCGTTATCAGACCGGAGCTCGACAAAATGCCCGGCCACCAGCACCGGCATATAAGCTACAAGGGAAGATAACGGCTTTGGAGCGTACGGGAAAGAAAGACCCTATTTTACGATTTGATGTTTATGTGTGTTCGAGACGGCTTTTTGTGAGATAAGTGAATGTTTGAGCTGACCACGTGGTAGACCAACATCCCCAAATTTCGCACCACGCAATACCGAGACGTTCGGCGCACCCATTCCGAGTTCGTCAAACTTGCCGAGCACTTGATATCCGCAAACCCGGAAGCCCTTGTGCCTGCCGTTCCTCCCCCGCTGACCCCGGCGGGTGCAGGAACCGACGAAGATGAGATCCGAGTCAAGAGTTCTATGCAGAGGTGGATGAACTACGTTTTTGGAAATGAGATTCTCACTCATGACGACGAGGTGGTTCTTTTCGTTGAAAGCGATTTTGGCTATAGTCCTGTCGTCCGGATGAGGCAACCGGCAACTGGTGTTCGTCGAAAGGTTATCAAGCAGTTTGCACCACCACCAGATGATACCCCGGAGTTGCAGAGTGCACGCCCGGTTGTTAAGATGTTTTATCTTGGTGCTCTGGATGCCAGTCAAAAGGTTGACCGTGTCGTTAAAAGCCGGAGAGGTAAGCACATTAGCTACGAAACTTAAAGGGCAGCTGTTTTCTAACCTTTATTATGACAGGCCTCGGCTTGGCAGAATCCGATCTCGGCGTCAAGCTTGGACATATGCATGTCCAAGAGACACATACTGGATTAGCAAATGCCTATCGTAAACTTGGCCGAATTATTCAAACAACTGGTGACTACCAGGCGGCCCAGGCTACAGCAGAAGCAACGACACTAGGGGATCCATTGGAGTACTACTCGTCAGACGCATTTATTGTCAAAGAAACATTGACGAATCGCCATATTCTCCTTCGAGAGCTACTTCAGGCTCAGCAGACGGCGCGGAGCAAGCGTGCCGCAGCAGACCGGTTGAAGGGCAGCACATCAGTTCGCACAGACAAGGTGGACGAAGCTATTAGTGCTTTGGACGAGGCGATCGGACAAGAGACTTATCTTACGAAGAAGACGGAAAGGGTAACTGCGAATTTGTTGTTGGAAACGCGACAGTGGTTCAATCGGACTTCGGACGATGTCCTCTCCAGCCTTCGAGACTACACACTACGGCAGATTGAAGCCGAACGTCGAACATTGGCTTTGCTTGAGAGCGTACGTGCAGACATCCGGGCGATCGACGCCTCTGGTGGACTAAGTCGTCTTGGGCGGGAAGCACACCCTGCGGTGCGAAGGGCAAGTCTGGCATCGAGCCAAGGACCTAAAGGCGATGCATGGAGTGGTGTTCCTCGTCGCGGCGACAGCTTGAGCCGGAGCGTCAGTGGAGGAGCGGTTGTCGTCCCGATTCCAGAGGACGATAGCGCCAATGGCGACACTGGCAAAGGGCGGACTCGAGCTCTGAGCGGTGTCAGTTCTATTGCGGAGGAGGAAGACGACGGCCGGTTGGATGCGAAGAATGCTGCTAGCCGGCTTGCAACCAGCACATTTTAGTTGTGCTGACTACTGTGGCTTGTAGTACACGTCTGCCCCGTCACGTATTCTTCTTTGTTTAGCATTATTTCTTGTCATTATCACGACTTTGTATCTGTCTTGTTCAGTGAATAGATTTAGCTACTGCCCTCAATAACCAACATGGAAGTATATGGATCACTTGACCTCGAAGTTGGCATCTGGCATCTGGACATCTGGACACGCAACATTCAAATATTTAAAAACCGAGTCAGTTTATATAAATTCTACATACAACTACTCCGTATGTAGACGCAAGGTACGGATTACACCGGTTGACACCATGTACATGTACTTTGTCCGGGCGACGTCCAGCTGTTCAAGCTCCAGATGTCTATTCCCCACGTTTACAACAGCGACGTTAATCTGGAAATCAATAGTACCACGTACTACTTCGTAGCGTACCAACAATTGACCATTTTGACATACCGCCCTAGCCTCGACAATGACAATTGACGTCAATAGTCAAGCCCACCACACTCCACTCTGAAGCCAAGACTTGAAAAGACTTCAATGATCGCCAAAAGCAAAAAAAGCAAAAAAAGCAAAAAAAGCAAAAAAAGCAAAAATAACAAGGAAAAATTGGCACGAACCGTGGATAGGAAGACTAGTTAGCCAAGCCTCTAGTCTTGTTGCTCGCATGCCATGCATAGAAGAAAAAAAACCCTAAAAGTTGAACCGGGTTTTTTATGCGTAGATTAATTCATGCGTTAATTTGTCTGTTCGTTCTAAATGGAAGGATTTAGCGCAGGGCCCGAGGGCAAAGCGGGTAATCAACGGAGAAACTTCTCCATAATCCGAGCGTCTTCGTATTGGACCAAAAAAAGACAAAGTCAAATGCCGCGACCGTCATGTCATAAACGATAATGAAATTGAGACTAGACTCTAGTGAACAGGGTTTTTCGGTGTCAGACTTTAGTGGGTACGTTGTATGTACTTGGAGTTAGGGTTGTGGAATTTCCGCATCGGGAATGATTTCCGGGGTCATCATAATCTGATTCAGTTTTGCACATGGCGGTCAGGGAACAAAAAAACTTGCATTATTATTAGTCTGAGTCTGGACCAACGGTTTTTTTGTCTCACGGGCAGATTTTTGAGATTCTGTGAGTTTGACTCGGCGCAAATACGTACATGATCGTCCTACATGGTACGGAGAAACGGAGTAGTAGTACAACACAGATTATTCCGCATGTGAAGAGATCGCCCAGACGGCGTACCGCTAGCTGCACAAAATTAGCATGCAGACGAACAATAATAATGATAGTACGTACTTCGTATTCAGGAACAAGGTTCTTCCGGGAATAGTAGCTCTTGTTGCCCAGAGACAAGCCAGCACTACTAGGGCCTGGAGGATTACGCGCTGAGGAACGATGAACGGTGATCTGTACGAGCCTCGAGGGAAGACTTGATAACTCGGCACGAGCGATATGTGGAGACTCGAAAGGCAAAAACGGCGATCACCGATGTAGATTAGCATTAATAATGATCATCAGTTACTTGGCCGGGTCTATCATATGGTGGGAGTGTTCGCACTAATATTCTCAAAAGATAGGGTTGGCAAACATTTGTGATAACGTTCACAATAATGCTTGCCTTTATCAGACAGATATTATTATTATAACCCCAGTTGACTATAGCTAAATATGAAATCCTCCTATACCTCATTCCATATAATTGCAGCGCTCAACTATTACATGTCAGCTCGCTTCGCCGCAAGTGTTGGCTAGCACACTAATCTGTACTAATCACCTCACTAAGTGGAGTGATACTAAACCAAAGTAACTTCAAGAGTAAGACTAACCAGTGAGACGAATTCTACAGAGAAAAAAAAGAGGGGCAAGCGGTGAACAGCGAACGCCTGCAAAGTGGAACTGGTCAGGGGTAAATGTGAACTTGATCGTCTTATTAAGACGGAGTAGCAGGACAGTGAGCGACAAAAAGAAATAAGAAAACAAGCTTTTTAAGTATTGAACATTCTAATACTATTTGTTACGCACGGGCAAGTTCCAACAGGAAGGTCGAAGAGACACGCTATTGACAGGCTATTGAGTAGCTGAAAATGTCATGAAATTAATGAATATGTTACTCTCATGATTCCATAGTAAATCCATAATAGCATAACAGCACTTGAGCAAGTTCAAGCGCCATGGTATCATCTGTACATCAATTAACAAAATATTACATGTCCAAGACTGGTATCCAGATGTCGAATAAAACTTTTCGCCCAAGAGTAAAGCCCCCAATACTAAGCAACCAGTTGACCCAACCCTGTTTCAAATAGTATGTGCAGAAATGAAAAGATGAAAAAAAGCATTGTATCTCTATCGAACAAAATCCTCCTTCTTGGTCGACTCTATCGTGATTTCATGGTGAACCTGCACCGTTCCGTTCGCCGGCTCGTGCAATCGCGAATTGCTGGCCGCGGGACTGACCCGCACGCCGTAGACAAGATCGTCGTCGAGCTCGTAATACGTCAGGTCGTCGCGGTTACTAGCCATTTTGCGTGACCGAGAGCGCGAATGCGCGCCGGCTTCGGTCGATGCCTCGAGCATGCTGTTGGTTGGGCGCCGGGGATAGTTGCGCTTGCGAGACTTGCGGTTGATCAGAAACGACATTTCGGGGAAGCAGACTACTAGGAACCCCGAGACACACTCGGCGCATCTTTTATTTTAGTTAGCTTTGTTTATAAAATAAAAGGAGAACAAAACTCACCCCCAGAGAAGAATGTCGGGTTGAGTCCATGTGGTATCCGTGCTATTGCTGTACTGGAGACGGACGACGAAACCAACGGTGCTGAATACAGGGGCGCTATTCAATGTCAATATCATGATTCTGCCCGCCCATAAACCGAAAGAGTCATACCAGAGACCAAAGGTGAACACAGCTATAACGAGGATCTTTTTGGTTCGGTTCAGTTGCAGTTTCCAGGCAGCATGCATGGGCAAAAGAAGAATAATATAGTCGGTAATTGTATTGAACAAGCCACTGGCGTTGAGGAGAGATGACACACTGTGAAGCTGTTAGCCTTGCATCCCAGCAAATTGTGGCTCGTTGAGACAAACTTGATACAATGCCCGGGAATCGTCTTGTCGAAAATTCTGGATCTCGGTATACATTCCAAGATCTTGACGATGGTCGTGCTGACGTAGAAACCTATCATGATGGCGATAAGGGCAACAATCACCGTGTCCAATGGACTCCATTTCATGGGCGAGAAAACTCGTCGGTAAAGCCATAGCACGGACAGCTTGGTAAACATAATAAAGACACCGTACAGAACCGAGGCGACGTTGAACCACTATAGAAAAACACACACAATTAGCAAGGCCTGGAAGTAAGACGAGAACAAGAGTAACCCACATATCCGGCTTCTTCAGCCTGTTCCGCTGTGATATCCCAGGCGTGTTGCCCACCATGGTGTTCCATGACGAGCCTCATTACTGCACAGTAGGCTACTATACCGGCCTGAACAATATTAGTTAGTAGTTAACTTTTACCGTCTCTTTCAAATCTTTCTCACCCATGATATCGTCACCAGCCCTATACAAAACAAGTCAGTAAGCGATTCCATATCAGCATTCCAGTACGGTAGCTCTTACAGTCTTCAAAAATCCATGTTTTCTTGATGTGAGCGCGAGCCCAGAGTCGACAGGCAAAGAAGATGGTGACAGCAGGCAGCGCTATGCCAATCGTGATGTTTGCTTTGTAGCTAAGTGACTCTGGATGGTCTGGATTTGACGTCACGCCGGCAGGAGGATTTTGCCACGGAGTAAAGGTCGACTGCGCGGCCGAAGCCGTCGTTGTAGCCATATTGGATGGCAGAGTCGACTGATTCCTCTGGAAGACGATGAGGTGAAGGTTGTCGTGAGAAAGAAGAATGGCCGGTATAAAGACCACCTAGGATACGAATGGGAGAAGTATGGCGGGCCACATCGATAGTAATATTAGTACGTCCGTATTGATTGGTAGTCGATGCGGGAGGGCCAATAACTCAAAGCAGATACGAGGCGTATGGCATGGTCTCAAAAAATAGGTCCGATCTAAATTTCCCCCCTGGTCTATTGTCTTAGCGAACTTTGTCCGGAGTAGACTACCGAGGGGTTTGGATAAATAGTGAGTAGCCTAGGCAGGCACACTTGCAGGTGATTACGGAGCATTATTCTTATTCTTAGTATTCCTCTTATTATTATTCACGCAGAAGGAATAGCCCACTAGACGGTCTAGTTGATCGTTGGGACATCTCTCCACCAGTCAAAGGACACTATAGAGAACTAAGGGCGAAATGCCAAACGGGCCGTCTATTAGACTGCAGCCAAGGGCTGAGGAATGAGGCCGGATTGGTCACCAGAGAAGAAACCGGGGTCTACAGGGCAGCATGACAGTGGGCTTTAACTTCTCCCGTAGCCGAGACTAAATCGGCTTTGGCATGATCAAGCGCTGGAGCCTGGGGCGACAGAAGTATCCACTGCTGCAACCATCAGTAGTCCATCATTCATATCATCATCGACATCCCGCACCTTCTCATAGTCGATAATGATCCGACCCATCGTCCATGCGCGTTCTTATATGCAGGTCGATCATCTCATTAGAGCACCTCCCCAAAATTGGGCGACGGCCATGACCTACTACGTACAGTGCGAACGCTTGCTGCGCGTTGGCAGGGTTCATCATCATCACAATCACTTGCGAGATCGAACGGGTCAGTAAAATTCTCCGTTGCCAAGAGGAAACGAAGCAAGACATGGCAGAAGATACAACTTTACCACTGTATGATACGACGACAGTCTGACTGGTTTTCGACAAACTAGGAATTTGACAGGCTAGCCAGACATCGTTCCGGTGGGGGCTAACTCTTCCCAGTCATTAATAGTTGCGTATTAATTTTCAGCCGAGCTGCGAGTTGTTTTGCCTCCCTCAGTACTCCGTTCAGGTAACTTGGCTGGCTGCACGAGGGGAGGCAACGTGGCGGCGGGAGGCAAGGTTTGCTGTTCCATCGCATGAATGATGATGGAATGCTGCGAGGGCTGGTTTTGCTGTCGAGTTCCGACTTCTACCAACACCTGCCCCGAGAAGACAGCCACAGTGCGGGCTACGACTAGCTTTAAACTTTATCATGCAACACGCGGCTGGTTAAGAGTTGCTTATTATTATAACACGCAACACATAATTAACATATACGGAGGCGGAGTAATTAACGGAAACAGAGTTGAAACCGATTGTAGAAATCGCGACATCCAGCAAATGGCATCCCGCAGATAGGTGGGTCTTCACTATGCGGAGACGAATCAGTGATTGGCCCAGTCTCGCACGGGAACTCCTCGATCGTCCGGGGAGAAGGCCGCGAAAGGACTAGCGCAAGACCCCTTTTTTCCCCAAAGCGGAAGTCGTGTTGAAAGAACAGTCTCTGCCGACCAATAATGCCGTCGCTAAAAGAAGTGGGGCCAAATGCGACCCATATTATGGCCCACTCCGGGCGTTGCTAGTGGACTTACCCCGGTCCCTGTTCTCCATGCGCACCAGCCAGAGACGCTGGGGGTCCGGCGGCTATTCCAGATGTAGTCTAGTTCGTTATTAAACTTCGGCGGCCCCACCTCCATTGCTTTTTTCTCGCGGTTTTCCTTTTTCCTTCTTTTTACTCTCGGTTTCCGTGGAATTTAATGCTCCCTCGTCATATTAAATGCGTGCATTGATGAATCCTTCGCTGCTGTGAACGGTGGGCACTGGACGTGCACTTGGATCGGCTGTTGTCAAAATCGTTATTACCGAGACTATCTGGTGCTAGTCGTAGTAGCATATCGTTGGTTTCCTGAGTCAGCGTGTTGGTCTTCCGTATTCGTGGTGGAAGAAAAACCTGCCGTTTGCCACGCCACCGTAACTTGTTACCAACCACCAGTCTTGCTGCTGCTGGGTCTACTCCGTAATTCTTCCCCCTAATACGAGTCCTCCCAGCTCCGTCCTCCGTCTCCGTGCATAATAATAATATATACGTACTTCCCTGCTGTGCCACATTGCTGCGCCGATCGCAGTCTCGCTCATCCGAACAGCCGACTACTTCGACTAGTTCAAGTCGCACGGCGTGCGACCGCCGAACGAGGCACGTAATTGCTCCGTATTACGGTGCGACTAACGTGGTCCCCACTGGCAGAAACAAATTGAAACTAAAGAATATTCCTGCATCGCTAGTTGGCTGTCCTTTAACTAGATGCCACGCCCGTCGCTCTTTTTCCTCTTCTGATTCGGAACACGCACGAGTGGAAGATCACCCAAGGGTCGAGAAAGCGTTGCTTCGTCTGGCGCGCAAATCGTTGCTTGTCTTGCTCACGTGTCGGGCGCTTGGCTGACTTGGCTCTTCCTTCCGCTCGCTTTTGTCTCTCTTTCTCTTGACTGCAGCTCGCCTCGTGATTTTGCCGACGCATCTCGACCTCGCCAAAATGGGAGCCCTAGGTATTCTTTCCCTCTGTGTTTGCTTCGAGTTTAATAAATCGATTACTGACCATCTGCAGAGGATGATAAAATCGACCCGTTGCCGGGCTCAAGCCGGCAAAGCGATGAGGATGGCCCTGTTTTCCCGTCCAACGTCGACGACGCCGCGCTGGTCCGCAAGATTGACATGCGTGTGATGCCAATGCTATTTGCCATTTACCTGGTCGCGTTCTTGGACCGGTATGTCACTTGATTTTCTTGCTATTGATTCCCTGTCACTCGATGTGGGCATATATTATCATCCCTTGACTCGTGCTGACTCACCTCCAGAGTCAACATCTCCAATGCGCTCACCATGAGCATGCCACAGGACCTGGACATTGCAAAAGGCAACCGGGAGAACGTCGCTCTGCTGATCTTTTACATTCCCTACATCATCTTCGAAATCCCATCCAACGTGATCATGAAGAAGGTAAAGCCGCATGTCTGGCTGTCAGGCTGTATCATTGCCTTTGGCGTTGTTATGCTCGGTCAAGCCTTTGTCAAGAGCTACGGTGGTCTGATTGCAACTCGTTTCTTCCTCGGCCTGGCGGAGAGCGGTATCTTTCCCGGCAGTTTCTATCTGATCAGCTTTTGGTACAAGCGCTCAGAAGCCCAGAAGCGTTTCACCTTCTACTGGTCCTCGGTCATCTTTGCCGGCGCCTTTGGTGGCCTGTTGGCCTCTGCTATTGCTAAAATGGACGGCTTGCGTGGTCTGGAGAACTGGCGGTGGATTTTCTTGCTGGAGGGCATTGCGTCCATCCTGGTCGGCATTACCGCCTTCTTCTGCTGCGCCGATTTCCCCCAGCAGGCATCCTGGTTAACCGAAGAAGAAAAGGCCGCGGTGATTGCCAAGACTCGCAACTACGAAGATGACGAGGTCTCCGTGACTAAGTCCGATTTGGCCGAATTCTTCAAAGACCCCAAGTCGTTCCTGGCTGCGATCATGTACTTTAGTAAGTTGTTCTTGCGCTCCAAGAGATTACCTGACGTGAATTCTAACCCAACCACACAGCCATTGTGATCCCCATCTACGCCTTCTCTTACTTTGCTCCGACCATCATCAAAGCCCTGGGATACGGAACCATCCAGACCCAACTGCACAGCGTGCCGCCCTTTGCCGCTGCTCTCGGACTCTGCTTGGTCATGGCATACTTTTCAGACCGGCTGAACCTCCGCTACCCATTCATCCTCATTGGCGATATCCTCCTCATCATCGGCATAGCCATCATGTTGAGCGTGCACGGCACCGAGCATTTTTCGGCAGAGTACCTCGGCATCATCTTCATCACCATGGGCGCGTTCAGCGCAGGAGCTGTAATTGTCTGTTGGGTGTTGATGAACATGCAGGGCCACGCACAGCGCAGTATTGGATCTGGATGGGTGATTGGTGTTGGTAACTCGGGTGGTATCGTCGCTGTGTTTTGCTTTGTCAAGGACGACGCCCCCCTGTACAAGCGTGGATACTGGATTCTGATGGCCATGGCGCTCGTGGGTACCGTATCGACGGTGGCATATGGCTTGGTGGTTGCGCGCGAGCGCCGTCGCCAGATCAACGCCGAGGGTAAGACTGACAAGGAAAAGATTCTCTCTCTTTAGAACTTTTTTTGTTTTCTTAAAAAAAAACTCTCTTTAGATTTTTTTTATGGAAAAAGCTCACCGTGCATTTACATTTATGTTATGGATTTGCCTTGTACATTGTGCATACTAGTTGACAAGCACGAGCGATGTATGATTGATTCGCGTTGCCATTTATCTCATGTTTACCTTACACTCTTTGGTTTTCTGGCTATGTTTATTTAACTTGACGTTTATAGATATAGATTTAATTTTAGTTGTCTTTTCATTAAGAGATATGTATATATATATATATGTACACCAGTTGATTATAAAAGTCTGTTAAAATTCATCACCCACAACACACGGTGACCTCCTCCGTCGCTGCCGTGGCCATCGAATTGGGTCTACATATCATTAGTTTCCTGCATAATAAGTTTCGAGGAAAGAAAAAAAAACCTACTCAGCGGATATAGCAATACTCTCCCAACTAAACACAAACCCGCCCAGATACGCGCCAATGAATATGCAGATGATAAAGTACCCGTTGTAGTACATGGCCAGCAACATGACAAAATACGCCACCGCAAAGGTGACCATGTGCAGCAGCGCGCGAATACTCTGCTGCACGAGCGAGGGGCGGAATCGGAGTGGTGGCGTACACACTGTTTTTGTCTGTGGTTGAACGGTTTTGTTGGTAGAGTCGTCTTGTTGGGTGTCGGTGGTGATGGGGGTGCGAGCATACGACGCGTCCAGCGCAACTTGACGCTTGAAGCGACGCAGAATGTATCGGTCGTATTCCTTGGACAGGCGGCGCAGGGCCTCGAGCGACATGACCAGCAAGATGACGCCGATGCAGGAGCCGGCGAACATGCCGCGGGATTTGATTTGCCAGCTGCTGGATATGAAGCCTGAACTAGTCAGTATTTTGTTGTTGTTGTTGTTGTTTTTGACATCAGGACGTACAGGCATCGATTGTGTTCCAGTTCCAGAGCATCTATCACAGCACGTCAGTGTTTTCTTTCTTGTTGGATGGTGGAGAAACATACGGAAATCTTGCAGCTGCCGCCCATGTCCATGCTGGACATGCCGGTCATCGAGCTCATGGCGGCGGATGCCGTGCTGGTGGCAGAGCCCATGGTCATACTTCCCATATCCATGATGAACTGTCGCTGTCGCAATTGCAGTCGACTAGAAGTTGACTAGGGGCTGAAGACGAAGGTTGAAGGTGGTTAAAGAACAGATTCGACAACGGGAAACGACATCATATGTAGTCCCAAAGTCTACACGGCAAGAACAAAAACGGCTCGAATCTGCGCACACCCCAGCCAATCACGACAACAACACCTCCAACTCCTGGCGAATTGAAGATTGCAACAATCCAAAAACAAGCTCCTGAGTCAAAAGCGGGTGGTGGGGAGCGCCCATTTGAGCAGATTATTACATACGCCGAAGCATTGGCCGAGTCCAATCAAAAGCAGTGGTAATTACGGGCCTAAATGTTGTTGTGGGGGGTCATGTGACTGGCCGTGTATTATTTTTGTATTTTTTATAGAATCGATTCCTTTCCACGTGCATACTCTATTCTATAGATATACATGATTAATTACGTATGTATACACATGCCTCAAAGCTGTAGTGCACTCCAGACAAACGCCAAGAAAAATACAAAGAATGAACCCGACCATGTTATATATACCGAAATATTTCTATAGAAATCTCACTCGTACGCGCGCATATGTACTCGATGGACTGACCGCGTCCGGCGCACCGCATACCGACTGCTCTCGCCCAGACGCCCAAGGGCCAGCGTCTCCAGCGTCTTCTCCTTTTCGCCATTCCAAAAACTGGCCGCGCTGCACGAGCGCCGCCCACGCGGCTTGCACTGGATAGGCGGGATGAAGAAGTGCGTAACGATCGCGCCGACGATCATGGCCGCGCTAAACACGACCAGAATCCAACCGTACCGCTGCGTGTGGTACTCGTCGGTGCCCGTGCTGCCAATGTTGTAGTACGCGGATAGAAGCTGCACCAGAATCGAGCCAAGTTTGCCAGCGGCGGCGCTCAGTCCGTGGCAAAAAGCGCGATACCGCGTGGGAAAGACTTCGGCGGGGATCATATAAGTAGTGGCGTTGGGACCTGGTAAATCAGTATTAGAAAATAGAAGAAGGGAGGGAAAAAAACATACCAAAGTTGAACAGCAGCTGTCCAATAATGTACAGCACCACTGCGACAGGCCCCTCTTTCTGCGTCGTAATGAACATGACGCCCATGGCAATAAAAAGCGCCGCTAAAGCTATGAACCCGTATTTCTGCAGCGAGACACGTTCAAACTTGGGCACAAGAAGGATTAGTAGTAGTCCGCCCATCACGCTGCCGGCGTTGAGGATGACCATTGCATGGACAGATGTGTTGAAAAACATGTCGAAGACGTTGGCATTTGGGTTGTCGTCCGTCATCCACATCGGCGCCGAACCGTGCAGACGCAGTGACCCCCAAACCTTGGCCAAGAACTGCGGGTTTGATAGCCCTATCCCGTAGAAGCCAAAGTCGAGGAGCAGCCAGGCTAGCGAGGTTCCCACCAAGGTGCGCCAGTTGCCTTCAGCCCAAAAGAAGTGGACCATATCGCTCCAAGCCAGACGCCAATGCGACTGCAAGGTGGGAGGGTGCAAGGTGTATTCGGTGTTGGTCGCGATGCTTCCGCCGATGATAGAAGAGCCGTCCGCCGAGCCACCGGCGCTGACCTGCGAGAAGCTCGACGAGATAGGCAGGGTTGATCCGTCCCACGGCCGGTCAAACTCGGGATCCCTCTCAGCGGCAGGTTCGCCAAACAAGGTACTGGCATCAAACTCGGCTTTGATCGGGTCGTTGTCAATATCAAGCAAGTAGCGAGGCGTTTCCGGGATCGCAAATCGAAAGATGGATGCCACCACGGCTGGCACAACTCCAATCCCAATCACCCATCGCCACATGATATCAACTGCTCGAATGGGGTCGGTATCGCCGTTGCCTCTGGTCACGGCCACGACGATTAGCGAAACGAGGTTACCTGCGACTTGGCCGAGGGGTTGCATGAAGAAGACGGTTGCCAACATCCGCGCGCGGTGTTTCGTCGGAGCGAATCTAACACGTCAGTTTTCCTCGTTTAGTTTCAACTCAAGCCGACTTTCAACATACTCTGAAGTAATGACAGCACTCAGCGGGTAGTCGGCACCAACGCCAATGCCAGTCACAATGCGCCACCAGATCAGCCAGGCAAAGATATTCATGCTGCCATGGGTGCCGGTCGACGCCATGGTCACGCCCAGGGTAGAGGTAATCAGCAGCACCAACTCAACTCCATACATCTTTTTTCGGCCATTCTTATCAGCTAGGTAACCAAAAGCAACCTGCCCGAGCAGGGTGCCGGCGAGAGTAGCAATGTTGATAAAGGTATTACGATGAGAACTGATGTCGTTCTGCCAGTATACGTAAGTGATCATGGGAAGGGCGATGTTGCTGGCAAAGAGCTAAGTTGGTCAGTGATTGTTAGTCAGAGCTGGATGAGCAATGCACCTACAGTGTATCCATCGAGAAAGAAGCCGACGCCTGCGACGAAGACGACAACCCATTGGAATCTCTGGCGGTCTATCGTATCGTAGATTTGCTGCATGCGCACATAGCGATCCTGATTCATTAGCCGCATTGCATATCATATTCGGAATAAAAGAAATACCGTCTCATGGTCGAAATCGCGGGCTCGGTCGGTTTTGTACAGGCGATGGAGGCGGCCCATAGTGCCGGTTTCCTTTTGCAATAGAAGTGTAATCGAAAATTCGTATAGAGAAAAGCGATTCCGGATCAGCTATCGAAGAGGGGTTGCTCGACAGGATCCAATTCAATTCATGATGAAACGCGAGGCTGCGGCTGTGGGTGTGATTCAACCGGAAATCATGTATAGTGGCGGTATGCCAACGATTTCAAGAAATTCTTGAAGCTTTTGAAAGCTCTTGAAGGAGAGAAAGTAAAAAACACGGAGAAAAAGCAGAGCCTGCAGCAAAGAATGGACGCCTCCTGCACGAGGGCGGATCAGATGCTCGTCCGTTTTAATATAAGCGACGAACAGTACATCTCGCGAGCCATAGGCCCGGCGCAGGGTCCATGAGCGAGGTTAGCGCGGCATGAGGAGATTGGGAGTACTAATTAATTCAATTAGATCGGGGCTTGAAGGAGCGATAAACCTTGGGAGGCGTGCATGGCGGGCGGCGCTGGGCCAACACGCGGCCGGCGACGGCCCACGTGCTGGTCTTGGAAGTTAGGGCACGCCCGTCACATGTTCCCCACCGCATTGAAGCGTGATGTTGGGCCTGCGGTAAAAGACGTTGAGAACAGAGTATTAGTCGCTGTTTTTTTTTTAAATGCCCACTTCAAAGCAAAAGTGGCACACGCAGTTCCGATGGATTCCGGAACACGAAGGACAAAACAGCCGACTACGCCGCCAAGGACGCCGCCAACCGTATAACCGTACTCAGTATGTATTCTGCAAAGACATGCACAATGTCGTTCGAATGCCGAAATGCTAGATGCAATATCTTCTAACCTTACCACACACTTTAATCCACAAACGGTAGGGCTTTGAGCCACTCCCTACGTTCTTCATCATTCCTGGCTTCCCGGTCCAAGAACCTCTTCACTCCCTCACCTAGCTGTTTCCTAGATTGCTCGTAATCTATGTCGCTAACCCTACCACCCCAATGTTTAAAACAGCCAGTGTCGTCGACGAATGCATTCATGAGTTCAACCCCTTGGACTTTCTGTTTTCCTTTGATCAAGTCCCATACATCGGTTAGTACCACGCCAGCCTGCTTCTCCATGAGGATATACTCTGCGCCGATAGGGTTCCCTGATGCTCGAGAACTCCATGCGTCACTTTCAGAACAGGGAGGCCAAGAGAATTCCTCAACTAGCAAAGTTAGTATCGACGCGCAACATGAAATCGGAGTAGAAAGGCCATACAAAGTCCATGGTTGCAACCTCACTAGCTGTCGTGAAGTGCGGTCTGCCTGCATTGGGATTTGGAAGCTTCGCAATAATCTCGAGTCCATTGTCCATGGTAAGTTGGAACATTTTGTTATATTGACCCTCCGAGATCTTTAACACTTGGGTGCAGGATCTCGATCCGACCACAGAGGCAGCTAGTTGCAGAAGCGCTGAAAGGTCAAACTTAACATAGCGACAACCAAGTTGCTGTCGCTCGTTCCAAAGCCAACGACCCGAGGTAAACCGAATGAGTGCCTCAAGGTCATGTTTTTGGTCTGCGATACCCTCGGTCTCATTGATTTTGGAGCTGCGGGATGAAAAAGGAGCCGCAATGGATGTATGACAGGGGTGGCAGCGGCAGTAAAGCGTGGCTTCCAGGATCCTTCTCGGGAGGCGGCCACGGATGGCCTTCATACAGTGCTTGAGAAAGGTATTTCGTTGTCATAAAGCGTCGTGATTCGTAAAACAAGGATGAAGTTGCGGTCTTGGCGACGGTTAAGAAGGCGCGGTCGAAGGATAACGTCGCTAGTCTTTTTTGGCTATTCGGCGCCTGCTGGCTTAGGGCATGCCCGTCACATGTTGCCTTGATCGCAGAAGTAATTATCAGTACGAGTTGCTTTTTTTTATTACTTTTGAACTTTAATTTAGAAGAAAATACGTAATATTATAAATAACAAATTAAACTGTCATGGACTTTGTATAACTGTTATGTTCCACAGTGACGACAGACCGAAAATGCGGCCGTAAAGGTCGACTTGAGACATTCAAGGAATGAAGGCAAATTGAAATGAATAAAAAAGTAAATCCATGATGCAAGCCAAATTATCCGATACCAGAATAGCGCTGATTTTTTGTCCTCATTCGCTAAATCAACCCAAGCTGTTTGACAGCCCAGCATATGAACCATAAGCAAATGGTAATCTTTGCAAACTTCTGTGCTATTTCCTTGAGATCATTACTAATTCCGCCACTGATCCGCCTTTGGAAGGTTCGAGAGTCGTTGCCGTGAGGGAACTCCTGTGACGGAATCGGCTTCCCAAGGAACTCACAGAGCGGTTTCCAACCGTCCCGTACGTTATATAACAGCAGATTCTCGCAAGGAACGATTTCTCGTACATGTTGGTAATGATACTCAAACACATGACGCCCGAGAGCTTCGAAGTCGCCTTTGAAAAAGTGCTCCCATATTTTTTTCCAAGTCGGTCGGGTCCATCGGGTCCTCATAGCAAAGATATTGTCAAGAAACTCGAACACGGGAAAGAGTGGATGAGATAGAAGAGGCTGAAATGTTCTCTTCACTGAACTTTTAACAAACTGTCTGTCAGTGCTGTATGGTCGTCATTTCGTTGTGCATTATCAGAAAATAGAAATCACCTATGCCACTCATCCACGTCTCTGGTGGTTAGAATAACCTTGGCTTCTGGGTACGTTTGGACAAGTTCGCTAGAAAAGCAGGCAGCTGGGAAATCACAGACCGCCTAAGTTGTTTAATGTTAGTGTTTGTTTTATTCTTTCGCTTTTTTGAAAAATATCGCACAGCTTACTTGGCAGTGGCCTAGAACTTGATCGAATTCTTGACGGGTAAATGGCCGTCCGATTCCCTCGTACTTGGCGCGTAGAGCTGCATACCACATTTCACAGTCTCGAGGATTTTCTAGGACTGCCAAATAGCCATGGTAGGTCTCATTATACCCTAACAGTCTTAAAGCCTGCCTTAGGGCTGATTATATAACAAGAGATGTTAATTAGGCATTTATCATCCCTTGAAGTAGTGTAACTCACAGTCTGTCCCTGTCCGGCATAATCCAAGTCCCAACACTTGCATAGGTACTTCACGCCGGCACTGGCGCCGATTGATATCAGTAGCAACCATAGCGATGTGAAAGTGATATGTTATTATGTAAAGACTTTGACGCCTCAGAGTTGGAAAAATAGGAATAATAGATGATAGCAGCAAAGATTTATAGTAACATGGACTACCCAAAAATGAGCGTTGGAGATTTGAATTCTAACTTGTTAAATAAGAACTACTAGTTGCATCACAGCGAATATATTTTCACGGAGATCTACAAATATGTACATTACATCAGATGATTTCCTCACAAAGGTGATTTATGCGGGCACCCCAGCTATTCCAAATCCGTCGTAGACTCGAAATCAAATTTCGTAGTAAATTCTTAGCAATTTTAATCGCTAATCCCTAGTTCGAAAACACTTAAAAAAATCATTCTTAGAAACCCTAACTAACCCTTCCCTAACCCTAACCACTCTAACCTCTAACACAAACCCGAACCACTAACCCTCTAACCCTAAGTAGATAGGTAAGGAATTAGCAGTTATAAAACCCTATCTATTTAGAATTAGAGGGTTAGTAATTCAGATTAGAATTAAAAATTAAGGTTAGAGTTAGAGATTAGAGTGGTTAAAGTTAAGGAAGGATTAGGGTTCCTTAGAATAAATATATTGACGTTATAAAGTGAGAATTTTCAAAGATTTTCTCTAAGCTGGGAATTAGAGATTACAACCGCTAAGAATTTACTAGGAAATTTGATTTCAGGGCTACGCCGAATCTGAGTTAGCTGGGGTGCCCGCATAAATCCCCCTCACAAAAGAAAAAGGCCACACTTTTTGAGAATTTACTATCGCCGTACTATCGACATACTACGGAGGTGCGCGTCAAAAGTCAGGGCAGTGGGGAAATTATTAGCGTCAGCACTAAAATATAATTTCTTTTTCAAATACATGCAATTACATACTATTTCTATAGCAACGATACGCATGTCATATATATCCAAGTAAACACTTAGTAGGTTAGACACTATACTAAACTTAGATACTTTAGTGGATATTTTATTTACTAGTAGGCTAATTAGTACTACGAATACTAAGCTAAAATATTAATTTACACACTAATGTCATTAGTGAATGGCCCACTGTCCTGACTTTTGACGCGCACCTCCGTAGTGATTACGGCATTTATTCCCTATGTCAGTTGAGACTGATCTACCCTCAATTTACGCAAGACGGAAATATGATTCGTTGACCCGAAAACATGCGCTGAGGCCATAGCTTAACCATGAGAAAACCATCAGACCATGGCCCATTTTATAAAGGACATAAGGCAGATAAGAATAAGTATGGAACGAGAACTAAGAAAAGCCAATTACAAGACTTGGCGAGGCTTCAAATTGATCGTTACGAAGTGGGTTTTTGTACAATAGTAATGTTCTAGTAATTTTATAACTCTTTAAAGGGAGAGGTCAGTGTATGAATCACCACCACCGTCTGTACAGCCTTTATTTCGGACTAGTTCATTACATGTAACTGGAGCCGGCTACATGCACTCTGATCGACGTCTTTAATTCGTTAGCTAGATTAAAGTTCAATAAATATTTCGGTGTTGTCTGAGTGTAGAGTTATTGAACCTTATTTTCTAGCATCTTTTAATTGCAAAAATGGTTAGTTTGGCAGTATCAATTGATGCACGATATATAAATATATATATTGTTAAAAAACGGATATAAAAGTATTGAAAATTTCAATCATTGAGATGATTTTTGAAGCACAAGTTGGATGGTATCGCTCTTGAAATGGATCAACTTAACACTTCTGGTTGCAGGAGTAACATGTCACATGAGACGGAAGGCCAGCTCTTATATCCTTTATGCTTAGTTCTCACTAGACTTAGTGCCTACTCTGGAGTTATATTCTCCATATTTATTGTCTGTTACGTTTTCTTCGATCGATTTGTCCTCAAAGCATTTCTTCTTAATCATGTGTATAAGGCGTCTTACTCCACTCTCCACCCTAAGCACCAACGTCAATTTCGTCTGCTTCATATTGATGTGATAGTGAGATTTACTTCACTAGTATTGATGTCAAGGCCAATTTTCTCACTGGCATTCAGAGGCAGACATATTTTCTATCCTTACTTTAAGGGCTCAACAATAATGTTAGGGGATGCGATACTTTTTGCGGCATTCCAATCTGCTTCATTCAAAGCATTCGAGCTCATTTATCAGGAGAACCTGCGGCTTTTGATGGTCATACATCATGTTGGGACCGTCATCACGATACAGAGCTTCCTAGCTAGGGCTGTTACATTATCTATCGATATGATGCCAAAACTATTTGAGATGGAAGCCGAGTTAACCATCTGTTTGTTCTGGGGTAAGACCTTTTTCTACAGCTTGATACTATTGTCCTAATTTAATAGTTTTCTTTGATGGGGCGTTTGGCATTGTGTCATGCTCTTCGTTTATTTCTCGGCGAGCGTTTTCACAAAATAGCGCTAGACTCGCCAAACTATATTTTTTTGCCTTTGTCTATGCGGTCATTACAGCAGGTCTGGAAATTATTACAGTTTTTCACTTCACCTACCTACTTTCGGATAAATTATCATCAGTACAGATAATTTCCATCTGTTTTGGACAGGTATTATTCACGTGGGCAAAAGGATATGTTTGCCTGCGTATCTTTGAAGTTTACGAACAGCAGATGACCGCGATGAAATCTATCACAGCATGTGGTAAAAATGAATAATACTGCACACATGGAAAGAACGCATTGATTTTTACGAAATTACCTGTGTCATTTCTGATAAGTTTCGTACTTTTCAGAACAGGCGCTCAGACTGACATCTCTGATATATATATACATTCTGATTTACATATATTTATCTACCGTAGTTATGTATTGAATATTACGACTATACATGTATACTTCAGTGCAATAACAGTTGAAGACCAGAACTCTTTTCCAAAGACTGTTTCTACCTGTCGTCTTAGTGATAATCTTATTCTAACCTCAAAATCATAGATGTTAGTACACTATTACCGTACCTAGTAATAATTTATGA
The DNA here is from genome assembly GCA_001939245.1 of Talaromyces wortmannii. Taxonomy (NCBI): domain Eukaryota; kingdom Fungi; phylum Ascomycota; class Eurotiomycetes; order Eurotiales; family Trichocomaceae; genus Talaromyces; species Talaromyces wortmannii. Next base: position 620,905 of record MJVA01000598.1, read on the forward strand.
CAATAACTAATATATCAGCTTCTAGTTTTGTAATTGAGCAAGTTATTTCCAATTGTGATAATCCACAGTGAAGTATTCTCCTTAGTTGCCTTTCTCCCAATTTTGATACACGGCCTTGATATGGTCTTGGTGAAGACCCTCCAGTACCTTTCGGCCCAAGACTTATACCACACTGGATCCCTGAGCTGCCAGACTTATTTGAGAATAGTGGGTTGAAGGACATCAAGGTCGATGATCGTGATGCGCCGAGGTACATGGGTTACACTTTGCATGAATGCGTCTTGATGGTGCACGACATGATTGCGCAAAATGCAAAACATGAACAAGTAGCCTCGGGTTTGAGGACAAGGTTTTCTGAGGCCTTGAAGGAAACTTACGAAGGAGCCTTTCATGCTTGGACTCGATGGACCGTTATCGGTAGGAAGCCTGCATAATAACCAAATACGAAATTTTTAATTTAAAACTCCAAACTAAATACATAATCGGGTTGTGTCTTATGTCATCGCAGAACGCCTTTTCTCAAGACTAGTAATTAGAGACACAGATTTACAATTTGTCAAAGGCTGTCACAGCAGCCTCAGCTGTGACATGAGCACTTGCGGGATTCGCGCCAGTGACGATGGCTCCGTCAGTGATGGTGAATGCATCCCATGGGCCAGCGGGCGAAACATCTACAGGAAATTGTTAGAAATTGTTTGTATCGAGCAGCGACGAGGTGTACTTGCAAGTCGCGCCAGATGAAGCAGCAGAGGCTTCAATCGTCGGCCTGTTCCAGCTCTGGATAGTATCCAGAACCCCTTCCTCTTCCTCACCCCGCGTAGTGAAGCCGGTGACCTTTCGACCGTTGATAATGGACTTTCCGGTCGAGGGATCAATGATGCCGGGGAAAATGGCACCTCCGTGGCAACTACAAAGGTTACGTTAGTTCAAGGATAAAGAAATGGCTTCGAGATTGCTGCATACACTGCTGATACAATGCCGCCGTCAGTGAAAATCTTAGCGGCAATAGACTGCAGACCCTTGGCCTCGGGGTAGTCGATCAGCGACGCATGACCCGCAGAGGCAAAGAAGAGCCCGTACTGATTCAAAAGGTTAGGACAAGCCATGCAAGAAGATAGCAAAATAACGTTACATTATCTGGGTTTATATCGCTGGGCTTCAGAAGCTTATCAAGCTTGGATCGGAATTCACTTGAATGATCCTCCCAGACCGCGCGGTCCTTGTCGGGCAGCCAGTCCTTCTGCTGGGACAGCCAATCCGGCTGGTAGGTGCCAGTCTCAGAGACTAGGTCTACCTCAAATCCAGCCTTCTTGAAGACGTTGAATGGATGAAGCGCCTCGGTGATAAAGAGCCCCGTCTCCTTGCCATCTGGGTAGAGGGGTGCATGGGCAGAAGTGACAGCAATCAAAGCCTTGCGTTGGGGAGCCATGGCGTATAGAGCAGAGAGCGATCACAATTAGATTGGATGGTCAATTGAGAGAGGAAGAAACGATGATGTTGATTGTTCATTCATATTGGAGAGAGAGCAGTCTATATTTATAAGGTCTATAAGGAGGGATCGAGACGAATTCAGTCTGATGTTGCTCTGAGTAGTGACGTCATGTATATACATGCTTATCTAAGTCCGACGGAAGCAACTCAATTGATAATCTCCATTCCTGTCCGCATTCTGCAACTCCGTCGGAGCCAACGTCAAGATGAACCAACCCAGAAAGCGCCAGAAAGTCTCATCTGCCTGTGAGAGATGTCGACAGCGGAAGATAGGGGTATGTGGCAATCCTAGGACCGGGCCAGGCTAATGACCATTAATCATCCACAGTGTGACCAGAAACGCCCATGCCAATTATGTCTCCGAGCAGGCGTAATATGTACTCCGCGTGGAGTGCCAGAAGCTCGCTCATCTGCGACGGCGCAAGCTGCTGCACGAGATAATAATGGCGAAATTCGGGTCCATTCAGACGACGGAGACTCCGCTACCTTACCGGAGCTGAACATCGTCGATCTCAGTACCCGCGTAATAACTAGAAACTCTGCTTTTGAGTGTTTGAATGAGCTGACCAGTTGGCATATCACGCTTGCAGATGTTTTTGCGCGATAAACAACATCAAACCCGAGAGTATGACACGTCCGCCTTGCCGGGTGGCAAGAAGCCAGCCGGCCCTTTTCTCTCCACCCCGGTATCTTGGCGAGACTCGATCGGTATACAGCTACCGGAAAAGGTTGCTCTTGATAAATTCGTAAAACAGTACTTTGATTCCGTGGACTGGTTTATGATGGTATATTATGGTCCTTCTTCACTTGTGTTTCCATAGTCTGATCGTTTTGAAGGCTTTTCACGAAGGAGAATTCCGACAAAGATACGAAACTCTTATGACATCAGGGCATGTTGTGGGACGTGACGACAACTTTCTCTGGCTTTCCTTACTAGTTATTGCTCTCGGCGCACACTATTTGTCTCTCTCACGGTCTGCTGAAGAAGACTGCCAGGACTTATTATCTTTATCTGGGAAACTTCTCTCTGAGATCGAGTATAGGTTCTTACGGATCATTGGAATCCCAAATGTAGAAGCCGTTCAGGTTTGCATTCTTCTGGGCAGTTTTCACCTATTCAACGGTCGCCCTGCCGTTGGAATGGGGATTTTGGGCAGTGGTATCAAGATTGCACAGGTCATTGGACTCCACCGGGAGTTGATGTGGCATAATGTGTCCGAAGTTGCTCAAGAGACCAGGCGGCGGACGTGGTGGGCCTTGGAAGTTTTTGACAAGTATGTTTTATGTTTCCCATACTGAATGTATTCTCATTATCTGCTAACTTCTCGGCTGCCCCAGATATGCAGCAATAGCATTTGGGCGTCCGTGCAGTATAGACGACTCCGATTGCAATATTAGGGTATTAGCAAACACAGGAGACGTAAACTCTGGCCAGGGTCCTCTTTTGGAATACCATCGCTGGAAATTCCGGCTATATAGGATCATGGGCCCTTTCCTAGGAAGACGACTGCAGAGAAAGGGACCAGAAAGAGTGAGAATCTTACATGAACAATTAGTTGCCTTGGAGAAAAAAATGCCTGATACTCTACGCCTGACGACTTACGAAAAAAGTGTCGACGACACGTCACAGCATCCACCGTTGCTCCATCTAGGAGCCCTTGCGCTTCAGCTGACTTACGACAATCTTCAGATTATCTTACATCGAAGTGTAGCCTTTGAGAATGCCAACCACAAATTTGAGCTAGGTAGGGACGAAGCGACAAGCGGAACTGAAAGCGCCGCCGCGTTTTCTCGTCAACAACTGTTGGAGTCTGCACTACGAACCTCGGAGGTGCATAAATATTCTCATCTATTGCGAGCATGTCTCAAAACACATGCTGCAATGCATCTTGGGCTTTGCCTGTTCACATCAGGTGTCGTTCTTTGCGCTCTTGCTTTGATAGAACCGTTGTCGGCCACTAGCCAAAAGGCAAAAGCAGGCATTATGCAAATTATACGCCTCCAGAGGGAAAGGGTATCAAACAAGCATATTATATCATCTCAGAGCGTGAAGATACTTGAGGACCTGGTCGCTGTTATCATGCAGGCCGAGCATCGAACGATTCTGGGGGATCCTATTCCTGAAGGCATGGCAGAAACAAAGGATGAGAATGACTTGAACATCTCTAGCCAAACTCAGACAAATGCCAGCCAGTCGGCTCTTAATACTCTTCAAGAAGGTGATTTTCCATTCACAGCATACTTTTAGGCTTTGCTGACAGAGTGAGAACAGTCTTTGCAAATCATTCACAATATCCACCACAGAACATCCAAAATATCCAAGCAACTGCACCAAATACGCTAGACTCCACCACGTGGCAAGCCTCGGGATATTTCACTAGTTCAACAGCCGAATTTCCTTGGGATGGAAACGTTTCCCCCTTAGCAGACCTGCCAGATTCAGATTCTCTTGATGCCAGCCAGCTGTGGCTCTGGGCTGACAATCTAGGTTATCAATCTTTTGCCGAGTTTAGTGGTATGCCGTCCCTGATGGAAGGAAATCCACCTACGGCTGGATGAACTATTATCAATACCGGAATCCACGCACCACAGATCATGTTCAGTGTTTTGATTACGTTAAGCTCCCCCGCAAATTTGCATTGTTTATGGAAATATAATACTAAAAATAATGGGGAATTAGATAAAGCTACATTAGTTTAGAATTCTATTATATAACTGGAATCTAATTATAATTAAATAAAATTAGATCTCAAAATACTACGCATAGAACTTTAAGCGTAAGGCGCCTCACGCAAAATGCTTCCCTATAAGGGCAAAGTCATTAATGATTACAAGTTCCAACCAACCACCGGCATTAGCGCACTGCAACTACGACGAATCCGTCTTAGCAGAGGGATTTTATACTTCAACGGCTCAGCCTTAGGGCTCCACTTAACTACGACCAATTCGATATCTCCTAAACATATACGGAATATTATCTCCTGTTTCGCTATGATGATTTTTTTTCTCTTCCTCATTATACATATTTTTACCAGGACCAAATCGTGTGAACTTCAAAACGCCTCCCTTTGCGATCATGAAGGAAGACACAGTGGAGCTGAATGAGAGGCAACATGTCAGCACTGATGAAGCATCAGATACCCAGGCCGTAATCGAGGCGGCTGAGAGTCCATCTACACCATATCTTGATGGAGCTCGACTATATATGGTTACTACTGCGTAGGTGCCTGTCTCTCAGTCTCCCCACCAAAACCACTATTAACGCGCTAGGAAAAATTCAAAAGACTCTGCTTGTGCTTGTTCTTGGTCAATTTAGAGATATCTATTGTTTCAACATCACTGGTCAGTATTGCGGGTGATCTTGGGGAACTGGACAAAATATACTGGATAACCACCGCATACATGCTTGGATATGCCGGTACGTTGTTACTCTGCAAACCCTCAGGCTAGCCACACTTGCTTGGACAATATTGAAACATTAGCTGACCGGTTTATGAATCTGCTTTGAAGGAGTCATGGTTCTGTCTGCAAAGCTCAGTGATATCTTTGGTCGCAAGACATGTCTTGTTGTATCAGTCATCTTATTCGTAATCTTTTCAGCTGCCTGCGGTGCCGCGCAGACGATGAATCAGTTGTAAGATCATGATCTACCTAACCTCAAGATTCCATTGCAACTTGCTAAATATCAGACTTCTTGACCAGAATTATTTTCCGCGCATTTCAGGGTGTTGGAGGAGCAGGAAATTACGCTATTTGCACGATTATTACGTTGGAGATGATCCCACCCGAAAAGTATGCAAAATATACCGGTCTCGTAGCAATTGTCTTTGTATTCTCCCTTCTCCTGGGACCAATTTTTGGAGGTGTAATCACTCAAAACTCGACCTGGAGATGGATATTCCTGCTCAAGTAAGTCACGTCTTCATCTCTCATCATTTGCATCTCTACCTCGGTTTTTTGAAAGCTAATCAACATCAAACAGCGTCCCACCTGGTGTCATTGCGATTTCGGCTTTGATTTTTGTATTGCCGAATGGATTCCCTTATCACCACAAGCCGCGCGAAAGACACGACTCTTTTCGTGAATCGTTCGGGAAGTCATTTCGTCGCGTCGACACCCTGGGGGCCTTTGGCCTTGTTGCGGCAACAGTACTGCTGGTTAGTGGTCTGGAAGACGCTGATCAACAATTTTCCTGGAAATCTGCGTTTACTATTGCAGTCCTGACCATCTCGGGCGTTTTATGGATTCTATTTGTGGTCTGGGAACGATGGGTGACCCTGAAAGCTACCACTATGGAGCCTGTGTTTCCATGGAGGTTTTTTCAGAACAGAGTATGGATATTAATGTTGCTGTAGGTCCAATCCTGATCCTCCTTTTTTTCCCTCCCCCTTTGGCACGAAATTTAACTTCAGTTCACAATCTAACCATGGACCAATCACTCTAGAAATGCAGTATTTCTCGGGATGACTTGGTTCGTGACCTTGTTTATACTGCCGCAACGTTTCGAAATTGTCAACCAGCTCTCTCCCTTCCACGCCGCTATCCGGTACATACCATTCACAGTAGCCTCTCCTGTCTCATCGGTTTTGGCGTCGGTCGTTGCAAAGGCCCTTCGAATCCCCCTGATGTATCTTCTGGTCATTGGCGCGGTGGTCCAACTTGTCGCTTATGCTCTTCTGGGAACTATGTCTGAGCAGCAGGATGGCATCCCGGCTCGACAATATGGGTACCAGTTCCTGGCCGGCTTTGGATGTGGGATCACGAATCCAATTTTGACTCTGATGACACCTTTTGCCACCGAGAAAAGAGACTATGGTGAGTCAGACCCCCCTTCTCCAGATTGATATGTACAAAAGAACGGGCACACTGATCCAAATGTATTATTGTTTTTTTTAGCGGTTGCCATGGGGGCCATCACGCAATTTCGAATCATTGGAGGCTCCATGGGCCTGGCGATTGCCACGGCCATTCAAAATAGCTACCTGCGCTCACATTTGAGCCGATTTCTGGGCAGCGGCGTGGTGGAGGCCATCCTGCATTCAACCTCAACTATAACGACACTTTCCCCTGGAATGCAGGATTTAGTCCGTGAGACTTATGCTACGGGCTATAATCTGCAGATGAAGTTCTTGGCTGGGATGGCAGGCGCTCAGATTCTTACCTCGATGATGATGTGGCAGAAAAATCCCATTGTAGCGGCGTAGTTCCGGGGGGAGAGGGGAAAGTGGGGCTGGATACTTTTAATGTACATATTGAACGAGATGATTAGGTTGTGACAACTATCATGCATTAATCAATTGATAGAATGACTGTCTATCAGACGATCCTTCCGGCTTATGCACCACCTCAAGCCGCATCTAAAGGAGGGCCGTGTGAATCCTAAAAAAACAAGAAAAACAAAAAACATTGAAGTCACAAATATTACACCTCTCGTTCCAGTCTCTTGGCTCTGGTATCGTTCAATATCATCAGAGGTTTCACGAAAGGGTTCTTGTAAACCGTCAAAAATGATATGCCGCGGGGGCAAAGCATCAAAGCAGCCTCATCTGCTCGGCACGGGAGGTTGGCATTGGGCATGGCAGGCCTACATATGTATTTTTATTAGTCTATTTTTCCATGGGTCTCGCTTCGAATGCCCTATAGGGGGCCTAGTATCTACTATATTCATTAGTTGTATAGGAAATTGAGTGAAAAAAAAATATGGGTATTATTTTGAAATAAATCGCTACAATAACTCCGAAATGCATACACCTATATCCAGTATCCAGTTTTCAGTATCCAGTATCCAGTCCAATATTACAATCCAACGCCGGTCCAGTATACAGTATCTCGTACATCAGTCAGTTAAGGAGCTGCATCATGAGCTCACCAAATTTTTTCCGTTCTGTTTGGCATTAGCCTGTGCCAGACAAACAAGAAGAAGAAACCTACCGTCATCATCGAGGAACTTCAGTTGTAGCACCTTCATCTCTGCAAGCAGCTCAAAGTTGGGCAGCAGGTGCAAGGAGATCGGCCGGCTAGCCTTCTTGGGCACGTCGATCTTTTCAATGCAGTTCACTATACCGTTAGTTTGTAGTTCGAGAACATTATAAAAATATTAAAAACTTACACGGCACCGAGACATATCGTTTTCGGTCCTTGCGCTGCGAATTCGCAAAAAAAAGCAGTACCATGCGCTCGTGGCGTCCGCGTAACAGGCGCATATTCTGGCTGATGCACTCTTCGCCGCGGCCCTTGGACTTGGCCTCGGCAATGCCCGCCATGAAAACCAGCTTGGACGCGAGGAGGATCTCTTGGAACCGGACGCAATCTATGCATGACTTGTTAAACCTGTCACAACGAAGTAAAGACAGACAGAGCTCACCATCCCAGTGGTCAAAGGTATAAGAGAGCTGTGTGTTGAAAGTGGCATTCGACGTCTGAACGGTCTGCTCGTCTAAGAAGGATACTCGCAGAGGCGTGTCGTCGGTCATCAGCGGGTTCTCCAGATGTGGTACGGGAAGTCGAATGTTCACAACTATGATTGTTTTTTTATTAGTTCCAAGTTTGTTGAATGGTGAACCACGCTGCACTCACAGGTATGCACAAAAGTGTGCTGCTGGCCGCCCAGCTCCAGGGCCTTGAGAGTGCCATTAGCTTCCTTGATAATGTCGATGTATCCGTACTGAATGCGAAATAGCCTCGACTTTCGAATAAACGATCTATCACGCAATAAGCATTAACAGAGACCAAAAGAAAGAAAAGAAACCCCGTACATGGTCACAGAAGGATTAAGTTTCAGACGAACAATCTCATCCGGCAGCAAGCGTGAGTTTCGCGTGTAGTCGCTCACGGTAGTGGGAGACGTCGGCGGACTGGGCGGAGGCAGGAACTTGCGGGCGGACAAGAGACTCGAGTCTGAGTTTTGCGTGGTGGCCGACGCATAACTGACTCGTCGCGTGCTTTGAAGTGGCCATTCCGGCAAGTCTTCAAAGTCACGAGTGACGACGGCATCCATCGCATATATACACAGCAGCAGAGAGAATGGCTAAGCTGTGCAAAGACGAGGGGGGATGTGATGTAATAAAAGCGTCGAGTGGATCTAGGATGGATTTTCTGCGCGGGCGCCCTTGCACATTATGAACATGTTATATGTCGCTGTCTTGCTCGCTTTGATTGGACCGACCAAGGGTTAATTAGCTGCAGGGCAAGGAATAGGCCCAGAAACGTCCTGCCCTCCAGGTGGAGCACGAGGATGCGCAAAGACAGCCGAGAAGCCGATATCGAAGCCCGGTCGACAGGCCATCTGGATCAGTTGCAGGTACGCAAAACAATGTTAAGAGCATTAGATATATCGAGCTGGAGAGAACGTGCTTCCATGCGCCGCTGTCACTGGCCGAGAGCGATGCTAGACGTGCCGCGCTAGTGCGTTTGCGGTCTAGTGCGGTCGAGACGGTCGTGCCTGCCTGCTCTAACTTCTTGCACCTGCCTGCTTTGCTCCTGCCTTTTTCACTTTACTCGCTTATGCACTCGCACCTGCCTCGAGATAAACAAAATATCAGGTGATCTAACTATGCATGACTTTCTGTATGTAATGTTCAACAAAGCACCTAGGTGCGGACATAGTACTAGTTCGGAGAAAGCAGGAGCTAAGACGACCGCCTAGCCCAAACCGGCTAGCAGCATCGAAAGCACTACTGAATGGCGTCCCAAGGAACACAACGACAACGCGTCTATCAGTGACATTCACCACCATTTAGTACCAAAGCATAAAACATACGTGCGTGTTGACCAGGATGTATACGAGGGATATACACTATAAAAATTTCAATTGATACTAATCTATTAATTACTATTGTTACGTAAGAAACATACTGATCTAGAACATGTGTTGCGTGCGTCTCCCCGACAGAGTGATACCACATACGTGCGCGCGACAACCACGTGGGGCTTGGCAGTATGTCTTGCGCGTGGGAGCTCGATCGAGCTGATGAACTAGTGATCCAAGTTCCCACTCTATCCGGCGTGTCATTTGAAATGCAGAAGAAGAAGAAACGAGCGTGCTGACAGTCTGATAATCTCGTTTGGGTGATCCTCCCTTCTGGTTGGCTTCCTTCCTCGTCCCTGAGCCACGCCAAGGTTAGACGGAAAATCACGGCCAGGGCATGTTTTCTGCAAAAAACCCATGTTCCGGCATAGGCATGCCCACAAACTCATACCCCTCAAACAGGCCGTCGAAATTCGTCGACGACGAGCTGTCTATGCCCGCGACCTCGGCGGGTCGTGGCGTCGGATCCAGAACCTCATCCAGCGCCGCTGTCAGACGCTTCTCCGCTTCGATGCACAGCGCATAGTCCCCGTGGTCCGGTCGTGTCACCCACGACAGCGACGAGGTGAAGACCGTCAGCTTCCGGATTAGGTCGGTGCGTCCGGGCAGCACGTACGCGGTGCTCCCTTGGTTTTGGTGCAGGAGCTGCAGAGCAAGCACACTCGCACTGGCGACGCCGTACGACAGCATCTAGACTCGTTGTGTTAGCTTATCCTCATATCTCCCATCGCTTGTGCTGAGGGCTCGTACCAGCCAGGCATAATGCCGACTTCGATCAACCATCAGCTCCTTGTTGCTGGTGAGATAGTTGACTGTCGACAAGACCTCTCTCGCCGTGTCAAAGAGCTCCGCGTGACCCTTCCCCGTCTGCTGCACGAGTGCTCGCCGCAACAGGAAAAAGGAATATAGGTATTCGAGATACGGTATGACGAGCGAATACCGACTCACCCACGCATTCGCAGCGGTCTTGACAATGTCATCGTCCTGGTGATCGAACCGCAGGTGTGAGGGGGTTGTGTCCCAGCTCGCCTTTGCTTTCTCCATTACATGACTTGAGAGGTTGTTAGCCCAGTCAGCCAGAAATGGAGTGACTACCTACTTGGCCTTGTTCTCAAACTCTGCCGCGTCAACTGGCATCTCGTCACCCTGCTTACATCTCAGGACAATCTCAAGCACCTCTTCACGCAGGAGCGCGGCAAAATAACGCAGGCGCAGGAAGCTGAGACGTTGTATGTAATTTGCGTTCCATCCGTTAATGTCCAGTTGCGCGACGGCTTGCGCGACCGCTTCTGACCCGGCGATGAGCACTTCTTCTCTGATGTCAAGCGGAGCGCTGATGTTGCAATAGCGCCGGGGAATCAGCGGCGGCCTTCCTATGAATGTTGCTAGGTTCTTGTCGGTGCTGTAATTGGCCACGACACACAGCTTGCGCCATTGAGACAGGAAGAAAGGACAGTCGTCCTCTGGTCCGCTCTCTTGATGGAAGCCGGCGGTCGTTATGGTGGTCCAAACCACTCCCATCTGGCGCCAACACAGATAGTCTATACCATTAGCATGATTCCTCTCTATATATACATACACAACATACCGATATCACCGTATCGGTGTGTCTTCAGCTTGCTGTCATTATTCAACAGAAACACAAGCAACTCATTCACCGACGCCGGATGTTCACAGAACTTGATGCAAAGATCACTAGCCTCAATCAGCAAACTCAGGAGAGTCTCCTTGTGGATATTCGCCGCCAACAACACGGGATCATTCTCGGGTGTGCCCACGAGCGCCATTCCCGCAACGGCGAAATAATTGCCAATAGCCTCCCATCGAAAATTGGGACCCGTGAACGAGGCGCAGTACTGCTCGACAGTCATGGACCTGTTGATAACCATCGGTCTCGACGAGTTTTGGAAAATCATGTGCGCGAAACCCGCGAGTTGTGGCGTTACCGACTTGCCAGGCTCATCCAAGTGTTCGAGCGTCTGTCTGACGGAGCCCACGATGGCGTTGATAATGGTGTCCGGCATGGAAAACACAAACACGTTGGCCTGGTACCTGGCAATGAGCACGTCGCATACGGGGAACTGGTACAAGATGCGGAGCACCTCTGCTCCGACGGGGATGGGGTCTGGCTGCAGATTCCGCGGGATGGCGATGTTGTGCGTCTCAAAGCCAGTCGGAATCTCATTGCCACAGTCCCGCAGAATGGAAAAGAAGTTGGAAGCGCCCAGGTAGCCAGACGGCACCCAGCTTGTTGTTGTCTCAACTGCAGCATAGGTTGTCGGACTGTGAATCGGAGTACTGCCAAGGATCGGAGTACTGCTATAGCTACTACTTTATATGTAGGTGTGTATAAGCTGGAAGTACATACTTCAATGATTGAACAGGGAGCTTACGTAGAGGACGGCTGGCCGTCAAGAGACACACTGCCAATGCCCTTTCTGGTCATGGGCGACGGATGGTAGAAGCATTTATGCGCAATGTCCTTTGCTATACATCGGCCACAGACAGGCGTCACATGATCGCACTTGAGCTTGGACTTGCGACATGGCTCGCACGACTGCAGAGTCCCGTTGCGACGGGTCCGCGGACCGGATTGCTGCATGATCCTGAAATACAAGGCATGAAGAAATGCTTTTTGTCTTTCTTGTTAAATTTTTTTTCTGCCTGAGGATATTTACGCGGTGTGACTAGGACGTCGTTTCGCGTCGATGCCTGGAGGGCTTTGAGTCATCGAGCGATCTCGGGCGTGACTAGACCGTTTTCGTCCATACGGCCCGCCTCCTCGGGTCTTTATTGGGTTTGGGAATGGCTCGTATGCATTAATAATAACTCTTGTTTACGAGACTAATCAGATGTAGACGGTGAGTCAGTGTGCAAATGTTTCTAATTTGCCCGCGCGGTTCCTTTGCGGAGCGCTAGTCACGATGTAGTATGTAATAACATTGTTCCAACCATGATCTAATCCTGTGATCACTCACACATGCAATTCCGAACTCCGAAGCATAAATCCGCAAATGGGTATAGGAAAACGTCAACCCCGAGACCTCGGAGATAATATATGTGGAGAAGTAACAAAAAAAAAAGAAAGAACGAAAGAATGCAAGAATAATCACTTCACGGCCACCGCGCCTTTATTATGCTGTTGATAATGCCCCAGCCCCGTTTTGCGCTTTCCAAACGCGAAAGACGATATGCGTCGCATGATGTTGGTCTTTTTGCGGTCGAGCGAGACCGCGTCGTCGGGAACTGTTGGGATGGAGGTCAGAGGATCATACTCTTCGATATGCTGGGGCGCGCTGTCGTCGTCGCTGTTTGGAATTTGGGTGATTGTTTTTGTCGTGTTTTGCTGGGTTGCAGTTTCGTGTTGTTTTGGAATTGCTGCAATTTCTGGCCCAGTCCCTTCTTGCAGACCTGTTTCGAGGCCGCGCAGCATCTCGCTGATCACCGGCATTGAGTGTCTCTTTCTAGCCTTTTCTTCCGCGCTGTCTACCGAGATACTATCGCTGCGGGTGTTGACGTGCCGCAATGAGTCTGCATTTTTCGATGCCGTCGTTGACGTTGACGTTGACGTTGTGGTTGTTGTGCTATTCTTTTTCTTGTTTGTTGTTGTTGTTGTTGTCTTATTCTCCGGCACAGTCTCTCCCCGGTCGATCCTCTCGCTCAACAGCTTGCACGCCAGACGCAGCTGCGATTCGTCGCTGTGCTGCAGTTGCTGCCGGTCGACCAGGGGCGATTTGGGGTTCCAGCGGATGTTTTCGTTGTCGACAAAGTCGTATTTTCTGCTTTTGTCCTCGACAAACACAAAGGACTTCTTTTCAGGTCAGTCTTTGTTTTTTCTTTCCTTGCGAGCATGCGTGTCTTACTCGGAGCGGGGCCGGGCGGTGGAACTTCTCGCGCACTCTGGACGAGAAGCCCGGACTGGATTTCATCTGAAAAGTACCCATGGTTGTGTGTCTGTCTGTCCGTTGAGATGCGTACGGGGTAGACAAGGTGTAAAGTGATAAAAATATTTTCCGGGGAACGCTCCGCATAAATAAACCGGCTGTCCCTTATGGGGCCCCGGTATTTGCCACCAGTGCGCGGGCTCCGTTGGGTAGCGCAGCCCAGAAGTCGCCAATGGCAGCACCCCCGGTGGGCTTGGGGCCAGACAACGCAAACTCTGATTGAGCTGCTAGACGGCCTGGCGAGAGCTGGGCTGGGGGCTGTTGCAGGGGCATTTCCTCGTGCTTGATCCTTTCGCTCCGTGTTTAATAGTATTAAAGGAGTTCCTCGGTGGAATAGTTCCTTAGCATTTGCTACTATTAGCCCCTTAAATACTCCGTACTCCGTTCTATGTAACAACCGCGTATAAAGAGTACGTGACGGTAGTAGAATGCTCGCACGAGCCTTTCCCCTCTTCTCCAGATGATCTAATGCTGATGATGCATCACCAAGAATCAAGGAAAACGAACGAAAGAATTCTAGAACAGGGCAGAAACAGCGCTAGCCTCGTTGGGACATGGCTCACGGCTCACGTGGCGGCTCGGCGGCTGCCCCACACGGCCTTGAGGCAGCGTGCCGAAAGGGGAAATTTGCTACTTGCCAATTCGGGAATCCATTGCAAACAAACAAACACATTAATTACTAAGTAATAATATCTATACAGGACGCCGGAATGGATGTGCCTCGGTGTTCAGCACATACTCGTCCAGGCTCAGCACGTCAGTCTCCGCAAACATCAAGTAAAAGTACTTGAGCGTCTCGGCCAGCCAAAACGACTCCATGCGGTCTTGCTTGCGCGGATTGTCGACCGTGCAGTCGCTGAGACCCGCGTGCCCGATTTCCGTCGTGGTGTGCTGCACGATCGTGTTGAACATGCTCCATGCCGTCTCGACAAGCCGCGCGTCGCCGGTGATGCGGTACAGAATGAATATCGATTCGATGGCTTCTGGTCTGAGGCCGAGTTAGCTGAAAGCACTGTGCTTGAAAAGAAAAGAAGAAAAAAAGATTTGACACACCTCAAGATATACCGTCCATCATCAATCTTGGACACTCCCCGAGGCAGATGTTTCGAGCTGATTATTGCTTCCACAAACCCAGCGTCGTTTGGAAACGCCTTTTCCACCTCGTGATGCCACTGTCTTTCATCCCAGGAACACCCTGTCGACGACGAATCCTCACAGCCAGCCATGTGCATTACTTCCGGCATGATGCCCAGGTGCCCATTCTCATACCCCCAAATACAGCCATCCACCAATCGTTGTGCCACGTCCAGGTCGTCTGGCTTGCCAAAGACCTTTGCTCCCAGGGCGACCATGCCGCCTGCAAAACAGCCCAAGTGCTGCACTCTTGGTTCGGTCTTGAGCTGGGATAGTGGCGTCTGGCCGTCTGATGAGACGTCGCCCGGGAAAAGCACGTTGGAGTCGCCGGGAGTCATGGGACGGAAGAAGATGTGAGATTTCATGGCGTCGAGTGCCTGCTGGTATAGTTTCTCATACTGTTGAGAAGCACCTCCAAGGAGGGCATGTTGCTAGTACAATAGTCAGTTTCTAAAAGAGAGAGAGAGAGAGAGAGAGAGAGAGAGAGAAAGTAGACACCTTTGGAAGATACTCATAGAGCGAATCGGCCATCCCCCCAATTGTAAACATGGAAGAGCCACGGAAATCCATAGTCTTTGCGTTGACCACCACCGGCCACAAGCCCGGGATCTTGGTGAAGCTCTGCTGGGCATCAAACACATCCATAATCCGCTGGACCGCGTCATAATAGCGATCGTCCTGCGATAGCTGGCTGAGGCGCGTAAACTCCAGCGTGAGCGAGCCGACTTCCGCTACAAGCACATTCTCGCCAGCCTCTTGCAGAGGACTTGCGTCTCTCTGCGCCGCCGCGTTGATTTTCCAGCGTGTAATCGGCATTCGATTCGGTGTGTCGAATGCGGCGTACAGCATTTGTCCAATTTCGACGGCCTTGTCCAGCAGTACGGGGTATTTGTGTTGGCTAATGTCGTATGCCCCCAGGAAGCCGCCCAGGTATCGGATTGTCGTTTCAAATACGTTGATTTCCTCCAGGGAACATTGCGTAAAATCGAGATTTGCGACAGCGGCGACGGCTTCTTCGAATTCGTCCTGAAGGCCCATTATCCAGAGCGTATCTATTAAGTTGTTAGTTTCAATGAGATCCTTCAAAACGGCAACCCTAACTAACCCAAGGCATCCACAAGAGTAGCAGCCCACCCGCCAAAGGCGTTATTCGCATTGCCAGAAATCGGGGCAACCTCATCGCTCATCCACGCATGACTCTTGTATCCCGTCCAGGCATGCGTAAAGTTCCCTTTGACAGCCTCCAAGCGCGCCAGGCGAATGCTGCGAGCGGCGGCATCCTCACGAGGAAAACGGTGCTGGACCGCGGGGATGCTTCCCGGAATGCCTCGAGGAACAGATATTGTTGATCGTACTGGATATTTATGCACATACTGGGCCCAAAAGTAGACTTCCTTTGGATTCTTGATCGCGCTCTGACTCATAGACCACCCCCGCGGCCTTGAGGTGAAAAGGTAGTAAAGAACGACAAAGCCACATAGAAAGGGAAATAATACAATGCGGCCATATTTTGGGTAAATCATCTCGATATTTTTCGCTAAATGAATAAATAAAAACAACAAATAACGACAATAATAACAGTCCAGCTGTGTTGAAGTGAAGAGACCACCGACGGAATGAGCATCGGCGACGGGGGGTCGCTCACCAGCAAGGCGGCGCTTGATGTATTAATATTAATTTATTGAGCTGGAAACAAAGCGTCGTCCAATGGTTGGCACTCTCTGATTCGCACAGGGAACTTTTCTTTGTTCTGATCCCTGACCAGAGGCGCCATGTATGCAGGCTTGCAACAAATCAGTGATGCATGGCGTTCGTTCTTTCACCAAGATTTGACCAGTCAACTGAATTACCGCCCAATAACATGCGCCCTAATGTGTGCCTCTCTTAGTGACACAGGGGTTGGCGGCAGCGGCCTATTTTTGGGATTGCGGCTGTGGCACTAGAGGTAGTAGTGCGTGGATAGAAGAGCTAAAATTGGACAACAACAAAACACAAGTAATATCGACACGCACTTCGAATGAAAGAATGGGGTTGGAGTAAAAAGATTCAGATATCATCGTAACAAAACGATACAGCAAGATGGAATAGAGAGTCTGTTATCGTAGTAATTGTGCCGTTGCTTGATAATGTAACCAGTCATAATCAATATTATTGGAGGTCGTTATTACTTGAGGGTCTGAAAATGATTCAGTATTTATGACAACGCACCAAACCCTTATGAACTCACGTTTCGGATGACGGGATCAGCACGCTATTAGAGCCGCGGTATACTCATTGGACGCCACAGCTTGGTAGTGTTCACTACGTGGTTAGCTGGATAGACGCCTGGTGGTTTCCTTGCTCATGTACTGTCAGGGGGACACCAGGGTTTTCAGCCTCGTCGACCAGCGAAAATGTGGGAATTTTTTTTAACCTAGTCTGTCTGACCCCTAATATTACAACACCATAGCCGAGCAGATCAATTCTCACCCTTTGGCAACCTCTCAACCTGGTTGTAGGACCTACATTACCTCCGGAAGGAGATTTTAAGCCCTAATATAGGGCCCGTCCTACACCAGCCTACAATTCAAAATGATTCCTTACCTACTATTTTATACGACTCTCGTGACCGCGGGTTTTTCACTGCTGGTCGCCGCCGAAACCGCCCAGAACTACTGGACAGTCCCCAACGGCAACCAGCCGGATTTCTCGCAGACCTTTACCAATGGCGAGACTTTGCCGATTGCCTGGAATGGCTGGGACTCTAAATGGACAGATTACTTCTTAGATGGTGCTACAGTTGCCAATCTATGGGTGACTTCGTACAATTTTAAATCATACCAGTTCACCCAGGAACTCAACAGTACGTACAGACTTTGTCAATCCTTTCTTTCTTTTGTTTTTGGGCGTCACAAAAAACCAACAAATGCTTGAATAGGGGGCTTCAATATCTCGCAGGACGGGTCATATACCTGGACTATTAATGTCAATGCCACCAGTCTCGCCAACACAGCGGAATACGTCTTGCGATTCATGCGGCCGTATGATACCTACAACTCAACGGGTCTGCAGCTATCTTCACGTGGTTTTATTGTATTACCAGCAGGGGCCACTACCACTTCGTCTGCCACGAGTTTCACGACTACCTTCTCACAAACTACCGTGGCTGCCAGTCATACGTCGACGTCCATCATAACCACCCTTCCTACATCATTACCGACTACGACAACTGTGCCTGCATCCACTGGACTCAGCAGTGGAGCAAAAACTGGCATCGGTATTGGAGCTGCAGTAGGTGGTATCGCTATCCTTGGGATCCTGTGGTTCGCATTTCGACGATACAAGCAAAAGCCCTCGGCAGCTCCACGAACAAGCGGACCGCCAGATTATCACAATGTTCAGCAAACTTTTTTCAAAGAGCCAAAACCCGTGTATCCGCAAGAACTTCCTGCGTATTCAGAACCTGTGGAACTCGATTCCCAGGTTTATCCCCGATGATGTTATGATGTTGTTCTGTTTAGTGGTGCTTAAAAGTTCTCACGAGATGCAGAAAACACGGGGTACGTTTTTATTGGCTGTTACTTCTACTATATATATTTGTGTAGGTATATAATCATGAATTTAATAAAGACACTGTATATCTTAATCACAGGAGTATGATATGATCGTCAAAAAGCGGTCGGCAGTGTAATTGCCGCTTTTGGTAATATCGGGTATCCCGAGAGGACCTAGCCCTAATTTGATATTACTAACCGCGTTTGGATTAATTTGGGTTGTATATGCTCGATGTTTTACAGGTGTTGGGCGTATAAATATTATTTATTCAAAGGTATTATTACCGTCTGACTCATAGACTATTGTCCCGAAAACCACGACAACGATAAGAATAAGTGTGACGATTAGGAACGTCATGAGTAACATTTAAGCAGTACAGGCGAACAAGACCAGTACTGTTATCCAACACAACCATATATATAGATCGTTGACTGTTTTTAGAACGATTTTTTTTTTCCAAAGTCAAGCCAAGACATAGGGTTGAGATTTTAGTTGGGCAACTTAATTCGTAGTCGCACTTGTAGTTGTAGTATGGGTAGAGTCCTGGAACCATGGATACCACACCACTGCTGCCTCCGCTGCTGTCTCCGTAGGTACTTGCCTCGAGGAGACGGGTCGCATGACTTTTCCTCTAGTCATGGTTTGTATCTCAGTTTCTTCCTCCTAGACACGATCAATATTATGAAGCTTTATGCCCCTGTTAACTTGCTCGCGTGACTATCCACACAACCGACCTAAGCGATCCCTCCAGCTTCGCCCAGATTATCACCAGATATGTCTGAAACATCAAGCCATTATCGTAAGTCAGACTTATTCTCTGGAACCGCGAGGCATGTTGTTAAATATTTCTGTGGAGACGCCTGTTGGGCATGCCACTTGAATTCTTCCCAAATGGCAAGTGTGATTGGGATGGAAGATACAAAGGTGAGTGATTATGGTTCTACTGTTTCTAATATGGTATCTCATAACTATATATATATATAAAGATATCTTTATGGAATCGAGCAGGTCCCATTCAAATGTTGATTTTGATCCAACCTCCGCTGACAACGAGATATCGCTATGTGCAAACCGTCATACTTGGTTTGATCGATCCGAGGACCCTTTGTTTGTATTCATACCTACAGATCTAGAGTTCTTCATCAAATTTGAACTGGAAGATCAGGAGAAAAGAAAATTGGCCGCGAGAAAAGGTGTTCTTCTACAGCGAACCTAGAATTTCCTGCTCCTAAAAAGTCAGTGCGTACTGGATATTTCCACGCTGGTAGGGGGCCAGTTTTCCCTTCATTTATCGTCTCATGATTCGTTTGGCGATAAAATGAGCTGGTTACCCATCGTGTAGATTCAATGACCTTAGCTTTCAGCAACAAGTTGATCAATCACCTTAGAGTACCATCCGATCTTGCCATTCTGAAACAGCCTCATTTGCGGTTACCAATTGCTGTCTTCTCGAATCCTCCAGTGCTTCTGACAGACAGTGGGCATTTACTCCGCTTCTATTTTCCTCCTCTTTCACGGCTGCCACATAGTCTCTCTGGTCTGCAAATTTCTGGGCCAATTCGGCGCTCTTAGGAGAGCCATCTTCATCGTAGTTCCATGGAGCATTGATAACAGGCGGAACTGTTGAAAAGCTCAAAGGGAAATCTCCGAATACCGCCCACGGCCCAGCAAAGGCCATTTCCCAGTCTATCACACCGAGAATGTGATAATCATCATCAACAATAGTATTGTTGTGACCAAAGTCACCGTGGCAGAGAGGAAATGGGCCATCATCGCGTATAGATAGTCTACTAGCGAACCTGGCAATAGACTCTGGGAACGAAGAGACCGAAGGGACAATTTCGTCAGCATATTCGCCGGACGCTGCTTGTAGTTGCTCATCGGACATTCTAAACTTAGCCTGGGCCGCCCATGCTTCAAAGAATTCAGTCGCCGTATTAAAAGGACCACCCAGACCCGGTATAGGGCCTTGCCGACAACTGCCGTCTGCACTCATCGACACGATTGTCCCGATTTTGGGTAGTTGGACCGTCGATAGTTGGACCTAGGGTGAAAATTAATCTGATCAATTATCCATCTGTTGTCGTCTTACATGAATCTTTGCTAACCCACGTAAGAATTCTTGCTTGCTCTTTGGTGGTATCTCCATGCCCAAATCCATTCCAACATTACCCTCCAAGCAGTCCATCAGCATAAATGGAGCGTTGACGCTGCAGTCAAACCGAGCCTCGAACGCGTAGATTTCTGGGATAGGTATGCTGGTCTTCTGTCGGAGAAGAGAAATTGTGTTGAATTCGCAAATCCCCGTACTCTCCAGAGCGTTTTCGGGGGGGG